>JAWMRA010000161.1:31984386-32119506 GCA_035584735.1 Pseudotriccus pelzelni | reverse complement strand
AGGGCTAACGAGCTCCACCTGCCCGGGGAGTATCCCTGGCTGGAATCGAACCCAGGCCTCAGCGGTGAAGGTCCTGCAATCTAACCACTAGGCCACCAGGGGCTCCCTTACCTTCCAGTAAAGCAGATCATTTTGACCATACAGCAACACAGCACAGCATGAACCTGTTCTCAAGATCAGGTCCTTCCCTCCAGCATATTTCTGCCCAGGGCAGGCGCAGCATTGCCTTAGACTCCTCCAAACTTTCCTGACAGGCCCCTAATATTTCAGAGTTATCTGAAAGGCAAACAATTCCCCACACTGACTGGCACAGTAAAAAGAGCAGTCACTGAGACCAGAGGCACAGTCCTATGGAGCACAGCTCCATTGTCAGAGCCAACCCCTGCAGGCTTCCCACATCAGGTATACTTGAGCTCTCCTGGCCACACAGGAAGACCAAATTCAGCTTCCCAGCTTGCAGATAGCATGTCTTGGAGCAGCCTGTTGGGGACTTGTGGGCTCTCAGTCCCATGTCCCATTGACCCCGAGTACAGTGCCAACACTGCTCAGCATGAGCGCGGGCGCTGCTGCAGCCGGTCACTGCAAGCAGTCTGAGGCAGCATGCATTGTAAGGGCTGTCAGCACTGCAACCAGTTCCAGTGCCTCTCTTTTTGATTTACATTTTCTACATCCTTTCTGAGAAACCTCAATTGTCTATTTAATCCCTTAGCACTGGAGCAAAAGCATTCAGCTGTGCAACCCAGTACAGCAGGCGCAAATTTGATACCCATTGAAGCTGAGAAGTTACCAGGCATAAAAACCCATATGGGGACAATATAATCCCTGGTGTAATTCCATTCATTTTCATGTACCACTGATGAATCTGACCCAGCAATCAGTATTTCCATCTCACACCAGCTTCCTACATCTCTCTAGTGTGTTCAGTAGAAGCAATTCCAGCTTGCATTTATATGGGTGTGAGCAGAATTAGGTTTATTCCGCTGATGTTCTCTGATGTTCCCCTGCATGCTCTGGTCATGAGCAGGGACCACAGCTTTGCTCTCTCTGTACAGAGTTTTCCATACTGAATAGATCCCTTTTCAATGACATATTTTTCAATTCTGCTTACTTCCAGTGTGTGATGGGAGCTGGGTTGGGGGCTGCCATACAGGGCAATCACAAGAAATCTACTATGCAGATTCAATTAGGGCAGCCTTGGTGTGCGAGTCAAGCACCGCTCTCTGTAAAGGGCAGAGATGTGCTTCAAAGGACTGTCTCACACACAAGGTACAAAGGTGACAACATGGGCCTGAAGGTTTGTAATATCCTTACCAGTGGGTGCTGTTGAGCATGTGTGTCTCTTGTCAAGTTTTATTGTCCAGACAACAAATTCCACATCAGGATGTATCAAAAGTCACAAGCATGATAGCCTGACTTTATAGGTCTGGCACTAATATATGCATTTGGACTTAAAGCACTTTCTTGCAAGTTAAAACCCATCTCTGCTAAGAATTGGGGTAATTCAATACTTCCTTTGAAAAACCTCACATAGGAAGATTAGAACAATCTTAGTGATTATAGTCTATCTGGGGTCCACAGATGCCACTAATCTATGGAAATCGTGAACTCAAAGGATTTATGTCTAAATGTGATTTAAAATCCACTACCAAATCTCCATCATGGTGGGGTTTTTTTAATGATTTCTTTCTTTCTGCTCTCTCTCTCTCTTCTCTTTTTCTCCCCTCAGACTGGATTTCTGTAAGCAGTGCCTGTCTGGATGACAAACAGGCTGAACAAGCGCCTACCTCCTCTGTGGCCCGCAGTGTGTGTGCACCCTCCTCCACAGTAGTAGCAGCAATTGCCCCAGAGGACGGCCGGGCTCTGGAGCCTGTCTGCAGCCCTTACCCTGATGAGAGGCAGCTGTGGACGGGTTTTGGTTTATTCTGCTTAAAGATCTATCATAGACTCCCACTTGAATAGGAATGTAAAGAGAAGTCACAAATCAAACCTGAACCATGCAGGCGACTTAGGTGAACGATATTTGGGCCATATGTTTTGCAGGTTCATTTCATCCGAAATAGTAAATTGGTCTGAAATTAGAGCCAGATTTTAGAAGGCAGCACCAAAGATGTGCCCCTTCAGCATGCGTGCACATGAACTCAGACAAAGGGACAACATCACTCCCAGCCTGCAAAGAGGCAGGGTAAATGGACACCCACATGCAGGACATAGGGATGGGCATATCCCATGAACTTTTGTTTGGCATGCTCAGGTACAGCCCTTCCAGGTGACTCTTCAGGGCCTGTCCTTTGAATTCTGACCTTGGCACCATCTCTTCCCTGTGTGGATGCAGTTATTACTTCCCAGCATTGGGTATTCCACATGCAGATCCTGACATACTTCTGTGGGCATACATCCACAAATCATTAGTACAAGCTTTTAAATTACAGGGCTTTCAAACAACAACAATAACCTTGTCTTCCCAGCCTGTTCAAATAAACTGTTGCAGATTAAGGGCCTCAGTTTTTGTCAAGTTTAAACAAATATGTAGAGCACAAGAACTCTGCAGTATTGCATTACTGTGACAGCCAGCTCCCAGCAGCTCTTCAAGGCAAAGCAATGCACTGATGGGATTCCTTGCCCACCAGCTCCCCTCTCACCAGTTCAGAAGATGCAGATCCAGAGGGTCCTTAATGCAAACCAGGGTTTTGGCTTTACAGCTCTGGAATAAGGAGGTTTTGCTTACCCCAAACCTGGCTTCAATTTTATCTCATTTCCATAAATAGCACTAGGAACCTCCGGCAATGTTTTGCCACGTTTTCCAGTGGAGGACAGGCAGACTCAAGGCCAGTGCTATATAAGGGTATCTGAACAGTGTTTCTTCTGCCTCTTCGCACCCAAGAGCCTCTCAAGCCTCCTGCTGACATGTTTTATCCTCTTCTACTTTTCAGGCCATACTTTTGAACTGTCATTCCCTTGTGTTTCACCTCATTTCCTCCCAGTTTCCACCTCCATTTTGCCACTTAATCATGTGGGCCTCTATAGCCTCTCATTTGCTTGTGGTAAATCTGGCATCTTTAGTAATCCAGACCGTTTCACTCAGGGGGCATATTTACAGGTAAATCTCCTTACAGACAGCTACCTCTGACTCAATAGTACATTTAATCCTGCAGCTGCCAAACAAAAGGTGATAAATCATCTACCTCTGATCAGATAAATCCTTCCTCTTCTCATTCAACCATGGAACTTCTCCCACATTATTGGGGATGGAGTGTTGGCTTGGGTTCTGATAACTATGGACTGAACTTTTCAACACTTAAAAATGAGCTCCCTAGTCAGCAACATCTAAACTCCTGTTTGCTTAATTTGTGCTGAATTGGGACCTGAAGAAAGTAAGTTTTTCATTGTTTGGTTTCTTTGGGTTTTTTGAAGCGTGTTTTGCAGGGGTTTTTTTTAAGGTTTTTTTTGTTTTTTTTGTTTTTTTTGTTCGTTTGTTTGTTTGTTTCCTGATATTGGAAGAAGGAAAACAGAATCAAAAGGTAAGCTTGGATCAAAATCCTGCTGTAGAGCTAGGAAAGGGTTAAAGGCAGCCTATCTATATCCCAGGGAGGGACTCAGGAGGCTGGGCAGCCCCTGCCTGTACACAAAGCCCCATTGAGCTGGGGCAGGATGGGGCAGGAGGGGTGTGCAGCGCAGTTGTAACTCCACAAGCCCGTTCTTTTCACTGCAAAGACCCAGCAAGGCCCGTTGGCAGCTCCCGCCGAGTTCGCAGGCTCTGCCAGCCAACTGCTCCCTGTTTGTTCCTTTTCCTTAAAACAACAAGGCACACAAGGAAAATAAATACAAAAAGCCCCCGGTATGTGCGTAGGATTAAGCGGCGAGAGCCGCTGCTCCAGGCCAAGGGTTTAAAAAACCTACGGTTCCTTCTACTGCGCTAATTTGGCCGTGTTGCACCTGCAAAGTATTTTTTATTCCAGTGTCTTTCTAAAACACAGATGTACATGCTGAGCCAGGAGCCTTCTGAAGTGCTCTGTGTTGACTTAACTCTTTCCCTCTGGCCTCCAGCGACTTCAATAAGATCACCCATGCCAAGGCTGAACGCTTTGAAAACCCCCGCTCTCAGGTGCAAGGCCCATGTGCCCCAGTCTAAATTTCAGCTACCTATATCTATCCCTTGACTTCCAGACACAGGCTGATCTGTACAGCCCGTAAGTCCCGATTGCAATAAGGCTGTTCAGTGCCTATAAAAAATCAGGCCACTTGTTTTGAAGTACTCAGACATGGATTTAGGCCCCAGATCTCAGATGCTCAAAAACTACAGCTTAAATTTAGACACCTGCATCTGTACCACTAGCAAAGTGGTAGAGATTTATTTTTGGAAGCAGTGAGCCCCACCATCTCCCATTAATTTCAGTAAGAAATGCTGGGAGCAGAAAGTCTTGGAAACCTCTTTGAGGGAAGCTGTGCTAACATTAGACTCTTGTTTTCAAAAGCATTGGCTTGAAAAGAAATAACACACAATTAGAAGGGAGGAAAATGTTTGTTTAGCCTTCCTATTTAATAAAATCATTCCATGAGCAATGGATCTGGTAAACTCCAGTTTTTTTGAGGGACTGTGCCCAGTGTCCCCAAAATCCCACCACCAAAAAGCAGTTTGCTCAACACCCTCTAACATTGTCAGCCCCTTTGGTGGGACAAACTGCTGTGGTCAGATCCTGATTACTGGCTGGGCAGTTGGCTGCTGCCACTGAAAACTGAGTGACAGCTGCCTTTCCTCCAGTGCCAGCCTAATTTCTTCCGCTTTCTTCTAACCAGACTAATTTTCATGGAAACTGCAGGAACTTATGTATTGCAGACCTTTCACCTTCTATCAGATTTGGTTGAAATATTGCCCAGAACTTATTATGGACAAGAAACACAACTGGATAAGATTTGTTTCCTTAGGAACCTAGGCTAAAAGGAAAAATTAATCAGGTACCTGTGGATATCTGAAAAATTCAGGCTAGAGAACTGAGTTATAGCCAATAAAAAAAATAAATATGTGGCATTTCCACCCATTTTAACCTGTCCCTGTGTGAGACAGGCAAGAGTGGAGGTGTTCATGGTTCCACTAGATGGAAAGCATGTGACTCACATGAAGTGTAGGATTCAAGGAAGTGTCACATTCAGATAAATCTCTGAGCAATGCACAGAGGTGTCTACAGCTACAAAAGCAGAAATTCACACCAAGTTGAAGATTCCTGCCTTGTGCACCGCAGTAGTTGTGAAGTGCATGGTGCTTGGGGAAGAAACAGCCTAACAGGAATTTTTGTAGATGACATTTGCTATGCTTTTAAAACAGTTATAAATACAGCCCCAAAAGCCATAAATTCCATCTGTGTTCACAGCTGAAGGAGACATCAGTAACTCGGTCTCATCTTCCATAAGACAGGAGAAGATGTCAGGGGAGAACACTGTGATTTTCTCGAAAGAAAAATAAAATAAGGAAGAGAAATCCATGGCAAAAGCAGTTCAAGAATTTTTAAAAGAGGGTGCTTGGGAAATGAACAATATCAGGGCAGTGGAACTGTATTGAAAAATGTAGGAAATGGCCCATCTCAGGAAGGGAGGAAGAGCTGCTAGGCTGTATCATGGCCTTGTATTGCTCTTTGAACCATGATCACTCTGGCTGTGGTTTTCAGGACCTGCTTTTGGAACAGGCACCCCCAAGCTGCAAGATGGCAGAAATTTTATTCTCCTTGCCCTTTTATCTTTCACATTAGAAGAAAACTGTTGATATAAAATTTTGCTACCCCTTTTGAACAAGATACACAGAAGTTGTGTATGCCAGATCTAAGGGCTCAGCTGCCCTTGCTGGCAGGAGATATTAACCTCTTTGTATGCAGATAGTGATGCAGTAGGCAGTTAACATAGCTTACAGGGTGGCAGTGCCAACATGATCGGGAGAGCAACACAAGGCAAGTCCTAGGGTGGGCTGGGACAGCATGTACAGGTTTCATCAGCTCTATACGTGACCATTCCAATCTCTTTTCTCCAAGGATTGCAAGGAAATGCCCCAAAGACCACATTTCTACCAAGCAGGAATCTGGCAGGATTTCCTTTTGAAAGCTGTCAAATCCAGTGCTTCCAAAGCACGCGATGTGGCTGCTGGGGATGGGTGACCTGGGCATTGGGCTTCCCGGGTGCCCTGGCTGATAGGTGTGATGCCTGCTCTTACAGGGTAGCAGAGAGGCTGCTGGAGCTTCCCTCATTTCTGCCCACCAGTCACTGCATTGGAGTGAGAAGCTAAGAAAGCCTGTGGAAAAGCCATGTTTCTGATCATGGAATTTAGTGCTAGAACTGGAAATAAACCCACAGTAGACCTCTATGCTCCAATTTCAGTAGCTGGCCAAATTTTAATTCCTCCCTAGGTTTTAGGTTAGCAAATTTCACTTGAAACCTGACAAGAACACATTTTTTTCCTATCTCCTCTTGAGGCAGTGAGGTTTTAGGGAAGAAGACTCTGAGGGAGTCCTGCCCCACTGAGTTTTCCTATCTGCTTATGCTTAGCCAGTTTGATGGCAATATGGAACAAGCTTTGGCCAGTCTCATGGCACTAACTACATTGCTGAAAGCTGTTCAAAGAAGGCAACTGAAAGAACTGACAAAAGGAAAATTTTCAAATTATGGTGCTGAAGTACCACAAACTGGAAAAAGGGCTATAAAGCAATAATATATGACAGTAAATTCAGAGTGTGAACCCAAGATTTGTCTCATTCAGTTTTTGTAGACTGTACTCAGAAATGCATAACATAGGGTTAATAAACAGCACTGTAGTACAGACCAATCCTTTCTTTCACTGGGGGCCTGCAACCTGCCATCCTGATTTATTCCTTATTCATAGGGTGAAAAACACCCATTGGTTTCAGACGATATTTCAGATCAAGCACTGGAGCATTTGTGCCTAGATTTTCAGCCCATGTATTTTACACACTTTTGAATACTAACAACAATGCTGTGACTCTGTAGGGATACATGCATTTAAACCAGCATCAAAACTCCTTTATGGCTAGGATTTAAAATCTTGAATGCATTAGAGAAGAGAAACATTTGCACTGTGTTTCTTATTGTTGGTTGCCTTTCTGTAAGTGCTTTCAACACCACCAAATTAGTCCAGAAGTGGTTAAAAGCAGCTAAAGGGAGCTTTGGAGGACTCAGTGTCAGCTGGCATTCTAATGAGAATTAGACAATCGGAAATAGACAGCTCTGAGGCCAAACAATTAGCCAGACAATTAAAAGGCTCTACTGTACGGGGTTTTATGTGGGATAGGATAATGCAGCCGCAATATTTGTGCTAATAAGCTAGACGGATAAGAATGAAGTTAATTTCCCTTCTCGGCAGCTAAATGAACAGATTGCTTCATTTTAGTCTAGCCCAAAAGGACGTGATTTTTCCCTGGTCAGAAAAAAAAAGGTAAGAGAAAGTAATAAAAATGTTAGTCACTGGCTGGATATTGAACTGGCGTGGAGCTTGCAGAGGCCCAGCAGCAATGCCATCCTGCTCTGCTCTGTCTTTTGCCTTTTGCAAATGGCACTTTCACCCATCATGGCTGATGCTCTCCCCATTCTCATTCTGGATTCTTCCGTATGTATAGACTTTTACAGATCTGTTTTTATATTTTCCATAATATGTTGCTCACTACAGATAAGAGGTATGACAATTTCCTGTGAAAAATGAAACCAGGGATGACTATAAACACAAATTGCACTACAGCAAAATATGCACCTAAGTTTCCTGTATTTGGAGAAACTGCAGGGTGTGGCACCCCATGGGATGCAGAGGATGAGCCTCCATCTGGGAAACCTGCCTTACTGTGAATGCTGTACACTGAACCATAGAAGTGATGCAGGCTGCAGGTCAGAGTGACCCCAGAAACACACCCAACTCCAGAAGGCTTATCTTACCCCTGTATTCTGAAATTTGATGCCTCTCTAAACCCACAGCACACCAATGACATGCCACGAGATCGCCAAAGATCCAATTCTCATTACCCATCCAGTTTTGTAAGGGACAGGCTTAGTTACTGCAGCAGCATCTTACACTGGTATTTCCTTCAGGGCAAAACTATCTGAACTTTAATATCCCCTTGCCCTATGTAAAACTGTACCCAAACTCCAAGGCACAAAGCAGATGCTACCAGCTTGGTGCAATGAACACAGTCAATTGCCCTGGACATGGTCCTGGGCAGCCAGCTCCAAGCAGTCCTGGCTTGAGGAGGAGGGTTGGATCAGGTGACCTCCAGACATCCTTGCCAACCTCAGACACGTGTGGCTCTGTGATGTGCCATACACTGATGGTGGAAAACACCACTGAGGCTTCCAACACCTCCTGCACTGTAAGTGCCACATGTGAGAAGGAGGGCTGGGAGTTTGCAGAGGTGTGTCTAGAAGCTCCATTCAAAGCACACATAGGCAGAAACAGTGAAGGTTTCCGGTTCCCCTCTCCTTCAGACAGTGCAGGCTGCTGCCAGAGCCTGACATCCCACTTTTCATTAAATAACTGGCTTCTGCGGTGGACCACCAGTCATGTGTTGCTGTTTAGCAGAAAGCACCACCAAAACAGTGAAAATGAGCTATTTTGGTTTGGTGCCTCCTTGCAATTACAAAAGACCAGAAGCAAGTTGTCATATATGGGATAATTGATTCCCTGGGAAAACAAGCTACTTGGAACACAAGACACTTTACAGCGGGCCACGCTGTTGTTTTTTCTGCTGTGATGGCAGCCTTTTCGTATCTTCAAGGCTTACCACACATGCACAGGATAGGTCAGACGTGGGCAGCTTTCCTACTGCCCCTCTCTCTCCCTCCTCTTCCCCAAAAAAAGCCAACTGAATGGACATGTGATAATATCACACACTCAGAGGCAAATGTATTTACAGTGCATCGGCATGGCTCAGTTCAGTCTATAATTACCGCATTACAGCCTCAGCCAAGCCATTTCTCCAATAATGCCCAGAGGTACCAATTACTTCTCCTCTACAATGAAAACAGATGAGAAACAGGTGACAAGCCCTGTTTGTAGCAGAGGGAGGGAAAGAAAGTTTTGACTAATGAAAAAATTGCCCTAATAAGAATCTTGTACCAGAACAGCACGGTGAAACTGCCTTAAAGTCTCCACTCTGTGCAGGTCTGATGTGGAAGATCACATTTAATATGTTTAATACAGGCATCTGCACTCATAACCAAAATCTCTTTTTGGCCATTGGAAAATGGAAGCATGTGTTTGAGGCTGTGTTCCCATCTTGCCAGCCCTGGCACCATGAACTCTGGCCAAGTTCTGCTACACCAAGTGTCTCACTTTCCAGACCAATCCTGAGCAGGAGGCCCCTTTGGAGAATCAGGTGTACACTGAAGTCCTTACCCCTTCCCTACCCTTTTATAAAAAAGACCTTTTTGTATGACTGCTCCCTGGTTCTTGCTCTTTTTCTGAGCAGGCACACATGGAGTTAAGGATCTCCACGTTGCAAAGATCACCATCCAGTGGACACCACAGAGTCTCAGTTGCCTCTTCCCTGGGCAACCTGACATAGAGACCAGGGAAGGGATGTAAGATGCAAATACCATCCCTCTGGATGACTGGAAATGCCGTTTTTGACCAAAAAGTCTTTCCCAATAATCACCGTATCAAAACCTGCTAGGTAAGTGATTTTGTCCAAAAATTCCCGAACATATCAAAATCCCTGGCAAACAGGCAGCGTCTTCCTCCATTTGAAATCATTCTGCATTCGTAAGCTGCAACAAGGGAAATTTTACCAGGTGGACATACAGAATGCTCATATGGATAATAGCACTTCTGCCTACAAACCAGAGCACTGGAAAAACAGTGGTTACACTGATCAAAGAACTTCAAGGATGCATTCGCTCTGTCTGGGATACACAATGAAAAGCTACTTGATTTTGGTTTTGTGATTCATGTAGCTACATCCTCACTAATGACATGAGGTACAGTGATGCAGCGCTTGTGGAAAGGTAAGCAGATTTACACTAGTCTGTAGAAGAATACATTCTTCAAAACCATGCACAGAAGTTGTTGTCTCCCAGCAAAGTGTGAGGCCTTTTTCTGCTATGACATAATTAAGATTACGAATTATAATGAAGCACTTTAACTAGTATGTGGCCAAGTGTTGTTCACATATAGACAATAGAAAGTTGTTCATAATTTACATGATTAACATGTTAGTACTTCCCCCCACACTGATTCAGTCGCATTTGTCAACCTGCTTTTGTTTATTTTATTTTAATCAGCTCTAGCAACGAGATGTGTGAAGCCTTGCTGTAGGGTTAGCAGCACAGTTATCTGTAGGGCTGAATCACAAGTCTTCTGTGAGCATCACTGAAGGATTTCGCTGGAGATGCCAATGCAGGGTTCAGGCAATCAGCAGTGGTTTCTGGATGGGTTTTGACATACTGCCTGTAACCAGCTGGGACCCAAGTCCTTCTGAAATCAATGGAAAGTCCTGCATGGCCGCAATTTCACCCAGTGAGATTCAGGAATGTCTGTTACTCCAGAATATTTGCTATAAGGAGGGCCATGCTGCCCAGCTTTTATTTTCTATTGAAATTCGTTAACATTTTCTAGGTTTCCCCATTGTGTGGCTTTGGCTTCTGAGCCCATCTGCTACACTTCGGGGTATGTTTTCATTGTGGTGCGTGGGCTCTTGGCTCATTAACATGGTGTTAATGGAGTATGGCAGCTAGAGCCTTCCTCCACTCACTGATAAGACGTTCCTTCCGGAAGGAGGTTTGCCCACAGCAGATTCAGCAGCTGAAGCATTTATCTGCCATGGAGTGTTAATAACTCTCGGGTTATAATTACCAAATCTCAATATTTACATAAAACCAGAATCTCTATTGTGCAGCTAATAGCACAATCTTGAATGTACAAAATGCCAATTTGCTATGAATGAGGAGCTGCTTGCTAAAATTCAAAAGCAATTAAACTGTAAGCAGTAGCTGACATTTAACAATTGTACTGTTTGCCAAGGAGTCACCACTTACTGGGTGCAATTCTGGCAGTGAAGATGCTTTATGGGACAGAAGCACCTGGGGATCCTCCTCCCCAGCTACACCACAGAGAAGATTAGTGCCTCAGCTAGAAGACTGGAAAACTCAAACCATTTTCAAACCTCTAGACACAAGGAAGAATTTTTTTTACAATGAAGGTAGTGAAACACTGGCACAAGTTGCTCAGAGCGGTGGTAGATGCCCCACCCCTAGAAACATTCAAGGTCAAGCTGGGTGGGTCTCTGAGCAATCTGGTCAAGTGGAAGATGTCCCTGCTCACTGCAAACAGTTTAGATCTATACGACCTTTAAAGGTCCCTTCCAACCAAAATTATTTTACAATTCTATAACTTGAGTTGCTTCAAACAGCTGGCTGGCAGAAGATTCCACTGTACCTTCTTTAGATTCTCTGATGTGGGATCAGGTTATGCACTGGAAGATGAGGCAGCTCCTCTGTTTTCTGCTACTGCAGAGAGGGAAGGTAAATTTTGTTCTTCTATCTATTCTTTAGCTATTCTTCTTTATTCTTTGGTCTAGCGTGTAAGTTGTTAAATGTGTGATGTGTCTTCTCTGCATGAGTGAGAGATCTGGTCCTCCAAATCTCATCTGCTTCATCATATCAGTAATTATACTGCATACCAAAATAAACAGAATAGGCATATATTCTTAATATTATTACCCCTTGGAAGATTTTTGTGTGTGTTTTGGCTTTTTTTTTGCTTTGTTTTGATGGCCCAAGGTCCCTTTCTTTTTTCTCCCTCAAGAAGCGAAATCATCTATTCAGTGGGGGTTGAACAGAAAAATCTACATTCAACTTAAATTGAAATTTTGAAATTGAATTTATTTCCTCTGGAAGGATTTTTCTTTTTTACTGTTCCTTACTATTGCAAAGCTGAGACAAATTTCAAAAAAAATCTTTGTTTCCCAGTGAAAAAAGAAACCAGTTATTTCAGAAGTGTCAAGATATGTCTATTCTCCTGTCACTAAAACCACTTGCTAAATTTCACAAGTATTATTAAAAAGTTTTGGTTTATGTAAACATGTTTTGTTTTTTTTCAGCAAGAAAAGTCTGTGCCCTATAATTTCATTCCAATCTCCAGAAAGCAGCCTTTATCTGCCTTATCCCAGAGCACCCTGGGAATCATGACTGCATGGCTTCCCCCAGTACATTGTTATAATTAGAGGGTCACCTGTAGAAACCTTACAGTGGACCAAATGCAGTAGAGAAGGTCTGCCTGGTAATCACAGATCATCTATGGATATTGTGCTTAAGCCAAGGACCAAGGCCTGCACAGAGACACTCGATGCAGGATGAGGCCATGACCCACCCAGAAGCCAAGCCATGCTGACTGAAACCCTGTAGAGGAGGAAACTTGGCAGAGGCTGCTTTAGTGTTCTCATCCATCCTCCAAAAGCCTGGCCAAGGGGGATGGAGGGCAGCTGGTATTGTGCATGAGGCACATCCTGGTTACTATTTCTCAGCTTCAGCCAGGTCCTGCATTTTCCCGAGGAAATGCAAATCCAGGACTGTGACTCTGAGCATTAGGCAGCTTTTAAAACCCCTCTTTCCCATTTTTCCTGCTCCCCTACAGCCTAGAGACCAGTGCTGTGTCCCGGGAGAACAACCCTTTCTGACAAGGAGTGGTGTAAGGATAAGCTGTTCAAAACAGTTCCTGTGCCTACTCTAAGTTTTTGGATAGGAAAAAAATCCAGTTTTGCTAATACTCATTACAGCTAGGGATAAAATTCTCTATCTCTCAGCACATTTGGTAACTATTTACTTAACTAAATAGTGAAAAAGAGAAGACTCAATTCTCCAGAGTTGCCTCCCTCAGCTTGTTTATCACTGTGTTGCAATGGCTCTGTGGTTGTGAAATCCTGAGCTGAAAACTCCAAAGGAAATTTCTAGTGACAAGCTTTCCTTGAGGCTGTAAACAAATAGAATTCATTAGGAGAAAGGAAAAGAAGCAGAAAACATCAAAATTAACACATGTGCTCGCATGCATGCACGTGCACGCGCGCACACACACACACACACACACTGCTTTTTCATAACTGTGATGAGGAAAAAAAATCCTTATGCCAGGCTTATTTTTTTCCAAGGATAACCAGCTTGACCTAATGCTCCCTGCAGTTGGTAGCAAACTGAGCTTTCTTAGACTGCAACAGAAGCAGAATTTTACTTTTAGGCAGCCTATTTCATCTGCTATGCCCTGAAAGTGCTTTACGCTTTCTACACCTGCTTGTGCAAACTACAAAACACGGCTCTCTAGGAGTTCTCAGGTGTTTGCTGATAGACAATGTATTTGCTTAAAAGAAAAAGAATGAATAATGCATTAAAAAGAAGCTTCTGAGCCAACTGTACTAATGGCTTTTTACCTGTAGCACCAAGAGCTTGTATATTCTGGCTTCGTGTTAAAAAGTGTGCTGATTAAACCATAATATTATGTTTTGATCTAGCCTACAGCTGAATGAATTACTGGCAGGAAACACAGCTCATGAATTCAATCAGAAATCCTTTCATTTGTCACAGCCGCTTCCTGTCCGTCTTTTAAACATCTGCTTCTCTTGTTCACGACAGAAAAAGTCTTTGTTAAAATAATAAGCATTCACTGATCCTTCCCCCAAATAAAGTGTGCAGTTCCTTGATGAAACATGCTTTACTCCTCGCTTCAAGTTTATTTTATATATCTTTAATAGCTTCCTCACACCCCTCTCTTTCTTTCTGCTTTGAAATTCTGGAAAACCTCAAGCTGACAAAAGACTGCACTTCCAAAGCATGAGCTTGAGCTGCCCCTGTCCTTTCTGCCAATGGGACCCAGCATTTGGGATGCTTTGATGCAATCCCTGACAAGAACCTCTCTCTAGCTCTTTAAATGGAAGCCACTTCCTCCCTGAGAAGGCCAAGCATCCATCTAGTGTTCAGGGAGAGGTGTTTTTCCAAGGTGCTCACTCTCCCGTGCAAGTGAAGCTGCAGCTGGGATGGGCATGCACTTCTGGGAAGTGTCACCAGTCTCTTCTCATGAGCACTGAAGCACCACAGCTCCTCTTGGCCCGAGGGTCAGGCTAGAAGAGAAACACAGAGCAACTCCTTTCTTAACTTTCCATTTCCAGTCATTGCAGTGAGCTATCTCAGATTATGGCTATTTAGTCAGCTATTTGTGAAAGTGGGGGATATCAGTTGTGCAGCCCCATCCTGCTGTCCTTAAATGTCTCACAAATCCACAATCAACATACTGGTGATTATGTGCATGTTTGGCACCATCAGCAGCTCCAAATTTCTTTACAAGCATCTACAGGGAAGAACATCAGTCTTCCAGTGACATTTTAAATCCCTACTTTGAAGAGAACAACTTTCTTTGCTAATTGCTTCCTAATAATTGATTATGTACTTCCCTCACCTCTTCTGAAAGCACTCTGGGTGTTCACTTCTAAACTTGACGATCCACTGCTTGGCACCAAAGTGCAGCTAACTCTGGGGTGCAGCCTAAGAGTGGTATAACAAACCTTAGCAGTCCTCAGAAAACCCACCACTGCAGGCATTAAGATGAAAAGTTTAGGATCGGAGAAAAAGCAGCTGTATAAGAAAGAACCTAACCCCTACAAAGGGTCAGCCTGCAAGTTTGCTCATGCTATGTGCCAACCCTGTGCCTCTTCCTAAAGCTATCCAAGGAAGGATGCCCTCAGTGACTGCAGTGGTCAGGATAGGGACAGGCGGCTATCCTGTGAGAAGTGGAATTGAAATATTCTTCCCCGTTCTCAGGAGCTGGAAAAAATAAGCCAGTTCAATTAGCATTTCATTGTTTTTTGCATCATGTGAACTTTCATAATGTGAGACGTGGCTTGCAAGTGACTGAAAGCTAAAACTGCATGTGAAATAGGCTGATGACAGACAGAAGCAGAAAATGGTTAGGGAAGTTTGCATGATGCTTTTCCAATGCTCAAATGACTACTTTTGTAATTTCCAATTTTTCACTGTGTGCTTATTAAAAAAAAATTATTTTAATGTAATAATTTTTGAAGCATAGATTACTTTCCTTGCAGGAGAATCTTACTTTTACTCTCATTCTTTACTACAATCCAGCTTCATCTCATGATTCCAGCGCTGTATCTGAATAAAAGTGATATAAATTAGGGTTGTCCCAAACTTAGGAATTCCTGCCATGGGTCAGCCCAAAGGTTGGTCTGTCCCAGTGTCCCATCTCCACCTTGGACTGACAGCAGGTACACAGGGAAGAGGATGGGAATGGGATAAACATAGCAATAAATCCTTTGTATTTTCCACCAACTGCCAGATGTTTGTAGCTTAGGGAACTCCTGAGACAGAGCCAGGGTGTTTGCATTTCATGGCTATCAATATTTTTCATTCTTCCTGAGATATGTTTAATTGCTTTTTACCTTGTCAACTATTAGCAACACAGAATCATGCAGTGGTGAGTTCTGCAGTTTAACTGTGACTGTTCTTTCTGTCTGTCTAAAGCCCAACATCACCTCATCATATTGGATGTCCCATAGGTCTTATATTCAAAGAAACAGCCCAAGTAATTTCCAGCAAACTCACTGGAGGGCATTCATGGTTGTCAGCACCTCTGTACTATTCTCTCACTGCCTTTTTGGACAAGGAAGTCCCCAACATCTAGAAACTGTCCTATACGTTGGGTTATCCTTGTAACTTCGGTGCCTTTTTATTTCTAGTACACTCTTTCTGAGAAGGAAAGGCAGAACTAGTAAATTTATACAACTCTGTTTTTCCTCTTTTTTCCTAATCACCCCTGATGTTTGATTTGTTTTGCACTGCTATCAAGGAACAAAGAGCTGTTTTCACAGAGCTATTACAACTCTGGGATCTAATTCCTGAACAGACCCAGCTAACTCACCATTTACCAACAGGCATCTACACTTAGGAGTTTCTCCCATGCACTCCATGTTTATCTAAATTAATCTCATCTGCTCTTTTATTGCCTCACTACAGTGAACGCTTTCTGCAAGTCTTTGCAGTCATCTTTCAGTTTTACTACTCTTAATAACTTACTATCTATCAATAGCAAACATTGCCACCTCACTATCCATCCTCTTTTCCAGATCGTGGGAGATAAGAGCTTCAATCCTGCCCTGAGCCATTTCTCCCCTTATCCCAGTTACAGTGACAAACCCACACTCCTACTAGTAGAACTTGTTTTGCCTGTGGAAAGAGGTTTTTCCACTGCCAGTGCAGCTTTGCCAGATGAGTCCATGCTAGGAATCTATTGCCGGATTAATGTGATGGTATTTTTGTACCAATAAAAAGAAAACCGAAGCCTTTCTTATGGTTTAAAATCATCCCTTGGACACAGTATGAAACCTGGGGGTGAAGTGCAACCTTCCCAAAGGAGGAGTGCAGTTTAAGTAGGGAGACATCAAGGTAATGCATAACTTGTGATATTTAACCTTGGCTTTGGTTTTAAATCAGGCTCCTGCGGGGCTATAAATTTAGAAGGAAAAAAATGGGAGCTGACAGAGAACACAGGAGCATAAATTATTTTCTGTAAGTAAACAAGCAGACAGTTGCTGTCAGAGCTTCTTCTGCACATCCCCACATGGCCACGTTAAGATATCTGTGATGGTACTTGGAGGGCATCTGAAAAACAGCTACTTCAGATATCTGCAATATCCTTCTGTTCCAGCTGACCTAAGCTGGGGCACTTCTTGAGCATCCCACTTTTTTACCCTCTGCTGGAGTGTGGGATAGGTGGCTGAGTGCAAATGCTTGCATAGGGAAAAATCCCAGACAATATCAACTTGACCTTAAGCTAGAAACAATACAAGATATGATAGAGCAAGATGGGAGTCAGAGTTGTTGCCCATTCACCTGCTGAAGTGCAACAAGCAGACCCACATATGGGCTTTGCCTGCTGGGTGCTGCTGGTGAGAAGGTTGCAGTTCAGCAGACACTGTCAGGGCAGGAGGCTACTCCATGCAGTGATTGCATGAAGTGAAGCATGAGTTGGTTGCGTACACCTCGTAGCCAAGCACATGCTACCTGGTTACACTGGAGCCTCCCATCCCTCCTTTTTGTTTTGGTTTGGTTTGGTGTTTTTTTTTCTTTTCAAAAAAGGACATTAAATGCAATTAGGAAGCATCAGGTTTCCAGCAAACCAAAGTAAACATGTTTCTGTCCAGTGCAAATTAAACAGTGGAGATCACTGCCATCAGCTGTTGCTGAGGCCAGAAGTTAAAAGAGAAATTATACAAATTTATAGAGGGAAAGTCCATTGGAATTACTAAACACAAAGATACTGTCTCCAACTGAGGAAATCCCAGCCCTTCGACTGCACTGGGAAAAGGACTGTGGTATTTGGCTGTTTTCATATGTTTTTTCTCCAGCATCCACTCCTGGACAGAACTAGGACAGGATCCTGGACTGGACATACCCCTTGCAGACCCAGTATAGTTGTTCTTCAGCCATGTGTAGAAGTCCTGCAGCTCATTTTACAATTGTGTGTGCTCCAAGAAATGCCTCTTGCTTTTGATTTTGAAGGCTCAACTGACAGACTCAGGAAAAGTAAGCCCCAGAAAATCTGGTTTGTCTAATGCACAAGGTCCTAGATATATCAGTGCTGCCAGTATTTCTCCTTCCATATAATCCCTGTGCTATGTATCACCTGATTGGGAAAGGCAATGCTGTCCATTGGACTGAGTGCAGTGCAATGCCAGGGCCAACACGGGAGATTTAGAGAATGCAAAAGTCTGGCTTTTTGTACCAGATGTCAGTATGTAGTCCTGGGGTCCAGAGGTGACCACTCAGATTAAAGAATCGTATTCTTCTGGCCTCTCCATTGAGCATCTGTTTTGTCTCACTAATTGTTAAATGCCAAAAACTAATTTAGTTTTAAATGATCTTTAATATCATGCATTTTTAAAAAGGCTACAAAGCTCCTATGCTTCAGAATGGCAACCTGACACCCAATTCCCATCTGTCTCCTATTAACAAAAACAACCTAGATAATCTCCAGTTGTATGTGGGAAGAGATACGAAAAACTGATGAAGATGATAATACAGTATAGACCAACAAGCAGTCAGCAGCACCTTAACAGTACCCATCTGATCTGGTGGCTAGTTTAAGGAATGACTGAAGAGAAGATAAAATTAACAGATAGGGCCAACTATATACACTGACAAAGTGAAATTACATTTAGCAAGGTGTAGAGGGTGATTTGTTTGATTTCAAGGCCACTCCAAAACTCCACATCACTATATAAGGCACCAATTACATGAGCAATCTCAGCTCCAGATGCTCATCCTAAGTGCCTGAGTGAAAAGAGACATGCCAGAAACAGTCTGTATGAGGCAGGACACATGAACACGATGAAATGCAGACTGGACTACCATTGGCACTGCTGCCTCACAAGTGTACACTCTAGCAGGGATTTCAGGTGAGCTTTGTCACTGGGGGGAATGTGAGCAGTTTCAGGGTTTCCTACTGAGTTTGTGTGGACTGGGGAGAGCAGATATGGGTATACTGAAGCCTAATGGCTGGATCCCTGCAGGGGCAACCTGCAGGGTGGGCACTTTAGGCTTGGACAACAGTCAGGAATGTAGCAGAAAAGCACTGGAGTCAAGCGGCTCAGTGGCTTTCAACACAGCCCATACTGCTAAAACACCCAGGTGGCCTGGTGCTGATGCGTTAACTTCAGGCTACCAGAGAAACCTTTGTCATCCCTAGGAGACCTCCCGTCCCTGTGTGTCCACACAACCTCGCCTACAGCCCACTGAGCTTTGCAGTGTCCTATCCTGGAGGCATCATGCTACACTGACTGATGAGGGGGAGAAAAGGACTGTTCAGTGGATGAAGAAAAGGCCAGATTTCTGATTTCTGATTGAGATGGGACAGGTGCAGAGTGAGAAACCGTGAACAAAATCTGCTAATGAAGCACAGCACCTGGCAATATTTCCCATCAGGAGCTACAGAATCAACCAGGTTGGAAAAGACCTCTGAGATCCAACCCATGATGCAACACCACCCTGTCAACTAGCCCATGGCACTAAGTGGCACATCCAATTTCTTCTTAAATACCTCCAGGGATAGGGACTCCACCACCTGCCTGGGCAGCCCACTCCAATGCCTGATCACTCTAACTGTAAAGAATTTCATTCTAATGTCTAACATAAACTTCCCCTGGAGCACTGTGCCCTTAAGACTGTGCCCTCTTGTCCTACTGCTGGTTGCCTGGGAGAAGAGACTGACCCCCAGCTCCTTCCAACCTCCTTTCAGGTAGTTGTAGAGAGTGATAAGGTCTCCCTTCTCCAGGCTAAACAACTGCAGCTCCCTCAGCTGCTCTTCATAGGGCCTATGCTCCAGTCCTTTCACCAGCCTTGTTGTCTTTCTTTGGACACTCTTGAGCCTCAGTGTCCTCCCTCCCTAAACTGAGGGGCCCAGAAGTGGACACAGTACTCAAGGTGTGGCCTCACCAGTGCCAACTACAGAAGCAGAATCACTTCCCTGCTCCTGCTGGCCACACTGTTCCTGATCCAGGCCAGGATGCCATTGGCCTTCTTGGCCACCCGGGCACACTGCTGGCTCATGTTCAGCCTCCTGTCAATCTAAACACCCAGATTTGAGGTGGCTGAAAAAAGGGGCATTTGGTTTGGTTTTGGGGATTTGTTTTGGTTTTTGGTTTGGGGTTTTGATGTTGGGTTTTGCGTGTGTGGTTTTTTGATTTTTTTTAAGTAAGAATATATAGTTCTTGGCTTCATTTTACCTGGTAATGGTGGGGTTTGCCTAGGAGGCTGAGATTCAGTTTTACTGCAGCAGCTCCATGATCTAAGAAAGTACAGTCTAATATAATTTTTTATTTCAGAAAAAGTAGTTATAGCTTTTCTTTCTTATTAGCTTTATGTATATGGCTGCTATGTATTAATTTTATCTATAGTTTCCCAGATGTTCTGTCACTGTATCGAGTTTCTGTTTCACTACTTCTATGCACCTCTAAGGCAAGACAATAAATTCTTAAATAAGATATCATAACAATAACAAATGAATAGCAATTTTATGGAACAGTTATATAAAACAACAATTCTGTTGTTTGGGGGCTATGTATGCAAATTTGTAGAGAAAATTGCACATATATATGGTTATGTAAATATACACAGATTCATTTCAAACCATAAATGTCAGTTAATATTGTTTAAGGTAAAGGATTCATTACAGTTATGTTCTTTAGTGCTTGATCTGTTAGTGTTACATATTCTTCTCTGTGTTTTTTACTTTAGCCTCCCAGAGAATTAAGGCAATCTTTTTTGGCCTCATTTCTAAATGCATGAGTCCACTTGAAAGGAGCAATATATATTAGGCTCAGAACTGGTGTCATAGGACCTACTACTCACAGGTGGCATCTGTTCTGTCCAGGGCATGGTTTATTCCTGTGTATCCACATATGGTTGCATGATTTTTTGTGGCACTGAGCAGCTATGGAGTAGATATGACAGAGTAAACTGCCTAATTTGCTGTCACTCATCTATGTTGTTCTCAGCTTATTACAGTGGGTTTTTGGTTGTTTTGTTTGTTTTTTTTTCCCAGACGAATAGTGGATGGAAATATGGTGTTTCACTGGATGAAAATATGAAGACTCACCCATTAATAAGACCTTTCAAAACTTTAGCTGAAAAGGTAATAGAGGAAATTTCAGCTGCATTAACAGGAAGTAGATTGATTTGTTTGCTTTTGAAAATGTATTTCAATTATACATTACATCTGTATGCTGATACATCTGTATGCTGAAGTGATTGTTTAGTTAATCTTACGTTGAATCTTGTATAATTTACTTACATTAGGCATAACATTCATTGTTTCTTCATAGGCCTGGGCCAATTTATATACAATATATGAGTAGCATGTTTTTTTCAGGCTTCCATGGGTGAGGAATGACTGGCAGCAACTTCTGGGTTTTAGATGAAAGTGTAATTTAACATATCTGAAGGCAATTTGTCTTCAAGAAAGATGGTAGAAAAATGTAAGGAATGTGTAGGAGATGATTCAGTTGAAAATGCAGAAAAACATCTAAATTATTTTGAATGCATTTTTATTTGAATTTCTTGACTAGGCACAAATGTCTTCTACTTGTCAGAACACTGAACTGAATTTGAATTCTGTTACTTATTTTTGCAATGATTTATGGGGGGACAAAAATAAATCAATTTAATTTATCCCTCTTTACCACATTTTTCCTGTTCAAAAAATGGAGATGACAAAAATCAAGAGGGATTCAAAAGGTTTAGTTTCCTGAGGTTTGTAAATTGCTTTAGAATCTTTGGAGAGGAGCCAAAGCATTGTTGGTTGTTATTTAAGCAGTTCAAAGAGAATTTTCTAAATTGTCCCAAATTAGGACTTTTTTGAACCTGAAAATCAGATCTATCCATAAAAGCTGTCATGTTAAACAACTGTCAGGAAAATTCTAATTTACAGCACAAATTGAAATACTTTTATTAAAATTGACTTGACAAGTCTTAATATGGCACACTTTGAATTTTCTGTCACAGCTTTTCAGAGTTTATCTAACACCTTTACTTTTCAAAGGGGTGTTGGAGTACAGGATGTTCCCTAGTTTGTTATGGATAGCTGTGTTTATATGAAGAGGTGTATAGTTCAGTAATGTTCTGTATCTGTGAATGCATACAAATATAGAAAGACTAAAAAAAAGACCTTGAGTGCTGATGTATTCAAACGTACATACTTGC
Source organism: Pseudotriccus pelzelni (assembly GCA_035584735.1). Lineage (NCBI taxonomy): Eukaryota > Metazoa > Chordata > Aves > Passeriformes > Tyrannidae > Pseudotriccus > Pseudotriccus pelzelni. The sequence continues at coordinate 32,097,771 of JAWMRA010000161.1, read as the reverse complement.
TTAAATGAGTTCATAGCACTTTTAATACCATCAATTTTTATTATTTTGTACTGGAGGAATCAATGAATAAGTTTCCAGATTTAATCAACATTATTGCTCCAGAGCTCCTTGCAGTGCTGTTAGTTTCTAACACATATCCCAGCAATAAATGCCACTAAGAACTGAATTAAAAAAAAGTTATTTCAAAGTTTCCATCTCACGAAAAAAGGACTATATTGTGTGTTCTCATATAATATACAGATTTTATATACTTTTATGGTATGTGACAATTTATATAGAAGGAGAGAATATTTTTATTGAGTTTTCACTACTTACTAAATACAGAGAGATTTTGCATTTTTTCATCAAAGGAAAAGGAAATTTATCGTTGGCCTGCCAGAGAATCACTGAAAACCATGTTGGCCTTGGGATGGAGCCTGGAAAGGACCAAGGAAGGAGGAGAAACAGTAATACATCAGCGTGAAAATGAAAAGCTTCGCAGCATATCTCAGTCTAGTCAGGTAATGTAGAATTGCTTAAATTTAGAAAGTAAAAGGCCTGTTCACTTAGTTACCATGACATTTTACACAATTATATCAGTTTTATGTGCTTTTAATGAAAAGAAACTTTTAATGTTAGAGTTCTGAGACTGAAAGTCATGTCGCTGTAATAAACACTGTGAAATAACACTGAAGAGTGGATTCCAAAAAGGCAGCAGCTTTTAAGATAGTAAGACTATCAGAGACCATATCAGAGAGCCATTGCTTTTCATTTTCTCAGAAGAACTGATGAGAGTTTTAATATAGTCATTCAAAGAACACATAACATAGTATTTAAAGTTTTTTATTTTTTAATTAGCAAATCTGGCAATTTGCTTCTTTTGATCAAAGAGGGGAGGCTAAAATGGGCTTTTTTCAAGATTCTAATTATAATTGACAAGTGATATTTCATATTTGACACCTTTTTGTTTTTTAATCTACAGGTAATATTTTCAGGTTGTTATATATATTACCTAGCATTTTGATGTGAGAATATTTTTTTCATTTGTAGTTTTTTGTAATCACATGTTAAGGCTGTTGGTCAATATGTCTGTGTCTTGGATGGGGAAAGCTGCTTAAAACTATGACAAATGTTTGGGAATTGTTATTATACCACTTGAGTTGAATTAAACACACATTTTTACTTTAATATAGTGAGAGTTAATAAGCAATGCTTTGGGCACAGTCTTACTGCCATAAGCAGTCCTGCGAGGATTGTGCAAAGATGTGTCACAAGGTTAACTCCCCGTGTACACTTGCACCAGCACTGATCCTGTGAGTATCAGTATCTGGCACCTTAAGCCTGCGTTAGGTTCATTCCCCAGGGCAGGTTTTTGCTGACCAAAAGTGTCCCCTGAGCACTCTGTTACGAGACAATACTGCGGCATTTCTTACCTCTTCAGCAAACTTCACTGCCTTACAGGGAATCCTGCTGTCTCTGGCATCTCATGCTTCCAGATGCAAAACTGCTTGTTTTGCAGTTGGGCCTTGTTGCCCAAGAAGATGCATGATGAAGACATGATTGAGTAGAGGATTTCAGCACATGTTTAGTCTCAGTACGCATTTGAAATCACTGATTTATATGTAACCATTCACATTTAACATGTATCTAATAGGTTTGTTGCACAGAGCTTTATCACTTCAAACAGTTGAAGACTGTAAATGTATCATGCTCCTCCTTTTTTTTAGTTTGTAAATTCCTCAAGACAATAACCTGTTTTATCTTTTTGTTATGTTGTCTTTAGTATAGGGTTTATCCAGGCTGTTCCCACATTGTTGTGTCATGTTGTGAAGGCACATCTTGTATATCTTGTGATTGGTCTCGTCTCTTAGGCTAAAAGCATAGTTCTTAGCAGCTTGCCATCTCCGTGAATAGAGATCTAAGTATCTGCACAACTTTCCTACTTTCACACCAGCAGATATATTCTCTTAATCATCCTGTGTATTTTCAGTACATTGCAGAACAATCATCATGGCTAGGCTTCGTGAACAAAGATTTGAGAAGAGCTCTACCCACGCTTGCTACAAGCGCGCTGTGCAAAACAGTGGCTGCACGCAGTTTCTACAAGAAAGTTTAAAACTGTGAACGCTGTTACTCTAATCAGGTCAACAAAAGAGATGTTGTAGTTGAATACTTAATTCTTTTATCTGAAAAAGGTTATCTTTTTATTTCCCTGCAGGGAAACGGGTATGTCCCGGCACCACTTGATCTCTCTAATGTGGCACTTTCTAGGGAGCTTCAGGTTTGTATTTGTATTTTGCATCTATTGTGCTGAAAAGAATGAATAGATTTGGTTTTATTATTTTTAATGAGCTGAATTTTGTCAGGCTTTACAACTGTATTTGTGACTGTGATTGTGATATGCTGTTGTAGAAAGGTGCATGTTGTACTATTTATGTACTGGAAAAATGAAACATACAAAAACTCTGCTATTCATGCTATTGGTGCTTTCTGAGTTCCCAGAAAAAGTTATCATGAAGCTAGGGAAGGAGCTGATAATAGTATGTGTATCCTGTTCTTCTACTGACTTCAAAGAATTCCTGAACATAGACCTGACACTTAACTGTGATGTTTTTTTACCACAAGAGTGTAGACTTTACCCAAGACAGTAAAATTATGTAAAATTACAGAATTTTTAATTGTCGTCTTCTAATTTTCCATCTTGTTTTTTTTCTGGTGGTAACATAGGGAATGGTTGAGGTAATGGCAGAAAACTACCATAATATATGGGCCAAAAAGAAGAAAATGGAATTGGAAAGCAAAGGTAAGCCGGAATCCTGTGAACTTCCCCTCCTCCCCCCCAAAAAAAAAAACAAAAAAAAAAGGCACAAGGAAAATGAGGGAGAAGAAACAAACTGAAAGAAGACAGTGTAAGAACAATCAAAACTGAATGGTTACTTTCGTACATGAATTTAAATATATCTTAGAATAGAAAAACTAACAGCTTTTCAACTTACTGAAGGTGGAGGTAGTCATCCTTTACTGGTACCTTATGATACACTGACAGCCAAGGAGAAATCACGAGACCGTGAAAAGGCACAAGAGCTGTTTAAATTCCTTCAAGTCAATGGTATTATCATATCTCGGTAAGTTGCCCATTTTTTTGGTATGCTTATTTACATTCAGTGCACAAACCAGCATGATGTTTTTATCTCACTGCGGTGATCTTCTATACCTTCTATAAATCATAGTCTTTGTTATTTTTCAGTTCAGAAAGACCCTTCTGAACCAGGTATTATTTTTAATAAGTATGTGATCATAGTAAACACAAAATGCAACAGTAATGTAATTAAAAAAGCAGAGAATTTAAGCATCTAAATTAGCAGGCAGCAGTGTCAGTAAGGATTATAGGAAAATAAACATGATGTCTGATACTGAAACACATCTATGTAAAACTCGTTTTTAATCCAGTTTTTGAAAAAATACTTGTTTGAGTTCTGTGCTTTCATAAGACAAAGTGGCTATTTTGTGGGCATTTTGTCTTTACTTCTGCTCAAGCAAAAGCATAGACCTCATTAGTTGTACTCTAACTTAAATTGCTGGCCTGTGGGGCATTACACTGTCAGTGAATGTATGTGGAACACCTAAGCACATAGGAAACACAATTTTGCTGGCATTTTTTAAACTAAACTGTATTCATGAGCAAATTTTTCTGTACATGTTCTTCATTTCATATTTCCATTTATTTCTACTTTTCAAGTCTGCATCCCTTCTGAAAGTATACTCAGAAATTTATATAAATCAATTATTAGGACCTGCAAAAAGTAACTTTGTTGGCTTCAACAATTAATTACATTTCTTAAGATATGAGAAAACAGTTCTAAATATACACTTCTGCATTAGTACAGAAAAAAATTCCCTCTTGCCAGTAGGCTCCCAGCCTGAATCCAAAATGCAGGTATGCCACCAAATACTTTTATATCCTCCGTAACTGCTTTAGATCCATTGAATAAGATTAGTTTCTGAAAATGAATGACCTTTTGAAACACCAGTGGAATTGCTTAGATTTTGCAGCTGTGCCTGTTTGTGTCAGAAGAGCAATGTTTTCCGTGTTAACTCACGGGACAAGTCAACTTGAAAAGGCACGTTCAACCCCTCTGTTGGTGTGGGCAAAGAGTTTGCAGCAATTGTCTGTGTAAGGATGAATCAAAATTATTCTCTTCTCAGTGTTTCCTTCAGATGAATATGTGCATATATATATATAAAATCCTTTGAAGTACTCATTGCAATCATCACAGTTCCAGAATGTCATTCTCAGAAATGTTGGACTAAGCAATATAAGAGAAATTGTTTATAATTGGAAATGTATAGGTGGAACAGCATGTTCCACCTTACATATACCATCTGCCTCTGGTATTTTGGGGTTTTTTTCTCTTCCTTACATATACCATCTGCCTCTGGTATTTTGGGGTTTTTTTCTCTTTCTTTGTTGAGAACAATTTTGAAGCACTTCAGGTGTTTATGATACACATATAAATCTCTCAGGCCTTACTCAAGTACACGTTAGAAGTATTTTGTTAAGCATCTTTAAATCTCTAAGTTCCTTTGCTGCTGCTTTTGTTATTTCACAAACCCACCAATTTCTTTCAATATTTAGGAAAGTACATATAATCTCTTAGGAGTTGTGACTTCTTATAAACTCAAAAGGAGAATATGTGCAGTGATCTCACTGAAAATACAGATAAAAACTTAGTCTCCCTTATGAGTGTGAGGCAGCAGGAGATGCCTCTCAACCCTACATAGCTATTAATACATAGCAAATAATTTGATTACACAGGTGATATATAAATTATTAGGAGTTCATAAAAGTATTTAAACTAGAACTCTTCAAATAGATTTTTTTTCAAATGAAACTCTAAAATGGGAGATTAAAGTCCTTTTAAATCTATGTTTAAAAACAGTTGTGAAAGGGATTCCTTAGTTCTCTGATTCTGTATCCCCAGACTATAACTGTTCCTTTCCTCTTAACTGTATTCTGACATGGTCAAGAACATCCATTTTATGATGAGATACTTTTGTTGTCAAAACTTCTGCTGCATCAGCCTTCTCCCACAGAATTACTTCTTTTCCTTGGATTAATCCCATACCTTTTTACAACTGTTAGTCTAACCTTCATTTGTTCTCCCTAATTAAGTCCCATACCAGTCCTAAGACATCTCAGTACAAATGATCATTTTTTTCCATGCTACAAGTCCAGCATCTTCCCTGCTTTCTTGTTCCTTTCTTGCTTGTGCTTGAGTACCACAAAATACCAGTTCCTCCCTTCTTCCCTACTTCTGACACACTGTTCAGTACACTAACCCTCTGTAGTCTCTGCATCTCTTTTAGCCCAGCCATTTTCTCCAGTTGATAAAGGCCAACTCTTTCTATCTGCTACTATCTGAAGAGTCTGTATAGAAGTAAATGAAGTTGCCATTATGGGTAACCAGACGTTTGCCTTAAAGTTACTCAGTTGCTTCCCCACTTGGCAAGACAGTTAGATGTCCCAGGTGTTAAACACCATCTATCAACAGAAAATCTGAAGAATAGTTTATAGTCCTTTCAATGTTGGAATAAAGAGACTATGAAGACATTGCAGACCAAACAAGTGTACATGAAAACCTCAAGGAAACAAAGAGGAAAGAAATAACAACTTGTAAAAGCAAACATTTTTGAAAACAGAATAAATTAAAAGCCCTATAGGATTATGTGACTTCAAAAGGAAAAAGTAAAAAAAATCCCTGTTCTTGTCCTGGATGCCAAGACAGAATGCATTATTAGCAGTTTTGTTGAATGAACACTTAGCAATGAGTTGGAGAGTTTGGCTACCTGTTAGAGGAACTTTGGCTGGAGAAATGGGCTGACAGAACTCTTATGGGGTTGAGCAAAGGTAAATGCAAAATCCTATACGAAGGATGGAATAACCCCAGGAATAGGGGAACTGAGCCTGAGAGCATCTGTGCAGAAGAGTACGCTGAATTGTGCAAGTTGAACATAAATGAGGAATGTGTCCTTGTGATGACAAAGGCTGACTGTGCACTAAGCTTTATTAGGAAGTGTGGTCTGCAGGTTGATGGAGGTGATTCTTTTACCCTTCATTTTGTGATCATGAGATTGTATCAGGAGTACGTTGTCCAGTTTTGGGCTCACCAGTGCTAAGGAAGCCACTGAGAAAAGAATTGCTCAAGTGGGAGGCCATTGAGGTGCTCTGGGGATTGGCGTGCATGTCATGCCAGGAGAGACTCTGAGGAAAGATAAGATTTATTTTTTTTCAGTTTTAAAATAGAAGAATACAATGGGATTTACTGCTGTCTTCAACTACTTAATGAAAGGTTATAGAGACAATGAGGTAAAACATTGTCTCCTCAAAAGTTAAAGTTCTTACTAGGAAAATTCCAGTTATATATATGAAAATATTTCAACATTATTTGTTCACAGAGAGGGTGGTCAAAAATTACAGTAGACTCTTCAGAGTCGTCATGAGATTTCGATCCTTGAAGCTACTCAGTACATTATTGGACAAGGTTCTGAGCAACCTGATCTTTTGGCTTTGCTTTGAGATGAGACTTGGATCAGATGACTTTCAGAGGTTCTTTCCAACTGAAATTTTTCTGTGATCCTAAAGAATTCTAGAATTTCAGTCACTTAGGTTTCATTTGTAGTTGAAACAAAATACAGTATTTTGAATCTAGCTATGGACAACCACATGTTTTTATTCCTCTTTAATGTCTTGCATGTACCAGTCAGGATTTAGGTCATGAATTTCTCTTAAAGAATAAATAATATACGCCTCTTTAGAAATTATTGTATACTGTTGAAATTTTTCAAATACTTTAGTAGTATAGTAGTTTGTTATTTACATTTAAGTCTTCATTTAGTAGCTGAAGCCATTTGACTTCAGTCTTTGATAAAATTCAAGGAAAAAATGAAATACAACAGTGAATAGTCACATGAATGGTAGTATTTAGATTGATTTTGTAAAGATGCAACTTCTGACTTCCTAAGCATTTGGCACTTTATTGTGCCAGCAGTAGAAATTGAGTGACCAATGTATTACTTTGTTAGATTCAGATGTACCATGGCTTTGTTTGTGCAATAGGATAGCACTCCGAAGTTCTTAGCCCAAAATTTATGTATTATGGATACTTTAATCACAAGCCATTATACCTCTTACTAAAATCAACTCATGTTTCCATTTCTTGCTAGGTAGTTGATAACTAAGAGTTGCTATGGAAGTTTCTCCTTCTTATAAAAATTTACCATAACAAAAAGATAATAAGGCATGGAATGCTTCATGGTACTGTTTTCATTTTTACTACTGTCATCGTGAATGTTATTTCTCTTAATCCTTTCTGAAACAGGGGCCTGAATGACATGGAGTTGGATGCTTCATCCATGGAAAAGAGGTTTGCCTTTAAGTTTCTGAAGAAAATTTTAAAATATGTTGATTCTGCTCAAGAGTTTATTGCACATTTGGGTAAGTTGGATATACATTTGTAAATAGCTAAACAGTTTCTGCTGTTTTATTTTTATTTCAGTAAAACTAAGTTTGTAAGGCTATTTGGAAGTGCTATTGATTATTTATTATTAACAGCTTCTTATTTGTGTGTCTGCCTTGATTGTATCCTTGCAGAAGCCATTGTAACCAGTGGAAAAACTGAAAAATCTCCACATGACCAAGAAATAAAATTCTTTGCTAAAGTGAGTGATTTAGTATTTCAAGTAATGTTAATATACTTTCCATTATACAGAATATGGAAATTTGTAATGTTAGACTGCTTTTCACATAATAGTAATATATATTTTCCAGGTTTTTTTTGTGATAAGTAATCAAATAGTTATCAAACATTTTGAAATAGCTTCAAAAATATTTCAGTATATTTGCTGGATTCAAATGTTTAAAAATACTTCAATATATCTACTTGTGTATGAGAAGGAACATAGAAATTAAAAGGCAGTTTATTTTTTACATGAAATTAAATATTCTTACTGAATATATAAATTATTTCTGAATGTTTTTACACAAGGTATCACTGAAGTGCATAACATCATTTAATTATCAGGAAGAAATATTCTTAATATTAGCTCAAAAATGGCTATTTTTGTATATAACTGTTTATTATTTATGTAACTTTTAATAAAATTGTAAGACTTGAGGTTTTAATTTAGAGGATTTTGTGTCTGAAATGAGAAAATACAACTGTTACAGAGCTAGAATTCTTTGCATGAACTTTGACCAGTCAGAGCATTGCTGCTGTATTTACCACTGAGTTCTGTAAAAAATACATTTTGTATCTGTATTTCTTAGGTCCTTTTACCATTAGTTGATCAGTACTTTACAAATCACTGCCTCTACTTCCTGTCTTCTCCATCAAAAACCCTCAGCAGCAGTGGATATGCATCAAATAAGGAAAAGGAAATGGTAGCAAGGTAAGAAGAAAATTAAGAAATACACAGGAGGGTTTTGTACAGATAACTAAAGGACTTTTCTTAGATTAAAGAGAAAGATAGTTCAAAAGCTCAGTTTCCTCAGCTGGAAAGTGAATATTTTATTCTGTATTAAAATAGCCGTCCTCATTTTAGTATTCTTTTACTTATCTATCTATCTATATATAAATATATATATATGTATATATATAAAACTAAAGAATTAAGTATATATAACATGTATACATTTTCAAATATGTAATTGTGGATGATAACATAGGAATATTAATAAATTATTCTGTGAGGGTGGAACTACCTAGTCTCTGGTGAGTTTGTGTCTTGTTGGTGGTGGCGGTTTCTAGTTTAAGCTTTTATCACTGTTGGGTCACTTAAATGGTCTCACATTTATTTAAATTTTTATATATATTTAAAAAAAAGTTAAAAATATCATGATGCAGCTTTCTAGAGGGAATTACAGATTCTCTACAAAATTACTTCTGTCTCTGCATAAATATTGCTGGAATTTAATAATTTTTAGATGTCTGTACTGTTTCCAAATTGGTTCGAGTCAGCCGTTTGATGCAAAGTTATTTTAGAGAGCTCAATTAAAAAGAGATATTTGCATTTTAATTTATGTGTTGCCTATACAAAAATATAAATGTATTTTTTTGCAACTAAAATTTAAAAATTAATATTTAATTGGGCTTTAACTATAACTGTAACTTAATAGTTTCATTGGCAGGTTTTTTCTTCCACTTCAGGTGTGCTGCCAGTTATTTTCTTTGGGAAAAATTGCAATGTAATATTTAAAACTGCTTTATTCTCACGCTTTCTTACTTTACCTGTAGGTTCTCAGGTTTCTTTTACTTTCCTTCATTACGTTGCCCATAGTTAACTATTTTTTCCAGTGGGAAGTAGGTACCAAATTCGAAAGTAAAGGTTACTTACATGTTGTTACGTAACATCAGGCCTAGCACTCAACTTCCTAGATTCCAGTCTTCAGTTTATCTTTCAACGTATTTTTGCATCTCTCTAAATTATTATTGCCCTGTTGTTTCCATCTTCCATGCGGGTGGTAGTCCTTATATAGCAGTTGCCTGTAAGAGTGAATGTTAAATCCCTAAGATTATGTTTTACTGAGCTCTCAGATTATTACAGACAAATGTGCAAGATAGTCCTCCAGGAGCTGGGAAAGTCAGCTCAGGTTCAGGAGGAGAGAAGTGGCATTTAATTTCGTTTAAGTTTCAGGCTTCCTCTCTGAATGCTCCAGTTACTTCCTTAAGGTCGGTCAGGTCAGCATAATGAAGTTAGAAGGATGCGTACTAGGGTGATACAAAGTGACTTTACCAAGGCACATAAAGAAGTGAGATGTCTAGCATCTCTGTTAGATATCTGCTAATATAATTTCAGAAATATCTTATAATTTTTTGTGCATTCTTCATTGAGAAAAGTGACTATCTGCTATTTTCATCTTATAGGAAGTATAGTATTTCCTTACTGTTGTGAAGATAACAGTAACAATCTGTGGTTAGTAAGAGACCATACCAATTCCTAAGGTATATGCTTCGTTTTGTTATGTCCTAATTCCATTTGTAAAGTACAGCACAAATGATATACAAGTCTGCCCAGCTGTCTTTATTGAAGTAGCCCCTTAATTTTTAGAGAGCTGCTGATTCTCTTAATTATCCTACTATTTTGGCAGATAGGTTAGATATCAACTTTCTGATATACTTGCCAGAAACTCTTCTGTATATATCTGTATATATTTCCAGATTCATCTTATCATCATCAGAGGGTACAAGCAGATTCATTTCTTTATTTACAAAGAATATCTTCACAATTTATTTTAAATATATGAAGATTTTTAACATTCATTTCCTGCAGAATGCCAAGTAAAACACTGAAATATTTCTCATTTTTTCTTGTTCTTACCCCAAAAAATTTCTTATTCAGAAATATTAGCCATAAAGAATGACTCAGCCATATAGTATGCAATTGTTTGAAACCACTGTAATCAAAAGAAAGTTTCACATTTCAAGTCATCTCTGAAGTAGTGAAGCTTAGAAAATGAGAGACCTCAGAAAATTCAAAATGTTGCTCTGCTTAATGCAGTTGACTGTTATCGTCATGTATCATTCAAAATATGCTTTCCAGGATTTTCCTATGTTGTGATTTCTTTTTCACATTCCTAATACTCTTTACCTCATATTCTAAATAAATCTTTAACCTTTGTCTTGTCTTCCCTCGCCCTTTCTGTTTTTTTAATTCTTTAGCCTGTTCTGCAAGCTAGCTGCTCTTGTTAGACATAGGATCTCACTTTTTGGTAAGTTGTTAAGAAAGATCTTGGTAAAATTCAAAATATAAAGAATATATAACTGTTGTTTCTGACTTACTTGAAGCTTTTCACAAATATGGGCAAAATTCTATAACATGGTGCATAAACTTCTAGTGCAATTAGTGACTGCATTGAACATTGCTCTTCTATTAAGCTAACAATAAAATATGTAAACTGTTGAAGCAGCAAGAAGTGGCAGGTTCCACTACTGTGTTCTCATAGTATCTCTCTCTAACCAGGTAGTGATTCTGCTACAATGGTGAACTGCCTACACATCTTAGCTCAGTCTCTTGACACACGGTAAGTTTGCAATATTTGTACCAACTACAAACTACAAAGGTGTTGTAGAGCTTTTCAGAAGCAGTTGCGTCGTTTCTGTATTTTTTTATTTGTTATTTCTAATAAATTATCTTAGCAGCATCAGTAATTCAGATATTGTCCTTCACATTAGCAGATATTTTTCTGAAATGTTTCATCTATATTTTTCTGTTCAATGCCTGTCATTAAAATATTGAAAACTCTTGTCACTATTTCCAAGGACATACTGAAGACTTTATTGGGAGATATAAATGACACAATCTTTGGAACTGCAAGTATTGATACCTGCAAATATTGAAGCAGTTTAGTGCATAGTGGAAATTTTGTCACTAGAAGTATCAGAATGTATTGATATATGAGCATAGTTACATTTGCTAACTTTTACTGTTTATCATTGAACTGATTATGTAGATTAAAACAGAGGCCAGAATAATTTTCTAATTTGACTTGATTTCTGCCCTGGTTATGTTACACAGCAACCTGACAATGAACTTATTTTGAATCACAACACTGGAAGCTTCATTAAGGAGTTGGAGAAGGGTGCAAAAAAATCAAAGAACGGGAGAGTGATGCTGGTATTGCATTTGCAATTAAGGGATTAAGAGCTGGGGAGTTTTGAGCATATTTTATGGAGGAGTTTTCTCACCACTTATTATTTACTGAGAAGGCATTATCTTGTTTGAGAGCAGATCACAAAAACTGGAAAGGCAAGACTATGGAATCAAGGTCTTTGTTGTTGTTATTATTATATTTTGTATCAAGTAGCCAAAGCTAATTGTTGGTTAGGTCGCTACTCAAATAGAAGTGCCCTTCTCTGTTCATAATGTAAAGGTCATTGGTACCATGTATATATCTTCGAAGACTGATAGGATGTAGCTAACATACAGCTGTATACAACTGCTGAAGTTCAATGCAATATTTTTTCCCTTATTATTTTTCAGAACTGTTATGAAATCAGGATCTGAACTTGTTAAAGCGGGATTGCGTGCCTTTTTTGAAAATGCTGCTGAAGACTTGGAGAAAACCTCAGAAAATCTTAAACTCGGAAAATTTACTCATTCACGAACACAAATCAAGGGTGTTTCACAAAATATCAATTATACCACAGTAGCATTGTTACCAATCTTGACATCAATTTTTGAACATATTTCACAATATCAGTTTGGAATTGATTTACTTTGTAAGTATTTTATTTTTTAAAAAAACTTTTATTGTGTTATAATGGTACAAACACTTATTAGTAATGCTGCATGGATTCAAAGGATGAAATTCTGTTTTCAGTAACACAGAGATTTCCAGCATTAAATCTGAAATTACCTGCATACTATCTTATTTCTAGTGCATGTGTAAAAATAATACTCAGTAAGTTTTGATTAATTATGTACAATAATTCTCCAAACATTGAGAGAGAAATTAAAATATCCCCTTAAGTGCTGCCTTACCAGCTGTGAGGATGAAACTAGTTTTCTATAGAAAAGTCTTACTTCATTAGATTAAAGCAGAGAACCCACTGTTAATTCCCCGTGGGTATTCCCCTTACATGTGAAAACCACTGTAAGTCTTCGAATATAAATTTTCCCTATTTTTAGCATAATTTAGTTTAAAAATACTAAAATGACTCCTTGAGATTCAGCAATATGCTGAATGGTCTTATTATGTTCTAATGTCTCTAATTATCTTCCAAAATTTTGTATATATTTGGGTCATAATTAAAAGATGGATAACAATGAAAATACTTTCTTTAGAAGTGCGGTGAACCTTTAGATCATGTACCGAGAGATTAGGCACACAGAGTGATGTGGTTGGTTTAGCTTAGAATTGTACTGTCTGAGTGTGATGGCCTGCAATTATCTTACAGTATCTGTTGTCCTCTTGGAATGTCTGATGATCTGTCAGGGTTTGGAATAAATGTAGATGATGAAACCAGGTATTAGACAAATTGAAGATGAATAATATCACGTGGAGTATGGATAGCCAGAAAGTTCAGTGATACATATGTTAAAAGTTTCGACACTTTTTAACAGATTGCAAAAAATAGATGTTTGATATTTGAAAAGTAATCTTTAGCTGAATAAATACTGATAATATACTTCTTATTTTCCTCTAGTGGGTGATGTACAAGTTTCATGTTACAGAATTCTTTGTAGCCTCTATTCTCTTGGGACTGGAAAGAACATCTATGTTGAAAGGTATTAATTTAACACTCAGCATGCAAAATTTTCTCCTCTTCAGGAGTATGTTATTTAGGTAACAAAGCAACTTGGATGAAAGGTGAATTTGAAATAGTGAGAAATGTTTAAAATACACTTTATCTTGAAAGTAGTTGCCTATACTTTAGCATTCAATTCCACCAAAAAAAAAAATCAAAACTAAAAAAGCAAATAACTCATCCTGTGTATGTCAGTGTATCTGCAGAGAGTTTATTTTTCCCATAGGAAAAGCTAAATTTTTCCATGGGTTGCAATTAAGGTTCCCAAAGTTTGTCTACTGCATGTTGCTGTGGAATATAAGCTGAGTACTAAGCAGACTGCATGTGTTTCACACCTAAGTCTGTACAGAGTTCTCAAAAATTCTTCTGAGCATAAAATGTAGAGTATTCTGACAACACTCTGCAAATGAAACCATTAGTTGGTTGCATTTAAAAAAGACTAGGGTCTGCAATTCCTTTAAGTATCTACTTGCTATGCTGTCTTCCAAGCCCTGAATTTTTGATCCTCTTCCATTAAAAAGGCACCAAGTCCATATGGGTTAGTTCAGAAAAGTGAACCCTATCATAAGACAGGAACTAAGATAAGGATAACCTATCCTTATGCTTGTGAAACTTGTAGGTTAGGCAATTTTCATGACCTTTCTTATGATGAAGAGTTTAAGATCCACAGAGAGAGAGACTAAACTGGAGGAAATGCAAGTAGTCTGCTTAGGAGAGGCTTTGCCTAGTATGAGGAACACTGGTCTCCAATTCCTTCCTTCCGAAGTTTATTTAAAATTCTTTCATGCAAAATGCAAGAGCAGTCTGGTAGATGGATCTTTCCTCCCACTCTGCATGCACGTGTGCACAAACTCATTCTTTTGTATGTCCTTATTTAGGCATTCATGCATCCATCACTAAATCAGAAAGCTATACTCTCTTTCTGGGATTGAAAATCTTAAACACTCCTTGACACAGGTCTGATTGGAAAAATAGGAAGTGCCTTACCCCTTATCTAAGCAGTCAGGCTCTTCTCGCAGGAAATCAAATGTGATTGTGTTGTAGCTGCCTTTCAATAAGAAATGCTCACAGCACAGGTCGCCACTTGATTAGCAAAAGCTATAAACGTTAGACCTTTTACATTGATTCTAGCATCATCACCTTTGTCTACTGCAGTTGTTTTCTTAGACTGGAAGAGCAATCAGATTAGATATATTCAAGGAATTATTCTCTTAAGTCTGTGTGAGAGGTTTTCAACTGTGGATTTCATTTAGTTTGTTTTTAACTAGTCTCAAGCTCTTAAATTACAGTTGTAGGCAGACATCAGTGTCTAGGTGGGAGGTAGGATTTCAAACATGCTGTTCAGTGTTTCAGCAAAACTTAGAAGTGAGTGATTGAGCTGATTTGAACAGTTATTCAAGTTAAACAATGCTCAGATTCAGGATCAAAGTGCAGGTTTTTCTCCTAGTGAATTTTGGAAGGGACATTAAGAAGTTTTACCTTTCATTGTAGAATGAGTAAGTTCACTTTTTATAGATAAATATCAGTTTTCATGGCTGAAATAATTCAGCTGATTCCTCAAGACTCCTGACTGCTGGTGCTCAGAACTAACACTTAGTTGAATTGCTACTGCTGCCCTGTTGAGACACACTTCCATTGCTAAGTGTTTTATCCTTTGTACAAATACTATTTGTCTTCTTTAGGATGTTTGATATTTTTCGGATTTCTCTATGGACATTTCTAAATGTCTCTGTGGTTCATAAATGTTGAGATCTGGATCCAAAATGCAGTAACTCTTCATTGCTTTGAGCCCTAATGCTCTACTGACAAGTATGGTATTATTGCTATAGGTATTTTGGTACTCATTTCTTTTTGTTCCCTGCATCAGAAATTTGGGTCCTAAATTTGGGGTTGAAAACTCTGTTTTCATGCTGAGTACCCAAAAAGTGTATGTCCCTTTATGGTGTCTTGCTCTTTTACTGGTTAGTTCATAGAAACATATTTCCAAGTTATTTTTAGTATCTGTAACTATAATAAGAAATATAGACTTCTGCATGAGTTGAGAATTTATAGCAACTTTTTGATGGATGTAGTTAAATATTTACAAAATTAACTGCTGTATTCAGTCATACACACATATCCAGGTTGTTCATTAGGACTTTGAATTGACCTACTTGAGGCTTCTCAAAATTAAGACTGCCAAATACACAAGAAAGCCTGTTACAAGACTAGTATAATAGAAAATGCTTCTTCACAGATATCCTCAGTTGGTGGTCTTTTGTCATGTTTTGGTTTTTCAAAGTCTAGATTGATTTGATTACATTTCAAGTATTTTCCACTTCCTCCAAGGCTTGCACATCAGACTGTGATTTGCACATTCCTCATTCTTTGGTGTGAATGTTTCCACTTAGTTATGTTCCTAACGTATTTTGTCTAAAGGGTTAATTTGGCTTTTCTTTAACTGCCTTTTTATTCAATTCATTCTACTGAACAACAGTTCCCTCATGATTTATTTTTCATGATTTGCTTTTTGTGTCAGTGACTGACAATTTGCTCTGAAAGTCTTTTTATGTTTTCTAACTTCCATCCTGCAAAATTATAGGTCTTCGTAAAATGGTTTGGGTTGGAAGGGACCTAAACATCATCTTAATGGTGATCTCATAGCTCACCCAGGGATAGGCATCAGGTGATTATCTCTGGCACTGCCTCTTCATCCTGTTGTGAGGGCCCTCCCTCCTCTTCATCCTCACTAAGTGAACTGCTTTTGTCTTGGATTTCTTCTCCTCTGTAGGGGTGACTGCTGCCAGCACAGGCTGTTCCTCTGGTTCTGCTGCAGTTTGAGTGGCCACAGTGCCTGTTGATCTGCTTTTCTTCTCTTTCCCCTGAGGGTGCTGCCTAATATCAAGCAATGTCCAATAAATATTAGCCAGGCCGGAGCATGTTGCATAAGTTCACTGGTTTCTGGAACTGCCACAGCATTTTTCCTTCAAATATTCTGCCACTTTATCAGGATCATGTAGTTGTTCAGGGGTGAACTTCCAAACCACTGGAGCAGATTATCTTTCAAAAGCTGGCCCGTTTTCTCCCACATTCCATGCCACTCATGACTATCCACCCCCAGGGCAGATGTCTGAAAGACACTCCTAAAAATCTATTTTGTAACTCTGAACCTGGCGTGGACCACACTGAGGGGGTGTGGCAGACCCACCAACAAGAACATGCTTTCTGTAACATCCAATGGATATTCAAAATCCTCAAAAGTTCTTATAAGAAGCCTGAAGAAGGAAAAGGAAGTGAAATGCTAGGGAAAGTCATCCTGTTCTTTCCACAGGCTGGGTATGATTATTAATGAACTTTCAGAGGTAGTGCCCTAGGTGAGGGCAGGAGAGCAGCACTGACGACACATCCCAAATGACACTCATTGTCCTTGACATTATCATATCATAAGCTGATACTACACAATACAGCCACAAAGCAATCTTGATCCCTCTCCCTGCCCTGAAAAATATCATCACAGGGAGCACATGTTGCATATACAGGAATATATGCAAGGTTAGATACCACAACCATGTGCTCTGAACACAATATAACAAATGCTTAGAGAAAATTTGTTTCCAACGCTCTCTGGTCAGATTTATTGTTATCTCATCCCTTCCTGCATCAGACTGAGCACCAAATAGGGGTGTTGTGGTTTAGGAATGGTATTCCCCCATTTAGTGTTCCCACTGAAACAATCCAAATTATGTACCACTTGCTCACTCTTACCACCCCCTCCCCTCCTCTGCTGCGGGCTGGAGAGGAGAATTGGAGACACAAAAGGTAAAGGTCATGAGTTGAGACGAAAACAATTTACTGGAAACAACAATGAGGTAAGGCAATGAAATTGTTGCTCAGTAAGAGCAAGAATACTAATGACAGACTGTACAAGAAAGAGGTGAACAATTCACTTGTGATTGCTCACAACCACAATACGAGATCCTGAAGGGACCCCTTCATCCATCCCCCAGCATTGACATGAGGTGATATAAAATAATCTCCATGACCTAGCCATGCCCCCTCCTGGCTACTGCAAAATTTAATCCTGTCTTGGCCAGAACCAGGACTGGTGGAGGTGGTTGTTTTTTTTTAATTGTGTTTCTTATACCACTGTGATTTTCGGTAGTTTTTGCATTTGAGAAATGCAGTTTTTCAAAGTTGTCAGATAGTTCCTAATGTATTAAAAAGACAAAATAAACCATCAATAAGCATTAATACTTCTTTTTTATTGTGCGTGCTAGACATTGATAGCCTAGTGAAAGACTTTCCCTCTCAGATGACCTTTAATGTCTCTCATGTACAGGCAGCGTCCCGCACTTGGTGAGTGTTTAGCATCTCTTGCGGCAGCCATTCCAGTAGCATTCCTTGAACCTTCTCTCAACCATTACAATCCATTGTCTGTTTTCAATACAAAAAGTGCAAGAGAAAGAGCAAGTAAGTACTATTTCTCAAAAAAAAAAAAAAAGCTATTTACTCCTCTCCAACTAAGTAACAGAAGTTGTATAATTAAAATAATCAAAATGTATGCCTCAGTAGAGCACTACTATTGCTGTTTCATTAGTTGCCATTTTAGACTTCTCTATTTTGTTGAGACTGTGTCAACATTTTTCCCTTTCTCCTAATATTTCTAGATATTTTTCTGAGCATGGTGTTTGAATACTTTTCTAAAGGTGCATACTTTAATATCTGAAGCTTAGTTAAAGAACATATATATGTTACAAAAATTTTTGGCAAATATACAGTTGTGTACATGTAGCAAATTTCTGTGGTTTTTATGGTCTTACCAGTAATCCAAAGCAGTTTGGTCTAGGGAATTCCTGGCAGAATAAGACTTTGAGTCCATTAAACCTTAATCAAAGAGGGACCTTGACAGGTTGGAGAGATAGGCAGAGAAATGTCTGAAGTTCAGGAAAAGCAAATGCAGGGTCCTGCACCTGGGGAAGAATAACCCCAGGCAGCAGTACCTGCTGGAAAGCAGTTTTGCAGAGAAGGGCTTGGGGGTCCTGGTGGGCAACAAGCTGTCCATGAGCCAGGAGTGTGTCCTTGTGACCAAGGAGCCCAGTGGTATCCTGGGGTGCATTAGGAAGAGGCACTGCCAGCAGGTCAAGGGAGGTGCTCCTGCTCTTCTACTCAGCCCTGGAGAGGCCTCACCTGGAGTTCTGTGTCCAGTTCTGGGCTCCTCAGCACAAGAGAAACATGGAGCTCCTGGAGTGGTCCTCCAGCAGAGGGCTTTGAAGATGATTAAGGGACTGGAGCATCTCTTTTATGAGGAAAGGCTGAGGGAGCTGGACCTGTTCAGCATCAAGAAGAGACGACTGAGAGGGGATCTCATCAATGTATACGAGTCTCTGAAAGGAGGGTGACAAGGGGATGGAGCCAGGCTCTTCTCAGTGGTGCCAAGCAATAGGACAGGAGGCAACAGGCAGAAAATGATGCACAGAAAGTTCCACCTCAATATGAGGGAGAACTTCTTTATTGTGCAGGTGACCACACACTGGAAGAGATTGCCCAGAGAAGTTGTGGAATCTCCCTCAGTAGAGATATTCAAGAACCATCTCAGTTCAGTCCTGTTCAATACGCTCTAGGATGATCCTGCTTGGGCCAGATTATAGAATTATAGAATATGCTGAGTTGGAAGTGACCCATCAAGACCATTGAGTCCAACTCCTGGCCTTGCACTGGGCATCCCAAGAGTCACACCATGTGCCTGTGAGGATTGTCCAAGGGGACAGACAACAGGCTTGATGCTGTGACCACTTTCCTGCGGAGCCTGTTCTAGTGCTTAACTACCCTCTGGGTGAAAAACCTTTTCCTGATTTCTAATCTAAACCTTCTCTGACTCAGCTTCATGCCATTTCCTTGAGTCCTGTCACTGGTCATGAGAGTGAAGAGATCAGTACTTGTCCCTCCTCTTCCTCTCATGAGGAAGCTGTAGCCTGCAATGAGGTCTCCCCTCAGTCTCCTCCAGACTGAGAAGACCAAGTGACCTCAACCACTTACACAGCTTTCTCTTCTGACCCTTCACCATCCTCATGGCCCTCCTTTGGATGCTCTCTAATAGGTTAATGCCTTTTTTATATTGTGGTGCCCAAAACTGCACTCAATATTCAAGGTGAGTCCCCTCCCTCCACCAGCTTCCGATGCTTTGCCTGATGCCCCCCCGGACACACTTGGCCCTCCTGGCTGCCAGGGCACTGCTGACTCATATTCAGCTTGTCATTGACCAGTACCCCAAGTCTCTTTCTGTAGCAGTGCCTCTCATTCCCTCACACAACCTCACTGTGGTCCCTTCCAGCCTTACCCTTTCTGTGACTATATTGAAAGGAGCATGAGTCCTTCTACACTGATTTTCTTCACTTACCTCTCTCCCAATCTACTCTTGATGGACTCCTATCTTAAAGTATTTCAGTATTTTCCTAGTTGATCTGCACAAAGTCATTACCTGTTGAATCATTGTACCTTTAAACAAACAAACAAGAAAAAAAATGTAGGTAGACCGATCACATATGCCTCATAAGTTTTTCCAGATAACAGCAGTTATGGAAAAGCTTTTGCTTACCCCTCCCCCCGCCAGCTCTGCTTTATAGAAACAGCACTGATGAAAGAAGAGTTTTGCTTGAGGGACAGGCATTAGATTATGATGGGTTGTTAATTGCTGAATAAGCATCTTTCAGTTTTTAATACAAGCATATAACAACTGGAATTTTTTCCTGGCATTTTTGTTGGGAGATAGATGTGCAGAGTTCATAAACTGGGTACAGTTAAATTTTAACCCCACCTATAATTTTAAGCTGGTTGTTTCCTTTTCCATGAGGTAGATTTAATCTTTGGCAAATAAGCTTACAAGTTGTGGATGATTATGGAAACAATGGCCAGAATTGATTGAATATTAATATAATCTTTCTGTTCTGCACATTTAGCTGGACTGCTCACCAAATAATTGCAGGACACCTTATGGTAAAACCATAGCTTTATGGCAACTATTGTTTACATCATTGCTATATGCACATCATCAGAAAGACGTAATTTATGAAAGGATATATCCATGCATACCCCAAAGTCTTAGTATAAATATATCTGCCCAAGATAGTGAAGGAAAAAAAACACTGAGTGACAATGTTACTCGTATTTAGAGTTTAAACATAGGTGTCCTTTTTTCTTTTGCTAATTAATCTTTTGGTATTCTACCCTTACTTGCAGTTTTAGGCATGCCTGATACAGTGGAAGAGATGTGTCCAGAGATCCCTCAGCTGGATGGACTAATAAAGGAAATTAATGATTTAGCAGAGTCTGGAGCAAGGTATACTGAAATGCCTCATGTCATTGAGGTTATCTTACCCATGCTATGCAACTATTTATCCTACTGGTGGGAAAGAGGGTCTGAGAGTGTTCCTCAAAGTGGTGGGCCTTGCTGTACAATGATAACGTCTGAGCATCTGAGCATCGTTCTTGGGAACATTCTAAAAATCATTAACAACAACCTGGGAATAGATGAAGCATCTTGGATGAAAAGAATTGCAGGTACTGTAAACATTTTTTGAAGAGTAATTTTACTAATAATTTTTAATTACTTTCTTATACTTTACCTTATTACCCAGCAATATAATAGCAATAAATTGTAATAAAACCATCATGAAAGATAAATGAAAGATAAGTAACAATTTATTTTTTTATCATTCATTTTATGCATGCAGTGTAGCATCACTGTAAGTAGCTTTCTATACACCATAACAGATTTTGAAATTCTTACCTTCTCTATGCACTGTATGCATGGAGAATTCTATGCCTTAAAATTAATTTTGAAGTTGTGAGTTACACTGATTTTCAAAACTCCTAAAAACTGAGTTTTACAGTAGAGGGTATAAGTCCTGTGAATTCTGCTCATGAAATATCAGGGCAAAATGCAAAGAAATTGTAAATGGTGAAATAACTTCAAGAGTAACCCAAGGTAAAAATTACTTGGTTTGATTGAATAAATGTGTGATCTATAAAATGAGCTGAAAGTTTTCTCAAAATGTCCTACAGGATTTGGTATCTAACTAGATAAAGAAATTTACTGCGTCCAAATTTTGTCATTCATATTAACCAATGTAAAAATGAAATATGCAATAACGTGGTTCAAGAAAACTTACGGAAAGGTAATAATTTACTGCTAAATTCGAATGCCCAGTACCCATTGATACTGGACTTTGGTATTATTTTAAATTCTGGAAGATCTTTAATAATAAGAAGAATTCCATTAAAATTTATAAGAAGTTTGCTGCTTAATTGTAGAGAACATTTGTTGCAGTTTTGACATTGGGTACCAAAAAACCCACCCATGCACACAAAAATCAGAAAAAAAAAAAAAAAGAAGTATTTTTGTGAGGACTTTGTGTCTCAACCTCTACTTTGCTTAGGTTCTTAGTCAGAGACACATGACTTGCAAAGACAGCTTAATTTACATAAGACTGAAATACTTATCCAAATCCACAATGTTTTAGTCTTTCAATACATATAGTTTTTACAAAGCTACATTCATAGTTTTATTAGGAATTTTATGGTGCAGAAATATATAAAGCCCTGTAACCTTTATCATTTCTAGAATAATAAACCTTCTAGAATGATAAACCTTCTAACCTTTATCATTTCAAGGTTCATATTAATATGATGAAAACCACCAACAGTGCATTAATCATATTATTATCTATAATTTCACATATAGTTTATGCTCAACCCATCATCAGCAAAGCCAGACCTGATCTGCTCAGATCTCACTTTATTCCAACACTGGATAAATTGAAGAAGAAAGCTGTAAAGATAGTGATGGAAGAGGAGCAACTGAAAGCAGATAGTAAAACTGACACCCAAGAAGCTGAGCTACTCATTCTTGATGAATTTGCTGTACTTTGTAGAGACCTTTATGCCTTCTATCCAATGCTGATACGTTATGTAGACAACAACAGGTAAATAAAAATTAATAATTGAACTCAGATGTATTAGTTAATATACTGGAGTCTATGATTAGACAATCAGGACACCATTTAATGTGATGCTGAGAATCCGATCCTGAGTATTTTAAGATTCTTCACTTAAACAATGCTGTACCGTGAATTCACACCTTTTGTTCACATGCATTTGGCTTTTTTGGTTGTATTGTAACCAATAATATCACTGAGAACACATATCCTGGCCAGTCCCATATATCCTACTGCAGCCCAATGACATTACTAATTGCCTTTCAAAAACTGAAAAAATGTTTGAAACCCTTACCTGTTAATGAAGGGACAAAAACCTATTTTGCTTCCATTGAATGATTCTCTTTGTAGATAATACCACATAGCTGTTAATCTTTTGAGGTTTTTTTGTTGTTGTTTGGTTTGTTTTCTCATTTCTTTTTAAGATGGAAATAAAAAGTATTTGAACGACATTGTACCAGAAGTTTTTCCTCAGCCATTTACTGAAGGATTATTCTGCACTTTCCCTTTCCTTTGTCCCAGAACATGATCTCAAGATGCTCCTCATAAAAGCATCTGAAGTATTTGCAGTATCTCAGCATCTACAATATCTTATCCTATCCTTAACAACATTGTTCTCCCGTACACAGTCATTGTCCACTTTTTTTTTTTCTGGTGTTAGTACATATTGAGCTGGTTAGAAGCATTTTATTGCATGTATAATCCTTCAGGCTGTGAACAAATTTACACTGAGAATTGTTTTCTTTTTCTAGATGAACTCAAGGCTTTACTATGTCAGATCTTGTTAGCAAGGAAATAGTTCAAATATTTTAAAAAACACGGATTTAACTTGGTCACGGAGAAATCCAACTAGAAAGATAATGTGCATAAGCTGTAACATAGTAACTATTTCCATGTCTGCAGTCAGGTGTCCACTTTATGTGTGGTCATATCAATACAATTTAATTTAGAGAGATTTAAGAGGGCTGCATCTGTTAGTTCATTTGCACAAGTTTTCTGAGTATCCTTGTGCAGACACATCCAGACTGAAGTTGTATTAGTTCCTGGATTACAAAAATAAACCAATTGAAGAATCTTACAGCTCTATCCAGTCATTCATTTCCCTGTAGTCTTCCTTCTCTCCTTGTTCTCTTTTGGATCAACACAAGGTTTTGATATCAGAGTTTTATTAGGAAGAAAGAAAATACAATAGCAAGGTCTGGCTTTTAGTCTGGTTCACAGAACAGGTACGAAACCATGTGTTGGCACCATGAGGAGGGGGAGCAGGCAGAAATAAGTAGCCAAGAATTAGGACTTTTGCTGGAGATAAGTTAAACTGTTATGAAAGATTGCCACTCTAAACATGGTTGTGACAACCTAAAGAGACTTTCATTGAATTCCAAGATTAACTATACAAATGTAACCTGATCTATTAAATAGAGATTAATATATTAAACTT
The DNA here is from genome assembly GCA_035584735.1 of Pseudotriccus pelzelni. Lineage (NCBI taxonomy): Eukaryota > Metazoa > Chordata > Aves > Passeriformes > Tyrannidae > Pseudotriccus > Pseudotriccus pelzelni. Next base: position 32,074,075 of record JAWMRA010000161.1, on the reverse strand, counting down.
ATTTTAAATTTCTCTTATTTTTGTAATTAGAGCCAACTGGCTGAAGAAACCAGATGCAGATTCTGATGAACTCTTTCGAATGGTAGCTGAAGTTTTTATCCTGTGGTGTAAATCACATGTAAGATAAGATGTACATTTTTTCTTGCATGTAATCCTATCTTTACTTATGACTATGGTACATGCGGATGAACTAAACTTCTGGTGATTTATTTTTGTCTTTAGAATTTCAAAAGAGAAGAACAAAATTTTGTGATTCAGAATGAAATCAACAATTTGGCATTTTTAACAGGGGACACCAAGAGCAAGATGTCTAAAGTAAGTTAATAAAAATTTGTGGATCAGGTAAATTTCCACTATGTGTTTAGTATGTTGTAAGAAGGCTCTGAAAATCTAATCAAATTGCAGCTGCTGTGCTAGTAGAAGAAAAGAAAAATAGTTTTGCTTCTTGATGACAGATGTGACAACTACTATCCAAATATAGCCTATGTACCTTAGAGATACTTATTAAATGTTTGCTAACGCTCAAATACACAAGATTAAAATAAAAGTCTTGACTTGAAAAATTACACCTGTAAGGGATTATGGCTTGTATTAAAAAATATGGGTTGTTGATCTTTTAGGAAAAAAAAAGGGTAGACTATTTCATAAAAGCAAGTGAAAAAACAGTGGTTGCCTCATCATTTTCATGTGAATGTCATAATGTTCTGTCAGCTTTGATGGAGGACTGCTGTCTTTGCATATACCTCTTTATTTATACCTATAGTGTGCCATATGCTCACCAGTTTCCTTGCTTTTTATTACTTAACACATTAATGTCTTTTTTGCTAATTTTCAATATGGTAAGAGGCCAATACAATGGCTTAAAGTGCATTTGTTACCTGTATAATAAACAAAATTCATGGTGTCGAGGTAAAACATGCCGCTTTGACATTAGCTGAAGAAATTGCCTTACTAAACTAAAGATAGATGAAGTCTAATTCCAAATTAGTGTAGGTAAGTGTAGCGAAGGAACCTTTTCTTTTATTCATATTTATAATGTGTTTGTCGTAATTTTGAAAGTGTACCAGAGAAGTAGTGTTTAAAGTTTTGTATTTCAGTGTATTTTGGTTGCCTGTAACCAAGATCCTGTAAGTTCAACTTTTCCTGTTTTCAAGATGCAGCTTATAAATTTGTTTGATAGAATTTAAACGTTTGTATCATCCTCATTAACAAGATAAGTAGTGGGCACAGTCAACACTATTTGAGGAAAAATTGCATGATAACCAAGTTGAACATGTAGTTGCACGATAACCAAGTTGAACATGTAGCTCTGTAGTTTTATCATATGGCAGTCACTGCACATGGATTTATTATGTGTACTTCAACATTTATATGTTAGAATTGGCCTGAGAACTAGGCCAATTAGGTGTACTTCTTTTTAAAAAAAAGAGATAGATTAGAATCAGGTGATTCATATATATTTAATCGAAATCGTGTCTCACTGTATCAATACAGGATAATATGATGTAAACAGTGTTTGGTCAGTCTGGTACAGCAGGAATGAAAAACAAATCTTTACAAAATAGGTAGGCCTCATACTGCTCTGATTTTGAAAAAATCATGGGAATTTAACATCAAGAATCTGTATTACTCAAATTTGATTTTGAGATTACATTTCCAAATGCCTGAAGTGTATATTTAAGTACAGATACATACTGTGTGTGAATACTTGTATGAATATATTTTTAAGTAACAGAGATGTACATGCATATGTAAAGGTGGTTTGCTTCCTATGGGTATACAGTACAGAGAGATTATGGGGGTTTTTATGTGCATATAATTTTTTGTAAGCATACAATGTCAATTTATGGCATTCAAGCACACTGTGCATGGTCGTTGCTAATAAAGGAAGATATAAAATACTTCATTGCTCGTGACTGAATATTTTATTTATATGGTACCATAACTGCAGGTATGATTGCAGAACAGCTGATAATTTAGATAGACATTTGTTTCATGATGACTTAAATACTGTGATGAAATATATGAGTTGTCTTTTAGAAGTGTTGTATTGGTTTTCTATATATGGTTTCTAAGAAGGAAATTGCTAATATTTCATAGTATAAAATGTAAGTGCTCTAAAACCAGCACATTCACTAAAGGATAGATTTACATCTGATTTTTTATTTAAGGCTGCATAGGTTAAAATGAACAGGAAATTCTCCAGGTGACTGAATTTCAGGGTTTCTTACAAGATTTGGTATTTATTTATATCCTCAGACAATGATCAGTAGAGGATGTTACATTAGGGAACATTATTTTTATAATTTCTTGCTTTAATATAGACATGCAAAAAGTATTATGCTAACAGAATAATTAGCACTTTCATCTCTATCACTAGTTTATCTTTATTCATATTATTTTCAGTGTAAACAACTGTATTCAGTGTTTATCAAGCATGACAATGTATATAAAACTGTGAATATGAGCATTAGCTATTGGCAGTTGGCCCAAGACAGAACAGTTGGAGGTCTCTTAAAGGAGTAAGGTCCCATCCTGATCTGAGACTGCTTTATATAACAGAGACAGAGACTTAGTATTTTCCCCACCATACACTCTGACAGAATCACAGTATTTTGTGAGGTGTAATATGTCATGTACGGAAGGTTTTATATCTTTACGTGCCACATGAACTAAAAAAGAAGCAGAGGATGAAGCAGTAGCATTACATTATTTATTGGTAGCTCATAGCAGTCGTAACATCATTGCAATCAATAAATTGATTAAGTACCCATTGTATTTGGATTATACAATGTTAACTTTGTTAATAGCTTTTCAAATAAATGTATTAACAGCTGAGAAAGTTTTTTAATTTTTCTTTTCTAAAAATATGGCAGCAGAGTGCTCGGAAGGGAATGGTAAGTTAGAGAACGTTCAGTCTGAGAGAGACTGGTAAATTAGATTACATTGAAATAACAGATTTGTGATAAAAGTGTTGAAATGGAGAATTTAAACACATTCAACTCCACCAATCTGTTATTTTTGACCCCTTCATAGGTTTCTTGATAAAACAGCATTTTGGTTAAGAGCCAATGATGTCCTGTTGAGTATAAAAGACTAAACTTATACATTCACATGTACATAAGAACTGTGTAATATATATATATATATATATATATATATATATATATGGGCAATTTTTTTGTGTAAGTTTTGGAATCTAAATGAATGTGTGACTGGATATATACCCTCAGTTGCTAAACTCTTACATATCCTACTGAAGTTCTATTTGACTGATCCTCATTATTTTTTAATCTATTTTTAAGAACATTGGCTAGACCTATTATATTGTTATTATAGAATTTCAAGGCAGTCATAGAATTCAAATTCAATATTATGAAACAACATTGTGTTTTGTGCCCATTTATGATATGTAATATATATTATTTGCAGATTTGCAATAGTTAGAGGATTTCATGTTAGTATTTTCTGCAAGAATTTTAGATCTCTTATTTGAGACTATTTCAATTGCACAGAATGCATTTCCTTTGGATATACTGAGGTAAAGCATGAATAGATTACTTTTATGGTCATCTCTAATAAATTAAGTAAAATTAACATCTTGTCTTTACTTACCTTGAGTATATATCTGCTGAGCCATGTCTAGGAGCATCTATGTATTTCCCACAATTGAAATTTGAAATTAAAATTTGCTATTTGCCTGAGCAAGGTATTCAAGATTCTAAGAATCTGAAATTCTAACACTTAATTTGATGATTAGTCTTTCATCTTTGTTGACTTGACGCCTTTTTTTTACTGTGTGGTATTAATACAGTAGGCTGTAAAAGATTTTAATAATACCTAGACTTCAACATTTTAAAGCTCACTCAAGTATCACTAGAAAAGAAATTTACTATTTGGGCTATGACAGAAGTAGGGGCTTGTGCGTCTTTATAGATTTCTCTGCCTGTTTAAACCCAACAGTTTTCTATAGTATTTTCCTATGCCTGGTCAAGGATTCTTTTGAGTAGCAGTTTATTTTATTTTACCATAACTAAATGGTTTTGATGTTATTTTCTTAAGATTGCCTGATCAAAGATAATATAGTGTTGACTATGGAATGCATATTTATTTAAGTGTATTTATGGTATTACTATAATAAACATGGCGAAAACTCCTCTGTATGTATGAGAGTTACAGCTGAGTTGATAATACTGTTCTTAAAATGGGTACTGCTGAAAGATACAAGTTAAAATTTCTCTCAGACTGTCTTTAAAATGGTAATAAGACATGTGATGGGAAAATACATGTATAAATGAAGTGCTACACCTTCCCAGTGATAATTTGATTTCTAAACATAATTTTTCTCAAACATATTTTTGGGGGGAAAGAGAGGAGAAAGAGCTATTTTGGTGAAAATGTGAATATTTTTCATTATTGGATTATCCAGAGTTCCAGCCACCTTTCTTCTTTTAATAAAATTGGAAAAGATGCAGTAATTAGTATACTGATAGCTGGCTTACTAGATGTACTTCCTTATGTGTTCGAGCAACAAATGGTAGTGTGTGTTAGAACAGCGACAGAAATTTGGAAGTTCAATCATTTAATGAGGATTAAGCTGATTTCACTAAGATCTCATTTGGTTATGTGTTTGTTTTAGCTACAAACTTATTATATTTTTACTGTCCTGATAAAGCTGACTAAGTTTATTACTAACTTGTAAAATTATCACCTTTTCATCTCTTTTACTTATGGTTTTTTCCCTTTATTTTTCTTTCACACAGGCCATGCAAGTAAAGGTACAGGTCAAAGTGCATGATGTGTCTTTGTTTTGGATTTAGAGATGATCAGGCTCCAAGCACTCTTTCCATTGATCATAGCAGTGGCGTCACAAAGTGAAGGTTTAGGTTCCACCTACTATAAATTTTGTCCAGGTTGAAGTAGCAGTTTTGACCAGAGCAGCTGAAATTCCCTTTGGCACTCCTATGTGCTGCTTAATATGAAAATGTAGTAAAGTTACCTTTTGTAACTATTTTAGATGTACATTCCGCCTCTGCTGTCTTTCTGCATTCTGTTGTTTTGCTAATATATTGAAGTAGAGCTTGTAAAAGCAATGTTTAAGTAGAGTCATTAGAAAGATGTATTAGGCTGATGATATTCACAAAGAATATATAGTAGAAATGTGCTATAACCTGTACCTTGTCTGTAGACGAACGGAAGTTGTATTAAAACCAGTAAGTTTAAATAAGATATAGAGTTCAAATCCTCCCTTTTGCCAAAAGTAAAATGATGTTCACTAAAGCTGTGAGCAGTGACAAAACTTTTGAAGAATCCTTGTTTCTGTTATGTACTTAATGTATTTGAAGCTTTCTTCTCCTCCAGTGAACCATAGGTCACCTTCCCTTGCATCATTCATATTATTTTTTTAATAATAATTTCTAATATAGATAAGTACTTTTTGACCTATGGTTTGTTCTTCACTGGTGAAGCAGAATGAACAGCAAAATGGAGCATAAACCCTTTCATCTTTCCCTTCATCCCCTCTGCTGGGAAACACACATGATGCTGTGAAGAGCTTTTAATCAATTAAACTGGAGGCATAAGTTAAAAAATGAGAAGTTCTGTTAAACTAACAACCTGATTTCTGATTTGTTGTTGTCAAACTTCTTCAGGTGTATAGAGTACAATTTAATGAATGCTGTCATGATATCTCAGAGACTTGAAAGGTTAAAGAGGGATGAAAATACTAAAAATTAATAATCTTTAACCAGTTAACCATAATCTTAACCAGTTTAGCTGATTTTTTTTAGTGTAAATAAATTATTTCTTCTTTTTCATTGTATATTTAGTTATTATGAATCTACTAAAGAATCTGTAATTTTTTTTTTTTTTTTAAAGAAATACCCATTTTTGTGTTGAAATTCTCAGGCAAGTAATATCATTATATGCTGTTAGGCAACCAAATTGTATCATTCTTCCTGTTCAGGTCCTTTTAGCACAGTTAATTATTTAGGCAATATACATCCAATTTAATGCTCTTTACATATGTAATGAAAGTATCACATTCATGAAGTTATGCAATAAAGTTACTGTGACATAATTTCGTTGTCATTTAGGTTTCTGTCTGTGACTCTACTTATACATTTATCATCTGGAGATGTGAATTCATGGACAGCAGAATTTATGGCAAAGGCAGAATGAATCTTATCTTCTTGCTTTAAAAATGTTCAAGTTTTAAGGTTCCCCTTTCTTGTTCATTTGTAGTTATCAATCTCATATAAACATACAGAAAATTGGATGTGTGAAAGGCCTCAGGCATAAAAGATGCAGTAACCAGTATCTCTCCTTCTTTTCTTTTTTTTCTTTTTTTTTTTTTAATTATCTATTACATATTGTGTTACTCCTTTTTTAAGATGCATAGTGACGCCACTGGAATACAGCGATACATTGTGGGATTTGTTTGTCTGCTGTCAATGTAGAGTACAAATAATGTCATTGTTATAGCCATTGCATCACTGCTATTTCTAAGGCACTTTGAAAAGCAAAGCTTTGAGGCAAAGTACTCTCTTGCAATTGTTAGTTCCTTACGAAAGGAAGCCACATCCATTGCGTGTTCCCTCAGACCTGCAAAATCCTTAAACACCAGCTATGTACGTGGAGATTCACCATCTAGAAGAGAGAATTTGCCTAAATTTATCACTGAGTAGAATATGTATGGCTGCCTTTTTTCTTCCAGTGATTACTGTGATAACAGTGAGGCAGTAATTGGGAAATAAGGAATTGCAATGGATTCTGCTGTATCCTTATGTGGAACTACACAATATATTATAAGAAAAGTTATCACTAAAACTTAACAGAGAGAGAGAAAAGGATGTGGAAGATTAAATGCAAGCATCTGCTATTTTGTAGTGTTGTATAAGCCTGGAGGCCTAGTCCTGAAATCTTATCTTAGGCAAAACTCCCCGTGAGTGTAGTAGGAGTTTAATCTAGGTACAGAATTCAGAACTAGGCTATTTTATGTTGTTGCTGTTTACTGTGTTCATTAAATACATGGGTCTGTTTGAAAGATTTTGGTTCTCTGTGTCATAAATGAAAAGTTGAGTGTGAAATGCTGTTGTACACTGTCTGTTGTATGAAGACAGGGCAGATGTTATTCTGTTGTGCTGTTTACTTCTATCACTTTTGTTTTCCTTTGCCTACTACTGATGATCTGCAAAGTTGCAAAAGTTTTAATTCTTCATCTCAGGTCTACTAATAGTAGCCAAAGCCAAAGGGCAGTACTTTTCCCAGAGGCACTAATTCATTGGCATTGAATCAAAGCTTTTTAAATACTAGTATTTTTCAGATGAGACAAATCAGGCACTATTTGTTCATTCAGACCCTGGATAACTATCTTTATAAAAATTTCCTAAAAAAAAATGTAAACGTCCTGAATTTGTCTCTGACATTAGAGAACTAATAGTGTCCTCTGAGACTGACTCATCTTTTAATTTTAGGGTTGTTTCTGATTTGAGAGGTAAGATCCAAAAAATACAGTTAGAGTCATATTATGAATGCACACAGAAGTGTGTTACTCCTATTAAAACTTTACTGTTACTGCATTTTCTGCATTGGCACACACCAAAATTATTCCTTTGTTTCCCACTCAAGACTGTACACCCTTCCTCTGATGTAGCATTTTTAATTATTCGTACTACATCAGGAACATAGTTTTCCTGGACCATTGGGGAAGAACATGTTGGAGAAGTATGTGATCAGACAATTACAGTCATTTACTTTCCTTCTTTTTTTTTTTTTTTTTTTTTTCCAAATGCTAGTCTGGAGGACAAGATCAAGAGAGGAAGAAATCAAAACGTAGAGGGGATTTGTACTCCATACAAACATCTTTGATTGTGGCTGCACTTAAAAAGATGCTTCCTATTGGTTTGAATATGTGTACTCCTGGAGATCAAGAGCTCATCTCATTGGCTAAGACTAGATACAGCCATGTAAGTGTGTACTTTGCAATAGTTTTTAATGCAAAATAAGCAGAACTTTCTAAATTGTATTTTGAAGTATAGGTATCTAAGCATATGTACTGTAAGCAGTTATACCTGCTAATTATTTGTATAAAATGTGCATTTTTATATATGCATATTCATTTGGACCGAGTAGTGAAATACCATTAGCTAGCTTTAATTCCCTTCAAAGCTGAATCCTTGTTTTGTGGTTAAGGAAAGCCTTTGACCCTTCTGATATCTTACATACTTTGAATAGAAAAGAGGTTACGTTTCGATGTTAAAATAAAAGCTGTTCTGTATTGTAAAATTTTTTATTAAATGAATCATAATCTGAACTGAAAAATACTTCTACCTTTTTACAGAGGGACACGGATGATGAAGTCAAAGAACATTTACGTAACAACTTACATTTGCAGGAAAAGGTAATATAAAACACTGTCTTCAAGATGCTGATGTGCACTTTTAAAACACGGAAGGCACAATTATTTTGATAATTGTGATACGTTTTAAAATATAATCTGAAAAGCTATTAGAAAAATTGCTATTTTAACATTATTCTTCATGATTTTTTTATTACAATAAATGGCTTACTTGTCTTTTAGGCTGGTATATTCAAGCTTTGGAAAGTTCTATAGAATGGCACAAGTGTAAAGAATTGGGATATTGATAATCTTAAAACTATAATTGCTTAGAATCACCTTAATCTAAGAAGAAAAGAAAATTTGAACTGCAATATTTCAGCTTCTCTTCTTGAATTTAACTTTCACTGATAATTAAATAGCATTTCTAAGAATACATCCATTTTAAAGTGACTACGATAAAACAAGAAAAGCTTGTGTCATTTTAGGACTTCTGAGTTTTACAAGCACATTTATATTCCTACAGTTTATATGCCGAATACACAGTCAAAGGTAATGCCAATGTAAAGTCCTCATCATTCAGTAAACAAATAATTTAGATCGTTGCCTACAGGCTTTGAACACAATAGGAGTCACTCATTTGTCTGTTATGGAAGGTGACTGTCTGGTTGTTAAAAATCTGTGCTTACATAAATTTGGAATGTAAGTAATTTAATGTGTTTTGCCTATTTCTGTCTTCTAAGAAAAAAACCCCAAAACCTTTGGCTGTAACAGTCAAGTGGCTGTAACCTACTTAAATTCCAGCTGTCTATTCTAGACTCTAAAAAACAGCTTTACACTATTGGTACAGAGGTCCTACAAGGAGTTAAACCCAATTCCAGTACCGAATGAGCTTTCTAATTTTTAATGCAGTTAAGTGGGATACAAAAGTCCCAGAGTGCTTTGTTTGGTTTTGCGAAATAAAAATACAGAACCTTGCTCGTGAATTGAGTTTAATTGCCCAGCAGTATACAGGACCCAATGCCATTTTTTCGAGCAGCTGGCAAAGGTTAGTTTGATCTGAAAGGGGACAGAAAGTGGGAGTATCTATAACATTCTTAATTATACTATGAGAGTAGTAGTGGTGCTGGTCAAATTCAGCGCCTTCATTCAGCAGCTTACATATGAAATATGTTGGGTTTTAGTCTGATGATCCAGCTGTGAAATGGCAGCTAAATCTGTACAAAGACATTTTGAAGAGTGATGGACCTACTGACCCTGAGAGAAATGTTGAACGTGTGCAGAGGATATCAGCTGCTCTGTATCACCTGGAACAGGTAAAAACATAAATGTCTATACTGTGTTTGTTTTAAAATAACCTGAGATTTTTCCTTGCAAAGATTATTTCAACTTCAGTGAAATCATTACACGTCAGTATTATCATTAAAGTGTCCACATAAAAATTGGGGTTTTGCACATGCTTGCATGCAACTACACATGCACATACGGATGTGTATATACACAAAATTTGAAATATAATCTGTTTAAGTGCCTGTATTTAGCTTCAGGAAAAACTCAGGATGTATTTGCCTTGGCAAAGCTTTGTGAACAGTTGCAAGAAGTCCAGTATACAAATCATCTCCATGCAGAAACCTTTGTAATTTTAGGAAGAGATGTTTACTTGCCCAGTTATTTTTAATATACTGAGTTTAGCCTGTCTCCTATTTCTGCACCTGAGGATGCCATAGCAACTTTTGAATTGGTTGCCTGTTCACTCAAATGATACAATTTAAATACATAAAGGCAATTGTACTCTTCCTACATCAAGTTAATCGATTTCATTCATAAGTGATATAGCATAGAAATTCATTCACGTGAACAGCTGAATGTGCATTGTTAGAAACAGACAGAATAACCATTTTGGAAATTTACCAAAGAGTCCCACACATGAGTTATTCTGGCATCTTGAGTTTGTCTGAATAAACTGACAGGTACTATGTAGAAGGTCCCTTGTATTTTACTTACTAATTTAAAAAATAAATAAAGCCCCAAACCAACTTTTTTTTTCAGATTATGCAGAGCATTTGTAACATTTTCTACTTTGCTAACTAGCTAACCATTAGCTAAAAAGAAAATTTTGGATGAAAGTTGAAGCATTTCCATTGTATGTACTAGAAGATATTTTCCCACAGGTTGAACAACCACTGAGATCAAAAAAAGCTGTTTGGCACAAACTCCTGTCAAAACAACGCAAAAGGGCTGTTGTTGCATGTTTCAGAATGGCACCATTATACAACCTGCCAAGGTAAATGGCTTAGAGGTTTATTTTTTCGTAACTTTTGTTTGCATTGTTTACTTAGTTCTCACTATTCGTGTGTTTACCTACATGTTTGTTGATTGTTAGGTCTGCGTAACTTTAAGAGCTGGTTAGATAGCAGCTAGTTACTCATAATAGCAAATACTCATCTCATGACAAATAACCAGAGGGGGAAAAGACCATAAGAATTACACTGCTGCAAAACCAAAATGCTTCATTTTTGTCAGCTGTATAGTTCCTCAAGTTATCTGTGAAAATTATTAAAATACTGCTGTTTCTGTGCATTTTTTGCCTCTGATTGGTTGCTCTTTTTACTCTTTATTCTCCTGTGTTTGTGTTCTTTTTTCTTTTTTTTTTTAATTGTGTATGGCTCTTCCTGTCCTGTTGCATGAACACTTCATGCTCTGTAGCTTTTCTAGAGCAATCTTAAGCTGATATATCTGAATGGTATATGAATTAAAATAACTGTTGGGGCAGAGCAGTGCAGAACAATATTTTGGGCTTGTGTGTTGCTCTACTTCATATTCCAGTTGAGTGTAGACACCACAAAGTCCAAGACAAAATGCATCCTGTGCCTGGATCCATCTACTGCTTTAAGCAGAACATTAAAACCATGAGGCACTGGAGAAACTTTCTTTATCCCATTCCTTCTCAAAAAATCTGCTTTATTCAGATACAGGTTAAGCACAACTTTAATTAGTTTTGCCTCTTACTGCCTGCACTTTTTCACCTTTTTTTTATTCAAAGATTTTTAGCAAAGTATTTAACTGAAGAGTTGCACTGCATTTTTGAATGCCTTTATTATAAAGTCAGCTTACATACTTGATGTAAAAGTCTATTGCTAAACGTCTTTAGCTAAAGGTCTGTAACTGTGCCATTAACATACTGGAGGAAGATTACGTTTACAGAAGATAAACAAAAAGCCAGCTATACCATAAAAAGCATACATCATTCCTTCACAAAAAGTAGTAGTTCTTTACTATAGTAACTTCTCCAAGTTATCAACCTACCAGTCTTTAAAGAACCAGAGAAATTAAAGGTTTAAGTACAACACAAGAAATGGGCTAGTATCAATCCTTTCATCTTCAAGAACTGTGCTTGGAAAAAGAAGAGGAAGTGGTATAAAGAGCTCCCTTTTCATTTCAACCTTTTTGTGAGCATGTTTCTTTACACCCGTATTCTGGATTTATTAATTCTTAAAATGTTTAGAATATATATATGAGCACTAAAATGATAAAATGGCTCATCCTATTTTTGCCTTTAAAAAATCCCCTTTTTATGTATTATTTTTGAGGTCGATGGAACACTTGCCAAGGGGCAAAGTGGGTTATAAATAGTTATTTTTAATTCTCCATAAAATATGGAGTAATACTCAAAATAGAAACATTAACATTGACTGTAATTTTTACTAAAAACTGTGTTAAAAACTTTTCTCAAACTTTTTCTTCTGAAACTTCGAGGTAGATTTTTTGGTGCAGTTTACTCCTATTTGAATTGAGGAAAATCTGCCCATCTATTTCGGTTTTGTCAGTTAATTGTGCTGTCTGCACTTCAAAACAGTCAACATTGAGAAAATAATTTTTAGAACCCTACAGTCATAGAATGGTTTGGGTTGGAATGGACCTTTAAAGGGCATCTGATCTAACCCTGCTGCAATGAGCAAGGCCTTCTGGCTATATTGCTCAACTGATAGGTGAAGAACAAAGTTTTAAAATTAATTAGTTTACAGACACTTATTTTTTTCTAGATAAATCATAGAATTCTGACAGGAAAATAAGGCTGTCACACTATTACACACCTACCATGATCTCCATTATCTAAATTGATGGTGTTGTTAAGACATGTCTGAACCCTAGGGAGATTACTTCAAGTGGAGCATGATTAATTCTAGGAGCTATTTAAATCTCTTTGAACTAGAGTTTAAAATGCAGCTTTCTATCTTGTCTATTTCCTTATTTTAGTTGCAGCATTGTATTGGGAGCATTAGTTCTAACTTTGATGCTAGAACCAATTAATTCAAAGGGCAGTAAGCAAACATTACAGTGGTACCCTTTCATTTATGCTAGAAAAGATTAATATCTTCAGTAAATAATACGCTTGCTCTTTTAAAAATTGTCTAGATATTTAGGTGGCTTTCAATGGAATTTAATTTTAATCTCACAATTTAATATAACTTTTTTGCAAAATATACTCTTACATGTTTTAGGATATAGGAATTCCCATAAGATATTTCAGGAATGGAAATGTTTATTGACATGCAGAAAAATTACTTTAACGTCTACCATAAATATTCCAAGAACTCCCTTTTATGAAAAGTGCCTGCAGATACAAAAGAAATAATTGTATTTTAAACTATTTCTATTTTTCAAGGAATTAAACATCAGTTAAGTTAGGAAATACTAATTCTTCATGTTCTGTGTTTAATGAATGTACGTGGCTTTGAAAAAGTGTCTTACGTGATAAATGTTTTCTCTGAGATGTGTCTGTGTTTGATATTTTATGGAAATTAATTTGAAAAAAAATTGTCTTATTGTCTGTCATCTGTATATGCACATAGATACAGTGAAGTTGTACATGGCAAATTTTCATACACAGTTTACGAATACACTCTTTCTGACTACTTTACTGATTTTAACTTGTGCCTTTCTTCAATGAAAACCTATATGCTTTTCTTCAGACACAAAATTAGCAATTTCTTCCTGAGCACCTTTCAACGTGTTTGGCTGGAAAAAGTACATGAAAAAACTCAGTATGACAGGCTTATACTCAAGTTAACGGTAATGTAACTTGTGGAGAGCCTCTTGCTTATGCGCACACTTCTTCCTTCCCAGCCATGATTTGATATTATCATAAAAACATGAATTTGTACAATTTACAGAGGGGATTCTGATTGGTCAGTTTTTGAAATTTGATAATAAAATCACGCCAGAGTGTCAGCAAGTGGGCCTAAAAGGTCGAGTCAATAGCTATTCCATTATAGAATGATTCATGTGCACAGTTCATTTAAATAGTATTAAATGTTGTATATGCAGCTCATTTTTACAGCTTTTTTTGGTGGCACAGGGTAAAAGTAAATGAAAAGGCTGCATGGAATAGCCTTTCTAAACTCATGCAGTGCAGCCCAAAACAAAATTTTCCCCAAATGTAATGTGCAGATGTAATGGTTTGGCCATTATTGTGTGTAGCCTTATTGCCATGAGCTGTATTTCCTTTGGGAAGTTACTTTAATGAATACTGTACAGTAGTAATTAATATGGCTAAGAGTTTGCTAAAATTGGTAATTTTCTATAGCAGGTTTTCTGTATTTCTAATGAAGCTTCTTTGAGGACATACGAATACTGCCCTGATTTGGAACTGAAAGACTAGAAGCTGAGGTTAGGCTTCCCTGTGTAGTAGAAGGCAATGATTGTCTGCAGATAACATGCTGGAAAGCCCTTGATAATTATTTGGGTGTTGAATGGCCAACTTCTGCTGTCTTGATGTTCTAAATCTAGAAAAATAGACTCATTCTCAGTCTGTTCAAGTGTAGTTTTTTCATGAAGGTTCCAGTCCTGCAGTTTCATGTATAATGTACAGTATCCCTCTCAAAGCCTTCAAAATAAAAAGTAATGTATATATATGTGTATAAAAAAATAGTAAGAATGTTTGAAAGTACCTGCAGCTTTGTCACTGAATGTTAGTTATGTTTTGCATTTTGTTTCACTGACCAATCAGAGGATCAGAATTGTACAAATGTGTATCCTTACTAACCATTAACCATCTGAGCTGTTATACTCTGTTCCGTTACCCCTCTTGATCTCACTTTCACAACCCCCCCAGGCACCGTTCTATTAACCTCTTCCTCAATGGCTATCAGAACTATTGGATAGAAACAGAGGAATATTCATTTGAGGAGAAACTAGTTCAGGATTTGGCTGTAAGTACTGACATAATTGGGCATGTTTTTCAGTGCCCACTTGAGTGTGTATTTTATGTATCTATATCTATAGAAACTATATTTCATTTTTGTGCACTGTATGCATATGCATAAACTTATAAAATATTAATCCTTATGCTTCAGGGCATAAGGTCATTCTCTGCTGTGGTCAAAAAGACATTTGTCCTGTGATGCACACTGAAGTGCATTAAGGTGATTTATGCCTTCAGACGAACTATGGGACACTATTCTTAGGAAGAGAAATGGATTAGATGAACTGTCAGGTTGTTTTTGACATTATGGTAATTCCTATGTTCCTATATTTTATTTACTGGCTTTTTTTAAAGCTTGACACTATGGATCCTTTTGCCTTTTTAAATTTTTTTTATGCATAATATTTAATTTAAACATTTTCAGCTTTGGTATAAATTAATTTTTCTGTTTTCTTACTGATGCATCATAAGGAGAAGTAAATATATGCCATATTCAGCAAAAATTTAGTTTATCTGTGTACTTGATAAAAGTGACTGATAAACTTCAGGATTGTGTTAATAAATATTGATTCAGAAAGCATACTGCTTTTTGTCTTCACTCTATGTAGTTAGCTTGCCTAAAATACCTCCAAGGGGCCTATCTCCACAGCATCTGAACACCATGGAACTTAACATACAGCTTCATAGATCACATGCAGATGGACCAGGAGGTGCTTCAGTGTTAACAAAACCAGTCATGTTGTTCTTTTTAAAGACCCCTTATGCCTGATATCATAGAGTCATAGAATGGTTTGGGTTGGAAGGGACCATAAAGATCACCTAGTTCCAACCCCTGTGGCCACAGGTAGGGACATTCTTCACATGCTCTGGGCAATTACATGGTCAGTCTGTTGCTTCTTCCTAAAGGAAAGAATGAAGCCATTAATCAAAGCAGTGACTACAGTTCTTTCAGATTTACTAGAGAGTAAATTGCACTTCTGTAATGACTGTCATTACTATAATTACAGTAATTCTGCAATAATTACAAATGCTACAAAGGGGCAATTAAAAAAGTCAGGTAAAGGTAATACACTGATCTTTGGCCAGTTGTATGTTTATATTTCTAATTGCCAAAAGATGTCTGAAGTTTACAACAAGGAGCAGTCCTTACATTCATTGAATCAAGGTCACTAGAAATTATGTATGAAAATATTGTAGCAAACACCAGTCTGAATAGGATGTATCTGATGATATTATTAAAAATTATTCCAGAAATTCTCCTGATAAATAATTGAGCTGTGTCTTTCTTTTAATTCTGGTCCACTGGAAACATGTAATTTCTGCTGAATAAGGCTTCCCCAAGATTTTCACTGTCTCATTCTCAATACCTCACAAATGAGAATTATCTAGAGTAACTTAAAATATGAATAAAAATCAGATACTTTGACTCCTTCTGAGTCGTACAGGCACATAATGTTGCAGGTTATGCTGTAAACTGATGAATAAGATTAATGCTGGCAGTTAATATACATTGGACAGAATAATTAATTACTAAAATCCTTTCCTAAGCTTAATTACTCAGTTTTTTCTTACGCATGAAGCTTAACTTGTATATTCTAAATCTTGACACAGACATCTCCAAAAAAAGATGAAGAGGAAGAAGAAGAGACTGAGAAAAACCATCCTGATCCACTTCATCAGATTATCCTCTATTTTAGTCGCAGTGCTCTCACAGAGAGAAGGTAAAAGAGTTGTGTTGAAAAGCACGTTGAGTAAAAACACACTATAATTGAATTTCTAGCAACATTACAGAAGTAATTTAAAACAACCGTAGTTCATTACTGTGCATGGTGAATACTTTTTTCCCTTTCAGTTTCCTTCATTTTCATGCATTTGAATTCAGTATAACCTTTACACTGAGATAAATATTGACTATATTCGACATTTTAAAAGCTTTGTAAATACCCAATACAGAAATAACTGAGCCTGACTTCTCATAGAAACATAAAATCTACAGAAACTGCTGGTTCAATCAGAGTACCTTCCCCTGGTCTCTCCTGGTAATAGAAGTGTGTTCTTTTAGTTGATATTCATTACATTTTACTCAGTATGTCAGAAAAGGTTTGTTGATGTTTATCATGAATCTCATTGAGAGTTTCTTGTTTGATTTTAGACTGTTGATTAAAATATGTATTTTGTATGAGTATTCCAGTGTTTCATATACTTTTTCTGTATGACTAACATAATCTTGCCATCTGACAGTTATAACTATTCTAATTTATATCTCCATATCATTGTTCTGTGACTACAATGATTCTTACTTATCCAGTATGACCATGTATTCGTCTAAATTGTTTATTCAAAAAGTTAGGGACTTGGATTTGGATAAGAATTTATAAGAAGAATTTATAATATGATTTTCAAGTGTAATAGCTTGTCAAGTAGATGTGTGTCTACTTTAATAAAAAATGAATTTAAATATTAGTAGGCACATGACATCTTTATATTACTACAACATAAAATAATTTAAAATATTTTTTACTCTTCATAGTAAACTAGAAGATGATCCTTTGTATATTGCCTATTCTGCGATGATGGCAAAAGTAAGTATATAATTTCAAGCTTGATTCCTTATTGCACTCTGGTACTTCTCATTAATTTTAGATTCTTCTTAAATTTTTTTTTTCTGTTTCTTACATGGACTGCTTGAAACTAGTAATTTCTGTATTTTTAATGCAGCAAATGCTGTTCAGAGTTACACATATAATGAGAAATTTCCTACCTTAAAACAATACGATACAAATCCAGTAGGTGCAGTCCTACGGTGCTATCACTTGGCACTTTGTTTTGTGCATGATTAACTCATGAGCAGTCTCAACATGTTAGTTATCTTTATTCTTTGGGTAATTATTTTGGAGTTAATATTTGAAGTCTGTCAAAAATAAGTTAACAGTTTTTGCAACATATAGATTCCAGCTGACTCATGTGATGACAGTTTGACTGTGAAGATAAATATTATGGATATAGAGATATGGCACAAAAATGTATAGCCTGCGGTTACAGAGTATGTTTGTAGTTGGATGAATACCCTGAATTACTCATAGATAGAAAATATCAGCTCCTTAATGTAGATAAGCACAAATAATTATGGGGGGTTTAAGTCTACTTAACACCTTTAATTATTGCTTGAAAAAAATTATTTGGCCACTTTTATAGAAATAATAAGCAAGGTCTTGTGATTTCTGTTTTTAACATAAAAAGAGCTGTCAGGAAGAAGAAGAGGAAGATGAAGAAAAAGAAAAGACATTTGAGGTGAGAGTTTAAATAACATTTCTTTCTTATCACATAATGTACAAGTATCTAAAATATGTCCACTAGAATAAATGCAAGAATAACATAACACAGTGTGTGTTGAGCTGATTTACTAGGTTATTCATAAAAAAGAAAGATGATTTGTTCTGAAGCTTTGGAGTCAAACAACCCATGGATTATGAAGGCAGACGGTTTTCAACAACTTCAGATTTCTCATCTTCCTATTTTTATTGAGTCAGTTCCAGTCTGTATTCTCTAATTTTTGTTCCCAAACCCAGGAGAAAGAAATGGAAAAACAGAGAACACTCTATCAGCAAGCTCGCTTACATGATCGTGGAGCTGCTGAGATGGTCCTTCAGATGATCAGTGCAAGCAAAGGTAATGTTCTGTGATGTATTTAAAGTATATATACATGATGTGCATCTCATAGGCTTTAATAATGTTATGCATATGTATACATAGTGTATTGTCATTATACCATGAGATATAAATCCTATACAGCTTCTGTATGATAGATGACGAGGCAAAATAAATGTCAGTTACAACTGTGCTAGGTAAAATTTCCAGACTGCATTTCTCATTGAATAGTTCATAATTGCAAGTTTTAATGACTGTATCCTTGTTTTGACAGGTCATACAGGGCCCATGGTTGTTGAAACACTAAAACTTGGTATTGCTATTCTAAATGGTGGAAACACCATAGTTCAACAGGTAATGCTTTTCTAACTACTGTGACTCTTACTTGCATAAAAGACAAATAATTTTGAGAATTTTAGTGTCCTGTTGTTTACTTTAATGCACTTAATTTTAAATCAAACAGTGAAACAATATCAGTGTATTTTTGGTGGGATAACAATTATGTTATTGCTTGTCAGTGATTTGCATTTCAAGGAATTCATTCAGAAACTTGATAACTCATATAATTTTAATATTATTAATGATAAATATTAATTAATAACTGTTAAGGTTTATTTTGTATTTAATGTTAATATTATATATTTCACCCCCCAAAATACATAACCTGCAGAAAATGCTGGACTACCTGAAGGAGAAAAGGGATGCTGGATTTTTTCAAAGTCTTTCAGGCTTGATGCAGTCCTGCAGGTAAAAGCATAAATTTTATTATTACAGATTCAGTTTTATTCATTTTGGTGGCTTATTGCTCAGTTCAGGTGGATGGGTTAGATATAAATTGCAGGAGTCACAGGTTGTAGAACTCTCATAGGAAAGTTTTCTGTATCACAGGAATAGCCTGTTAATCTTTTAGAGTACTCTTCCAAAGGCAAAAATAAAGCAAAAGACTATGCATGCCTTTGAAGGCTTAGTTTGGAGAGGCAGAAAAATAAGATGTAGTGGCTCTTTTACTGGTTCTAGATCCCTCAAGTTTTTAGGATGGAGAAAAGACATCACTGAGGGAGAGACAGGCCAGTGGAGCTTTGATAAACTCAGTTTCTGCACATTTCTGGCAAGCTGCATAATCTCTGTCTCTTCATCTGAATCCTCTGCATATGTATCAGGTTTGTTAGAGGTGGCATGTGGCCAGTGAGACTGCAGTAGTCCATTCCCTTGATAAACCAGAATTCACATTAGTTAAGGTAAAGGACCCCCAGACAGAAGGAGAAAAACTGTTGGTGTTTCTGATTACTCTTACAGTAGATAATCTCCTTTTCTCAGCCTTTTAAAGCACCAGAAGGGTTCGGAAGGAGTAGACTGGGAATTAGCAGTGGAGCAGCAGTATGAAGACAGGGTAAACTGTGGAAGGAATGGTGACCTTCACTGCAGAAATTATAGTTGAATAGTTGCAGCCTTATTAAATAGCATCTGTCTTGTAATTTTTCCATTTATGTAAAACACTTTAGTAGGGACTTGCTCAAACAGGCCCTGCCGTGATATTACTACCAATTGCGTATGTCTGTCACTCAAGACTTCATTAAAAATGGTTTTGATAAAATGACTTGAACAGTGATAAGAGAATGAAAATGATACTTTAAAAAATGTTTTTGTTTTTAATGATATCACTACACAGAATATGTGACTGCATAGCTATTTACTGAACTAAAAATTTGATAATCATAAAATTCTGTTTTGACTGGGTAGAAAGTATTCTGCTATTCCACACGCTGAGCTATGCCAAGTTAGCAAACTAAAATTCAGAAATCAGTTTCTTTTGTCCTTGGAAGATAAGGAATCTTTCATTACATTTCTGTCTTCTGAATAAGGAATCAGAAATTCCATACACCTTCCGAATAACATAATAATGCATAATGTATGCAGTAACAATAGAAGCAATAGTGGCAACTTAGTGAAAAATAGTGTGAGTGAGAAATAACTGCAGTAATGCCCTTTTGGAGACAGGTTTAAGTCATCATAAACAGCAATTTTCAGGTTCCTCTTCCGCTCATTTATACATGAAACCATGGCAGTGAAGTTAGGTAAGTGGCAAGACTTGACCTGAGATTTACTACTTTTCAGAAATGGACACGGCACCCTTAGTTCCATCCAAAGTTTCATTTTTTAATTTAATATGAGTATTTAAAAAAATATATAGCAGTGCATATCATAGTGGGTCAAGTGTAGTCATTGAAGGCCTCCAGAGATTTTGCAGAAGGAAATAATTTTCCATTGTGTACTATAGTGCTTTTTCCTGTCTGTGCTGTTTGTTTTTTTTCCAAATACAAGTGTTCTTGACTTGAATGCGTTTGAGAGACAGAATAAAGCAGAAGGCCTGGGAATGGTTACTGAAGAAGGAACTCGTAAGTAGAATGAAATTGATTCCAGTACTGTTTCAAACATTATTTTGGTTCCCTTTTTTAACTAGAACTGTTACTTACTGTGGCTTGAGGTTTCTATTGTTAAACTTACTGTAAGTAACCCTAGGCTTTGACTTCTAAATATGCTTTGTTTTTACAATGTCTTTAGCAATAATTTTTAAGAAAAATACTGAAATTTCCAATATTCTTATCTTGTATTCTTGTTATTTTTCTTTGATCCACAGTCATCGTTCGTGAGCGTGGTATGTTTGGGTTTACGGTTTTTGATACTCTTGTTGCAAAAGTGTGTTGCAAATACAGAGAGAAATCTCTCATTGCATCTTCTCAGATATCTTTAGGTTTAGCTTTGTGGTCTGCAGCAGGTTGTGTGTTCAGCTTGGATAAAGAGTTTGATGCTTATTAAAGAAGTGTCACTCATATTTAAGGCATGATTTTAGTTATGACTAACAATTTACTTATTAGATATGTATCTTGTTGCTTTTTTTTTTTTGATTAGTGTTGGTTTTTTAACCATGGATGCATTGAAGTGCTAAATACTTTTGCTCTGCTTTTTCTGTTTCAGTTTTTATTTTCATTATTATCAGTCTGTTTCTTTTAAATTGCTTTAACGCTTTTAAAATACTGGGTTTTTATTAAAATTCCAGTTTTAAAGGTTACTGTAAGACTATGTGTTCTGCATAATTAATCATAACAATTGTCATATAATCATTGTATTTATATATTTTAAAGGTGAAAAGGTCTTGCAGCATGATGAATTTACTCGAGATCTATTTAGATTTTTGCAACTGCTCTGTGAAGGGCATAACAATGGTAAGAGAACTGAATTTTGTGAAAAATGTGTGGTGAGTCTGTCCTTAAACAGAGTTGAATAGAACCAATTCTAATGGGTTTTTTCCCTCTCATTTAGTTTTCTGAGGGAAACTGGCATGAAAAAAATTTGAATTGCAGAGTTCAATTGGATTTTTAAGTCCTAATTTATGGTATATTACTAGTAAAGCCTATTCTAAGTCATGTGGGTAACATTTCATCAGCTATATTTACATTATGACCCACTGTAGTTCAATTCCACCCATAAGCATCTGTACCCAACAAAATACTTAAAAAGAATGCGTTCTCCATGACAATAGGAAAATAACCTTGTATTATTTTTTCCTTTATACCAACCAAGCACAAATGAATTCTTATTTCAGATTTTCAAAATTACTTACGTACTCAGATGGGCAACACCACAACAGTGAATATTATCATTAGTACAGTCGACTACCTCTTGCGTCTTCAGGTGAGATAAAAACAGAGGAAAATGGATTATAAAATATTTGCCTTTCCTTCACTTTTATAAATTCACATTTTACTGGAAACAAATGTGAAAATTCTTTCTAAAGGGATATCTAAAATAAAGAATTCTGATTTATTTCATATTTTCTTCCTTTGAAAATAGATGGACTTTCAGAATTCTGTGTGAAACCAGAAGTTTGTTGGCTGATTTCATTGTTCACTTCTGAAGGGAATGCAAAGTATTATTATAATGATAAATAGATAGACACAGATACACTAAATTTCATCTGAATTGCTGATTCAGGTTTTGGATATACAAATGCAGGCAGTAAATACTGCATATAGAATTTAAAACTAGAAAATATAATGTTGTTTTTTTATTAGGAATCCATCAGTGACTTCTATTGGTACTATTCGGGAAAGGATGTCATTGATGAATCAGGACAACGTAATTTTTCTAAAGCTTTGGCTGTCACCAAACAAATATTCAATTCTCTGACAGAATACATCCAGGTAAACAATGTTTTGCTCAAAGTACTAACAGAGAAGTTCTGTGATTACTTGGCATGATTGTGTTCTGTCATAAATTTGTAAACACTTCGGCTTCATTTTTTTAAATTTTGATAAAATTACATGGAATCACAGAACCAGTGCAAAGTGAAAACTAAAACATATGAATGACTACATATTTTACGTGATACAATCTGGTATCTATGCACTAGATACCAAAGAGATCTTGGAAAAGTTTCTTGTGTAGCTCCATGGAAGCCTGAAATGTTTGGGGTTTTTTTGGTGGAGGAGAGGGGAGAGGACAAATCATAGGAAAGCAAATGGTTTCATTTGTTTTGTTTTATTTTACATAAATAAAAAGTGTGACTTTCTTAATTTTTCAGGGCCCTTGCATAGGTAATCAACAGAGTCTGGCTCATAGTAGGCTGTGGGATGCAGTTGTTGGCTTTCTTCATGTCTTTGCCAATATGCAAATGAAACTTTCACAGGTATTTTCAGTATTTAAGTAATTCTTCTTTGCATATGTTTATAACTTAGTCAAGTTGCAAAGCAGTTAACGTGCTGATATTCTTTGATTGTGAAAAGGCCTGTTGCAATGTGCAGGTCCCAGGCTGAATCTCAGGACAAACATCTTCATATCACACCTTTTAGCATTAATTGTCACTGTGCACTTACCTTTATTAATATCAAACATCATTGATGTTTACAGCTCAATTATACCTTTCTGATAATGAATGTGGCAGTTTGGTCTCATCTTCCCTGTTGCGAAAACCTGATGATCGGTCAGAGCAGAAGCACCACTGAAAGCATTCAAAGAGGAAAAGAAAGATTCAAAGACGGAAGGAATGTGATGGCTGGTCGACTTGTCCAGTTAATTAATCACAGACACTGAGCAGGAGGGCATAGGCAGTGTTCATTACACTCTGCAGAGCATTGTGGAGTCCCATCTCACTCCACAGTGTCAGGATTCTGTGTTGTTTTGTGGCTTCTGCTCAGTGTGTGTACACTCAAGCTCCAGGTGCTGAATGCAAACGTGCAGAGAGCAATTTCTTCACTCTTATTCAGTGCCTCTGCTATCCTCTGACATTTCTTCCCACCCTATAGAAGCAGATCAGAATTTTGAGAATACCTAACAGTATTTAGGTCCTTAATGTTAATCACAAATCCATGTTAAACTTACCATGTTTTGTATTTAAACTAAGCAGTTCTAGTTTCCTTTGAGTGGTAATGCATTATGCCATTAAATATTCCCAGTGAAGTGAAAAAGAATGGATTTTTTCTTAGATACTTCCAGAACTGTGTAGCAAGCAATTTTTTTAGTTTCTGCTGTCCCTTATCTGCACTTTGGTACTCCTTAATGCTTTATCAAAGTTTATCTTTATAGTATTAATACCCCTGCTGTAGTAAGTTCCATATTATATTAGACTTCCAATAGTAATCATAATCTGACAATGAAATGTTGCTGAATAATGTGAACTACATTTAGCTGAGCATCTTTAATACTGTTTTTCTCTAAATTTATTTAGTTTTCCAGATAAATACTAAGAAAAACCAACCTTATTCTCCATTTTTTTTTTACAGGACTCTGCTCAGATTGAATTGCTTAAGGAACTGCTAGATCTGCTAAAGGATATGGTAGTGATGCTCTTATCACTGCTTGAAGGTTGGCCTGTTTTTCTTTATGGTCAAATATAATTATCTCACCTTCATAATGTAAAGCACAATTATTATGTTAATCTTTCTAAACTGCTTTTTAATTGCCTTTATATAATGTCATGGGGAAAAAACTCATACTTCATATGAATTTATGAATTATTCTAGAATATACATAGTCATGAAATAGAGGGCTGCTACAGAAAAGCATTTTGAAAGAAAAAATATTAAGATTTAAGAACATTTTTGTTCTGTTTTCAGCAGGAATATGAAATGTCTTTATTTAAAACGTAGCTGCCAAATAACTTCCTGTTTTAATCCACTACCTAGGTAACGTTGTAAATGGAACTATCGGAAAACAAATGGTAGACACGCTTGTAGAATCATCTAGCAACGTAGAAATGATTTTGAAGTTCTTTGACATGTTCCTGAAGTTAAAAGATCTGACCAACTCAGACGCTTTCAAAGAGTACGACCCAGATGGTAAAGGAATAATTTCAAAGAAGGAATTTCAGAAATCAATGGAGGCTCAAAAACAATACATACAGTCAGAGATTGAATTTCTGCTGTCCTGTACAGAAGCTGATGAAAATGATATGTTTAATTATGTTGACTTTGTGGAAAGATTCCATGAACCAGCCAAAGACATTGGATTTAATGTAGCAGTATTGCTAACAAACCTTTCAGAGCACATGCCTAATGACTCACGCCTTCAGAGCTTACTTGAACCTGCAGAAAGTGTTCTTAATTACTTTGAACCATATCTTGGCCGTATTGAAATAATGGGCGGGGCCAAGAAAATAGAAAGAGTTTACTTTGAAATCAGTGAATCCAGTAGAATGCAATGGGAGAAGCCACAGGTAAAGGAATCCAAAAGACAGTTCATATTTGATGTTGTAAATGAAGGTGGAGAGCAAGAAAAAATGGAACTCTTTGTGAATTTCTGTGAAGACACAATCTTTGAAATGCAGTTAGCATCTCAGATCTCTGAAACAGATTCTGCTGAGAGGCCCGAGGAAGAGGAAGAGGCAGAGTCTGCTTTTGTAGTGGATACCGGAGATGATGATGAGGAAGAAAAGTCCCTGGAGCCTGCTTCAGCTTTTGCAGTTGCCTGTGTTGCAGTGAAGAAGAATGTGGCCAACTTTTTTAAAATGGTCACTGTTAAGAACCTAAAGAAACAATACAGGAAAGTTAAAAAGATGACAGTAAAAGAGATGGTGAAAGTGTTTTTCTCCTTTTTCTGGATCCTATTTGTAGGGACATTTCAACTGTTCTTTTCTGTAGTGTGGGGAATATTCCAGATTCTTTGGAGCACTGTATTTGGGGGTGGCCTGGTTGAAGGAGCCAAAAACATAAAAGTTACTAAAATATTAGGGGATATGCCTGATCCAACACAGTTTGGAATCCATGATGATGTTATGGAAGCAGAAAAAGCTGAAGGTGCTGAGCATGGCATCACAGCTGAACTTGTGCAGTTTGTGAAGGGTGAAAAGGGAGAAACTGACATAATCGCAGACATTTTTGGCATTCCTACAAAGAAAGAAGGTGGATCAAAGCATGGTCATGATGCTGGACTTGGGGATATTGCAGAAATCCTTGGTACTGAGATCCAGACATCCTTGGAAAACACAGTTCATAAGAAAAAAGGATTACAGGTAAACTAAAAAGATGTAATAATAACAACAAGATAATTATTTGCCATTTAACTGATCACTGAATGTTATCAGTGGGAACATACTTTACAATCTGTACTCATTTAAAAACCAATAGGAAAGTTTATGTCGCAGAAAAATTCAGCCCAGTGTTTAGATTTCAGTGCAGTAAATTGTTGTTACTGTTCATTTGACTTTATTCAAGAGAAAAACTGCGGGCAAATTTCTAGGCACAGTTTTTGATTTAACTGGTTTATGGTCTTGTTTATTCTGCATACCCCATTTTTTCACAATATACTTCAATTACTTTTACAACTTATTTTCTCCATAATATGCCTTACCATTATCATCTTTCTTCTGCATACTTCACTGAACACATGCACTACGGTATACTTTTTTCCTATTATTTGAAATATATTCTGTTTTATAAAAAATATGTTTGGTTCCACTCAGCTGCGCTGAATAGAATATTTTTCTGTTTGGAAATGGATTGAACTAAATGTGAAAACTAAAATTCATTTTTCATATTCGGAAGGCATTATGTTTCACTTTACAGTTCAGATTTGTTTCTACTTATTATTCAAATATATCTTACCTCTCACCATTAATCTACCTCTTTATGGTATATTCTCCAGATATTTTCAAGATAAATCTGAACTGTACAACTTCTTAGTTCATTATTTTCTCTTAATTCATATGTTTTTCTCCAATATTTGGTTCTTGCCTCAATCAAACTATATTTTTCAATTTTTTTTAATTCATTTTTGTGTGTGTAGTTAAAAATTAGTCTTTAAAAATCCTACCTCATTTAGCATAAATGTAATGTGGTTGGTATTTAAATATACTATTTTAACTTGAGAATCTTAGCAGGTATGAGTAAATACCTTAGAATTTTCTTCAACAGTGGTAGAACTAAACATTTTAATTCAAATCTGAATAAACATTTTAGAATTTTCTTTGCTTTACTTCAGTTTATACATTTCTCACAGATGTGTTTGTAATTATTGATAAAAATGCTCAGTAATTTTTGCAAAGACTTCCAGTCATTAATGTGAAGTCAGTTGCACAATTTATCCAACTCTTACCTTTAATATGTTATCTAGTGAAACTCACCAATATAATTTTAATAATTATATAAACTAATTCTGCAGTACAGAAATCACTATTCGCAGCGTGTATATAAATGGTTCAAGTAATCCAGCGAGAGCACTAGATATAACAATTGAGTGGAGCTCAAAGTAGAAACAGCAATGTAAGAATCAAAATTTCCCCTCAGGAAATCATATGTCTTCCTTAGGCATCTGCAATGATAAAATTTACACAAATAGATAGACATAAAAATTCACTTTTGTATACTGGAAAAGCAACTCTGTAATAATAAGGTCAATGACATTACCATATAGCCAGAGAAACTGCAAAATAATCAGTGGAATTGTATATGATGAAGACTGCTAGCACTTAGTTTTTACTGTGAAGTTACATAGGAATCTGTGCTGAGAGCTGTGTGGGTTCAGAAATGAGAAAATTTATCACAGTTTGCTGATAAATGTAAATTATTGGTAGCAGTAAAATCAAGAGCTAACTGCAAATTTGCCTTAAAATAGCAGATAAAAACCAGTGAAGTGATGTATGTGGGACAAAAAGTTATAATTTTATGTGTAAAATACTGCATTTTGAGTTCATTGCTACTGTTTGGGTATGAAATCTTGGGAATATAATAATGTTGTATAACAGTGAATGAAAATGTCAGTCAAGCAAACTGAAATTCTGAATTGTGGAGAAAGGAACAGCCAGAGGAAAACTCCAGAACATTACTATGCTTCATGAACCTATCTGTGTCTTGAAGACCAGGTTCCTTCATTTTGAAAAGAATGTGGTAAAACTGAATAAGGTTCAGTGAAGGTCAGCAAGATATCAAAACTCAATATGGAAAAAATTTTGTGTATGGAATTAATTGGGTTAAGGCTCTTCAGCCTAGAAAAGAGAAAACTGAGAGAGCATATGATAGAGGGATGGAAAGGGATAGGAATTTATTCATTCTTTTACCACCATGCCCCTTAAAAGAACCAGGCATCATCAAATGATCTCTGAATTACCCTCCACCAGCTTGAGATCTTAGAGGATACTCATTGTGAAACAGGTACACGTGCATTGTTTACTAGATGAGGTTCCACAGATAATAGGTGAGATACACAAGGCAAGATCAATTTAGTAAATTCTTTCATGAATCTTTTTCATAAGTGTCTGCAAGAGATAGGCATCCAGATGGGTAGTGAGGCAAATACAGATAACTGTATTAAGGTATTAACTGGAAAAGTAGGACCAATTGCTGTCTAAGCACTTCAAGAGAATACAGAAGAGGTTTAAGACTTATGATAGATTTTTGCAAAGGGTATGGAAACAAATTCAGGCACTTGAAATACCTTTGTGACTCTAGGACTTTAGGGCCTGCACCTCTTTGATTTCCACTGAAGCTTCCACTTTCAAACTGCATTTGAAATTAGTTACTTTGATCTTGTAATACGAAGCCTGAAGGTGTTTGACATCCAGGCCCCAGCTTCTTTGCTGCAGTTAGCCATCTGTAAAATTGTGTATTGGTTTTTCCTTATCTCAAGGGAATGTTGTAAACACATACTTAGGAGGGTTGTGAGGTGTGCCGGTAAAGGTTTAATGAACCATCAGCCCAGCTAAGATAAACAGCCTGGAGAAAACATTCTGCAAGTAGAAGTTGTTTAAGTATTTGTCTGTTTTCAATTGCATCACTTGATCACGGCCAAGTAATTGGGTGTCATAATATCTGATAATTACATAGATTTTTTCCGAATTTTTTATCATAACATTAACATATAATTTCTTTTTTCGTATTTGGGAAGAGGCACACTGATGCTCATTTTCCACATAATCAGTAACTCCACTGAATCTTTGTGGGAGAGTTTACTATTAGGTTATAATCTCTATGTAGATACCTTCATCCTCAGCTGTTAACATGATCTGCCTGATCACATATATAATGAAGTTGTTCAGTTAGCTGGACTAGTTAGAGTATTGATAATACTGTACTGAAAAAGGCTATCAGAAGAATTTCTGCCATTTTCACTGTTAAAATACAGCCTGAGCTGCCTGTATTTTAACAATCTAACTCAGTTAAAGTGCAAAGTGGTATAAAAATATTATTAATTATTTGTTTCTTAGAAGACAGTAACAAAAGTTACTGTTACAAAAGTTAGAATTTTGTTTGAATGGATCCATTGTGACAGTTAAAATACTTTTTGCAGATATCTGAAATTGCAAAAGAAGCTGGAACACAAAGAAAAGCAGAAGCTGAGAAGGCTGAGTAAGTCAGTTTTACAAAATTCCTGCTTAATTCCTTGGTACTTCCTATTGCTAGATAATTTGGCCAGAAAGAATGCAAGCAATGCTCAGTATTCAAAACACTTTATGCACACTTTGTCTCATCAATATTTTGAAAATACACTAACAGGTATACACTAAGTAATTTTGAAAATATACTAAGGGCTAGCAGATCATCTCAGTGGGCAACAAAATGGTAATCTGATTTTGTGGCCCTTGACAATTCTGCACATATAAATCTGTGCCCACTGTCTTTTTAAAAATTCCCATAACTACCTTTAAAAATGACTATCAGTCTTGAAAAGAACTCTGCAACTTGTCATTACTGCTATTTACACTTTTCCTACTACCCACTATAATTTTCATGCAACAATATCAGATCATTAAAACACAAGATTTAACTAACCCAACCACTCTTATTTATTGCTCTTTTATCTGTTTTTGACTTGTGAACTTGATAAGCAAATACATTCCTTTGTCCAGTCATCCTATATGTGACTGACTTATTAAAATCTTTCAAAATGCTTACCTTGCTTTAGCAACATTCTACTTTTAAAGGGGCATGCTGTCTGCTTGGACATGCAGCCACATTGTAAGCTTGCAGACTGATGGATGCCCTTAAAATATTTGTAGACACACACAAAAGATTTTCTAGAGATTCCTACATATTCAAAAGCTGTATATAATTTTCTTTTTTTTTTTTGTCTCTTCCATTTTGCTTCACATTTAAAATATTTGCTTCAGTCATTTATCTTTCTCCTCCTACCCACCAAAGTGAATATTTTTAAGTGTGCCACTAGGGTCAATATTTTAGGATTGCATACAGTTTGTATAGCTTGCCTGAAAACCATCATTTTCTTCTCTGTATGTATATATGTGTGTGTATATGTGCACATATATTGGTGTGTATATATATTTATGGCCATGAATGTGTACACATATGTACACACACATGCAGTTAAATTGATTTTTAGGTTTCCATTTTCTGTTACCTCATTAAGAGTGTGTGATCAACACTATCTATTCAGTATATTTTCATTTACTATCTGTTACCGTTCAGGCTATTTCTAACATACTTCTTCAGTTAAAAAGTCCCCTTTTCGTGTTTTATTGCCACAGAGTGTTCTGATATGATTTGTCTCTCATTTTATTTTAGGCTTTTTCACCTCTTATTTTCCATAAGCATGATCTCTTTCTATCTGTATTATTTTATTGGACTTATTTTCCCTATTCCTTCTTGTCTTCTCTTGTCTGCTGTGCTTAATTCTTCTCTCAAGTACTTTCCCAGCATATTTAATTGCCTTCAGCTTAAAAATTTGAGTTTAAATGGCTGCAATAGGGACTTCATTTGGTAGAAGATAAACGCATTCATAGACACCCATTATGAGTCCTACTGCAGTAGTAGGGATAAAGTGAACCACAAACAGTATTTCTTTTATCTTCATTCCTAAAAATTTCAATCGTATGGATGCCTCAACATTATTTTACACATATGCAAATTCAGCTTTTTTTTTGGTTGGTAACTGAATTCTTCTATTACTACAAACAGTCTTGATGTTTAATTTTTGTAAAGGCAGTTCAGTGCAGGAGGAAGAATTGTCATCTTCTGTGTACTTTGTAAGGTACAACCCTCTGAAACAAACTTCCTTGTTATTGCTCATTCACCTCTGTAACAGTAATTGCCTTGAATGAAATGAATTCATTTTATGACACTGGGATTCAACTATGATCCTGTGCACCAAATCCCAATAGCTTTATTTCTCCTCTTCAGCCCCAGGTTCAAGAAAGTATATGTGAACTCTTAAAAGTTTTATGCTGGTTGTATACATGTACATTGTATAAATGTATACCAGTATACAGGTACATCATTGGTTTGGGCAAACATTATGAACTTCACACTTGGCACAGTTACTTCTGCCTGGATTTTGGCATTTTACCTTTTTGACCTCCCGTCATCAACTCTATTCTTGCATATTATTTGAAACTAAGGTCACTTTTTTTACTTTTTTACCACCTACCTCAAGTCTTTTACTTACAATAATTGTCCAGAGAAGGGCAATGAAGCTCGTGAAAGATCTAGAGATCTATGAGGAGCGGCTGATGGAGTTCAGGTTGTTTAGCTTGGAGAAAAGGAAGCTCTGGGGTAACCTTATCACTCTCTATAACTACCTGAAACGAGGCTGTAACCAGGTCAGTGGGGCTCAGTCTCTTCTCCCAGGCAACCAGCAACAGGAGAAGAGGAAATGGCCTCAAACTGTGCCAGAGGAGGTTTAGGTTGAACATCAAAAGGAATTTCTTGACAGAAAGAGTGCTTTCTTGACAGAAAGGGTGCCCAGGGAGGTGGTGGGGTCACCATTCCTGGATATGTTTAAAAAGACTGGATGTGGCACTTAGTGCCCTGGTCTAGTTGACATGGTGGTGTTGGGTCATAGATCAGACTCGATGGTCTCAGAAGTGTTTTCTAATCTAATTGATTCTATGATTTTTTTTCTCCCAGTATCAAAACTAACTTTCAAAGCCAAACTTTCTAAATTCGAGTTCCTTCTAAATGAACGTGTTTACAATACAGAAGTTTGGCTAGGTATTTTTGTTTAGATAACCTTTCTTCTAGCGTGGAAGACGGTGAGAAACAAGATAAAGCAAAGGAAGTACAATCTGAGCAGGTCGAAGAGGGAAAAATGAAGAAAAAGAAGCGAAGGCATGGACAAAAAATTGAGAAACCAGAGGCTGTTATGGCTAACTTCTTCAAAGCTTTGGAAATTTATCAAACAAAGATGCTTGTAAGTTTGTCTGAAATTCTTTAGTCATTGAATTTTTATTTATGCACACGGAACCCTTGTTTGATATCAAAGGAAAAAATATCATAAAAGGAACATTGGCATGAGTTTTCAGATGATTAGCTATATTCAGTCTCTTGTGATTTTTATAGTACTTCATGAAGTTATATAAAGTGTTTCTGTGTGTAACTTCTCCTATCTTGGTCTAACAGGACAGATTAGTCTCTTGAGCTCCTTGTTAGGAGCTCTCTATTTTCCATAATCTAATTTCTAGAATCTGTAATTCTATTATCTACAAGATTTTTCTTTGTTCTTAAAACCATCAAACGTTGAATTCTGTGAAACCTTCTCAAGTAGTTTATTCCAGTTATCTAGAATTTCTTTACGGACTCCTTTTTAGAAAGTTTTCATTAATATTCTATTTCAGTCTTCTCTGACTTACAATTTTAAGGCCATTATTTTTAATTCTATTCACCATGAAATGGGAGAACAGGCTGCCAAGAAATGCCCTTGCTCATTATCACTGGTGTACGAAGGCAACACAATTATATATTTAATTTATTAGAAACCTTGCTACCTGCTTTTCTTATTTTGATGTTACTTACAGGCCACCATTAATTATTCTTTTTTTTTTTTTTTACTTTCAGCACTACTTGGCAAGAAACTTTTATAACTTAAGATTTCTTGCTCTGTTTGTTGCATTTGCCATCAATTTTATTCTTCTATTTTACAAGGTAAGGTTATCAATTGTTCTTTAAATATTTTTGTTAGTTCCAAAGCAATATTTGATGATGGTTTCAAGGCTTGTTTAATAGATATGAAGTAGTTAAAAAAATATTTTAAAGTTTGTAACTAATCTGGATGCTTAGGGCTTTTATTTTAAAGGCTGGATTTTTAAACTCACTGGAAGAATTTAGGGCAGTATTTCAGTTTTATGGCTGATTAAATACTGTATATAATTTGTAGCTCTAAACTGAGTTATGAAATAAAAATTTGTGGACAATGTACAAATTCATAACATTAAAACTTTGTTTCTTTCTAGACTTTAGTAATCAGGAAGAATGTAGATTATAAAACAAACCCTAAATTCAGTCATACTACATAACCCTGTCATTCCTTGGTTCTGCCAAGAAAACGTTCTTTGCATAATGTTTTCATTGTTTGTCTTAGTTTTGCTATGGCATTGTTAGAGGATAGATTTTTGAACTCCCTGCATTTGCTTTTTGTAGATTTGCTTTTTAATAATGTGACATGATCTGGAGATTGTTAAAATTAAGGACATTTAAAGCTCCTCTGAGCAGGCTTTGCAAACATCATTTGTCATTAGAGTAAGAAAAAAGCTTTTAAGTTTATTGTGTGTTTTCAACATGGTTGAATTTTTGTCAGGTGACAGAAGAGCCACTTGATGAAGTAGAGGAAGACTCTAATCTTTGGAATTCTTTTGCTGAAGAGGAGGAGGAGGAGGGCATGGTCTTTTTTGTTTTAGAAGAAAGTACAGGCTACATGGCACCTGCTCTCAGAGCATTGGCAGTTATTCATACTATCATCTCCTTTGTCTGTGTGATTGGGTACTACTGCTTAAAGGCAAGTTCTTAATCTATCTGCTAATCTATTATTTGTTAAACAACTTTGGCTATGTCTCAAAGTGATTGTTGGTGCTAATACTGGAATACCTATTTGTATCTAGTTGTTTACAAAGTCTCACTATTCCATATGTAGATGTTTTCTTTGTGTATTCTGTCTCTCAGAAATGGAGTTCTCTTTCTTCTTAACTGTGTGTGTGTGTTTTGAATTTGAGGTTAAAACAGTGCTGATAACACAATCACCCTTTGGTTATTCCCAAAAAGCATTCCACAGTGTGAAGGCTCCCTTTGCTTTACCCACTCTGTGCATCCATAAGCAAGTATGCCGGGAGGGGTCACAACCAGAGCAGTTGACTTGAACAAACCAGAGTGATATTCCATGCCATATAAGCATTGAAAGCATATAAGCAATATAAGCAATATAAGCAATAAAAAGTCTGGGTGTGGGAGGGTTGGGCTTGGCCATTGCTCAGAGCCTGGTTAGACATTGATCTGCTTGCAGAAGGTTCCAGTGTGACATTTGGTGTTACATGGTATTACAAAGAGTACTATAGGTACCAAAAATACATAAATCATGACAGAGATGTCCACTGTCATTTTCACAGGTCCCTTTGGTTGTATTCAAGAGGGAAAAGGAGGTAGCTAGAAAGCTGGAATTTGATGGACTGTACATAACTGAACAGCCAACTGAAGACGATATTAAAGGACAGTGGGATCGTCTCGTTATAAACACTCCGTATGTAAAATTAAATTATTATATGTGAACTGTTTATAAATATTATAGCTCATTAAGCCACTGATCTAGAACCTTTCCTGTCTATTTGCCACTTAGTTCATCTAAAAGAAAGGCAATTGGCACCTTATATTAGATGCTACAGTAGTAGATTCTAATGTGAAATCCCGTATTATCTATTTATTTATTACTATCATACCACATGTATTCCACCTCCTTTTCATTTTCTAGGATTTGCAAGGATTATGCATCTTACTTCACAATTCAACAAGACATTTCACATATTAGTCACTATTGAGAAAGTTTTAAAAAGATATCTTCCTTTCTGGTTACTCCATTTCACTTGTATAGCAATATTCTCTTGCCTTTCTTTCCCACTCCGTGCTAAAAAAAATTGTATATGACAGGAGAAATAAATCTAGTGAAAAATATCAGTCCCAGAATTTGAGTAGGTCTGACAGGAATTGCTGTCAGATTGTAGGCATTAGCAAACACTGTAGTAGTCCTACACAAAGAATCATCTGCTGTTCTGTGAGTGAATGATACAAGGGTAGGAAAAAAAAAAAAGAAAACCATCAGTAAGCTGCAGAGGTTTGTAGGAGTGACACAGACAAATATAGTTAGTCAACTCTCTTCCCTTAAAACAATGCCTTGCCTGTTTTTCAGAATTTGCTTTTTCAAAACAAATTGAATCATGTTAGGGTACTAGTATACCTAGACTTAAATTCCTGTCTTTTCCTAATAGTATCATAATTTAAGGGCAGTAAAAGAAAGAGGGAAAAGAACAAAGTTATTTACAAGTTACAGACTAGTTGTGGCTAGTATGTGAAAGCATAAAAACAAGCCAGCAAAAATAATCAACTCAATGCATCAGAGTGAGAATATGCTGCCAAATATCCAAAATACATATATTATCAGTCATACTCAATTTTTGTGCCCTATAAATAGTGGCAACTGTTAAAATTAAAGCAGCGAAGAGCAATGACAAGTGCTGGGTCTGTGCTGGGTCAGGCCTGTTTAACATCTTCGTCAGTGACACGGACAGTGGGACTGAGCGCACCCTCAGCGAGTTTGCTGGCGACATCGAGCTGTGTGGTGCGGTTGACACGTTGGAGGGAAGGGATGGGCCATCCAGAGGGACCTGGACAGACTTGAGAGGTGCATCTGTGAACCTCATGAAATTCAACAAGGCCAAGTGCAAGGTCCCCTGGGTCAGGGCAATCCCAAACATGGACACAGGCTGGGCAGAGAATGGATCCAGACTAGACCTGGGAGAAAGACTTGGGGGTGTTGGTGGATGAGATGACCCAGCAATGTGCACTTGCAGACCAGAAAGCCAGTCGTATCTTGGGCTGCATCAAAAGAAGTGTAACCAGCAGGTTGAGGGAGGTGATTCTCCCCCTTTTCTTTGTTCTTGTGAGTACTTTACTCTGGGACCTCCAACAGGTAGATGGACCTGTTGCAGAGAGTCCAGAGGAGTCCATGAAGAAGGCCAGAGGGCTGGAGCACCATTCCCATGAGGAAAAGCTGAAGGGGTTGGGGCTGCTCAGCCTGGAGAAGGGAAGGCTCTGGGGAGACATTACAGCAGCCTTCCAGTACCTCAAGTGGGCCTACAAGGGAGCTGGAGAGAGACTTTTCACAAGGACATGTATGGATAGGACAAGGGGAATTTAAGGGCTTTAAGCTGAAGGATGGTAGGTTTACATTAGATATTAAAAGAAATTCTTTATTGGTGGGGACTCCCCATCCCTGGAAGTGTTAAAGGCCAGACTGGATGGGGCTTGAAGCAACCTGATCTAGTGCAACATCCCCTGCCCATGGCAGCAGTGTTGGAACTAGATCTTTAAGGTCCCTTCCAACTGTGATTCTATGATTTGAATATCTAAAATACCAGAAATTCTTTGTTTTGCTACACCTAAAATTGAATAATTTTCCTTAATTTCAGTCAGCAATATGGACTAACACACAGTATTAAAGTTACAACAGAGGGTAGTTGGGAAACTGAAGAGCTTGCTTAGCTTCCAACCAGCTTCCTTCACTACTGATTGCAAGCTATCTAGATATCCAGTAAGTTTATCTTCAGCAAAAAGAATCATGAATTAATGAAATATATTGTCCACTTATCCCTAATGACTTGGTGTTCAGTCTGCTCTCAGCATGTTGCACTGTCTACTGAAGCTGATTAAGGCTAAGTTAAGCAGGCTAATCCTTCCCTCTCATATGAGCTGTCTAGAGTTTTAATGCAGCTTTAATAAGACAGTTCAAGAACAGTATTTTTTATTATCAAGTTGAAGGTCAAAGAAACACTGATAAGAAAGAAGACTATCTTTTTATTCTTGCAGGTCAAGGTTGATATATTTCCTTGTGTCTGTTGTAAGATCTCTCCTGCATAAAGCCAGTTGTTTTTGAAGCATCATGATGGCTTACTACTCTTCAAAAAAAGCATAGAATTTTCAATATAGATACCCTGACAGCTCTTTAAGATTTACTGCTCCATTTCTTTCTTCTATGTATACACAACAGCTTTTCTTTTAATTACTAGTGTGGGCAGTGTTGCTCAGAGGCAGATGATGCAAAATGCTCTTTAGGGGAACAGTCTTGTGGCTTTAGAATTATACTGTGTCTTGTCTGGGATGTCAGATCCAGTGACAACAACATGACACGTGTGAAAACAAGGTTACCACTAACCCCTGGTTTTGGCAAATGATCCTTTTCAATTTTGGGGGGGGCTTTTAATATTTTTTGTGTGTGTGTTGGTAAACTGTCCACTGTTTCAGAAATGTTCAGCAACTATGTGAAATGTAAGCCATTGAGCTTAAAAAAATTATTTGTGCTTCAAGACTCTCTTTTTTTCATCTGAAAATCATTGCCTGCTTTGATTTTTTTTATGGCTAGGAACAATAAAGTATTTATTTAGGAGTTGAATGATACTGAAGTGCAGTGAGTGAATGAAATTACAGCAATATCTGCAGTGATCAGGAACATGGTATTTTCTCTTTTTTCGTTGTTTTTTAATTTTCCCCTAACAAGTTAAATAACTTGAAATATCTTTGCCTTATCTATATAGGTCCTTCCCTAACAATTACTGGGACAAATTTGTAAAACGGAAGGTAGGCTTTTTATATTTCTATTATGTTAAGTCATAGCAATAATCTACTATTTGGTTAATTTGGATATCTGTGTGATATTCTCCTGCACACATAAATATACAAATAACTGAGAACTGAAATTTGTTTTATGGAAGTCATTGTTGTGTTAAATGTCGTTTTGAACAGGCAGCTGCAGTGTAGGTGGGAAGAGGGAAGAAGACAGAAGGCTGTGGTTTCCTTCCTAGACTCAGACATTTGAAATAACTTTATATTGTCAATCAGCCAGCAGGTCTAATTTACAGTCATTGTCATCTTTAGGATACAAAGCCCCCTCATATCCCTAAAAAAAGAAAAACATGCCAACTTAAATGACAGTAAATTATACATAAGCTTTCAGATAACAGCCTTTAAGGCTTCTATTTTTCTTTTTTATGTTCCTCCCTCACCTGGCTTCCTGGGAGTTCTGACTGTTCTAGTACTGTTAATTGTGAAAGACCTTTTCTTTTTTAATTCCTGACAACTACTGGCCTGAAGTAGGGCTAATGTCACAGAGGGCTTTCTCTGAGCCAAAGCTTCTCTTCTTCCATTTTTAGGTTATTAATAAGTACGGAGACTTATATGGAGCAGAGCGCATTGCAGAACTTTTGGGTTTGGACAAAAGTGCCCTTGATTTTAGTCCAGTGGAAGAGAGTGAACCAGAAGAGGCATCTCTTGTGTCATGGTATGGCTTCTGAACTTCACAGACAAATGATGTGTTGGTATAACTTCACCGTGAAAGATAAAGATGGATTTTATATTGAAACTGTAGTGATGCTTTCCTCAGCATGGAAAATTCAAATGGAGAAGTTTTCCTAGTGTGGAAGTAAAATTAAAAAGCTTTTTGTTCGTTCTAAAACATATTTTTGTTATAAAAGTATGAAAAAAATCCACATATTTATGTTGATTGATATAGGTGGGCACTCTTTTATTTTAAACGATAATTAATGAAGCATTTAAAAGTTTTTACAATAGAGTTTATAAACCAAAGGACGGAAAAAGTAACGATAAAAAATACGCAGATTCCAGGTGTCTAGGAAAAAATTCATAGATGTTTTCCTGACTTAATCTGTCACTGAAGACAAGTGTTTGAAAGTGTCCCAATCTCAAGTGAGTTAGGCTCCTACAAGAGTTTGGTTTCCTTGATATTTAAGACACACAAGAAAGATTTCCCTTCGCATGCCATCTAATGGCTAATAAAAATATTTAAAATCTTCAGAAGGCATTATCTTTTCTCTTGGTTATTCTGGCAATATTTTACACTACACAGACCACTTTTCTCTCAAATTCAAGCAGTTTGGGTTCCAGATATCACTATTTTTGACAAACATTTTAATTTTTCAAGTCTGGAATATGGCAGTATCACTCCCACTGAAATTGTTTCACCAGTTTCAGTGGTTTAGAAACTCTTTATAGGTGCTCAGAAGTAACAAATACTCTGAAAAATGAAGCACCGGCCTCACTCTAAAAAAATAAACAGTTAATGTATATCACCACCTTCAGCAAACAAATGTGAAGGGCCAAACCTGGTTTGCTGTTTATAAACACAGAATTCAATACTTAATTTTAACATTTTTGCATTTCAAAAATTTTTTATTTCCTAGGTTAAGCTCCATTGATACAAAGTACCACATCTGGAAGCTTGGAGTTGTTTTCACTGATAATGTGAGTATGTTAGCCTAGAATAATATGCTTCGATTTACTCTAAACGTGACTGTATGTCTTCCACCATCTGTTTTTACTTTAAACAACCATACACAGATAATATTCCATTAGAGAGCCATTTTAAAATATTTTTTTCTGTTATGTCAGAATTTTCTTTTTGATTCTAAAGGGCAGTATGTACCTCCACACCATTGATACAATGTCAGCATTTTGGATGTTAATGGTGCATTCATATTATTTTGTAGAAACCAACCTAGCAACCAAAGATGTCTTTTCTAAAATCAAGCACAGTCTACAAAAAGTTATCCTTTTTTATACTTGAATCATCTGTTTGACATGGCTGACCTTCTCCTTTGAAAGGACCATATTCATATTAAAATTCCCTTTCTTTTTTTTCCTGAATCCTCTTTTTGCATCCTCTTGAGCATTCCCAAACAAACAAGGCAGCCAAAGTAAATCAAGTGTAGATGTATAAATTCCTTGTCCACTAAAATACACTGAGCCATTGTTATTCAGTATAAGCTTTGACATCAAAGTGGCTTTAGGTTCACTGCTTGTTAAAAGAATAAGCTGTGTTATGTGCCTTAGGTTTTCTGGGTAGTATAGTTCATTATTTATTAAATTAATGGTTTCAAAGGTAGCTTAATAATTATTAAGATAGAGATTGATGTTACTTGCCCATACCAGTGACGGTGGGCAAATCTCTTTCATCCAGCATCAAGGAGTGTTGGTGGGGAGTATTCTCACTAAAACAAAGAATCTACACATGCACAGATTTAGGAGTGCTAGAAATCCCTGTTGTTAAAAAGTGAGACTGAGCTTTCACAATACAAAGTCATTGACTGAGAGCCATATTTTTCTAGGCTAGTCACGCTAGCTGAGCAGAGCACCATTTACCTTTACATGAGTTATTAGCACTAACGCTCATTGGTTCCTCTGTCTGCAAACATCTGCCTTCCACACCCCTGCCAGTGCCAGTTGCTGTCAGGATACACACGCTTTTCATATTCTCATGATGTTTAGTTTTGGAGTTGAGCAAGGCTGGTCTCAGCATTCTTCAACACCAAAAGCAGCATGACATCCTCCTCTATCACAGTAATTTTCACAAATAGGGTAAAGTTTGACCTTTTTTCATCCCTACATAGGCAGTGTCCTGCTACAACAATGTAAGTGACTTTAAAAAAGCTATATTCTGGATCCAATAATGCACATTAGCACCTGCTAACACTGTCACTTTTCACTTTCTCTGCAGTCATTTTTATACTTAGCTTGGTACACAACTATGTCTATCCTTGGGCACTACAACAACTTCTTCTTTGCTGCTCATCTGCTGGATATTGCTATGGGTTTTAAGACACTGCGAACTATTTTGTCTTCAGTCACTCACAATGGCAAACAGGTTAGTGCTACATGCAAAGGTATGAAAATAAATGCATTTTGTAAAAATATTGGAAAACATTTGTTGTACATAGGAAATATCAAAATGCAATCTATTTTCACAGTCATAGATTTTGATTATGATTGGATTAAAGAACAGATCGCATCATGTCTTCTGCAGCACACTTAATACATGTTAAATTCTACGAAATTATAATAATCTATACCCACCAAGCACAGATAGATAAAGAAGTTTCATACACAATAGAAAATACATAATTTTAGAAAAATACAAGAATATTAATTACCTAACTAAGTCCTTCTGTATGCCAAATGATGAACTGATTGGTGATAAATAATAAGAATTCTCAATTTCTCCATAGCTAGAGCAGTAATAATGACCTGGGTGCTGAGATTTCAATACTTACCTAGTAAGAATGTCCTTAAAGGTGTGGGCAGTCTGTACTGTGGAATACATCTATGTGTCACTTTGACATGCAAAAATCAGATTAATAAAATGTACTTCCAAAACTAATTGTTGAAATTTATGCAGGTAATCACTCTCTGATTTCTCAGGACTTTATGTTCCTAGCTAGCATAACAACAAAAACCAAGCTTTACCGTTACTTTTTAATTTACGTTTAGGAAATCTAACAGAAGTTCCCCAAAACTTAATTTCAAACATCCACATTCCATTCCTTCTCAAAATGCAGTAACATATATTCTAAGCCCACTCTTATACCCTGCTAGACTTGTCAAAACATTTTCAATGACACGATGTTTTGGAAGAGGCATAAGAATACCCCCACACACTGTGATGATGTGTATCATCACACAAACAGATTAAATCTCTGGTTTTATTCCTTTCATTTTACTTCAGGATGACCAAAATCATATTACTTTTAATATAATGATTGATGTATTTTCTTTATGAGTTTTTTTGGAATGCAGTAGTCAAAACTGAGCACAGTTGACAAAACTGTTTCAATTCAAGACCACAGCTTTTACTTACATTCTTAATAAGCAAAGATTAGTTTTTCTAATCCTGTTGCTTTTCTTGATAGTAGATAGGAACACTGAAAGACAGCTGCAGATTCCTGAATTGAAATGTTCAATTTGAGAGCATACTTACAGATCTGCTGAAAGTGATAAATGACAAGCTTGTTGTTCAATACTCTTATGTTTCTTTTAAAAGAGTAATTTTGCATTTTTTAAAATACATAGGTTTCAGTAACTCCTCTCCAGAGCCATATCTTCTAACACCAACTCCAATAAACAATATAATCTAGTCTCATTAACTGCTAAACTTTTTCGCCTAAGGATTCTATTTGTTTAAAAACAGGATTTGGAAATTTGTTACTCTTCGGTTATCTAAAAAAATTTCTATCTACTTTATCAATGGCTTTGCTAACCAGCTTTGGAACAGACAACAGACTATGAGAAGTCATTGTAAGTCCCAATAAGTCTTAGTTGAAATTATTTATCAAATTATAGAAAGGCATTTATTTTAAACATTTAATTTTTACTGTATATCCAGTGTTTCAAGTTACTAAATGTAACTTTTAAACTAAATAGTGTAAACATTACTTCAGTGATACATAGTTTGCATGCATATAGCTCAGAAAGATGGAAACAACTCCAATTTCTTGATACTGTTTTTTCCCTTTGATTTTCATGAGAGCAGGTTAAAGTAACAGCTCCATGGTGATCCGAGCAATAGGGAGACTTCAAAGCTATAGTAACTGCTATCTTTAGTTTCCTTATTGGGAAAGATACAATATGATCCATTTTCAATATTTAAGGCTAGTATTTCTCTTCTGACAAACCGAAATTGAAATTGCAACCTACTTTCATGTCATGTCTCCATACACAGCTTGTTCTTACTGTGGGACTCCTGGCTGTAGTAGTGTACCTTTACACTGTTGTGGCATTCAACTTCTTCCGCAAATTCTACAACAAAAGTGAAGATGAAGATGAACCAGACATGAAATGTGATGACATGATGACGGTAACTAAAACATCACTTGCATGCTTCAAATGTCATCCTGAATTTTCAAATGCATACTTAAGATAGAATGATAAGCAAGGATGTGTGTTTTTGCTGTTAAATCCAGGGGTCTCTTCTTCTTCATATATGTAATTTTGAAAATATGACTGGTCTTAAAATTTCCTCTGCATTTCCCAGTGGTCTAAACAAAACAGCAAACAGATGACATACAGGAAGATATTCTGGATTTTTCTCCTCAATACTATGATACATGATTTGCTGCAATGTTTTTATAGGTGAGGATGATAAAGCCTCAAAGTATGCAGAAGAAATTTCTTGACAAAGTGGTCAGACCTGCAAAAAGATGCTGTCTTGTCACAACACAAATAAACTCTATTTGTTCCCAATGTTTGCAAGTGGGCAAGCTCTTCCTGTCCTTATTTAGATTATGTGCATTATATGATGTTATTAGCACTAGTTATAAAAGCCTGCTCCAGAATTACAATTAGTAATTTGGTTATTAATTAAGAAGAATGAGAACGTGGAAATTACAAATTACTATGGGTGATAATCTTGTGCTACCAATTTACCATCTGATTTCTACTCATTGTCCCTGGATGCTATTTATGTCGTAATAAAATATACTCTTCAGGTGGTATGAAGAGGATTTGATTTTCTCACTGTATACAGAAAACATAAATTCAGGTATTACAAATGTAATATTCTGAATTTGTGGCCAGCTGATTTCTTCCATTGAATAGTAACTCTCTGCCCTGTATTATACACCAAAGATAGAATAAAATACCTCAGAACAGAGGTGTATCACAGACTTCACAGAATGATCTTTCCTATTCTTGAACTTTCTTTTAAACACTGAGCATGAGTCAGATATGTAAATTACAGAAATTATGAAAACTGCCCAAACTGCTCCCTTTGTGAGCTGGATACAATGGCCTGGTCATAAAATAGGTGTAGGAGTAATTGGAATAATGAAACTATTACATTTTAAACTACACTACTAAGTGCAGTAAATCAATACCAAGTTACATTTGTAAGTATGATTAGACTGGTACCAGCATCTTATGTCGACAGTAAAATTGCATTATAAAAATGGATGTATAGTTCTGTTTAGTGTTTGCTTATGTCAGGTTTTATACTGGTTATTTAACACCCACTGCCATCTAATGTGACTTCAGAAAACTGGCTGGGCTTAGAGATTTAAATTGGTTTTAGCCCACATCGTGTGGCTGAAGGTGTTTACAAGATTCTGTAGCCAATTCATACAGGAACATCAGTAGTATATCACTCCCGCAGAAGATTTCATTCTAATACAATAGCTTAAATATACAGATTTTTAAAGATTTTTTCATTAAGATTTATATGTTCAAAAAATATGACACACAGCAACACTTTTGTAAAGTTATTTCTTCTGCATTGAACTGAACATAGGCTGTTTCACAGATCACAACTAATGTACAATATACTAAACCAGACATGTAGTATTGCAAAATTAAATTATTCAGAAACCACCTAAACACTTTTGTGAATATGTCAGTATTTCTTTTATGGCAATATTTTCCCACATTTCTAAACTTCGTTGCAAGACTTTAGAAGATGTCCTCTGCATACTCAGAGCATGGTAGAATCTTAGGAATCAATTTAAGGAGTAGAATATAGTTGAATACAGTAAATAATACAAGACAAATGCCCCCATATGGTCTCAGTCTGAACGTAAGACCCAGGGAGTGAGGGGGGGGGTAACAGCTGATGCTGCCTCCTGCTCTTAGTTAGTGTCCCTGAAGGTGGAATCACATTAGTTAAGACAGGGACAGATTTCTGATGCACTGTGTGTGATACATGAGGAATGATATTATGTGTTCTTTGTTACTATACTTTGTTACTATAGCTTGTGAAGAGAATTAGCAGAACAGAATAATTAAAAACAAACAAACAAAAAAAAAATCAGAGTAATTCACAGTAAATATATCTGCAAATTTTCCTCTCTTTTTTAGTGTTACCTGTTCCACATGTATGTGGGTGTAAGAGCTGGTGGCGGCATTGGAGATGAAATTGAAGATCCTGCTGGAGACCCTTATGAAATGTATCGAATTGTTTTTGACATCACATTTTTCTTCTTTGTCATTGTTATCCTACTAGCCATTATTCAAGGTAACGTCACTTACCTTAGTAGAGACTGTTCAAAATTAATTTACTGAAGCTCAGCAATGTAAATCATATTATGTTTGAGGTAAATTTAGCAGTATAGCTATAAAGAC
Organism: Pseudotriccus pelzelni; assembly: GCA_035584735.1. Lineage (NCBI taxonomy): Eukaryota > Metazoa > Chordata > Aves > Passeriformes > Tyrannidae > Pseudotriccus > Pseudotriccus pelzelni. The sequence continues at coordinate 32,029,506 of JAWMRA010000161.1, read as the reverse complement.
TTATTTCTGAGCTGATAGAATAATTAATTCTGAAAGTAATAATTTTATACTTAATTCATAAATAATGCCTTGTCCTAAGTACTACACAAAGTCAAACCACAAGATGTGTAACCTCAGGTAAGGATCACAGATGATGCAGCTTGTGCAGATTCACTGTTCTTCCTATAACTACCACTTAAACTTGGAGAGCCTTGCTGAAGACTTTTAGCTTGGAACCCCCACAGCTGGCTGGGGAATGGAGGCTTTCCCCTTGAAAAGGGTGAATGACATGAAGAAAGTCACCATGGCCACACAACCATTTCCTCCTTTCTTTAGAGGATGATTTGTAGTGTAATTGGTTTGCAATTGTGGTTCACAGTGAACGAGACCTCTCTTCAGTGACAGTCAGCATTCAACATTCATTGCATGAACTGACCTCAGGTTGTTAGGAAAACACCCACCACTTCATGGCTATCTGGTGGCGAGGAAAAACTGTAATGCATGCCACAGTTCCCAGAATGATCCGATTTTAATCCTGCTTCAAATATGAGGCTCAGAAACCTTGTGTAACCTCAGAAACTGGCCAAAGGGGGCTGTGGGAGCAGAGCTGTCTTTGTTGAACAAGAGTTGGGATACAAGAGTTTCATGGGTAAAAGAGTGAAAATTGAATTCATTCATAGGACAAAAGAGATGAGCTTATGGAAGATTAAATTGACTGCAATAAAGGAGAGAAAAGCCTTTTCACTCTCAAGATCGTACCTTCATGTAATAGGAATTCTTACTGCTGGGAGTGCAGTATAAAAAAAATGTTGGATGTTTGGAAATTGATAGATTGTAACTTGAATTGTTCAACCTAGACATAAGTACAGTAAACTCTAGGCAGTGGAGGACATCTGACTGACATTATTTGTAATATGAATATTGCTTAGTATTGAACTGTTGCTACATCTCCATTTGAAACAGGTCTGATTATAGATGCTTTTGGTGAATTAAGAGACCAGCAAGAACAAGTGAGGGAAGACATGGAGGTAGGAAGCACATTACATTTTTCATTACTCTTGTTCATCTAGATTGTCACCAATTAAAATAGTGTTTGAGTTAAAATTCATCTGTAACCACAACTTGTGTTTTCAGACCAAATGTTTTATTTGTGGAATCGGCAATGACTATTTTGACACAACCCCACACGGCTTTGAAACACATACTTTGCAAGAACATAACTTGGCGAATTATCTGTAAGTACATTTTACAGCTAGAATTGTATTAAAATTTTTCAGGTCTAGAGTAATTTAGGTGAACAGATTGCTGAAAGTACCAAGACAGAATTCTGCAGAACTGAGGACTACTTCCTGTCCTTTCTGGTCTCCCCTCCTCTACTCCACACTGCTGGTTATCTTTAAAGTGCTTACCTTACACATGAATTACCTTAGTAGAATGCGACTGGAAGGCAGACCAACTCCTGATTCTGCTGGAAGGAAACCCAGATATGTGGAACGATAGGGGACAGCAGTTTAATGAGTTGCTTTAGTTCGGAAGTTTTGATTGCATCTTTTGGAGGCTTGGTAACACTGATGAGACCACTGAAAATTGGCCTCAATTTTACAAAAAGAAAACCCAAACCAAAACAAAGCAAAAAAAAGGCATTTTTTTGAGGTTATTGAAAGACAACTGCCAGTAAATAACAACTCTGATTGTACAGTTCTTTAGTGACAGTGACGCTTTTCAAACCTTGAAGCAATCAGGAGTTGTAAATGTTTAAACTATTGCCCAGACTACCAAGACAGTGATCTTCCACTCTCCTTAGCAAATATAGAGCAGACCAAAGAGGATATTTAAAAAGTTAATTTGGTGGCATTAGTCAGTAATACAACAAAGATAATTATATGAGCATTGTGCCAGCAAAACCAAAGGAGCTGAGCTGGCCGACTGACTTTGGAACACTGCATCTGAACTTTTTAAATTTAAAAAAAAAAAAAAGGGGTGCCTCTTGGAGTGGAGGTTGCCTTATTCCTTGCATAGCAACTGACACTGGTAAAAATCAATTGCCTTATATGATGCAAATTTTCATTAACATCCTTGGTTTTACCAGTCTACAACCACCAGGCTTATTGAATTGCTTAACTGGTACATGGGAATCCCTAATTCACAGTAAATTAAAAGTGGCCATTTCCTTAATATTAGAATACATAGTGAACAATCTTTTTACCCAGGTTGCCCTGTAATTAGGCTACTGCTGAAGTCAGTGTACTTTCCTTTCTTTGCAACAAAAGCACATACTAAATCTAATTCCAAATGCACTGCATCCAGATTGTCCAACCAAGAACTGTGTTACCTGTAAACAGACCTTAGTTAGTGCTCTACAGTCCTCCGTTATTAGTTCAAGCTTTCCACATCTGAGGGAGCATAGGTGTTGGAGAACACCTATAAGCTGGAGTACAGCTTACAAGCTGTATGGCATGAATGTTTGGAATTCCTGGTGCATCTCAGTATTTACCACATTTCTCATATAGTAGCCATCCTACCTTTTTCCAAGGTTAGATGCTGGAGCATATGTGCATAGGATTTGGCATATGCCTACTTCAGGTATTGTTCCTCACACTGAAATGAATAAAATGCTAAGCCATATTTTTCTACTTCTACAGATTTTTTGTCTGTTAACACTTCCACAGGAGACATGCTTCAGGACGTAATTTTCTCCCTTAAAATAGGCACTTTACATGTCTAGCAGTGTCATTGCTTATAGTGTGAGGCAATCTTCCTCACACACCCCAGCTAGGAAAGGTCAGGCAGAGATGTTTCCTGCATTAATACCCTCTTCATGTGCTTGTTTCAGGTTCTTCTTAATGTATCTAATTAACAAGGATGAAACTGAGCATACTGGCCAGGTGAGTAGAAAATAAAACCTAATGATTTTTCTTATCATCTTCGAACATTTTTGTCTTCTTGAGCCTTGTAGCTGTGTACCACCAGGTGGAACTGATGTACCACCAAGGAGTGGGGATGATGCCACCCTCCAAGGGTCTACTGTCAGCAAAAGAAAAGAAGGGTTAAAACAAAACCAGAGGGTGGTGGGGCACTGCATCGTGCTATTGTACCAAGCAGTGAACACTTTCAGAAGTCAGGTACTAGTAACCTCACTGTCATCTTTGAAATGAAAAACCTCACATGTACCAGTTACAGTTTTATCCCCAAAAGATTTACCCAGTTAAGGTACTATTTTTATAGTAAAAATCCATATATATGTGTAGATGGATAAATAGATGGGTGTCTATATTTAGCATTGTTAAGCCTAAATGTAAATAAATAAGAAAATAAATAGGATTTAATTATATCTTATCTCTAATAAGAAGTGTTAGGCATAGAGTACAAAAGTACCTTTGTTTTCCAATCAATGCAAAACATATTTTATATACACAGATTGTGAACAGGTTTGTTCTGATTAATTTACACTTAACATATTTTACTAATAAATTCTGGTAGTACTGAATCAGGAAAAGTGCAGATAAAACTTTTACAAGCACTCTTGAGTTATGGTCTTCAGAGTTCCAGTGTCTTTACAGTTCTCTTCCATGGAAATAGGCACAGTATGTGGTTATTGTTAAAAGTTTATCTAGGGCACTAACTGCATGTTGACTGTTAAAATAAATACTCTTTCTCATTTTCAGGAGTCATTTGTGTGGAAGATGTACCAAGAGAGATGTTGGGATTTTTTCCCAGCAGGGGACTGCTTCCGAAAACAGTATGAAGATCAACTTGGCTAATATCACAAAAAAAAAATTATTTATTCATGAACTATTAAGATAAAAAGAAAAAAAGAAATCTATTCTTGTCATGATGCAATTTCACAGCTTGTATTTGCTTTAAATGTCTTTAAACTTCAAGACACATATAAAATTTGACACTATTTCACAGGCTTTTTGTACCTACCACATGTGAAACAGGTCTTTTGTTGGAATTTTAATTAGAAAAGAGAAAACTATGCCAGATTAACTTAAGCCTTCCACTTCAAACATGGCCTAAAATTATAACAACTTTTTAACCACATCATTAACCTGGTGTTTGGCAGTACAGTTGAAAGGGCTAAAAGGCATCTTAATTGCACATTTGACATTGAAGAACTTGAACATCAGAGGCCATGCCTCAGAAAAAATAGTTCAGCTAACTGCTGTCCAGTTTTTCCCCACGGTATTCGCTAGTGAATGTATTAAGATACAGTCTGAAAAGCTTTAAGCAGTTAAAAAGAAATCATTTTCAAACACTTTGTCAACCTTGAAACATCAAAGTGCCTTAAAACCTCTGTAGACATAGCTATGCAAACTTTTTATTTTATGTTAGTGTTCTAGATGAACAGACCCATTAACTGTATTGCTTTTCTGTCTTTCTGTATCAAATTGCACTTGAAGTTTGTTTATACTACCTTCAATAACAGCTTATTAGATGCTGCTGTTAAAAGACATACACTGTATCAAAATGAACACAGTTTAAATCTTAGGCCAAAATAAAACAATGCTCTACGGTCTCCTGCAAGTAGAAGTTGTTAGGATTATGCATTCTTTTTCTTCTAATAAAAGTGCCCACTGCAATAAAGTATTATAAACCAAATATTACCATTGTGGTCATCTTTCCATTTTTCTGCAATATGGAGTTGGGTGAGAATGGTGACTAAAAACACATGTATTCACTGTTCATTCACAGCTTTATTTTAAGGACTACATAGAGCAAGCACAAGCTCCAATAACTGTTCTCTTAGTCTGCTGTAGCCTGCTTCTTTAGTAAAGAAAGACCATTCCAATTTCATCACAAATTTAAGACCTTCCTTTCTAATAATATTATTAGTCTTTGACAATTTTCAACCCCATCTAATTTTTTTTGCACAAAATTTTAGGAGCCAGCATACTGGCACACTGAGCAAAATGAAACAGAGAAAGAAAATAACAAGGGGATAAGGAAAAATTCAACTTTTTATGTAATGTTTGCTATATTCAATTATTCACATGAAGACATTTGAGCTTCAGGAGATCATGCTGTCCAGCCAATCTTCAAGCTCCTCCTCAGTAACATCTTTAGATGTGTTTTGCTGTTGCTGTGATGAGGTACTCTTCTCTTCAGGCATATCTACTTTCAAAGGGTCTAGAAAAGTGAAAAGAACAGGCTTGATAATCTGGAAACAAACAATTCCATATCAGCTCTTTGTTCTGTGTCATTTTGCTTTTTCAAACACAACTGACTGTATTCAAACATAATCTCTCTTTCTTGAAGAGCAGCAAGTCATATTCCAAAAACAGTTTAAAAAAAAATTTTTATAACAAAAGTGTTATAAAATCAGTGCCAGAAAAGTTTGAAAATAGCATTTATGACAAGCCATTGGAAATAGCTGTCAATTCTTCTAGCTGTCAGTAGCTGTCAATTGGCAGAGTGAACTAAAGACTGATAACGTTACACATACTTTATCTTCCTGGTAATACAATTGTCTCGCAGTACACTATTGATTTTTTTTAATTTAAAATTTTGCTGAATCATAACCCCAATGCTGTTATTTCTCTTAATGCTTAAAGTGTACTGACAAGGGTGAAATTTTAGTTCATGAGGACTTAAAACTGAAAATGAACAACAGGGTCAGAACACAGCACCAGGTAAATGAAATGTGGTATGAAAGAGCAATGATGACAGCAGTACTGTTAACTGGCTAATCAAGAATTCAAAAACATCACCAAAACAGAGAGCAATGGAAATTACATAAGGGCATACTGGGGAGAAAACTTACCATTTTCCTTACAATCCATTTTCAAATCTTTCTCAGTTGATACGTTGTTGGATAATGCACCTGACACGGGTCTGTTTCCTGTATTCATGGGAGCCTCTAGATTCAGGAGGAGATCCAGTTCTTCATCCAAATGGTCAGTCGCTTGCTTTGACAGTGGATGGGTTCTCTGAAATGGTTCTCTTGCATTTTCCCTAGAGCTGTTTTTACTTCCAGGCTCTGATGAAGCAACAGAATTACCAACAGGAGGGGAGACCAACACGGTGTCGCTTTGAGCTGGAGACTGTTGGAACAGCTGATCTCTCTTCTTGACATCTTCAAAAATTTTAGATTTCATCTGTGGGAGCTCTACAGGTGTTGATTCCTAAGAGTATAAGAAAGAACATTATAATGATTATTATCTATTATTATTATTATCTACTTCTATTATTCTGTCTAACTTGGTTTGTAATTCATACTTCCTATATTTGATCACTTCAGAAGGTACAGCGAAATTGAACAGAATTCAATTCAGAAGTGAAAGTAAAGTTACCCGAATCATACTTTTACAGAAGCAAATGTAACAACTCCTTTTATCCCTTATTACAGAATATGAGATGGTACGTTAAATCAGCACGTTCCATTGTTTCACAAATACTCACAGAATGATCAAATGGTTTGGTTTGAAAAGCACCTTAAAGATCCTCTCATTCCAACACCGCTGACATGGGCAGGGACACCTTCTACTAGACCAGATTGCTCAGAGTCCCATCCAACCTGGCCTTGAACACTTTCAGGGATGGGGCATCCACAGCTTCCTTGAGCAATCTGTCAATGCCTCACAGAATTTTGTTTTGATATTAAACTCTCATTGGCTCTTTTGCCCTTACATTAATATTTTCTTTTTCACAATCTCAAGAACAGTTTTTAATAATATTGTTGCTTCCCCCTGCCACTGGAGCATAAATAACATTTCCTTCACCTGTGTGATGAGTGTTCTACCTGCTCTAACACTGATGTAAGACCAATTCACAGAAAAAAGCAGGTATGTTGATATTAGTTATGTAGAAGACTAAATCACAAAGTAATTAACAGGAAAGAACATGAAAACACACTCAAAATTTTGGTGCAACTAAAACCAGCTGCTAGCAAAAGAAGCAAATACAAAAATAGTGCAATCATTCCATGTCAAACACTCTGATACCTGGCTTCAAATCAGATATGCTGCACATCCAAGCATTTTGTTTAAAGCCAAGTAAGCACAAACAATGTGCCGATAGAGGGCTATCCTGCATTACATGGCACTTGACATGCCAGTCTAACGGAATATATTTACTTACATAATATGTTGTACTTATTTTAAGAGAAAATCTATGCAAGAATGATTAGTCTTCAAACATATTCACATTTCCTAGTGTAAATACACAGTATTACCTGTACCAGGTCAGCAGCTACATTCAACTTCAGATGTAGAGGTAATTCCTGAAGGGCCTGGACCAAAGACTGGCAGTCAATAGAAAGTGCAGAGAACTGAAATATAATTTAACACACAGTACACTTGTGAATAATAAAACCAAACACAAAAAGAACACAAACCAAATCTAATAATTTTAATCTATTACATCCCCCTGTTCCACTTATTTGAGGAATCTGGAAAACAATCTAATGAAATACACAAATTAATAGTTTGAATTACACTTGTACAGAGCAGTTTGGGTAAATTACTGAATAAACACTTACACTGCAAATAATCACTTACGGCTAAAAAACAAGGTATAAATGGAATACCCTTTAGACAATGCCCTGAAAATCCAAAATAGAATAGTTCAAAATAGTTCAGTCATTCTTACGACAATGTCATAAGAAGCTCTCCCATTGAAACACATTTTAAACTGTGAAGCTTCCATGCAGTGTGAAATGCCATTCTTTAGTGAGTTGCTACTATTTTCTAAGCAATCAACCCATAGCTTCTGTATAGCTATAATGTTTTTAATGGCTAAACAGGAGCCTTTTTATACTTCCACATCTTTTAAAATGTTTTGATACTTACAAAAGCAACAAAGTATACAGTTACAAACACGTCTAAAATTATATGCAAGATATGTTACTGCTACTAAATTACAGCTTACTATTGTGACAGTTACTGCAGCTTCATTTTCTCTTGACCCCTTTTTAAAAACAGGTTTACACAACATGAACCAGCAATATTTGACATTTTTACAGAACAACCCAGAATTCAGTAATCTTAAACAGATTTCAAGCTCACAGTACAGAAGAACGTTCTGAGCACGGTCATTACTGATGAAAAGATAATTTGATATCCATGCCATATTTTAAAATCTGACAACAAATGCTTAGGTTCAGTCTATACTCTCAATTTCACTGAAGGAAAGTAGCAGCTTCCACATTTCACTTAAAGGGACAAAATTTTGTCCCTCTCAATCCAGACTGGCACAGACATTTAGAAGTCCAAATACTCATAAATTAGGAGAGGGAGCTCTGTGCCATATCATAAAGATCTGCTTTTGACATCTGCACCCCTAGCAAAAATGAATCATAGTGTGTTCTGAAAGTATACTTGCAAAAGTAATACAAATTAAAAAAAGAAGCAATGCAGTTGATTTAACAGTTTCTTGTATCCAAATTCTGGTTCTGGTATCCAGTAGTGAGAGTTAAATGACCAAACAAAAATCTGATGGTCAGAATTTTTCTCCTTTACCAACAACTTTATTTTACAATGCGTTGGTGATCACCATCAAAGATGATTCACTGGTGCAAATAACCTCACAAAGTCTTCAGCAAGCAAGTCTTGTTGCCCAACAATGAATCAGATCTTCAGAAAACCTAGTTATTTTGACAGATATTGAAGATCAAATATGGCTTCTGCACAGTTACAAGAGACAAGGAAATTGTATGAATCTGGTAAGGTAAAAAATAGTAAAAAGCGAAGTATCATTGAATAACATTAAGTGCTTTTGGGAAGAGCTATGTAACTTGCAAAAATACTAACAAGAATGAACACTGCAAATGAAGATTAAAAAGCAGAGATAGGGAAGAGGAAGAAAGGTCAAGAACGAAGGAAAAGAGGAATTTGGAAAAACAACATAATAGAAGAAGGAATTTGATATTCAAGTAGAGATTTCACTAAAAGTGGTCTTCTAAAAAAAGGAATCAAATCAGTATGTAGTTATTTGTTCAAAAAAATAAATAGAGGCACACTTTGTTGCTGGAATTGCTATATTTTACTGAAAAATCCGAATTACTATTACCTGTTTGACCTTTAAATTGCAGACCATGTTCTGAAACATTTTTATTGTACTTTATCAATATACAATGTAGAGAATCCAATTCTACTTTTTGCAGCAATAGTATTCTTAATAAAATGATTTTTTTTTTATTCTTGATGTTACTGTTACATTTCCATTCCTCATTTGAAACTGATGCTTTGCCACTAGTTTCTACAAACAGTAGGGAATGAGAACTATCTAGTCATTCTGCAACTATTTTTATATATTTTCTCTTTATTTTGTTCCCTCATAATAAATTCACTTCAGTTTACAATTCTCTAATCCTGTACATAATGTATAGACAGGCAAAGAACTATAAAAAGGTGAACTAAGAAGCAAAGACCAGGAATTTGGCAAACGGTATGAATTATGTAGAGTGAAAATTAGTCTTGTATTTGGCTTTCAGGGGAAAAAAAGATGGGTCAGAAACAAAAAAGGAGATACCAAGCTAAAGACCAAAGATAATGTGAAAAATTAGATAATATTATCAAACCATCTGGGACAGGATTCTGGACTAAAATAAGAAATTAAAGGAAGGGTAATTGCGATCAGTGCAGTAAACTATTTCAAAGTGACAAAAGGACAGTGAAAGACAGGAAACAGTTTGAATAACAAATCTGGATGAGGCAGAATGAATTACTACAGTTTGGTAGGGACAGAGGCAGAAGAACGTGCCCATCACAGCACACTTTGCAATAAGTAAGAGCATGGGACCAGCTCCAGAACTGTGCAGTCTCATCACTGCCAGTCAGAAGAATATTTGTGAAAACCACTGTCAACATGCAATTTCACTCTTCTCACAATGGCTTTAACCATTTAGGAATTAACGTGTTCAAATCACCTAAATGCTATAACGACAAGCTTATGAGGAAGTTAAAGAGAAATTAATATTCTGGTTACTGACAACGCCCTGCACACTAGAAGTGGAAGAACTGATAAGAAAAAATACACAGTCATTGGAAGACTGTGTCCCACTGAAGAAACAGGTGGTGGTTTGAACAAATGCTGCATTTGGTTTTATTTCCTCATTTGAATTTGACTTTGCAACCCTAAAGTATCTTTAAATATCACTTCCCAGGGAATAATTAGTGCAATATTTTAGAATATTGTAATATTTTAGAAAACAAATAGCAAATCTTTAAAATTTGAATACATATGCATGTTTCAAGAAACACTCAAGCAAAGTTTCACAGCAGTTTTAAAAAAGCCTGGAAGCCAAAACCATTTATCTTGCAATAATTCAGGTGACTTACATGAGGAAGACAGCTGCAGAGATTGATACACTTTCAAGTATCCTGATATAGAAAACAGGACACTTCTATTGCCATGCTCCTTTTTATTCAAGCATAAAAAATTCACATACAAATAACCTATCTGGTGCCCAAATTATTTAGGACATGAAGTTTCAACCAGAGGATATGAACTGTTAATCTGAAGGAATATAAGTTTCATAGTTCAATATATGAATATACTTATAAGGATTTTGTTACAGTCATTTCACTAAACTCTTTTCTCTTGAATACAGCTGAAAAAAGAAGGCTGACCTGCTATGTCAGTAAAACAAAGTGACAGTTTCTTATTTTCTCTTCACTGGAGAGATTTCTTGTTTTTACCTCCCAGCAGCACTTAAAATCTAGCCTGATGCTTTAATTAGTCTTCAGCAGTAAAAAAAAGGACAAGGCCCAGTAGCCTCCAGCATCAGGGAAGAAGTTAATAAAAAGATACACAATAAAGAGTGCTATTATTGTATTAACAATTTGCCGCTGAAAGCACAACTGCCTAGATATTCTGTCCCAGGTGATTATCTATGAAAAATTCATTTGAATGATAATTGTGTTACCTGGTTATGGCATATGCTTTCTTTATCCCATTCCTTCTCGTCAGCAAAACGAAACTGTGTAAAGGAATTTCCTAAAGGAAAGAAATAAAAAATATATTTATTTTTTAAAAATTAATAAGTTTTCTCTGAAGTTCCCAAACTAAATAAATAAGGTCAATAAATAAATCTAATCTCTTCAACAAATTTGCATTTAATATTAATGCTGCTTGTATTCACAATACTAAAATAATTTCTGTCAAAATTCTATAGAAATTTTAATCACTTATTTGCAAAACAGTACTGAAAAAAGGGCAACAAATTCAAAAGTGAATGAGCAGGTGCTAGGTGCCATGTCAACAAACAAGATTTTCATTCAAAATTCCAATTCGGACAACATGCTAGGAATACATACAGTATTCACAGAGGTAATTTTTTATGAACAGCTTTGAAAGTGCTATAGACCTTCTCTTACAAACATGCAAATATTTCTTAAAATGGATTATAATTATTTTATGAAATCTCTTTGTACAAGCCAAATAAAGACTTCTTGTTGTCTGGTAGCTAAATTCCCTCTCTTCCTTGAACCAGTCCCTACTCCAGCACACCATCAAAAAAAGGCACTGAACCCCAAATTCCTCCACTCAGGAGGGACTGAATTAAAAGAAACGCTTAAATAAGACTGATTAAGTTACATATATAACCTTAGTTACAGGATCTTCTAACCTACCACATTTCTTCAAGCCAGCAGGAACTTTCTCTTACTATAAGGGTTGCTGAATTACCATTTTGTTCTAAATGTGACATTTTTATTGCATGCTGTGTTGCAAAAGCCAGTTCCAATCCTATAAATTATTTACTGAAAAAAACATACAAGAATTCCAGTAACTCAAAAAAATCAGTGTAGTCTGTGATAGAGGAAACATGAAAGATTCCAGGTGCAAGATGACGGCCAAAGGCCTAGAGAAACAGAAAGCAAAGACATTGCTGATGTGGAGTATGGGACGCATCGTCTTAAGACTGTGCAGTTTAAGGACAAATGCCTGTTTCAGGAGCTCTGTTAGAAAAAAACCACGTTGAAACGTTACGTGAAGGAGATGAAATTTGGTCCTGAGAATTCAGAGCTACTAGGTTGGTCAAGAGTCTCTCTTATGAGGAAAGGCTGAGGGAGCTGGAGGCCTGTTCAGCCTCAAGAAGACGTGACAGAGGGACTTCATCAATGCCTATAAGTATCTGAAGGGAGGGTGCCAAGAAGATGGATCCAGGCTCTTCTCAGTGGTGCCAAGCAATAGAACAAGAGGCAATGGGCAGAAACTGATGCATCCAAAGTCTCACCTGAACATGAGGAAGAACTTCTTTACTGTGCAGGTGACTGAGCGCAGGAACAGATTGCCCAGAGAGGTTGTGGAGTCTCCCTCACTGGAGACACTCAACGTGTTCGGATGCAATCCTGTGCCATGTGCTCTGGGATGACCCTGCTTGAACAGGGAGGTTGGATCAGACAGCCCACAGTGGTCCCTTCCAACCTTGCCCATTTTGTGATTACCTGTAAGTCACTATGATTTATTCCAGCAGTTGGTTGAGAAGCAACAACTCATTCTTTCCTAATCTCTATCAGAGAATGCATATGCTTAGAGGAAGTTTTCAATGGCTTTATCAACAAGTGAGCATTTAGCTTCTATCTGGCTATGAATACCCTAACTGCCATTCATACCTTTGACAATTCCTGAATCACGCCCTTAATCCTGCAGACAAAATCCAAACGTATAATGTGCTGTCCCCACAGCTGGCTTCTTTGCCACTGTCTGCCTGTCCCAGAATGTAAGGAAGCTCAGCGTTTCAGCAATTTCACTCAATAGTGCAAGCATTAGCTGACTCCTGTTTTGCAAACAAAATGAATAAGCAGCAAAATGGCATAGTAATTAGCATATTTCTTTGCCAAATAATAAGAAAAGCGAGATCTAACCATCTCCCAGCCAGAATTTGAAATTGATTGGCCATGGATTTTTTTTTTTTCCCAGTATCTGAAGTGCATTTCTAATTCATTGCATTTCATGTCTGGTCACTGGGTATGCAAATGTACTCAGATACTGATCACACTGCCTGGCACTATTGTAATCTTCTGAACCATTACAGCAAGAAAGTGACATTCTCAGCTGAATATTTATAGAGATATTTAAGACCATTACCATGTCCAGCTTGAATTTGCATTTCTCTGTTTTCATTACGTTTATCCAACATGGTTCAGCATTGTCGTGCTGGCATACAACCTTGCCTGATCAGCTAGGTTTTGGTTTACATTCAATGCCTCCAGCCATTACTATTTTGAAAACAACCAGTGTCAAACAGTAAAAGTGCAAATAATGAAAATCAAGCACTGAAATAAACATTTATATATCTAACAAGGTGGTTAATTTTACAAATGTTTAGATCATACAATACAAACACCAGGTTCCAAGATGGCTAGGAATGCTCAGCAGTGTGGAAGAATTAGACCCTGTATCTTTATGTCTCTATATGCAGATGCAAATACTTAACTTGAACACTCACAGTCATCTCACTGCTGACAAAGGCACCTTCCTCTTCATTGCACACAGCACGAGAGGAAATAAACCCCTCCATTTCAAAACATCTAGAATACTGCTAATACGTAATAAGTAATGCTGAAAAAAAAGACATGCAAATTCAGTCTCATGATTTTCAAATGGGTACCAGAACGTGCAAATTAATTTGTGTTTTAACAGCTCACATTTTAAAGGCTCTATTTAGTTACATATGTGAAGAAGTTCAATGAAAAATAATTAAACAAAATGATCCTCAAAATCTTCCTACTATTAGAATAAAGGCATAAGTACTTTATTCCAATATCCCCAAGACTGCTTTAATTATTTCTCATGTTGCACCAGAGGAAATAAGAGTTTTCTCTGTTCTTATAAAGGAGTAAAATTAAACTAGAGGATTAGTCAAATGCTTTCAGTATCTGAGAATGACCACATATAAAGCAGCTAAACCAACCTACTTCATCAGGAAAATCCATTGGGATCAAGAACTGCTTTATGATTCTCCACACTGACAAAGTTGGTAATCGCAGATCCTCAGTTTGATATTGTGCTGCTGAATTAAAGGGTATGACTTAAACTGTAGTTTAATTAGGCTCTTTAAATAAGTTAACAAAGCATGCCTTTCAAATGGAAAAGTAACTACAATTCACAATAGCATATTTAATGCAAATTAGGTTAATGAGAATGTTGGTCTAACCAATTATCTTTTCACAAATTCCTTTACCCTGAAAATAACTTCCATTTATGCCATGAATACTAATCAAATGTCTTGCAATGACTCTCAGTTCCTTCCAGCATAAAAAAATACTTTTCTTCATATGAATTTTTATTTTTATGTTACTTACAAGTATCACTTGGCCTTCAAATACAGAGTAGCTAAAAATAATGCATTCAAGTAAACCTCATGCACTTTGGTAATAGTCATTGGTAACAGTCATAACAATCCTTAATATTCTTTATTGTTTAAATTAGAAAATTATTATGAAAACACCATATCTAAACCAAAATGCTTTCCTACCACTTGAATATATTTTGAAGCTAAATCAATTTCTTTAAATAGAACGTATCTTTCTCAGTTTCCTTAGTCCAATTATCCTTTAATACAAATATTCATTGAATTGCAGAGTCAAAGAGATACTACCTGTAATCTATATTAAACATTTTTCAATCTGTGAAATTGTAAGTCTAAAAATTGAAAACATTGAAGAAAAACAGTTTTCAGTAGGAAAAATGACATATCAGTGGAATAATTTTATTCATTTAAAAATCTCTCATTCACATAAAACATTACTGAAGACAGAGGAAAAATACTTCATAGTCCTAGAGATAGAATTTCAAATTGGAGGGGGGAATAACATAATAAGCAATGTAATATGACGTTCTAAGACTGCCATAATGCCAGGAAGTGCTGCAAGTGCAAATACACCATACTCACTTCTAAAAAAAGTGCTACACTCACTTTTTAAATCACAATTTACTGTCTCCTAAATAAGAACCAGTGATTTTGATAAACTTGGGGGTTTCCAAGCTTTGCTCATCTCCCATTTATTTTATTTTGTGAATTCAAACTTCTGTCTACAAGTCTGCGTAGTTAACTAAATAATATGCAATAAATTTATGACCACAACACACAAGTGACCCAAACAAACCAAACCAGAAAACTACAACTTAGCTACGTTGGGAAATCAACAATAATACCTAAAATATCTCAAAAAGTACCCTCTATCAACTTACTACGTTACTCAAATTTCTTCCTGAGTTACTAAATTAAGAAGATTCTCACCAAATAAAGTCCATCTTTAGAAATGATTTTAAGCAACTTCCAAGAGATCACTTGATCATAAATTCATCACTATTTATGAAGGATGTAATATCAAAATGAGCTACCTGCCTGTTCCACCAGTCTTCTTTACAGATTGCAGAAATGCAGGAGGAAACGTGTTATTTTTAAGGTGAAAAAAGGCAAAAATCCTCCAGTCTAAGTCTTTTCTGCAGCGAAAACCACTCTGAGTTAAGGCATGAATGATGCTTGAAATTTTATCCAACATATAAAAGGGACCAACTCTCTTGAGGAGTCGCAGGGAAGATAAGGAACATATTTTCTTCCTGTTTAACAGTGCAAAACTTCATGACGAAGGTCCAAGAGAAGACAGAAGACCAAAGAAAAGGTGGGCAACTAATAAGTCAGTAATTTTGAGCTAATTTAGATTCAAAAGAGCAGACTAAAGCTCAGCAGTCTTTTGGGATGAATTAGGTGCAAATGAATATTCCTCAAACTGGAGGAAAAAGCACGAGGAAGGAATCCTATCCATCCATCCATCCATCCGTCCATCCACGGCCTGCCCTAACACAAAGATTTTGAAACCAGCATGGAAACAGCAGGAACTACAGACTTGGTGCTTGAGAATATCAGTGGAATAAAAGATGTCCTTTCATCTTACAGGGTTTCCACAATGTGTGGTTGCTAAACATATTTAGATATATATATACATATATATTTATACATATTAGAGATACTCATTTTATATCTACAATTAATGCTCATTTTGTATTAAAAATACTTATTTCAGTAAATGCTACTGAAGATTTCCTTTTACAGGCCACATAACAGTTTTCCTCTTTTTTTCTCCTACAAAAGCAGACTTACAGATATACAAATTCATAATAAATGTTTTCCCAATACTACTAAGTGTATGTTCTGTAAAGGTTTTATATGAGTAATTTTATACATATCATAAACAGATTATTATGCAGATACAATAATTTTCTCACAGTGAGATAGTGTATAATACTGAGAAACAGATTTCTGGAAGAAAAAACTTCCAAAGACTCTTTGTGGCAGTTCCAATAACTTTAGTTATTTCTAATTTTTTACTTTCTCTACTTCAGTAAACACACACTGTAACTATTATCTTTTACTGTTACTAAGGCTGCAATATGTTACTTACACAATTTGCCACAAGCATAGATTGAATAATAGCAATTTTCAAAATCTGAGAATTCAAAAACAAAACACAAAGACCCTGAAAGAACTCAACAGCTATTAGTTTTATTCAGATACTATTAAGATCAGCAATATTGCAAGTCACTGCAAAGTCTTTTATCAAGAACATGACATGTATTTCCAAACAACATGCCTTCACCACAAATACTGTAACACAACCTAAATTTTCCTCTGCTTCCCTTGCTCACCAGTAGGTTGTACAGACGTGTATTACAAACTCCAGAAGGCTTATGCAACACTCAGCATAAAAATTTTAACTACCAGCAGAAGACATATTTCAAAGAAAATAAATGTTGTAACATTCTTCTACCGTTACCAGGAAAAATCCTTGAGCACTGCGTAGACACAAAATCATGGAATGGTTTGAGTTGAAAGGAATCTTAAAAATCATCTAGTTCCAACACCCCTTCTGTGGGCAGGGACACCCTCAACTAGACCAGGTGCTCAAAAGGCTCATCCAACTTGGCGTTGAACTTCCAGGTATGGGTTACCCAGAACTTCTCTGGGCAACGCATTCCTGTGCGTCACCACCCTCACGATAAAGAATTTTTTCCTAATACCTAGAGTAAACCTGCCCTCTTTCAGTTTAAAGCCAACCCCCTTTGTCCTATCATTACATGACCTTGTGAAAAGTGACTCTCTGGATTTCTTGTAGCCCCCTTTAGGTACTGGAAGGTACTATAATGTTTCCCCAGAGCCTTCTCTTCCACAGGCTGAACAACCCCAGCTCTTTCAGGCTGTCTTCATAGGATACTGATATCAAGGATATTTGTAACCTGCACTGCAAACTATAAAGGATTTAAAAAGAACAATATTCTAAATTAACTCTCTGGCAAAACTACACAGTACTACCAGTCACATTTTACAATATAAACATATGAATCTGATCCAACAGCAGGATTATCTGATTAAGGCTAAATGATGTCTTCAAAATTTCAAATGTGTCACAGGTAAAGGAGTGGGAAGGAAGGATCTTTGGAAATTAATGCTGGTTCTGGAACCAAAAGTGTCTATTCAGAACAGACCTAATTTAACATACAAAGGAACTGCAGAAATCAAGGACAGATACCAGTTTTTCTAATGAGGAGCAGGGTGAAGCCAACAAATGCCAAAGAACACAACGGTTTAAAAAGAAAACAAACAAACAAACAAAACCCCAAACATCTCTTTTTATTAAAAGCTAAAGCAGAGGTTAACAAGAGTCAGGGAAACCAAACAAATAAAATTATATTGAAAGAGGTTCAGAAAAACAAACAGTAGTACACTTGCTTCTGCATGAACTCCAGGTGACTAAGAAATAAGACAGAATAAACTGCAATGACTTTAAGCCTTTAAAGCTTTATAAAGCTAAATGACAGCATGAGAATACTGGAAACTGTGAAAGGGAGACTGAGGAAGACAGTGCTACCAGCTCAGTGTTTTTGATGGACAAAGGAGAGTCAACACAGCATTTGAAATTCTGCTGCATGATCTAAGACAATTTCTTGAAAGAAGCAAAATACCACTGCACATAAGCAGGATCTAGTTAGTATAATTCACATGCATTTCCAAAAGCTTTCACTGACATCCCACTCCCTTTCCCACCCAAGACTTCAGCAAAAAGAAGAGGAGGCTTTGTATGAATAAATAATTGCCTTAAAATAGGAAGACAAGAGTAAATTGTCAATTTTCACATTAAAAGAAACCACCAGTGCAATTCTCTGGGGTTGTATCTGTTTAACCTCTTCCCCTAATTAAAACAGAAGAGGAAAAAAGATGAGAAAAATAAGTAACAAAGTTTACTGATGATACCAAGCTTTTCGTGGTAGTGCAGATGAAGGAAGGCTGTGAAGAATGACATAAGAACTTCAGAAAACTGGAAAAGTAGATTTTAAAATGGCAAATGAAACTCGATACCAAAAATGCAAAATGCAGCAATTCTAACTTTCCACACAAAGGAAATTCAGAGCTGACCAACACCATCAGAATCAGAACCTCAGTGCTATGCAGTGCTCAAAGAAGCCAACCCTTCAGAATTCTTAAAAAGGCAATAGCGAACAACACAGGGAACATCATTACACCTCTGTCATGTATCATCACCTTAAATACTGTGCACAGTTGGGTTTCTCAAGCCCAAGGTCAAAAAAATGTAACAGCATTAGAAAAGGCATGGAACAGATCCCGCATGAGAAGTAATTTCGTAACGTAAACCAAGGGAGGGGAACCAAGGGAATATGACAGAGATCTAAAAGCCGTGAGAGGCATAAAAAGGGCAGATAGGGACTAACTTATTGCCTTTTCTCACAGAAGACCCAGAGGCATCAAATGAACCCAGCAGGTAACACACTCAAAACAAATAAAAAGTAGAAAATCTTTATAACTTGAAGCTAGGTTGTGGAACTTTGTGCCATCAGATGGTGCAGGCACCACAACATGCCAGGAAGGATATAGGATAACTGCTTCTAAACACAAAGATTCCACATCTGGCTCAGGAAATCCCACGAACGTAAACTGTTGCAGATCAAGAAAATACTTCGGAAAGTAGCACATAATACAGCATGTTTGGGTGCCTTACCTGAACTGGTGTCTCCAGATGGACCTTGGATCTAATTCAATAGAACCAATCTTAAATTAAAGCAAATAGCTATTTTTTTTTTTTTTTCACTTGAAGAGCTCTACCCTTCTCTTAATTAGCTATCTTTCTGCAGGAAAAGTAAGGAGGAAAAGTAGGTAATTCACAAATGTATTTTTAGTCTGTAGCTAAGTGTTCTTTCAAGTCAATGTATATTTGACATCTACATGGTATATAAGGAGACAACAGACAACGCGACCATACGGGAAATTGTATAAACACCATGAAAACGATTCTGTTTTCTAGCTTTTTTTCCCACATTTTCTTAAATTTATCACTATTTTTCAGATGTAATTTTTATTAATGGTCTCATTATTAAAGCCCTTAGAATGCTACAAAAATGCAAAACATTAAAACAGAATGCATTGAACAAAAAGTATATTTAAAATTTTAATCAAATACAGTAGCCTGATGTGGTTATTCATAAGTATCAATCCCATCTTCTCCATATTCACTTTTTTACTGAATAAACAATACAATGATATTTAAGGGTGAAGATACTGATTTCCCCATAGGTTAAGCTTAAACTTTTCATTAAGTTTAAGCTAGTCACCTTAAATATTTACATTTTTCTTGATGCTTTATGACATTTTCTAGTGTCATTTTTTTCAGGCCACTAATTTATAACATGCTTAGAGATTTTTAAATGTCACTGCAACCAGCTTGCAAGATTAGACAAACTGTATAAATCCAGAGAACATATTGTTTTTTGAGCAGTATCATTCAAAAGAAAGGCTAAAAAAAAAAGGAAAAGATTGCTGCATAACTTAATAAAAATGCAGCTTAGTTACTGCATAAATACATGAGACCAACAACATTTGGTTTTGTTTTTGTTCTGGTAGCATCAGTATGATATAGAATGAGGTGAAATTTGTGATTCTCCCTAGAGACGGGGGCAGAAAACTCCTTTGGGTAAAAGGGAGAGAATTCACATATTTTGATATGCCTGGATCCAACAGAGGAAAAGTAGCTTAGTGGTAGAGTTCTGGATCTCCACAGACCGACAGGTTAAGGGAACCTAATGACCTGGTCCTTTCTGAAGACCCCATTTTCTCCAACACCAGAGCAGCAGCTGATACCCATACAGCGTATGTCCATTGAAGGAGGCAAAGCTGAAATTCAACACTGGAAGGAATGGCAAGGTTCCCATCCACGAAGATTTGCATAACATCAAACGGCAGATCTCAAAAGAGGAATTAATTTGCATTTGCTGGCACAAGGTTCTCCTATATTCTGGCTTGTAAGTGAGGAAAGAAGAGACATAATGAAAAGAATCCAAGTAGGAACATCGTTCAATCAGAATGGAAGCCTGTCATCCCAAAAGATCCCTGATGTGCCCTGCCTATGACGGGAACAACTGTGTGGCAGCTACAGTGAATGGGCATCAGAGAATACAGAAGAGAGGAGAAGGATGCATTCTTATCATTCCATTAAGCAAAAATACTGCTTTGAGACCTTGAGGTGGACAGCACTTCTAAGCTCCAAGCAACCACTCTGAAGGGGAAATGAGAGACTGGAAGAACAGTTTAGTTTTATACAGAAGTAAGACAAATAATCTGAGGTTAAAGCTGAAACTGCAGCCTTCACTCAAACCTTAGACAGTGCAGCCTGTAAATAACTCAGCAACCTACACTTCTAGGTTCCAGTATTCTGAGTGGCTAAAAAGTATGTCTCACAAATGACAAAACTTCTGCAGTTTATTAGGGAGGTTTTAATTTTTTCTAAATGACACACGAAGACCAACTTTTACAGTGTTTCCAAATATAATAATTGCCCTACTATATAAAACCACATAAAATTTCAAAATTTGCCAAATGCTAGCCAGATTACTGGTTATTAGAAAGCTCAGATTCAAAACTCAGTTGCTAGCCTAAACTTGGCAGAGTGCTCTTTTTTGATAGATGCTTTTTTGGTAGATGACTCCTCAATTTTCTTAAGAACCTGAAAGTTTTCCCCATTTAAAGTAAAACACGTGTGTTTCAAAACCACAATAACACTACTACTGCTGTTTAAATACTTCATGTCATGCTAGCTAAAAGAAAGAACATCAGAAACTACATGTTGACATATTTTAGTAAGTTGCAGAATGGCACTCACTGGCCTAGGTTCTTTACATTGCCCTATTGAAGCAAAGTTCCTCCTAATTATTCTCTATTTGGATTATTGTTCATTATACCTCTTGTGTAAACAGTGCATGGAAGTATATTGCTGTATCATATCTGGGAGGTGAGAACATCACTCAATTCATTAGACCAGATTCTTGCACTTTTCCATCTAAGAGAACTTTGTATCTAACTGGCATGCTTAACTAAGAGCAGTTGCACTGCATAAATTTACACTAGGATAACTACTGTTTTCTGTAAGTAGGCTGTCAGAATATCTGGTCTGACAACTTCAAAATTCATGACATAGCTTACTTGTCCAGAAAATGCCAGAGTATACAAAATATGTCTCCTTCATTCCACATTGTGCCTCCACTCAAAAAAATTCTGTTTTCAAAAATGAACCCCAAAAAGCCCACGACAGTAATCTTTCTTAGAGCAAACAAATGAACAAGCTTAATATTTTATTTTAAGCAGCTTAACAGTTTTTAATTTCAATAATAACACTAATGACACAATTAGAGAAAAAAAGTTTCCTATCTGTAGTTCTTACATGGCACACAAACACTGGAAAACTTGCCTTTCTCTATTCCCCTTCCCTCCAATTTTTATAGCAGACAGGTCATGAAAGTTTACAATAGTTTTGACATTTGACTATTCAAGCTTCCATTTTAAGAATTTAAGGACAGCCTTAATTTTGAATGGTAAGTGCACACATTATTGGACACCCCTTTCATTACTAGAATTTCATTACAAAAAAACATATTCTAAATTTTTCTTAGTGCTACAGGTTTATTCCTTACTCTGTATTTGACACAACATTTACAGCAAGTAACATAATTATATAATCAATAAATATTCTTTATGATGCTGTTCTGGATATTTTTAATATCATCACATCCAAATTAGTACCATCTTTCCCTAAAGCACAATCCACTGTTCATGTAAGTTGGACATTATGCTCTGTCTATGAGACTATCTTTCAAAAGTATTCACAAATTATACATAAATGTGCAGGCCTAAAAATATTCAAGCAGTTTGATACAGTGAGTATGAGACTTGGCTTTCTTGCATTTATGAAGGATTCTGCAAGGCATGACAAGTCATAGTACTAACATGAGCTTGCAGGATTTTTTTGTTTAATGAAACAAGGGAAGTAGCTTCAGAAAACAAGACAGGAGGATTTTCTTCAGATATGTTAATATAATTACAGGGATTACAATTAGCAAGTAGTAAATCCAGTAAAGTTCCAGTTCTATAAGCATGCAAGAGCTTGAAAGTATTTCTTTTCATATGCAAGTTACTTATAATTCTCCAAAGGTAATAGTGGCTTTACTTGTCAGAGAGTTCTGAACATCAAATTCAAATTAACAACAGATTGGTAACCATTCAGTTCCAGTTAAAAATACCATCAAGCAGCATATTGGATTTGCTTAGAAAACCACTATGATCTTGGTCCAAATGTACAAAAATGTGCTTTTTAAAAAGCTATGATGATCTACAGCAGGGTTTTCTCATTGCTACCGAGGAATGGTCAATGCAAAGTTTCAAAATGTTTTATGAAAAATTATGAGTTCTCCTGTAAAGTGAAAAGTAGAAAAATAACTACTTACTATCTACAATTCTTTGTGTCATGTTAAAAGAAAGCTGTAGCCACATACACACTTCTGCTCATCTTTTGCATCACGTACCTTGAAGATTTTTCTAAAAAATTTGTCATAAGTAAATAAAGATTGGGTTAGCTCAAGTGAAAACACCAGTATCCCTCATATGAACCTCTGTCTCCTCTTGTGCCTTTGCACTGAACGTGCTACAGCACTCCACACTCTACAGCTTACAATACCATTTACATATCATGTAGCCTTCTTATGCTACAGGATAGCTTGTAGCCTTCTATGGTCCTGACAAGAACTTCAGCTCTCCCATAAATTAAGAAACATGAAGATACACGATGGAGAATTACAGTTTTCTGGATGACAAATACCATCTGGGCTATGTATTTACCACTGATACACAGTGTTTCGCTGGTCTGAAAAATGCAACTGAAAAAAACCCTGAAATATCATCTGTATCATATCTATTCACTGGACATATTTGAATTCAGTTGTAATTTGTAGGTTTTTTTCTGTGATTTAGTTCTACAGAGCAAAAAAAAACGGCTTGCACAACTTTGCCCCCCAGTGACATCAACTCACAATGTATTTTAATGTTGTGCTAAGGCCACCCCTGCCATTCATTCACCTATCAGCCTGTTTGTATTCTGACTATTTTCTGTTTAGGGTGTTAATTTTATCTTTTAACCTTGTTTAAATCAATTCTTCCAGATTTCTGACCATGATTGTGGTACTTTAAGTCCTTCTAGCCTACTTGGAACATAATGAGCAGGTGCTAATCAGTGAATTCTTTAGCAGGAATTGACCTGTGAATCATGCAGAAAGCACTAAGTTGTCTCTGCTCTGCCTTGTCAAACTGTATTGCTCTTTCACTGTGCACAGAAATACCCATTACATTTATCAGACATTATTCTCAGTGCTTGTTTTAATTTTGAATGTGCATTTCCAAACAAAAAGTTACAACATTTTTCTTTTGTCTACAGCAGTTTCAAAAGGCTTCTCTTTTTTTGTTTGTTTGGTTTGTTTCGTTTTTCACCACTTTTAAATGCTTTCAGGCAGCCTTGCCTTATTGGGCACATTAATTTTGATTCTCATTTAGTATGTCAACAGTGAAATCACCGTGTAGATTCACCAAGTCAGTATAGACCTTGAATAAGCTTGAGCACAGCACTCCTTAAAAAACTGCAATTTTCAAGAAACTGCATTCTTCACTGGAAAAAATTCATGCAGAATTGTCTTGAGCAGCTCAAACTGTCTGACTCTTAATCTAACCAAAATTTATTTGTAGCAAAGTTTTGGATTATCATTACTCATCCACAAAATAACCAACTGGCTCTCACTTTCCTTCAGCAGTCACACAGGAAACTGTTTCACAACACATCTCTCCCGCTGAATCAACACAAACCTGCAGCAACAGAGTCAAAGCTCAACAAATAATCTGAAAACAAGGATTATCAGACAACGAAAATGTGCTTAGAATAGATAAAAGATGTCTAACAATTATAAATCTTAACCACATAGGAAAAATATTTGTCTTCATAGCATAAGAGAAAAAAGCTTTCACTGAGATGCTGCTCTTGTCCATGTGTCTCCCCACAGATGAAAAATCTTTTCTCTAAACACACATTCAGTGTTTTAATGCCTCTTCTGCTTTTGGTCAGCATATTTTTAATTATTTTTTTTTAATTAACATTTGTAAAATACCTTTGTTCATTTTGCTTTTAAGCTGCAGAACCTAGAAAAGAATCAGAATCTACCAAAAGTTTTAGGATGACAAGAAGGTCACTCATGACTCTACTGGTAGCCTACCAGAGGTACCATCTCTTTTTCTAGTCCAGAGGAACTTTTTCCACAGGCTACAGTAAACACATCTGAAGGTCAACCCAAAAATAGGAACAATTTTCTTAACTGTGAGGGAATGTACTGGAACAGGAGAAAAAGAAAAAAACCCTCTCTCCATTGTTACCAAGTAAACTATACACAGTACTACAGTGCCAGTTCTCACATTATAAAATACAGCCTCTTTACATCCGTAAACTGTTCTGTCTAATGCACCTTAAAATCTACATACAAGTGCTAAGAACTAAGGCTGGTATTTGCTGCCAGTCTGACTACCACCAAAAACGTCTTTTCCTGCTGAAGCCTGATATTCAAGTTATGATTTCAAAATCACTTAAAGATGTCGGTTACTGAAGAAGAAAAGAAAGATAAAATGTTTGAATGAATGACAGTATGGTTAATTAATTACATGGATTCTAAGAAATCAAGTAACTGAGCTCAGCTTTAAAACATCTCTCCTTTACAACAATCCTTAGCTCTCAAATGAGGGAAGTAATTTTTGCATCTGTTTTTCACATCATGCAGCTTGCCTTTGCTAAGTGCAAATACAAAATGCAGGCATTCTACTAATGGTTCCAAATTCTTCAAAATTGGTTTTGAACAGCAAACTAAGCTTGCAATTCTTTCTGAAGTGAATAAAGAGATTGATCATCACATCTTCAAATAAATGACAAACCACAAAGTCTTCTGAGTATTGCATTCCCATTCAGTACCTTTCAATTTTCAGGGGACAGGTTACAAAGTATTCACAGGTACAATATAACTGCCAGTAATACCATGCAGAGATTTATAGGAGAACCAGTTCCCTGATGTGTATTTTCCTTTCACAATACATTTTTGTATGTGTTTTTGAAGACATAAAAGTGATAGTGAAATGAGTGTTTCCTATACAAACTTGTACAGATTCTTCAGTTTGAAAATGCAACAGGAGACTGCAGAGTTAGGTATTTGAGCCCTCTCAGGCTCAGTTTTGTATTACATATAGGGGTATTGAGGCTTCTCTGAAAATTCAATAAAAATATACTTGAAATGTCAAAGCTCACTTGTATTTTATTCATACACAGTTTTGAGAGGCAAACTGCTCCAACCCGCCAGCTGCAGCTTCCTCACCTGACATCAAATCCATGATGAATCACTAAAGAAGCTAGACATAGTGCAAGGCTGATTTTGATGAATGACTCAGAACTAGGAATTAGCAATCATTGGAAGGATAAGAAAAAAGCAGAATTCAGGAAGATCTCGTATTTCTAGACACATTTCAAACTAAAACTTAACTATTCCTATACCCTCAAAGGGTGTGGTGGGAAAATATTCTAGATTAATATTAGGAGAAAGTAAGGTACAATGGATCGTCAGACTATTGCGTTAGTGATCAATAGGCTGTTGTGCTTTTAGAAATGTCTTTTATTATACTCTATAGTATCAGAGCATGCAAGATTAGTAATTTATCAGTTCTGCACCTAAAAAAAAAAAAGGTAAAGAAAACCAAACATATACACCCTTAAATACTGCAGAGCCATACATCTCTCTGGTTCTACAAAAATGAAGACAAAACAGCTGAAAATGAAAATTTTGAAAAATATTATCATCCTCACTTGAATTTATTAAGTTCAGATGAATAAGATCTGTTTGGCAATTGATCATCTTAGAAAGAAGCTTTCTTTGTATGACTGTCAAAATGCACACTAGGAAATTTTGGAAAATGCCACCTACTGAATTCATAAGCAAACTTGTTGTTTATCATGTCTGCATTTCACTGCAAGACTTTCTAAAAAAGTTAATAAAAAGGAGTTAACAGCCATCAGCCCAGTGGTAAGCCAGACTTATCCTCACTATTGGTTGCCCCTGCAAATGGGAAAGCAACAGCTTCATCCTGAGCTGAAGAGACCCCAGGGTCTCCGGGTTGAGCAGAAGGAAACCCCAGGAGGGGGTGGCTGCTTAGAACACTCCTTAATGAAAACAAATAATCAAGGAACTTGCTGTAAGTTTTTTGTTTACTTGCTGTAAATTAATTTGTAATCATCACAGAATGTATGGAAGAAAAAACTAAAGCTATAGTTCAATAGTTCAATTAACACTAATTTCTTTCAGTAATTGAGTTCACTGTGGTTGAGAAAGACTTTTTTTCTTCATTGATAGAAGAAAAGTATGTTTGAAAGTGAACATGGATACCAGATGAATAAGGTGCCTTTAGAGAAGAGCTAGATTCATGACTCTTATCACTTTGGTATAATGAGAAATATTATATCCTCTGTACATGTTATATCCTCTGTATGCTGTTGCAAATGAACACGAAAATGTCACGAGACTGTCAGCTGGAGAGGACTATACATACATGCTAGATACAGACAAACTGTGGAAGAGGTTCACTGACTAGAGAAAGTGTAATCCAATGTATTTGATAATGCAAAGTACAAAGAGAAATGTGACACCAATTACATTATCAGTTAAATTTTTTAATCTGAAAATGTGCCATCTTTTATAATTTTTTTACAATTAGAGAAGATTAATTTAAAAGCTGTAATAAAATCTTTCTAATTTAGACTGAGTAACATTTTACTGGATATAATAAAACAAATTACTTCTTCCAGCTTTTGTCATTAGGTGTGCCCACAGAATCAAGCATATAGCCTGTACATGTTTCAAATAATTAGGAAAGACAAAATTGCTAGGCCAGCATTAAGCTGTAAGCTAAGTTGACAGCTCAAGGTAGAAAAGCATTTATCAGCTGATTAGATCATGAAAACATGACTCTGTACTAAGCCTATCTTCCAAAATTCCAGAAAGTGTTGCTCCCTCAAAAAAGCCCCCTATGCAATTTCTCTACAGTACACTTATCCGGACTGTAGATTTCCTTTTGCTTCTTCCATGTCTATAAATAAATAATGAAAAAAGCTATTGCAGGAAGTGCTACATATTTGTAAGAGGTCACGTGCCCTAAAAGGTGACAAAGTCCATACTGGAAACTGCAAACTGGATTTCACAGTACAGTCTGGTATCCATTAACAGTGCATTTACTCATGCTTCTGTGAGCCCAGAACCGTGGCCATAAATTTTACAGGGCAGACATAGTCAAAAGGTCTACTGTGTACTCTTTCTAAGAGGCTACTCCAAAAAAAAAAAAAAACAAACAAAAAAAGGAACTCCTCTTTAACTACATATTGCACATATGTGCACAGTCTTCCTTTGATACCTTTGATATTCTTGTACCATACCATCTGGTTGCCTTTGAATTTGTTCACTGGAAATGTCTTTTGTGAGCCAGAACATATATGAACAATTGCACAGCCTAGTAGAACATACATGGGCCATTACCACTGCAGTGTTTTTGTAAATGTTTAACTGCTACTGAAAGGCCAAAGCAGCACCTGCAGGATTATAATGTATTCCAAGTGAGGGTCTCCGAAGATTTATGTTGGCTGGATAGATACTTACAAAAGTAGGTAACTTTGCTAATGCTTTTAATCTGGTAATGGAAATAAAACAGTGGCCAATGTGAATACAACATAGCAGATAAAATAATTCAATTCCCTCAACTGAATTCATCTCCTTTCTTCTTTGAAAGCAGGAAGTTGTAGTCTCCTCATCTGAGATAAGAAGTTACAAATCCCATGCCTCCTGCAATGATAAGGGCTTACTCTCTCTGAATAGTTTTTCAGTGAGACACATTCATGAGATTAGAGGAAAGACAGCTGGAAATAGCATGTGCATTTTGTGGCTTGTTTACCCCTTTGATCTTCATTGGGGTTCTCTATGGTTAATAGAGAGGATTATGAAGAGCAGATGTGGTCAAGATCAAACCTCCAGTCAGAAAGTGTGCTTCCTTTGGGAACAGTGTGTCAACTGATCTGCAGTGATCTCCCTAAGTTTCTTTGTAGGTTTTAAACACTTCGAGAAGGTAGCACCAAAAATCTAATAATGAATATCCCTGTAGTAAAGGTTCATCAGACAATCGTATACTGATGCGTTTTAAGTTCGTTTCTCTGGACAGGTGCTGCTAAACTTTGGAATTAACAAGAGCAAGAAATATTACTGTTTCGTGCACGTATCCACAAATTCAATGTTTAAGACTTCATTAAAATAGGTACGTTCTATCAGGAACTCAAATAAGACTGCTATATGTACAGATATTTTAGCTCCCCAGAAACAGAAAGAACAGTGGGTTATGTAAAAATTCTCAATGCAATTGTCATTCTATCACTCAGTGAATATTAGTGGCTTGTGTTTTACTGAAAAAACAATAGTAGTGGCTTTGTTTTACTGGAAAAGAAAATCTCATTGTGAAATAGAACCTGTTGAAATTTAAAGTTTTAACATCATCTATTTCTATTCTTGAAGCATATAACATCTAAATATAAGTTCATCTAAAACCTAGCCATAACATAGAGAACTAGCGTATCTGTTAAAATGGGAGTTTTGATCTCAGGGTACTATGTCCTTGGAGAGAAATATGAAAAATTTATTAGGGATCAGAGAATTTAGTTCACATACTTTTGTCAAGGAGATAAATGACAGTCAAAGAGAAATTAAGTTTGAGACTAGAAATCTGAACTTCACAGTCTGAGAAAATGACAATCAACCTTGATTTCTTCTCCCTGTGGGCCAGTAGTGCTTAGTTCCTAAGGTCAGACCCTCTAAGCAGCTATAAAGGGGTTTTTTTAATGTATGGAAAGCATCACTGGATATTCTAGTTATTTCTTACAAGATACAGAAAATAATCGAAGACAAAATGTAAATACTTTTTTTTTCAGTTTTGAAGAAAAAGTTGCTGTATTACTGCTTTCTCATTTTAAAATACTTTGTACCTAAATCTCGCATCAATAAGTACGGATTACTCTATTAGGCAACATATTTCTTCTTTGCATTTTTCTGCTACAACTCTCCTTGGCAGATATTATTAAAAATACCCTACCAAAAATGTATCCTTTAATTTATAAATAGACTAATGATGAAAGGTGACATTAACTAGTCTCTCTGAAAAACCTGAAGATCCTGAAACAGAAGCTGTTGTGCTTTGATGTTTAGTCTCAGAAAAGTACAAACTTTCCCTTGCAAGTTTTCAGAGAAAAGGGAAGTAATGGACATTACATAGTATATGTATGAAATAAAATCACAAGATTTAAGCTTTAGCACCAGTAAGAAGCTCCTTTAAAACAATGCCTTGAAACAAAATTTGATTATACTGAAAATCCCATGAAGTACTGACCAAACAAAAAGATTTCCTGTAGCGGCAAATTAAGGACAGTAGTAAAACTATTCACTATGTACCAGAACTCTTTGTCTGTTTTTGCAACTGCATATTTTGTAATACCTGACTCAAGTTAATAAAAAACTGTTACTAATATTTTTTTTGTCTCTTTTGAAACACCTATTTAGCTGCAGTAATACAATCAAAGTTTCAATAAAGGTTAGAGACCAACCTGAACCAGACAGGCAAACATATGTAAAACAGAAACACAAAAGAAAATCTGGAATTAAAAGAATAACATTCTAAATAGTTAAAAAGCAAATAGTTAAAAGTAAACCCAGAAAAATTTAAGAAATTGCTCTTAGGCAACAATATAAATATAATTTTTAAAAATCATATTTTAAAATGAGTGAGATGTTTCTCTGAAACAGCTGAACTTAGAAGTGCACAAAAATGTACATGGATCTACTTCCACTAAAACAGTATTCAATCAGTCCAGAAGTTTCATTTCCACAATTAAGCAAATTCCCAGAAATGTGTGCTCTGTCCAATCTCTGCCCCTCAGCTCTACTATCTTTAGATAACATTCTTAGGCAGATAAAAAGGGAAAAAATTTTGTTTATCAAAATATTAAGACAATACAAAATATTTATGCCATTTTTACTTCAAGCTACTAGCAAAAAATTAGACCACATCATTTTAGGAAGTACAGGGTTCTATCTATGATCCTACATTTCTATTCTAGAAAAATACCAGTGAACTTCCCATATCATAAATATTTACTGCGAGAAGCTTATGGCAGAAAGCTTTTTACACTACTCTATGTTGTCATTTTTAATACCTAGCATAAGTATACAAATTGCAGTGTTCATCATAGCAGTAGCTACCAAATAGATAGTATTTGTAAGCACTGAGTTTGCGGCACATAATCTACCACTCAGTCACGTCAGAAAGATGTGTGTCCCACTCATCCCTCCTTCCATCCACACCCTCGCTATTTAATCACCTACTTTCTCTCTTCCTCTGGCTCCGGCGGCTCTTTCATTCACACCTCTTGCTCAGGTCCTATTTGTATAGCTGCACACCCTCCCTCATGCCAAATCCTTACTGAGATGACTCATTTGGCTAAACCATCAGAAAACCACTGCTTTCTTTGTTTGTCAGATAAACTTTCTGTATTTTAGCAAGCCAATTCCAAGAAGCATCAGCACCACAGAAAAAAAAAAAAAAAAAAGGATAAATGCTGTCAGGAGCCGTGAAGAGAAATTATAAACTAGGGTAAAGCAGAACACTAGCTCCATTCAAGAACAGAGCCTTACATGAGGTCCTACAATTGCATATCTAAAACTGCAGAAACAAAATTGTAACAAGCTCAATTACTTAGAAATGAATGTCTGAAAAGCATATGA
This sequence comes from Pseudotriccus pelzelni, assembly GCA_035584735.1. Classification (NCBI taxonomy): domain Eukaryota; kingdom Metazoa; phylum Chordata; class Aves; order Passeriformes; family Tyrannidae; genus Pseudotriccus; species Pseudotriccus pelzelni. The sequence goes on along the minus strand of JAWMRA010000161.1, from coordinate 31,998,357 downwards.
ATTGCTAATATCAAAGAATCCATTTGCTTTCAAATTGAACATATTATTAGAATGCAATATTTTACCAAGAAATTGTATAGAATGTTTACAAAGCTGAAGATTTAATGTCAAAGGACAAGTATAAAATGGGTTTGCATGCACACTTCATGTGATAAAGTCAGCACAACACAACAGCAGAACTACTGGCAATCGCTTCTTTCTTACTAGTACTTGAAAAGCTTTCAATTATGAATCTCCAGTGAGAGAGAGATAAATATTTCAGAACATATTTTTCTGACAAAATTGGGGCAGAGTAGCCATAGACTGGAATTTGAAAATGTCATGATCTATGTTCAGAGATGAATGGGAAGAAGAAGGAAACAAAAAACATTGTAAGGAGAGCACTCCTACAAAAAGCTTTAACAAGAATAGTTACTAAGCTTAAAGAAAAGGCACCATTTTCATCAGCAAAGCATTACGCAAGCCATTTTTACTACATTCAAACTATAAAAAATTATTTTTTTCTTCTATAATCAGAACAAAAATATCATATGGGTGACATTAATTTTAAACATATTAAATACAATTAAAGGAAAAATGCAGCCTAGTAATTTTAACAAAAACAACTCATTTGGCTCTACATACAGGAATGTTAAGCAATGTGAAGTTTGCTGATGAGATACATTTTGTTGAAAGGACACTTGCCTTTTAGCATGAAAATGTAGCACGTCTTTACCAACAGAACTCAGCAACTGAATGTCCTCCGGATAAGAGCCATTTAATTTCTTTGCAAACTAGGATTGTGTAGTCACGGTATTTAAAAAGATATACATACATACCTGCGGTATCAGTTTGGCACTAGAGAGGTTTACTCTGTAGAAAGACAAAGCCCTCAAATCTTTATCCTGGTCTCACTAATGCTAATTTTCAATTTAAAGAAAAATAATTTTTAATCCATTCATAAATTACCTTGCATGTAAGTGCTCTTCTGGAAAATTTTGGATAAATGCACACAAAACTTTTGTTTTCAGCATATGCATCCCTTATATGGAAATGAAGCTCATGCCTGGAAGGCTATCTAACATGTTTTGCTTAAATCCCATTCTGCAAAAATTGGTTTTCCCTTTTCAATTAAACTTGTTTCTCAAAAGCTTTCTGTCCCCACAACTAACTTCTGTGATGTCAAACTGCTTAATTTTATTTAATTTTATTTTTAAGAATTTTCCATCATAAAATACACTAACAAACTGTCAGCCAGTCACCCTGAAATTAATAGACAAAATTACAGGCAGCCATTCTATTACAGTTGAAAACTCTTATGTTTAAACAGAATCTTCTCTTGTAAAAAGACAGCTCGAGACGTCAACTAAGGTGAAAGTCCACTCCTAGAAATGTAATAGATTTAAGCAAACTGTTTACTGGGGAAGAGGTATGCAGCTCTGATTTTAAAATGATGCATCTGGAGAAACTAAACTTCATCTCTCTGTATAAGACACAATTGGATAAGTAACAAAAGTTGCATAGCAACAGATACGTCTCATACAAAATCAAAACACAGCATAAATTTTCTGAGATATGTAAAACACAGGAAACCTGTTGAAATTAGTACATCATGAAACCCACAAGCAAGTACATCACATTTAGGAACAGCACGCCTACACCGCTTTTCCTCACAAATAGTTTCTATCTATTAAGCTAAACACACTGGAAATATAAGCTTGGTAACTTTTAAAAAAATTAGTAAAGTTTTCATCAGAAGTTTACAGTGAAGAGCTCTCTATGAGAGAGGGGACTATTTCTAAAAACCAAAAAAAAATCTGCATTAACCAAATGAACATGGTATGAATCAAATCACAATAAGGTGGAACAGCTGTGAGATTCTCACCAAAATTACATTTCTTTAACCAACCTAAAGCATCACCATAGATGCATCCAGAGCATGCAAATAAGAAAGCTCAGAGATCTTTTCTTATACGTACCTGCAGTAAGCAAAGTGTGATCATATGAGCCCTGTCCACAGAATGAAAAAGCAGGTTTATCCTATAAACTGAAACCAAGTAAAACTCATCACCAAATGCTAATTTAATTTCTCTTTGTTTACTGTTAAGTAAATTTTATTTCCTCTGATTTAAGACTCACATTAAACAAGATTCAGTATTCACAGTCAAAATTAAGATGAAGCAGTGCACTGACAAAAAAGATAATAACAAAGCAATAACAACACTCACACTGAACATGAGGATCAATGTATTTCATCGACTCACACGGCTTCTGGAGTGCAGGTGGCTCATGCCTGGACCTCTTGGAATCTGTCCATGGGCAACCAGGACAGGTCTAACCATCTCCAACACCTGCCTTTTGTTCCTGTTGCTTTATTGAGATCTCTACAGTTTACATTTCCTACCTTTTATAAAAAAGGAAATACACTGTACTAGTACTTCACAAGAAATATTGTGAGGACTTAAATTCATGAAAGTACTCACCATTATTTTTATGAACACTTAGAAGTATTTTAATTTTCAAAGTTTATGGGTTACATTTAAGATTTAAATTGACATCCAAAAATAAGACAAAAGCTTAGATACTTTAAGAAATATAAGATGAATAATTTGTGTATCAAGAAAACTCATGGCATTTCATATAATTTAACAAAGTGCCTTGTCTTTCTAGTCCATTAAATTACATCAGTCTTTTAATAATTGAACATTTTTCTAAATAGCATGAAGCTGAATGATTAAAAAAAGGTCTTTCTTTTTAATAAGAAATCAATCTATTTGTTTTAATGAGAGTTAACCACACTGGTTTTTTTTATTTCAGTTCCAAGGAGCCTGATGGGAGAAAGCAATTATTAAACAGCTCTAAGTATCTATGTGTAGGCTGGCACAGACACTTACTCTAAAAGGAAGACATATTCTTAAAACACTTCACCCTGAAGTATTCCACTTCCATAGTACAGATATTTCACACCTAGAAAATCCTTATCATAACATTATTGTTTTTAGTAGGTAAGTTATATTGCCTAATATCATCTGTTTTGCTGCAGGAGTGACCTTCTATGCATGGATAAAGCTATTTAAAACTCAAAGTACTATAAAGTGCTTGTGCTGTTACACAGTAGTCTTACCCTAATACTTACAAGGTGTCCCTAATGAGCCTATATTACAAGGCCTAGTAACTCTTAAAATACCAGAAGCTTTATAAAACACTTGCTAAGGACAACAGTCTTTCTGTATTGTATCCTTTTTCTAGCGTGTCCTATGTCTAAAAGTCCAGTTGCCTTATTGACCACAGTCAGGACTTCAAGGACATAATTTCATTAACTGAACAGGTATTCACTGACTGACCTCCAAAACAAAACCTCTGGAGAGATGGAGTTTCTCTCTTCAGTTTCAGTACCAAGGGAATGAGTTATAACTGGCTACAACCACTGATTTAATTTTTCATTCTAATCCACACAAAACAAAGGGCGGAGGTGAAGCAATCATCTCTGAAGTCAAATTTGTCTAGAAAAACTCAAAACAAGAATGTAAAGCTCATTTTCTCCAATTAGGGATAGCCATTACAAAAAAATCCTATTTCATCACTAAAAAAGAATGAAAATGCTCTTTCTACTTCTAAACAAACCTTTTATCTAAACTTTTTAAATTTTTCTCTCTTTAAAGATCCTAGATGGCACATCTCACTTTTGCTATAGTAACATGAACTTCCTAACTAATTCCCTGTTCTTCTAACTGCATTCTCAAACACAAATTTTGAGTACAGTACTCCCCCTGGAATAACCCTCTTCATTTTTAACTACAGGAATAATTTTGTGGTTTCCTCTGCACTGACATCAGTGTTAGCCCTGTCTCCCAAAAAAATGAAGCTTACACCCACTAAGAGTCCATGCATCAATATAAACACATCAACATTAAAAGAAAAAAAAAATACACCCAATTTTCTAGATCTGAATTGAAAGGTCCTTAGCCTTGCTATTTCTAGTACTGCCAATCAGAAATCGAGCTGGGCAACAATTAGCAAGAGAAACTTAAGAGAAACTTCTGTTTTCCTAAATGATGTAATGGCTAAAACGGAAGGACAATTAACCAGCAAATTATAGCTGACCACACAAAAATGTAACAATAAAACTCCCAGAAAATTAATTTAAAAACCATTTGGGGATATATTTATTTACTTACAGGAACCATTCTTAAGGAAACATAGTTATGAGATACACTATTTGCCTTACCTGCCCATAACTTTTGATCTACCTGACAAATTTCAATTTAATGTAACAGCAAGTGAAGCTTTTGAAGGTCCATGTTTTGTGACCAACATTCATCAAAGAAGAGCCCTTGAATGTGCTCATCAAAAGAGTAACAATTAAAACGTGTCCTCTTTTTCATTCAAAAAAATGCAGCAACCAGCAGGGCAATGCACAAATCTCTAAATCTAAAGCAGTAATGACATGGAGTGCAACTGTCCAGACCAAAAAAGCCAGGAACAGAGAAAAGAGAGTGTATTAACAAACTATAAAGAAAATAAACTTAGTAGTTTCCCAGCCCTTGGAAACCCTGTTTTTAAAAAGAACTTTCAGAAAAGACCCTTTATGTTTTCAGGGTATTATCTCAGGTAATTATTAAAAAATTCTCTTGTCACTGTCAAATCTAGGACTAACTACACAATCTTCTGCTTAATCTGATTCATACTAATGACTTTTCAAAATGAAATCATTAAGAAATGACAGACAGAAGGCCATAACCTTCAGAAAATTTTTCATTTAAATCACAGGAAAACAACTGATTTTTTCCAACACTTTACTTCCCATTTTCTTTCTACGTCATTTGATATACACTGTGTTTCCTAGTTACGAGGTGAGTTTTGGAAGGAACTTTAGCATATTACATTTCTGAACAGCCAGTTTATAAGGTCTTCAGATAAAGGAATTAACCTTCCAGTGAATCGTACTGTGAAGCATGCAGATGTTTTTATAAAACAAATAATGAATAAAATAGGGTGAGAGCTAGAAAATGTTCTGTAATTGCCTTACTTGACTGATTTATGGTTCATACTGGACTGTTTAATAACCCTCTTTTACCTGTTTCAGATACTTTTGCTGTCAAGGCTTTCTGACATACATATTCTATTCCTTTACATGTAAATAAAGGAACAAAATATCTAGTATCTGTTGGGGAAAAAGATAGAGGACGCAAGCTGAAAGGTAACCTCAGAAAATGAAATTATTATATTTTCTAAGAAACTCACGCTTCCATTAATTATACGCAGGGGCATATATGAGAGTGTATAAAACAGTATAATTAATTAAAACTATACAACTAAATCCCAAGAGAAACAAACAGGTTCTACTTTAGTGGAATTTTAACCTTACAGTGGTCCTACTAAAACCAAAATCAATGCTTGCAAAATAGTGCATAACTTAATATGAGCGAAGGCGGCAGAATCTGTCATTTAATCGATAATGCTATTTAAAGGACTATTGGTACTACTGCAACTAGTAAATTAGTTTGTAAAATGCATTAGATAAACAAATTAGTGACAAAGATTTTTCTTAAGCTTGTAAAAGGGACAGAGGAAACAGCAATGATTATTCCTGCTATTACTATCATTACCATTGAAATGAAGGACTGCAGAAGGGAGCATTTAATTTTAAATCTCTCTACTTCAGTCTTTAAAAGGAACCACTGATATGCAGGCCATGTTAGAAGTTGAAAACTAAATCTATTATCAGTGCAATTTCACTGACACCTACTTAGACACATACAAAACACCAAGTACAGGTAACACAAACTCACCAGGAAACATCTCAAAAATAAGAGTAGCACAGACAAGGCTTCTTCTACGTGTACCTTTCAGATACAATCACTCACAGGCATGAACAGCCATGCAAATGTGTTCAAAAACCTGAAGATAAAGCTAGCATTAAAAATTAATATCAGACCTACAACATGAATTTCCTATGTCTCCAATTTCATTAGGATCAAAATTTCAGTCAACTGTTTACCTGAACACAGATGAGAACACTGAAACTAAACTGAGGAACTAGAGGAAACAAAGACACCTTTATGTACCCTTCAGCCTCTCCCCTGCCTTCAGGCTAACAGCTCTTCTCTCTGCTGAGTTGGCATTTTTTAAAGCCATATTCTGCCTTTCACTGTTGAAAACCACTGGAGACAGCATTTTGAGACCTCCAAGAACTGAACAGTAAGGAACTCCGGATAAAAGCTGAATTCATCTCCAGCTACTATTTCTGAGGGTTTTTTATCTTACCGCTTTTATTAAATAGGCTTACCTCAGTTCATTTAGAAAATCTGCAACATTTTCTTGACCAAATTCCCCATAATATTTAATATAATTACAGTATATGAGATAGGATTAGCTGTAAGCAAACATTTTGCTTTTATTTGAATAAAAAACAGCAGAGGTCAATACTTGGATAGATAGCCATAAAGCTCCAAATCAATACCTGCCTCTAGCTTCATTAATGAAGACACATTCCCATTCCCTAATGGCTACTCATAGTGATATGAGAGGAAATACCTGTAATTTTTCTAAAAACTTTACACTATTTGACCTTTTAGTACGAAACTACTTAGGAAAGGAAGTAGGAAGGAAAGTAGCTATTCTGCATTCTGCAATGCTTCAGGTTCTTGAATGCATACCGTTTTTCACTACAAATAAGTAGAACACCCAAGAAAAGAAATTTGTCCTCTGTGCAAGTATTTCTTCATATCAGTGATCAATTGTCTTCCACTCTGGAGGCCTTAATTAGAGATTTTTTTATAGTCCTTCACTAATACATGCAATCAAGGGAAAAGCAGAATAATAACTGTATAAATGTTAGGCTAAGAAAAGGTCAGTGGCTAAAATAAGTTTAAAAAAAAAATAGAGTGAATGAAATAGAAAAGTTGAGGAAAAAATGCACTTTATTGATATTTATTATATTCTCATTCTCCTAAGCGGATTAGTGACCTTTTCCATGCATTTATTCAAGCACTTTCCAACGGCAATTTTTTTACCATGCAGTATATATTATTACAGCAGATTTGAGAAGTGTACCTTTTAAGAAGATACTTCAGGAGTCTGGAAGTTGTTTTTCCTGCATTCACTTTTCTATTGCCATCAATTCAGCAATTCTAGGTGTTTAGGGGAGGAAAGATGAGCAGGTACACAACTTAGAAAATGGAATTTGGAAAAGAACAATAAACCACTGGTGTTTTTTTGAAAGTCTCAGGATGGGATGAATTTTTGAAAACGGTGTCATAAACACATCTGCATTGAAACTTTCAAAAGAAGATAACTAAAAAATAAGAGAGCTCTTAAAGTTTAAAACATGAAGAAATCATGCCTAATAACTACCAGTAAGTATAGTGTAGTTCAACCTTCAAATATTTTTAACATATGCCCATGTACACAATTTAACCATATAAAACAGAAAAAAAAACAGAGATTTCTATGCACCTTTATAAGAGATGCACCAATACTCAAAAATAGGTTGGAATACTTTTTTTTTATACCAAAGTACACTTTGACATTGCCTTTTTTTAAATGACTAAGAAATCTGTACTCTAAAGCATTAAATATGCAATCCTATCTGAAGATACTTTTCACTAATGAACATATTTCAGAAAACATCACAATGGCATTAATCTTCCAACATCTGACAGCCCAAGCCATATTTGCTAATATGTATCAGTTAATATTAATGAAATTATAAAGTGGTACCAATATTCAGATGCATAGAAAAAATATTTAAGAAAGCACAATGCAGTGCATTGAAGACTCATTTAAAAAGTCTAGACTGCTCAAGTTATAATTATTCTAACATGCCTTCAACCGACATTAAAGAATTTTCTCAAATTGTTTTTCAACTTTTTTCTTTTTGACTCAGGTGCACAATTTACAAATCAAATATTAATCCTTTCTTTTGGAGGGAAGGAAATAAGATAGGGAGAACATGACTATGCTTGTGTTCATCTTTTCAATGACAGTTCATTAATTCTGTTTCCTACTTCCATGACTTTTCATGGAGGATATGAAGGAAAATTAAAATCAGGCAGTAAATAAATATATAGAATAACACATATTAACCTGTATTCTTTACCCCAATTCCATTTAGTTGAAAGCTACTGGGTACTGTGGTGACAGACACGATAGAAATATTTCAAATACTGTATCTCATTCTGTAGTCATCCTAACACTAACAATATAATGTGGATAAGTTAAAGGTGAAATGGCAAAGACCACCATCACTGGGAAAGGTCACAATGAAAGTTTACAGTAAGTCACTCAGTTGTTTCACTGCAGCAAGTAACAATTTTATTTTTATAAAAAAGGGAAAAAAACCCTAAACCAAAATAAAACCACCTGAAATACTCATACATATATAGTGGAACAGCGCATTCTTCCGTATGAAGTTGAAAAATTATGGATAACTACTTCTAATTCTCCTAGGATGATAAGCCACTTAACCCTTAACAGCTAGATGCAGAGAAATAAACTCATGAATTTTGATCATGTATCTTCTCATTAAAGCTCAAAGAGTGAAGACAGAAGAATAAGCTAACACCTTGTATGTATGTGTGGTAAAGTACTGGTAACCAAGCAACCAGCAGGAAACATGTCAGAGAGAAAAAACATTTACAGCACTAACGGTCTCTCATTTATATACAAGTTACAAGAGGAGAGGATCAGAAAGAAGTACAAAGCAGTCACTGCACCTTTTCCTTTTTTTTATTATTTTGCTTTACTACAGATACTGTCTGGGTTTAATAGGATCAATCTCACATGACAATAGATGCCTTAATTCCCTTAATTCTTAACAAAGTAAGTAACATGCCTACATTCTGCATGAATAGATGCACAAATGCATCCTGAACTTACTTCCCACTTGTTTGGTTTGTACTTTAATAGGATTCTATGTTAGTATTATGTGAATTATTTACTTTTTCTGTAAGATCAACAGAACACCCAGGAAAATATACATACACCATTAACAAAACATAAATATGTAGTGCGTATATATGTTCCACAAGATTATTCAGGTAAAGACAATTATTCACACACTTAGAGAGTTATACCTTTAGCCTTGAAGTTTTTGAGATTTTATGACAAGTACATGCATTAATGGTTGTGTTTCAATAAACACCAACTAAAAATCCCCACATACAGAAATTATATTTTTTGTTAATTTATTTGTCCCTTGTAAACATATAAATGGCAAATAGGAAGGCTGTCAGACATACTTAAGTATTTGTGGGAACACAAGTATAGCAGAAACAATGTCTGTCAAGGCTTCTTCAAACCAAATGATTCTCAATACTCAAGAGAGCAGAGGAAAGAAAGAAGTGTTAAATACATTTTTAGTCTTATGTTCCAATTTTAGTTAGTGTTTACTGAAACATCACCATTGCTGAATGTATGTTGATCAAGCAGTGAAAACAGTGGTGACCCTGATCCTCACTACACCTATGAGAACACACAGAACACACTACACCAGAACACACGACACACAAGACAGAAGTCTTTTGATTTGAGTTTTGGTTGAGTCCATGGGGAGGAAAAGAAGTCTTTCCACAGCAGATTTCTGCTTCTTCAGTGGCAAACTCCATGTTGAAGTTTCACTCTTACCTAGAATACATACTTTCTATTTTTGATACAAATATTGGTGGCTAAGTAACCTAAAGTCTATCACTGAAATGGACACAAATGACAAGAGGGATTGCTCCTAGTTTCTAAGTTTATTACTTTGTAATAAAAATTTAAAAATACAGTAATTACACAGTCATCTAGAAGCCCAGTATATAATTTGATATTATTTGATCACCATGATACTTGGCACTCTTTATTATAATCATGAGTACAATTTAAATCATGCTCACTGCATTACAGGTTATTAACTCAAAGAAAATTTAATAAAATGACAATACAACCAATCAGACTCTGAAAAAAATCTCTAAAAGGCAGACTATGAAGAGAAATAGTGAAGAAGTATAAGTGGTCATTTCTAGGACTGCCAGTTGCATCAGCCACTTCTGTCAACTATCAGTGATTTGGTAACACTCTATATGCCATAATAAAAGAACAATATATTGAGAACAATATGACAATAATCAAAGAAAAGACTGAAACAGTATCATTAACTGTGAGAAATACAAAACAATTTCTCTACACAAGCCTTGCATGAGAACTGAACTTTAGTACTTCAGACTGAAATAGAATGCAGAAGAGAAATGATGACACATATGCTCAAACATTTTCCTCTGTTTTCATCTCTACAGCTTATGGTATGTAAGGCTATGATCATTCGTATAAACATAATAATTTCATGAAACATTAACTTAAATAGTTAATAATATTTAGAAAGAAAATGTTGAGGTTTTGTGTTCCTGTTCAGACCACTGTGAACCAACAGAACTTAAACAAGCCTCATGTGAAAAATTTTTCCTTCTCAAGCAGGCTTACCTATCCCTACATCTTTCCTGGAAGGTGTTTTTTTCTAACCTGTAGAAGATCTTCAGCGACAGAGACTCCCCAGTGTCTTTAGAGAGTTCACTCAAAATGTTTGGCTGTTCTCAGAATAACTTTTTTTCCATATTTAATCTAAACCTATCTCACTGCAATCTACATGCTACATTACTTTTTGTCTATACTAAAAAGATGTAGCCAGGCTACAAGAGGAGCCTTGCCAGGCAGTAAGCTGCATGAGAGCTAACAGTGCTTCCTTAGAGCTCATCACATTGGGAATACTGCACTGGTTAAGGCCCCCAGAACAGACAGTGATATATGGCAGTGAGTTCATCGAGACACTAAGATGGTTGGGGAGTGGAGCAGTTGTGCTTTGAGGAAAGGCTGAGGGAATCAGGCTTGTTCATCTGCACAAGAGACAGCTTTGGGGGAGACCTTACACCAGCCTGCCAGTCCTTCCGGGGAGGTTATCAAGAGGAGAGAGCCAGACTGCTCGATGTACATGGAGAGGAAGACAAGCAACTGGGATAAATTGAAATGAGTTTCAGACTGGATATAAAGAAAAATATTTTCATCATGAGTCAGGCAGTGGAGCAGGTTATACCTGTGCCAACCTTTGAGATTCGTACTGTGTAAAGCCCTGTGCAACTGTGTCTGCTGACCTTGCGTTGCTCAAGAGGCTGGACTAGAGAGCTCCTGAGGACTCTGCCAACCTGAATTATCCTGCACTCGTATAACATCCATACAGCTTCAGAGAATTACAGAATCATTTAGGTTGCAAAAGACCTTCAAGATTATTGAGTCCAACCTCTGAATGATCACCACATTGTCCACCTTGCCCATAGCACTAAGTGCCATGGCTATTTGTTTCTTGAACACCACCTCCCTGGGCAGTCCACTCCAATGCTTAACCACTCTTTCCAAGAAGAAATTCTTCCTGATGTCCAAACATCAAACATATGAAGATCATCAAACATACAAAAGCTAGACCCCCTGTTCCATCGTTTTCCTTTACAACATAACAATAGTTGTACGCATTCAGACTGATGATTGATCACACAGTATCTCACTTCCATAAGTAGTGAAAAGTAGTTTCGTAGGGCAAATGAAGCAACAGAAAAAGAATATTCTCTTCTCCCTAATATTACTTCAACTAAATGGAAATTTGAAACTGATAACATTCCCAGAATTCTCAATTAGACCCCACTTCCAAATGCTGTTAAAAATGTATTAGTTATTCAGTCAGAGGGGATTTACTTAGTGTAGATTTCTGCAAAAAAGAAGACATTCAAAGCTTTCGTTTTCCTGCTTACACCTGTTAAAAACTTTCCTCTCTGCTCAGCAGCAGGGAAATTTCTTACTGTCTTTGCTCATATTTATTCAAAAACCTACAACACAACTAGTAGCAGAGATAATTTAAAAAGTCATCTTTAATTACTCTTCCCCTAAATCCATGGCATACTTCACTTACTTTTTTTTTGCCACAGAAGGCTCTTGCTCTGTTCCTTGATGACGCCACAGAATCAAGGAATCAACCAGGATGGAAAGGACGTCTGAAACTGAGTCCAACCTATGACCCAACACCACCTTGTCAACTAGACCATGGCACTAAGTGTCACATCCAGTCTCTTCTTAAATATCTCCAAGGATGATGAATCCACCACCACCCTGGGTAGCCCACTCCAATGTCTGATCACTCTCTCTATAAAGAATTTCTTTCTAATATCCAACCTAAACCTCCCCTGGCAGAGCTTAAGCCCATGCCCTCTTGTCCTACTGCTGATTGCCTGGGAGAAGAGACCAACCGCCCCCCGGCTACAACTTCCTCTGAGGGAATTGTAGAGAGTGATGAGGTCTCCCCTGAGCCTCCTCTTCTCCAGGCTAAACAACCCCAGCTCCCTTAGCTGCTCCTCACAGGGCCTGTGCTCCAGTCCCTTCACCAGCCTTGTTGCCCTTCTTCAGACACACTCCAGCATCTCAACATCCTTCCTAACCTGAGGGGCCCAGAACTGGACACAGTACTCTGTCCCTTTCTGTCTGGTCACTCTCCAACCCCTCTGCCCCCTGTAGGGCTGCATGGGGTTGTTCTGCCCAAACTGTAGGACCCAGCACTTGGTCTTCTTAAACATTATACCTCTGGATTCAGCCCATTTATCCAGCCTGTCCAGGTCCCTCTGCAGACCCCTTTTACTCTCCAGTGGATTGAGATTCCCCCCAAATTTGCTGATGGTGTACTCAATCCCCTTGTTCAGCTCATCAGTATAAAAATTAAACAGGACTGGGCTCAACACTGATCCCTGGGGGACACCACTGGTGACCGGCCACCAACTGGATGCAGCCCCGTTCACCACCAGCCCGGCCTTCCAGCCAGTTCCTTAGCCATGAGTGTTTACGCTTGACCCATAAGCACTCAACCTTATCGTCACTGACCTCGAGTTCTAGAGAGTCAAGAGACTCTCTAACATACAGAGCCACCCTTTCACCTCTCCCACCTTGTCTATCTCTTCTGAAGAGCTTGTAGCCACCCATGGCAGCGCTCCACTCATGCGAGTCATCCCACCACATTTCTGTGATGGTGACTATGTCGTAGCTTTCCTGCTGCACGATGGCTTCCAGCTCCTCTTGCTTGTTACCCACACTGCGTGTGTTGGTGTACATGTGCTTCATCTGGGCTGCTGATATCACTCCTAACACTGGCTTTCCACCCTTAGCCTCATCTCTGGAGATCCTGATTTCAACCCCTTCCCCTTTCAAACCTAGTTTATAGCCCTCCTGATCAGCCCTGCCAACTTCTATGCTAGGGTTCCTCTGCCCTTGCTAGAGACATGAAGCCCATAAAACCTTTAACCAGGACCATCTAATTTTTTCTACCCCTATCAGAAGTATCAAATACACATGTACACGGTTAACAAACTGCTGGGTAATCTTTACCAGCCCAAATTCAGAGTTTCTGCAGTTTAGGGGGTTTTTGTTTGTTTGTTTTAATGTCTATTTTCTTTTTCTATTTTTCTCCAGTCTGCACTCTCTTAAATTGTTTTCCTGTGTTTTCCACCAAAATTACAATTATGGATCCATAGTGCAACAATGGGAAGATCAGAATAATTATGATAAAAGAACCTAAATCATCTGATTTTTCATCATGATAAACAGAATTACAGTAAGTGTCTACCTGGACAATAAATTAATCCATCCAATTTTTAATGACACAACCCCAATAAAATAATATTTTACAATTTAATAAATGTGTTCTACAACAGCTCACTTTTCTGTATCGAGTGCCAGAGCTTCTAAGAGATTTATTATTTAATCCTAAATGTTGAGAAAATTCAGCGCCAAACTCACAAAAAAAAGTAGTATAAATACATATTATATCTAGTCACACTTTGTTAGAACAGTTTGTTCCAATAAGGGCTTCAGTAAAACAAAATTATGCAACTTTCAGTATCATTTAAAGCATTTATAATTTTTAGCACACTGAAGTTGCCAAGAAACCCTGAGAAGCAGATGGGCATTTATTGCTGCTAAAAT
>JAWMRA010000161.1:31964274-31984286 GCA_035584735.1 Pseudotriccus pelzelni | reverse complement strand
GCTAAAATGCAACCAGTTACACCAGAAAAGGGATTGGGCCTGTAATACTTACAGAAGAAATGTTTAATACTACAGCTTTCTATAATTTAATTTCTTATTTTTATTAGCAAATAGTTTAAATGAACTAAATTTTTAAAATCTGGTTTCCTTAGTAGATTCCACTAACTGCATCACTATTTCTATTCTATTTAAGAACTTGATCATAAAAATAAATAAATCACTATCTGGGCAACAGTCTCATTCAAAGAATTCATGGCAAATCCCCTGAACCTCTGCCTCTAGCTAAAGTTTTTCTTACTGAATGCATAAAACAAACCTTGATTAAAATCTCAATTTGTTTAAAAAATAAAAATCCCAACAGCTTCAAGTCAAGGACTAAATTCTACATTTCCTTATAATTTTCAAGGCATTTCTTCTTTATATTGCATTAATATCATAAAATGTGATCCATTATCATCAGATCCACGAATATCAATAAATATCATAATTCATTCATTAGTCACTATAGAAGCAACCCTCACATCTACTACAAGGTTATAGTCTTACACAAGCACAAATTTATACTAAATGGTATTTCAAAGTCATTTTAAGTAATATAAAATTAAGGCTTACCTGAGACAAGCCTAAGTTTGATAACTCCAATGTCATTTTTCTGAACGTTGTTCTTACCAAAGAACGTGTTTGATTACTTCACGAACAACCAATAAAGGACTTCCAAACTGCCATAATATTTTGCTTCCACTCTTTATTCAAGGTATAATTTAATACTGTTGAATGCATATCCTATGGAATACCTCAAAATATCTCAAAAAAAATTTCAAGTTGTCCTACCAGCTTGTAGAAGATTACAGTGGTCTGCATGGAATATTACAGGGATTTGGAACACACACAGACGAAATCAGATGTTTAAATCAACATGCTCAACATACATTTTTAATGACTCTCATTACAATTATATAGCTGTTTTCTATTTTATCAACAGAACATTCATCATCTCTTTTACTTGCAGAAGAAGAAATTTTTTACAGGTGGTGTTACTGAGATAACAGGAAAGTTGATGATGAAAAGCGAGGTCTCTGAAACATGAATATCTATCCATACATCCATTGAAATATATTTTTTAAAAAATCAAAAGGCACTACTCAACTGTCTTTTTAGTGTCTCAACTAATACAGAAAATAGTGTCAAAATATTCTTAGGGTCTCACTGATTGATAAAGTGCATGAAATTGCTCTCACTGCTCTGACAGGTTCCTAAAAGCTACTGAAAAGCATGCAGTTGTTTCATAAGTCCTATTTGCTTCTAGAAGGTGATACCCTGGACGAGCCAAATAAAAGCTGAAGCACACAGATAACAGTCAACTTCTATATTCTAAGATTTAATTTCTTAATTTTAAGTCTTTCTGTTAAACATGATACTGTAATACTGTGCAAAATTTGGAACATGTAAAATTATTTTAGGAAAGGATGTTCTTTGGTGTTCGTACACTTTCAAGCCTAATCACCAAGAGGGGAAATTTAATCCATGAAACAAGAGAGCAGCTAACAAGCTCTAAGTGATATCTACATGTTAGAAAAACAAATTACTTGTTGGTAGAATGGCCTTGTTAGGTTTTAGGGTTGAACATGCTTCAGTGATCTCAGACCTAAGGGAAGAACAGGCTTGGGAAGGAGGCACACTAATAGTGGACACAAAGAATGCAGAATTTTTGGGCTATCTGGCAGAATTCCCAAGATACAGAAGAAACTAATAAAGCCAACTCACTAATTGTGCTGAAATCAGCTCCATCTGGGTAAAAGGTAATTCCAGCAGGGAATTACTCACCCCAGAAGACCACTGATACAAAAAAAGGGAAAGACTGAGCATGAGGGCTATTCAGCATGAGAAGCAAGAGAATCATTAACCAACAGAAGACAGAACACTAATTAATAACTATGTAACTTGTAGCCAGTGAACACTAATTCCTTTGTTTGCTAAAATGTATAAATAGTAAAAAGTTTTAATAGTTGGGGGCATGACTCCTGGAATACCACTGAGCACTGAGGCTTGTGCAACTTTGAAATAAATAATCAATGTCTTTCTCGAGTGTGTAACCATTGGCTTGTTACAGACTGGGTAACAAATCTGATTTTTGTAGATACGAATACTCTTCCCATCCCCCACTCCCAGTGGAGAGAGTGGCTACCCCCAAAAAAAGGAATTCAAATTGTAAAAAACAAGTGACTGGGAAGATGCACCCTCCTGAAAAGGTAGGTCAAAGAAAACTCCTAGAAATAAAAGTCACAGAACAACAAAACATCCATCTCTGTACACAGCCTATTCCATCTGAGGGTAGAGTTTCATGGAACACTGCTCCATTCAAATACCCAGCAGGAAGCAAAACCTGACATTTATGAAGGTACTCAACTGCTCTGGATGAACAGAATCACAGCTTACTTTCCTGTTCCTTCTCATCACGCAATTATTCGTGTCTCTGTAAGAGATACTTTAACTGAATAGAGGTATTCTTTTGCAAGTGTTAGATTTTCACGTTCGGCTCTCTTTTAAGGTGGCAATCAACAAGCAGTTCTCTGAAGTGTACTAGAATCAAACGTAGAAGTTGCATGCATTAGGCAAAACAACGGGAATGGGCAATCCCATTCAGTGGTGATGCAGACACGTATCTGTATCAGCTCACATGAGAAACTTCTCCCTGTCCTACAGGTATCACAACTGCTTGGGCTGAGGCTTTCTCTGTGCTTCTGCACAGCCCTATTGCCTCTCACTCAGCTCATGATGCCCAGGCCTCTTTAGTCTGCAAATCTTTCATCTTCTACCCAAGTATGCTTCACACATGGGCTGACAGAAGGGTACTGAAATAGCAGTCTTTTGCTGCCATTATGCAGGATGCCTGCAGTGTGGCAGGAGATCATGTGATGAATCACAGAAGCATGAGTCTTGTGCTCCCCTCTGAGACCTGACGTTTGTATAATTGAAAGAAAAGACAGAGATTCCTTAAAAATAAGGCTGAGATAAGGCATAGAGCACGATACTCATAATCCAACTCACAAATGCATTCATACACTGAGTCACTCAAAAAAGCACATTATGAAAAAACAAAGTCTAATATTTTCATAATCCCCAGCTGAATGGAAGTGGAAAATAATTGCATTCAAATAGCATTTAAATAACTAAATAATTATTAAAAGGTACTGGATGTTTCCGACTGCACATTCCTACTCCAGACATAGAAAGAAGCATTGGACACTAAGGCATCAGGGTACACTTTTTGACCTCCAGTGACAAAACCAGAATTGCATGCCTAAACAGGTGTTTGAAGATGCTATTTACATTATGCCAGCACTACTCACAAGAAGCTAATTCTCTCCTAGAACATCTTTAACCTGACAAACTTTTAAAAACGCAATTTAAGAAACTGTAACTGAGCATAATTAAAACATCCAGCATGCAAACAGAAAAGTAATGCACTACATATAGATTAGTTTGTCCTGTCTTTGGTTACTCAAATATTCAAGTGTAGATAGTTACTTGATGGACTGTGTTGCAAAAAATAGTATTATAATCTATTTTTTCCTCCTTCCCTTAGTTCCCACACATATAACATCCTTAAAATTATAACGAAACAATGTGGCATCAAAAGACATCTTTCTCAAAATTCTAAAATAATTTTAAAACGAAAGAGTTATAATATGGAATCAGTCATAAATGGTTGTAAAGGTGTTGTACTCATTTTTTTTTCCAGTTGCCAATGCTACAACAACAAATTCTCAGAAGGACAAAAAAAAAAAAAAACCCAAACCCAACACCAAAACAAAACATCCTCCTTCTGAGACAGAATCCCAGTTCCTCCTCCACAAGTGGGCAGATATGATAAAGCTCAGCCGCCAGGATTCATTAACTGAATACTGAAGTGTTGACTAAAATGGGAAAGAACTAAGCTCTAAACAAAGAATACCCCTTCATGTATATAAAACTGCAAGACAATGTATATCTTGATGCATGGACATATCAAAGTCTTTCATATCTTCTGATTTTTTCGTCTTTCAATATGCACTCTCAACAGTGCCTTATTCATTGATATTCCCCTTCAAAATGAGAGCAGTACTGGATTCCTTTCTCCTTTAGACTTGCTTGATCTATTGTTAAAACTGGCTTTTAACTAGCCTGTGAAAGTGAATTCATTACTTCATTCATTCTTCTTATTTCTGGAAAAGGCATCAGTAGATGTTTTTAAACTGGCAAAATTATAGGATTAAAATGCATAAACCAGAAAAGTTTACTTAATAGACTAGGCAGTAACACACATAATTAGCAAGAACAAACTAAAAGTCCAATACTTTTAATATTAATTTATTAATTCATTACTTAATGAGCCAAATTTTAAGCTGTACCACTGCAGTAGTCCTTAATTGTTTCCTAATTATCAGGCAAGTCCAAATTATATTTTTGTGTACTGATTTCACTTCAAAAGTGCCAAGCTTATAAAATGAGTCTTTAGAAAACCCTGCATACAGTCTGAAAGCAGAAAGAAAGGACTTCTTTTCCCACACAATACATGTACAAAAGCAGACATACCGAAGGAAGATGATAGAGCTTTTTGAACAAGACCTGTTTTCCTACTTCTCCTGGGAGGCTTCCAGAAATCATTCCTTATTTACTGGGAAACTGGCAAGTTTTGTGTCTTTTGCAGGATGGCCCTGTTCTTCTGCACAGTATAAACATCTAGCTTATTTGTCACATCACAAGACAGAGAATGAACCACACACCATCACTGTGAAACCATCTGAATTACAAACGTGTTTTTCAGCTGCATGACTATGGGGTGATACCTACACACATGGCTCACAAAGAACATTCTTTAAACTAGCAAAAAAGTACAGGAAGCTAATAGCCTTTCCGGTAAGTCTGAAACTTAACAAAATTTAAACCTTAGCTCAACTGAAGGCTGAACAGTATTTCAGTGAAATTTATGTTAATCTATTAGAAAGAAAAGACATAAAATTTTACATTAGTGAATATCCAAAAGCCTCTTTTAATCTCAGTAATTTTGTAACCATGCATTATTTTTGAAATAACCATGTAACCATGAAGTATTTTGAAATTATGTAACACGTGAAGTAAGAAGAAAGGTGATCTAGAGCTGACTGTCTTCTGGAAACAAGCCGTACCCAGGCATTTCTAGTTAATAGTTTCTATGATTTGCAAACCATGGGCTTTTAAAAAAAATCCTGCTACCTATAATTCTATTTAATTCTTCCCTTCATAAATATATGACACTTACCCTACCTAATGTCTAGCACATTAAAGATCAACATAGCACATACCTTTAAAGAAAAAGGCTTTTGGAACAACCTAGCCTAACAACTCAGACTTTATTAGTACTATTGGTTTTACACTGCTGTTCTGAAATTCAACTGACATCAAACCTTACCTTTTACCTTAATTTTCTTTGGTGGAGGGAGATCTTTCAGAGAATTTCTAGCAAAACTTTTTAACTACTGTAAGTTTAACAGCTCCAGATAACTACATTACATATTTCAAAATAAATGCAGACAGACTACAGTTTACCCAGAGCCTGCAACATTAAACTACTTCTTTCAATATTCCCTCTCATCTGAAGTGTACTACGAAAAACAGTACCAACCTAATCCCAAGTCAAGATTCTCTTCAAATATTCGCTCATATGAAGACAGCTGCAGAGATGAGACACAGTAATTTCTCATAGCTATGAAATCTGCAAAGGATGCAAATGTTTCCATAAATTCTTATGTACCAGAGAGAGATCAAAATCTTCTAAAATTAAAATCACAACAGAACACAGAACCTAGAAAACAACTAAGGTGAATTAACTGCTCATGCTAAGGTTTAAAATAAATCCTCCAGGTCTAAGAACTCTCTGAAATTCAAGGCTCCATAAATTCATGGGATGGAGAGGGAGTAAAAGTAGAAATTAACAGAAGATAATAGGAGAAGAAATGGGGATTTCTGTAAAACTGAAAAAAAGAAAAGTAATTTGCAAATACCGTAATGATGTAGCTCTTCCAAATAATTTCTTTATTCAGGAGTTAAGAGGGTTTTCGTGCAACATTTATAGGCTTCGGTTGTTAAATCTTATAGTCAGTTGGGAAAAAACTCCAAAATCAATATTCTGAATAGGACTTCAAAACCAGCAATAGAAAATGGCTAAAAATTAATCAGATGCTGGGAGGCAAGTGGAAAGCACATTAAAAAGTGAAGGAATAAAAGGACGATAAAGTGTTTGGACATAGGAAATCCAGGTTGAATATTTCACCTGTCTAGAATCAAACAGAAAGTCTGTGCCAAAGACATCAATTACCTTTTAAAAAACTATTTATATTAATTCAGTTGAGAAGCACCCACAATATTTCTTCAGTGTAAGATGTACTTAAACAAATACTTTCTAACTAGAATTATTAAATTAGCTTTAATACATAAAAATAAAAATCAAATAAATTTGCCTTTGAAATTAATAGCTATGATTACTACATACCATTAAAATCAAATCAATTTAGTCTTCTTTTAAAGTTACATGTTGTTGCTGAAGTTTTTCAAACATCAATCAACTGAGGTGATACAAATGTCTAAATACCTGCAATTATATTTTACTACACTAAAGTAGAATCACAGAACAATTAAAAAAAGAACATAAAATTACTTAACTTTGAAGTAAGTGTGTAAGACTTTCTTTCAAAGTAAAATAAAAACAATAGAGGATTAAAAAGCAGATGAAAAGTTTTTTTCCCTTCTAATTTATGAGTAACAATAGTACAGAGCAGTTTCTAAAACTGTGTAACATACAGTTATACTGTAGTCTCCTACAGCAAAAAGGCATCATTTTGGTTTAGGGGGAAGGGTCTTGCAGTACATTTGGCAATAAGATAGGTAAAAAAACCCACAAAAACAAAAAGCAAAAAAAATTCCCATGAATCCTCACAACTATAAAATACATAATTATTCAGGGCAGCAAGTTCATGCTGCACCTTGTAAATTCACCTGAAATAAATGTGCTTTTAAAAAAAAATATATTTAGGAGGAGTAAAGTCTTTGAACAAACCCTTTATCACATTCCAAATGGAATCACTTGTTACAGAGCAGATCTTCCGCAAATTATGTAACCCCTCAGACAGGTCTCCCAGGTTAAACAATTTCCAGATTTCAGAAAGTTGTACTGTAGTCATGCACAATTCCTTGCTGAAACTCTTCAACAGAAATTGCATCTACAATGACTAACTGACTTTTTTTCAATACTAGCTTTTGTCCATAGACTCGCCCTCTACTTCTCACATTTCAAAAATCATCCCCCGTTTAACATTGCTAGTCTTAACATAAAATTAACTATAAAAGTATTGAAGACATCAAACATTTACTTCTTAATGCAATATGAAATATTATAAAGGTTATACTTTTCTTACTTCCCAGAAAAGCACCATGTTCACACTAACCTTTTAGCTAACGGGAACAGATGGGTCTAACTGGATACAGGCGTGATGGAGCATTGTGGTAGAGCAAAAGAACATGTTGATTCTCATACCTCTGGCAGATGGGAACCAGTCAAAATTAATTTTAGACTAAAAATGTTTTGCTACTTCTCAGTAAAAAAGAAAAAAAGCTTGAAAAAATATGCTATTTTATACATGCCATCAGAGCTCAGACAACAGCAGCTTTCAAAAAGTTGATACCATACATTAAAACCAATTACATAGGCTTACTGTATGTCATTTTTAAGCCTGAATAAATTAGAAATTCCTGAAAACAGTAGCTTATAATGGAAGTGCTGACACAACCTTAACTACAGCAGTAAATGCGCTGCTATTATGACGTTGTTATGGCAACTAGAATGATCAAGTTGAGAGGGAAAGAGGAAGAATGTGCATAAGCAAAACTTAAAAATCTTTGACACCACCCCTCACAAACTTCCAAAACTTGTGGTCATAGTGTTATCCTCCTTACCTTTACAACAACAAAAAGTAACTGCAAAACTTCCTCTTACACACGTGAGGGGGGTGAGTTGCCACATGAGTTCAAAATCCAAAACAAATTAAATCCAAGATCATAATCCATCTGGTTCCTGCATATGTATCAACAGTCTAAAAAATAGTCAACTGAAAGATATCTGGGCAGCATCTACTGAGCACATATTTATCAGATATCACAAGTTAACAAACAACAATTACGCAAAAACGTTCCAACTTCAGGACAGCTTCATAATTTGTTACAAATCCGAATAGTTTAGTAACAACACCCTGCGGTAATTTGGCTGAATCAAACAAACGGCACATTCACAAACACTGATCCATTAATTAAAATGTGATTACAAATATAATTGAAGCTCATATATTTGTGAAACAATCATTACTTACCCTTCCTAATACTGTGATAAACAAAAGCAGAAATCTTCAGCTGTTTCCAATATTAAAATAATGGGGAAAAAAACATATCACGACAGTCAAATTTTTATACAAAAAAAATGCCCAAAGTATGATTTCTAAAATGTATTAATTAAAACCTGTGTCAGCACACTAGCTCATTCTCAAAAAAAAGTTGAACTGCCTCATTCTTGCAAAATTTCACTGAATAAAATTTCCTGCAAAATTTTTGTAAGCACTCAACAGTTCTAGAAATAATGTTAAATCATCATTATTATTATTATACAATTTTATTAAAGCATTCTGTTCAAATACATCTACTAGCAACACTTCATCTAGAAAAGTAGAAAACAAACTATTTGCCTGCCTTCTCGAAGGATTTTGTATTAAAGCCACTTTTTCTCAAGTCTAACTTGACTGCCAGAACTAAAATCTAGAAAACACAAAAAGCCTCAGATGTCTGACACGATTAGAGTTGTGCTAAGTACTTTTACTCACTCATTTCCTCGGTAACAAAATCTCCTTTTCTCCTAAGCTATCTCAATCCATTTCTCTTTTGAGTTTGTTGTTCTATACCACTTTTCAGAGTACAGGAAATAATAATTTAATGAGAATAGTCTCATTTTAAGAAATGACAAAATATCCCCTTTCACTGAGAGCTAGCAGATAAAGCTGTTAAATTAAAAACAATTTAAGATTCAGGTTGTTGTGTTTTTAAGTCAAAAATTACTCAGTGTTAACTGTACGAATGACTTCAAAAATTTAAAACTCTGAAGACTTTTTATTTATTTTTATTTTTAAGAAATGTACAATATATTCTACATTGAACACTGAAAAATACAGTTTTGCACATAAATTTCATTTAGCTGGAAGGTAACCAAATATTCCAGTCAAAAACCAGAATTATTTAATCTTCAATAACAAATAATTATTGATATGAGATCACAACAAACACACACACCCTCAAAGAAAAAGGGAAAAAAGAATAAGGCAGAAGAGTATTTTGTTCATAAAGGCAAGAACTACTTGTAAGCAACAAAAGAAGCAGCAATAATTGCAACATTTTCTTCAGAACATTAGCTCTGCAGCGATTAAAAAATTCTCCTAGATACACTGCTTTTCTCTGAAAAGCAACCACCACTTATCAACTTCCTTGAAACAGGTAATCTGATAAAATTCTCAAAGAGGAAAATGCTTATGAGTTTTTTCTAACACTATGTCTTCTTTCCCCCCCAAACACACAATTTCTTTACAGTACAAACATTAGAGATTATCAAGCATTTTAAAATTTGTAGAAACAGTTCACTGAGATACAGCTTTACAGATCACTCAGGTTTATTAGAAAAATGTTTTTTCCAGTATATTTGACAAATTACTTTCATACAGTGGGGGTAATATTTGACCTTTAAGACTTGAAGAATCCATAATTATTAATCATGAATGGACTAACACAGACAGTAACACATGGCTTAATACTATTTGCAAAGCTATCAGCATTGACACTGTAAATACTAAATATCACCAAGATTCCCATGAAATTTCAGTGAGCTTTTAATTCAAATGCTCACACACTTACAGTGCAAAATGTTTTAAAGTAAGCATTGCGCTCACTTCTTATGTAACTTTTTAAAAGCACTTTTCTTAAAGCAGGTAAGTGCATTATTTACCCTAGATCTGATTTTCAGGTGCAGTTTCAACCTGTTGCTAACCAAAGCTACATAGTAGATATTTTGAGGTTTTCGGCTATAACATGTACACTCAAAAAAGTAGGAACTGAAACAGAAATCTGTCCAAGAAGTACAGGACTTCTTCCTCACTACAAATTAACTTTTCCACTATCAGAAAATAATCACAGAATCAAAGATATGCTGAGTTGGAAGGGAAGCACAAGGATCATCGGATTTCAACGATCAGCCCTGCACAGGACCATCCCCAAGAGTCACACCATGTGCCTGAGAGTATCATCCAAACACTTCTTTAACTCTGTCAGGCTTGGTGCTGTGATCACTTCCCTGGGGAGCCTGTTCCAGTGCCCAGTCACCCTCTGGTAAAGAACTTTTTTCTAATACCCAACCTAAACCTCCCCCGATGCAATGTCAGGTCCTGTCACTGGTCACCACACAGAGAAAAGATCAGTGTCTGCCCTTCCTCTTCCCCTCACAAGGAAGTTGTAGACTGCAGTGAAGTCTTCCCTCAGTCTCCTCTTCTCAAGGATGAACAGACTAAGTGACCTCAGCCGCTCCTCATATGGTTTCCCTTCAAGACCCTTCACCATCTTCATTGCCCTCCTTTGGACACTCTCTAAGAGCTTAATGTTTTTCTTACATTGTGGTACCCAAAACTGCACACAATATTCAAGATGAGGCTGCCCCAGTGCAGAGCAGAGCGGGACAATCCCCTCCCTCGACTGGCTGGTGATGCTTTGCCTGATGCCCCCTAGGATATGGTTGGCCCTCCTGGCTGCCAGGGCACTGCTGACTCATCCACCAGGATCTCCAGGTGCCTTTCTGTGGCCCCGCTTTTCAGCATCTTATTCCCCAGTTTGTACGTACATCCAGGGATGCCCTGTCCGAGGTGCAGGATCCTGCACTTTCCCTTGTTGAACTTCCTATGGTTGGTGATTGCCCAGTACTCTGATTTGTGGAGGTCTCTCCGCAGGACCTCCCTGCCTTCCAGGGAGTCAACAGCTCCTTCCAGTTTTGTGTCATCTACAAACTTATTTAGTATCCCACTTACAGTTCTACAACATGCCTGTGATCCAAATGAAATGACAGAGGGATGTAGCCAGTCCCCTGTGAGTCCTTACTCCTGGCTTAGAGATACAAGAACTTCATGTCAATTGATGTTGTTTACAGATGTGGAGTCTCTCATCACACCATCCTGTGAGCGCAAGATAACCAAACTCTGCAAGAAGTAACCACATAGTACAGCACTGATAGCTATATAGGAGATATCCAGGCATGAGACAGACTATAGGACCTTTCGAGTGCTCAGTGGTGCATGCTTGAAGCTTTTGCTACTTCAGTTATAGCAGCAACATTCTCCATCAGAGATGTTATTTATCCCGTTTAGTCATGCAGCTTACATATATATAGCTTATTCCTGTTACAGCTTGACCAAATGGAAAAGATTTTCAGAACACCATGCTAAAAATACAATTCCTCTTCTTCGTGCTGTAGTCAAGGCTGAAAATTTTAACCAGCTTCATCTTCAGAGTTTGAATTCTTAACACCAATCATTTCCTTACCTTAAACTCAGGTTTTATATCAAGGTGTCAGGACCACTGTCATCCCCTAAATTTTAAAATGCTGCTTTATCCAAGTTTATCCTCATCTCCGTGTTTGAGACAATAGAATACTTGATACTTTTGATACTAACATACAAATAGCTCAGGTTACCTTGCTCTGAAGAGGGGAAAAAAGTGGGGTTTATACCTGTATGTCTATGTGTGCACTTGCACATGTGTGTATTAAAACACTGCTCAGTTATGTAGTCTTCAGGACTTGTTCTGGGGATAATCACAGAGTAGCTATTTGAGTCCCCTATTTCAGGATTTGCAAAGAGGGAAGCAGACCAGACTAGTGTTGTCTCCCAAAAGATTATCTAAGAATACAAAAGTTGTGCCTTGTCAGATTCCAAATACTTGTAAGGTTTCCATAAGAATAAGCACTTTAATGAAAAATCCTGATATATTTAGGACACTGGCAGTTCAGCGTAGGCTGTCAACTCCAGGCATGGACTGTATGCTTAAAGATAGAAATTATGAGACAGAAAGTGTTAATATTATTTCAGAAAGATCGCCTCATTCCAGTACTTTCAGCGTGGACTTTACATCATATGCCCATTGTATCCTTGGCAACTCAACTTCTTATCTAAAGAGCAAGATTGGCAACTTAAATTTTAAAGTTACAGCCATCATATATTACCAGGCTTGGATTTGGTCTTGGGCTAGATAGAATGCATGCTAGAGACCAAAAGTATTCCAAAAGTTATTTGATGTGATATAAGGGCATATCCATGTTCACCATTATTGACTGGATAAACCAAAAAAAAAGCCTTACCCAGATACTCTTCATGATTCATAACAAGAAAGATAAAGATAACTTTGCTGCTTCAATAAAACAAAACTAAAGCAAATTATGAGAGCAAACCAATACAAACCAGTAGGAGCAGCCCCTTCCCCCACTGTGTCTTTGATGTCGTTTATGTTTCCCCCCAGTTTTAAAGTAGTGTTTTCTTTCTTTCATCATTTTATCTCTTCTTTTCCTTCAACGCACTGAAGGCAAAAAAAGAAAAATCGTTTGTAAACATTTTCTTGCCAATATATTCACAAAGAAAATTTACACTAAGTAAGGTTCCAAAGGGGGGGCGGGGGGAAGAGAAACTATATTCTAAGGAAAAGTTCCAAATGTCACATTATTTTTCACACAATCAGCATACGTTGCCCCTAACAACACTGAATAAGTGAATGAAGATTTTATCCATCATTTTTAGGACAGATTTATGAAGGCTTATTCTACACTAAAGTGATTTTTAAAATATATATAATTTCTTACATATTAACCTCAAGAGAGTGGTTACTTAACATTAAATCCGACAATTTACATTTCTAAATTAATTAGAAATGGATTTGTGAGTCAGTCTTTGATATGAAGTGTGCAATGAGTTTGAACACCATCTTCATACACAGAGTTCTTTGAAAATATATTTTTTTCAACATTGAAGTTTCCTTTTGCAGGGCAAAAAACCCAAATGTGTAGGCTTAATCTGCACATTAAGGTATAAGTGAAAACCCACAAGACTACAACCACGTTTCCCCAGTGAAGGGCTACATGAAGCAAAACACAAACCACAATTTTCAAAGCAAATCCTTTGGAATATCTTTTTGATAAAAAGCTAGCTATGAATAAACCTCTAACCTGAATGGAGTTTTTAACCCTATGCATGACATCCACTATGTCAAAACAACTCTCGTCTGTTTTACCTGATCATATCCCAAAACCACATTTTTTTCCTGGTTTGTTTCTTGATGACAAGCTGCTAAAACACAGAGAACCTATCAAACCCAGTATTATCATCTGCTGCTTTTTTCTTCTAGTACATACTGCTGTCCATCAGAAGAAATAATTAATGGTTCTATTATGTATGAAAGCGTCATCCTGTCAGTTCAGAGACTGGTTTGAATAGCTCATATCTGCTACTCATTGACGCCATGCGTGCTCACTGTCCTGAGAGATGACAAAACACTACACCCTTTGGGATTTTTTTCTCCCCTCTGCTCTAAAGCAGCATTTCACATCTGTGTCTGACAGAAGCGTAAGGAGCTGAGAAAGGCAGACCTTCACCATCCTTCACAGAATAACATTGCATGGATTAAAAGTTAAGAGCTGATGTCTATTGATCCTGCATATTTCCTACAGAAATCTAAAACCTGGAGGCTACCAAAATATGTAGGGAAATAACTTTTCAGTGTTGGAATAGCACCAGAAAACAGATGGAATTGACTGGATTCTAAATATTTAAATGATTTTTTTAAATGGGTGCTGAATACTTGAGTTAACTGGGGTCGGTGCATTTGCCTTCTTTTTTTTTTTTTTTAATTTTTTTTTTTTTTGGTGGGGAGGGGAAGATGCAGTTCACAGGTTCTTTTTTGTTACCTGATTAGGGCAGAATAAACAAAAATGCTGAATGTGGAAGAAATCAGATATTGGAGATACCTGGAAATAAACTGGAAACAACCAATACCACAAGCCTGAAGCAGCAGTGAACAACAAGACGCTGTGGAAATCACAAGACGAGAGTGCACAATGCATTTCAAATAGGAAAAAGCTTCCTATCTGCTGAGTGAGTCTCAGTATATATTCTGACAGAGCACAGACAAAGCTTCAATCAAATATCTCCTAGGTAAGTTTTTATTTCATATACTGCTTTAATTGTTTATCACATCAACATGTACTTTCATGTATGGACAATAACTCAATGAATTTAAATTTCTTTACACTGATACTGAAGTTTGTATCATTCTATGCCAGATATTTGATGTTCTTAGATTTCCTGTACTGTTCAAATAACAGATCTCTTTTGATATTAAGCTTATTCAAAGGAAAAACTATTAAATGCTCTCTCTTGACATATACTAGAGTGAAATATATCTTAAGATTTAAATCCTTTAAAATATTTTAATACATACATCCATGCATGGCTGCTTCAGAAAAAAAAATTAATAAAAAACTACATCGCAAAAAAAATATTTACTGCACTTCATTATCTATTTAATCTAGCAAAGCAAATAATGTTTTTCACCATAGCAGATGTAAAAGGGTATCTTTCATTACAGAATAATGAATCTTTGTTTATATAAAAGGATATTAAATAAAGCTAGAAGTGTTGCTTAGTTATTTATGAAAGGTAAACTACAGCACAATCAGGAAACAGCACCATGTTAATACACCCCAAGGTACTGTGTACAGAGTTTCAACCAGAAGATTGGACATCACTGCCCCAGTTAAAGTATAACAAAGAAAGTGCAGGTCATCTCATTTTTTTAACTCATTTGAAGCATTCACAACAGGAGTCACATAGACATGAATTCTACATGGAAATAACATGCAAAACATTTTAGAATGAGATTCTAACATCTAGCAGGTCTTGAAAAATAAACACTGTATCTGTTAATCAAAAACTACACTTACAAGTCATAGAGAAAGGTACCTTTGCTCACACACAGAAAACCTCCCACAATCCTTGAAACTAAAAAAGCATTAAGAGTCACATATCATTTATCATACCATTTCACAGTATCACACTGGTCAATTCTGTATGCAACAGCAGCTTTGAGAAACTACATCTTTGCTCCTACCGTCTTTTACTGATTTTGCACAATTTTTTCTATTTACTAAGCTGCAATATTTCTTCTTCTAGCATTGTTTTAAGTATCTCGTCTACTTCTCTTTGTACCACTTCCCTCATTTCTATTTAGCACATCTTATTATATGATATTCTTATTTAATGTAACCAACAGTTCTTTTCTTGTTGTTTTTTTTCCTTTTTATGTTTTGCTAACTTACTAAAATAATCTCTTCCTGATGCTTGCTAAAGACAGACTCATTTGCCATTCACAAACACCTCTTTTGAACTCTTCACTTACGCACAAAGAATTTATGAATTCTACCTAGTGATAGAAGACTAAACTTACTTGCCAAAGACTGATAGAATACCATGAGACTAAAAAACTCAAGTTGATATGAGACAAGGCTCAACATAGTACCAGGAGTCAACAATATACTCCCAAAATAACGGAATTCCTACCAGACAAGTTACGTAAAACAAACTCTGCAGGAGAGGGGTCATCTCACGCATATTACTGTAGAGTACTTTATTTATCTGAAATTCCTTCTACAAGGTCATCCTTTTCACTGCCATGGAAGGGGGAAAAACTCCTTTCCCTAAACATTCACACTTAGGTCTTCTGTTTAATACACGCAAAGTCGATTAGTCTAACCCTTTTCCACTTCCCCATTTAATATACCTAATGAGAACTTAATGGAATTTTTGCTAGTGCACCTCTAACTCAGCCATTTTGTTGCTGACAGCTTCCAGCACTCTCTACATTTCCTATGTTTCTGCCCTTCTCTTTTACAAGTAGTTCCAACTGGTCAATCAAACATCTCGCAATCATTTTTTTCCTATGCCTCCCTTCCCCCATTCCAGTGATCCAGTAAGAATTCTCCCTGCTTCCTCACGGATCCTCTACGAGGGGCACTGATACTTTGTCTCACACATAACACACCAGGAAAAAACCATCAGTTGCAAAGTAGGTTCTGTACATCAACCGAAAAAATACGGTGACAAGTTTCAATAGCACCAGTTCAGAATTTCCATAACTTGAACCATCAAAGCCTACTACTACAACTCGATAACATTTGCAACAAGCAGCAGACGCAATACAGCTTTTGTCAGCTGATTTCAGAAGACAGCTTTGTTTCTGCTAAATTTAGTTCAGAGTTGGAAGTAAAACACAGTGAAAAATAAGAATTGGAATTCAACCTTTGATTCTCCAGTTACTGCTCTCACACTGGAAAAGTTTTAATTTGGACATTGTGAGTTTTCTCTCCTCTTTTGTAAAAGATATGGTTTACCATGGCTTTAAAACAAACAAACAAAAAGAAACAGAAAACAAAAACAAAGAAAAATCCAAACATAACAGCTAGCCAACAAGCCTATTTAGAAAAATCAGGTGATTACTCAATGAAGCTCTAAAAAGACTTACTCAAAATTTAATTATTTAGAAACTTATGAATTGAGAGTTGCAGTTAGGGCTTTTCAAACTCTATTGTAAATATGAGAGGGTTATGAATAAGTGGAAAGCTTTCTTACAGGAAGAATAACTGGATACAACTAATATTTTTTGAAATATGTAATATTTTTAAAAGGTAGATTTTTTCAGACGTATTCATTAATAATTTTAAGTCATCAAGATAAATACTATTTTTATTTTAAGTGCATTATTTCTCTTACTTATCCTCAAAGAATTCAGATGCATTAACTAAGTGAACAGTTCATTATGAAGTTCCAAAACCTAAACTTCCACACAAACAGAAATAAATGTCACTAAATGTTTTCCAAAATGTGTAATTATGTAAAATCACCTCACCTGAAAGCAGTAAGTCAATATTTATTTTCCCACCTGCAGCATAATCAGTTGTTCAAGGATCACTAAGCATCTGACAAGGATATCTTTTCATTTCCTCTGTACTAAGCTGTTTATATTTGTGAATTGAATAAATCACATCACAAAAATAACTACAACTGCCTAGAGAGGACGTCTGCTTAGCAAAACGGCACATGTGGTACATACAAACAGGACCCCTTCCGAACTAATTCAGCAAGTAAGAAATATTAAAGTGGGAAGATATGATATAATAACCCTTTTAGAAATTATGCAAATGAGAGAGAAACCAAAAGTGCAAACTGCCCCTTCTAGGCAGTTATCAGCTAACAGAAATCCACACAGAATATTCTGAGTTGTAAGGGACCCACAAGGATCATTAAGTCCAATTCCTAAGTGAATGGCCCATACAGGGACTGAACACACAACCCTGGTGTATTAAGCAACATGCTCTAACCAGCTGAGCTAATCTCAGGGTCTAACACACCTAACAGCACAGACTTGTAGCTATACATACTCAGACCTGTTGGCCTATTTTCTGCATCCACTTTCATGTCTACTCAAGACTATTATGTTACCGGTAAAACACAAGATACTTCCATCTTTTTATTAAGAGACAGAACTTATACAACCTGATAGAACTTACGCTGCTATAGTTAAATCACTGACCTAATATATCCATTTCACCTTCAGTTACAGATGAACACAAATTCACCACAGCCAGTTGCATCTCTCTCAAGCCCTTTCATTAAATAAGTCCCTGCCTCCAAAAATTACTGTAATGAGAAAAAAAGGCACTAAAACACGTCAAACCATTTGCGCTGTAGATACATGAAGATAATATTATGCAGTACTTCCAATCCAAAGAGACATATTCCAAAAAGCCAAATTGACTGATATTGGTTATATTCATATCCCTTTTTTTTTTTTTGTGGAATAAACAGGCAGTGCTAATTCAGGCAAATGCAGTTTATAAGTGAGAAGGCACAGTGACAGGTATTTAAGCCTCTGTCAGTACGAACTCTGACTTAAAAGCTTATATACATTTACATAGGGCTTACATACATTTACAGTGGATATAGAATGCTTTGTGAAGGGGTCTGACATGGCAAAACAAAGCAGTATCTGCATAGAAAGAAACTTTGTTACGGCAGATGAAACTGTGTGCTCCTCAAAACCTGCAGCCCTATAGCCTCGACTTAGATTTGTTCAGCTCATTCCTCTCTTTTGTCTGTGATACTGCTGGTCCTTGACCAACTTGTAGGTTCAGCAAGGCCTGCATCCACACTTTAAATCTTAATTAACCAAAGTCTGTCTCACATTTTCCATTCTTTTTTCCCCAGTATCGATATCAAATACGTGGAGCTACAGTTACCTAAATCATTCCATTTGATAGCATTTTTTCAGTATTCTAGTGTCATCACACCTAGAAAAACAGTCTTTGGTCTTCAATACTCCTGAAACTATGAAACATTAAAAATACCCATTTGTATAGTCTACCTCATTGAGCAGTATCAGTGTTCTACAAAGAATTCGACTTTCTACTCGCCTACCACATACTTATACATCAACCAGTGGTGAAGTAAGCAAGCTTGCTAAAAATATTAAACTCACAGAAAAGTGAATCCTTTACAGTACCTCAATACCTTCCAATAGCTTTGAACTGACACCATCTCAAACTTTAAAAATTAATTTAGTGATTTCACAGCTTACAACAGGGAAGAGAGAAGAACATCGCTTGGGAAGGGTCACATCATATCAAATTAGAGGCCCCATACAGTCCAAAATTCTGCACAACAGTGTCCAGCAGCGTAAGTCTAAGGAAGCCTGAAAACAGGGCACACACACAGGGATACTCCCTCAGAATTATTCTGCCAGCCTCTAGCTATTTGCAGTTCAGGGATTTCTTGAGCAAGAGATAATGTCTTATGTATAAGATAACATTTTCCAGTTGTTTTTGAACTTGCACAAAATTTCAGTTTCCACAAGATCCTGAGACAAATGTCCTTTCTTTGATTTGAATTTGCTGCCAGATAGCTTCATTCAATTCTCCCTACTTCTTGCACTGGAATACACAGTAGTAATTTTTTATTCATCATATCCATTCTTCATGATTTCACAGACAGCGATGCCATACTGTTCTCAGTCATCTTTCTGGGGGGTTGAAGACCTCTGTTCTACTCTACTCATACCACCCTTAGCCATGCCTTATATGTAAATTCTTCCATGCTGTTAGTTGTCCTGCTGCCCTTTGCTGTACCATTGTTTCCTTGTGGAGCTTCTGGATATGAATTGGAAAAAGTAACACAATATGCCTGTGTCACTGATTTATATGGTGACAACACCATGATGTGTTTTCTGTTTTTCTCTCTACTCTTTTCCTAATTTCTATGGTTCCTTTTCTTTCAACCAGTGAAGAGTAACAATCGTCTCAGATGACTTTGAATGTGATAGGGGACTGCTAACACACACACACAGTGTACATCACTTAATCTGCAATTAGTTAAAATCTGTCATTTTTGTGAGTTCTTGCTGCAACTCTCTGCAGTCCTCACGCTATACAGATTTAGAGCAGAAATCACATGCACACCTTAAAAAGGAAGGTAACAACACATCAGATCAATCCAAGCGCCCAGTAGGACAACTGGCTTCGAGGGACTCTCTCACTAAAAGTCATAGAATTACAGAACAGTTGGGGTTGGAAGGGATCTCTGGAGATTAGCTAGTGCAACCCCCCTGCTAAATAAGTTTCACCTTGTTGCAGGAACATGATGGATATATAAGCAATTTATATTGCGTTCTGTAGTTTTTATAAACTCTGTTTTAATATAGCTTTATAGACACTGTAAACTGCAATTGTCAAGATGGCTGCGAGCTTTTTAGCTAGAACAAAGGGAACATAGTGCCAAGAAGAAGGCAGGGTTTGATAAAGTAAATAATTATCTCATTCTGACCAC
>JAWMRA010000161.1:31901773-31964174 GCA_035584735.1 Pseudotriccus pelzelni | reverse complement strand
TACCTGTTATAAACCAATTAAAAGTGTATTTGTAATGTATGTTTACATCTGGACAGAACCCTGTAACCAATTGTATGTATCTGGTCACGGGACACGGTGTGAAGATGCTATAAAAAGTCACAACTTTGTTAACAATGCAGACATTTTGCTAATCTCATAGATTGTATGCATATGGACCCGAGCCCCTCCATCAATATCACCTAAAGCAGGTTGCACTGGAACAGGTCCAGCCAGTTCTTAAGTATCTCCATAGAAGGAGACTCCGCCACCTCTCTGGGCAGCTGTTCCAGTGCTCTGTCACCCTCAAAATAGTTTTTTTTCATATTCAGATGAAACTTCTGTGTTTCAGTTTGTGCCCATTGCCCTTTATCTTGTTACTGGGCACTACTCGAAAAGAGTCTGGCCCCATCCTCTTGACACCCTCCCTTAAGATGTTTGTTTGCATTAAGAAGGTCCCCTCTCATTTGTCTTCTTTTCCAGGCTAAACAGGCCCAGCTCCCTCAGCCTTTCCTCATAAGCGATGCCCTCTTGTTGCCTTCCATTGTACCTGCTCCAGGAGCAACATATCTCCCTTGTACTGATGAGCCCAGATCAGGACACAGCTCTCCAGAGGCAGCGTCACCAGGGCTGAATAGAGGGGTAGGGTCACATCCCTCAACCTGCTGGCCATGCTCTTCCTAATGCACCGCAGGATACCACTGGCCTTCTTGGCCACAAGGACACTGCCCTGGCTCATGGACAGCTTGTTGACCCCCAGGTCCATCTCCACAGAGCCGCTTTCCAGTGAGTCAGGCCCCAGCCCGTACTGGTGCAGGATCTTACACTTGCGTTTGTTGAACTTCATTAGGTTCCTTCCTGCCCAACTCTCCAACCTGCCCAGCTCATGCTGGATGGCAGCACAACACTCTGGGGTATTGTCATCTCCTCCCACTTTTGTATGAGCAAACTTGCTGAGGGTATACTCTGTCCCTTCATCCAGATCACCGATAAATAAGTTCAACAAGACTGGACCTAGTACTGACCCCTGGAGAACACTGTTAGCTACAGGCCTCCAACTAGACTTAGTGCCACTGATCACAACACCCTGAGCTCTGCCATTCAGCCAGTTCTCAGTCCACCTGTCCGTCCAGTCATCCAGCCTGCATTTCCTGAGCTTAACTCTGGGAATGTTATGGGAGAGTGTCAAAAGCCTTGCTGAAGTCAAGGTAGACATGTTTAAATCAAGATTGACAACAGTTTTTAACAGTATCTGTACTAAGAGATATGCCCTATGTCAACCAATAACTAGTTCATAACTTACTTTGATGACTGTTCACATTATTCAGAAAAGCTCACCCAATGACAAATGGCTTCTTTGGCTCTGTAATCTACACATTTTACTGGCTATGCTGGGGTTAGCCTTTGTCCACTATTTTTCAGGGAAAGAACCATCAGCAAGTTTCCCTTCCTCAAATTTGCCCCAAACCTCACTGAAACTGTCTTTTTTATTATATTTGTTATGTCACGTCTTGCAAGTCACAAAATTAAGGAACTATACTTCAAAGATGTTTGTTGGTAATATTTTATCTCTAAAATCTAAAAGCAAATAATGGCAAATACTATGTCACCTAACAATTAAAATTATATATGTTTTAAAAATGTGTTGCAAGGAGAGGAGGAAATGGAATAATTTCCAAGTTTAACAGTGCCAAACTGTCAGAACTCGGATACCTAAAAACAGGCTCTAGAAAAAATTAATTTTCTTAAACGCCTATACATACTCTCCTTAAGAGGCTGTTTGAGAAATTTTACCTATTGTAATATAAATTAGCTCTAATGCCATTATGTGGATATCTTTTTTTCCTGACTGGTATCACAGGTGTACAATATCACTGCCACCAAAATATATCTTGTCCATGTTATATTTTCCCTGGATTAACCTACTGTGCTTTCCTTTCATGATTAAATGAACTCTAGTCACATAAATTACATTGCAAGTGTGGTTGTTCAATGCTTCAGTTTTCAAAAATGCATTACAGCAGCTTTTTATCACTTAGTACAGCTTGCTCAGTAAGTTATTTTTGTAACAGAACAAACTATTTCAATAGTCCTTTTTGAATGAAATAATTTCAATTTGCAGTCAGTCTGGGAGATTGACAGACTTCAGGAACAGAGCTCAGATTATTTTATTCTAGATGCTTAGAAAAAAACATTGCCTATAGCATCTGTCAACACCATAAAGCATTTGCAATTGTGAGGTAAAATTATTACCTCTCTATAGCTTTTTTTTTAACTAAAAAAAGTCCTTCCGGTTTTCTTAATTCATGCCAAAATTTAGACCATAAATACTTCTTTCCTCTACTGAGCAAGTTTGTAAACATAAGTTTTTAATTCATATTCCCAATTTTGCTTCCTAAAGCGGTTCCACTGTTCAGTTCCTCAGTTTCCTATAACCACTGCAGCAATTGAAAATGGTAGAATGTTAAAATACTTTAAAGTAGAAAGGTCTGCAAATAGAAGCTCTCCAAGAACTATTATAGGAGTCTTCTATTAATAAACGAACAGCCAAAAGAAAATTGTTAAAGTTTAGATGAACAGGTACAGGTAAACTATTTTGAAGTCCATGCTCCAAACAGAATCACTAAGGTTTTTTTGTTGTTGTTGGGATTTATTTTTTTTTAACCCAAAGATAACACGACCAAATCAAACACTTTGAGACTTTAAAATGCTTTGTCTCTAGTTAAATGTTACTTTACACAGAGATATTTATAAAGACCAATTTTCTTTGACAAGCTAAACTGTGCTTGTAAGGTACAGGTATGAGATCTGATGCTTTCAGATTACATTTCTACAAGTTAATTTAGTCATCTTATACTTGTAGGCAATTTTCCTCTAAGTGACTAGATTGTTCTTCCTGAAGATTTCTACTCCTCCCTTCTTTCTCTTCCTCCTCCTCATTTTTCATATTCAAATACAACTCAGAAAAATAAAGTTGTCTATGGGACAGAAAGAGGATATATAAAACCAAGAGATATAAAACCAAGTGAACAGTTAACAAGGCATTACGAAATGAAACAACAGAAAAAAAATAAATTAAGGGGATGACAATCATGTGGAGTTACAAAAAAAAAATTAAAGTAAGAGAATGTAGTCCCTTTATTTGCATTAGAAAATTTACTTGTCAATATTCTAACTGCAAATGTACATTAAGATAAATCAGAAGTAGGCATCTGGATTTAATCCAATTTAATCCAATATACATGCATGCTACCATCAAAAAAAGGAGCTCTTGCTTCTTCCCTATTATCAGTAGCAATTCTTGCATTTCCCTAATTCTGCAAGATCTTTCCCTTATCACCAGCTGTTCCATTTTATGTTCCTGCCAACTCTTTTGCACCATTCATGCAGTCAAATCAGGCAACTAGATCCATATCTGGTGATGGGCCAAATCCATAATATCACTGAAGTGTCTTTCAAACACTTTTCTCCCAAAGAGGGGAGGCAGTCATAATTTATTATTAAGGGCAGAAGCAAATTATAAAGCAACTTCAAATTCTGTCCTGGTGAAATCTATCTTCTAACAACTTTAGAAACATTAAGTACACGTAGAAGAAGAACCCAACCAACTCTAACAAGGCTCCTCCATCAGTACAGAAGTCAGGGCAAAAGTGCCGTTTCCATTATAACCACTTTGGTATACTTCTTGGGCATTGGAAAGGTGATGAACACTGCACACAGAATATCTTTTCCTGAACAGTAAAAATTGTACAGACTTTCTCTCTGGGACTATTACTCTTGCATCTATAGCACTTTATTCAGAAAAATCTAACCTTGCCTCTCAGAGTTTGTAGCTAGCTGATACACACATTTCAGTGACACATTTTCTTCATATTGAAGCACATGCATATACTCAAGGAAAAAACCACATTATCACAGGCTGTTTTCAATCAATAGTATAAAAAGAAGTAGAGAGAGTATGATCAGTTTCACAATCCAAATTATCTGCAACAGATTCAGAAATACCACGTTTTATAAACTGAGATGATGAGTGTGTACTGTCAAAGGAAGGTCATCTGATTCACATTCCAATAAAGGTTGAAAATGAGTCAGAACCAAAGAAAATATAATTCTTCCCCACTTGCACCCTATTCTGACCCTCAAACATGCTTTGTACTAAAAGAGTTTTTAGTTCACAAATTTACACATGCAGAGGGTTTGATTTGCAAGAAAGGACAACAGGATATAAGAGTTCCCTTGAGGGTGGAATAGTTAACACAACTCTTGTTTTGAAACAAAGACTTTGGCAAATCTCAATGTCTCTGACATACTTCAAGAAAATTACCCAAATCTAGACAAAAAATAGGCTGTTTCAGAAAAAAACAAATCTTTTAAGTGCTCAGAAGAGCCATTTTCCTATGCAACACCCAGAAATGCCAAAGATGCCACTTCCTGATAAGCTAAGCATGAACAACAGGCAAGAGAACACAGACTAGATGAGAAGCCAACATGTGATTGAGACCAGTACAAAAATATGAGGCAGGAGAAGGATCAAAAGAAAGCCTAGACTAGAAGTTGGATGTAGGAACTGGAAATTCTTGAGCAACAGGATGAGATCAAGGAAAGAACCACCTCAAAATGAATAGTTGTGACTCCAAAAGTGTTAAAAGAAGAGAAGGACTAGGAGAGCCCAAACCATCAGTAGCAGATCTGCGGAGAAATTTCAGGACCACAGATGGGGTAAGAAGAAAGGAGAAGCTGCAGCCAAGATTAAGGAAAAAACAGGCACTCCGTTCCCTTTAGAGCACTATCTACTTCAGAGCCCTTCTTTCACTCCAAAATCAATGTTTAGAAATACCACTGCTCCCTGCAAACAAATTTCTTAGAATTTTGCTGGAAGAATAGGTCTCTCAGTCTCTTCTGTGAGAGCTTGGAAGCATTCATCAACGAACAAGGAAGCATTCCCATCACAGCTATTTTGTTTGTTAACTGATATTTGGAATAAATGTATCCTTATGAGAAATAGAACAACAAATGAAGTTTGGTTCCTCAAATTAAACCTATCTGCTACATCTGATAGCCTTATCAACCTTATCATATGCAGTGGGTTGACCCTGGCTGGACAGAGGAGAGAAAATATAATGAAGGGTCCATAAGGTGAGATAAGGACAGGGAGAGATCACTCACTGATACTGTCTCAGGCAAAATAGACTCGAAATGGGGATATTAATTGAATTTATGACTAACAGAATCAGGGCAGGAGAAGTAAAATAAATCTTAAAAACACCTTCCCCTCACCTCTCCCTCCTTTCCAAGTTCTACCTCCTCCCCCTCCCAGCAGCTCTGGGAGACAGGGAATGTGGGTTACAGTCAGTTCTTCATAGGTTGTTTCTGCCACTGCTCAGAGAGAGGAGTCCTTCCCCTGCTCCATGTGGGGTCCTTCCCACAGGAGATAGTCCTCCATGAACTTCTCCAGCATGAGTCCATCCCACAGGCAACAATTCTTCACACACTGCTGCAATATGGGTCACTTTTCCATGGGGTGCAGTGGACATGACAACAGCAAGACATGAATAAGGACAAACTGCTCCACATTTAAACTTACTGATTTGTGATTTCATAACCAAAACACACCTGAACACAATACAGCAGAAATAACATCACTATATCGAAGTAGCAAAAGATTAAGATGCAATTTTTGAGAAGGATGTTGGTCAGAAAACTTTTTTAATCCAGAAATCTGGAACTTCACAGTTAAATGAGTGCACTCAAGAAGTGAAAAATTTAAAGAACAGGGAAAAGCTTACCGCACTGATTTTAATAGGAAGAAAATTTAACCCCTTTAGTCTGCAGATCTTACTCTATTCAGTTCTATATCATAAAGAATACAAATTTCTCTGAAACACTGAAAACTTTAAGATTTTCCTTTTATTACTTACCATTAGTTATGCAGTACTATCACTGACATATACAGCCACATAGTTCTAAGATATCAGAATGTTAAAATGAAGATGTTATCCTACATTTAGATGCATTCAAATCATGGAGTCACATTATACTTCTCCACTTCAATCACAGTTTTAGTTACATTTTAGATAAAACTTAGGAGGGAAAACGGCACAGATATGAAAGCATATATAATGAGCACAGATTACCTATTACAGAAAAACACATTTATCAAGAAAATGTAATTAATATTTAAAATCTGGCATCCCCTATTTCTAGTTCAGACCAAAAAAAAAAAAAAAGACAGCCTGGCTTGTCTGATTAGGAAAAAAAATAAAAAGAGATGAATTTCTGTAATGTTAGGAACAGTTCAGGAGGAAGCACTGAGCAGATGGAGAACTGGCTTTCACTGACGCCAAGTCCTGTGATTTTACTGCAAATCTTTATTGTGGAAAGTTTTTTTTCTGTTTGTTTGGGAAGAAAGGGAGTAGGGAAGAGATTGCATTTTTGTTGATTTCAGATACCTAGAGGTACATAAACCAGCAGTATCTCTCAGGTCTGTTAACAAGTCCAAAATTGCAGACTGCCCTGGGCATAACTGTTGCAACTAAAACATGTGCAAGTGGAAGTGAGACCACTTGGATTAAAAAGCCTCCACAGATGGAAAATGCTATTTTCCACAGGACCATCAAAAAGAAAAGGAAAGTTCTAATGTGCTGGAATGGGGCTAGAAGAAGAAGCAGAATAGGAGAGCATGGCATGGAAACTCACAGAACATATAGGGAATGAAGTAGTAAAAGCCAGAGAACATGAGGAATGATGCAAGTAAAGCACATGCCCGCACCCATTTATTTCATGAGTGCATAAAGTAGGAACACCCTCTGTTACCAATCCTTAGTGCAACAGTGTAATCATCTTGCAAGACAACTAATCTGGTACTAACACCTTAAAAGTGTTGATAAGTAACAAGAAGTAAGCAACATTGCTATGTTCTACATGGAGCTCCTGTCACCTGATGAACAGCAACAACATGAGGCTGAACTTGTGACCAAATAAGTAGTAGTAGAAGTTGGCAAGCAAATACCACTGAAAAGTGGGACCCTGATATATACAGTAATCCAAAGCAACAAGTTAGGCATTTCTGTAAAAAACACTGATTTTCAGCTGTTCTCTAGAATTTTAAAACTCAAAGGACTCTTAGCATCTGAACCACGCCCTGCTATTGCCATTCTTTTTGTTTGCGCAGAATTACCATTAAAAATAAGAAATAAGAAAACTCACTTACTCTTCACTCTATTTTTTTTCCCAAATCTTTGTCAGTATATACTTAAGATAGATTTTCCTTCAACTTTTCTATCTAACATAAGCCTTGCTTTACAGGTTTATGTGCTCAGGTTTTCTAAGACAGCCAAACATCTTCTACATACTTTTAACTCTCAGTTATGTATTGACAATGACAAAAAATACAGCAATATATTACAACAGATAAACGAAAATTAAACAGAGACCCAAAAGCAAGAGGTTAAAAAACCAAAACAACAGGGCTTTAGGGAAGGTAATATTACTGCTACTTCATAATTCCTATACTTATTGTTCATTACTATTATGCTCCAGTAACTGCTCTTTTGATTTTTGTTCCATGTTTTTTATTGTATTCAAGGGCTCAGTACCTAGAGAAATTATACATGTATTCAAAACCATTCTGCCAGTTTTGTTTTAATATTTCTTTTCTTACCCTTTAAGGCATCAGAATTATTCAGTCATGGCCTACAAAACCAAATGGGAAAAAAATTCATGTCCATAATTACATTTTTTTTCATCTCGATAATCATCATATTTGCAATTCAGCACATTATTATTGAGGCATGTATGTTGGCAATTTTTGGCTGTGGTACTGCTAATGCCTACCATGTTTAAAGAAAAGTGATCAAGTCCCTGGATACATTTTGATCAGCCCTATAATGAGATTCTAAAAATATATTTTTAAACCTAAAGTATCTATTCAGAGACAAAAACCTAATAAACAAGTTAAGTCTATTGTAGGTTACTTAACCCTCATCTGTCAAAAAATGAGGGCAGCTCTTCAAACACAGCAGGATTCTGCTAGCAAAGTAAGGTTATCCTATCATTTCCACTTCTCTTGTTCTTTACGCTTCAACAGCATTTTTACTAAATTGATTCAAGACATACTCCCTAAGGGCTCCACAATGGACTCGTATTCTACATCAGCTAGACATTAAAAGCAGTACAGAAAAGTTTGTTTTGCTATATGCAAGGTTAATTAAAAATAAATAAATTATAAAATGCTAAAAAAAAAGGAATGAAACATACTTAAAAACTTAAGTTATCACCCTACTTTACACACAAACATAATAAGCCCTAAGAAAGAAGAATCAGGTTAGTGACATCTGCTGTTATCAAAGCCACCTGGAAATTCTTACTTAAGATTATTTTCAGCTGCCTTTTGAACTACTCAGTATGAAATTTTCCATGTCTACTGTTTGCTTCAGGTAGCTTTTCCTTTTCCCTCCCCTAAGCACTACCTTTTACAGGAACCCAGAGAATGGCTGAAACATTTTTCTACTGCAAAAGAACCTGAGGGACTGCAACCACTTTCCTGCCCTGAACTGGTAACTTGAAGTCAGACCGGACAACGTTTTTTTATGAAAGAAGTACACTGTGCCCTCTTTGTGAAAATATGACCTGACTTAGCCAAGGTACAAGCTTTTACAAATCAGAGTTTGTACCTATTTTTTGCAAGATCTGCTGGAGCTTAACAACCAATCACCAAACACCCTCAGTGGCCTTCTGTATGTCATCTGAATGTGCAAGGCAATTGAATTAAGTTTTCTCTAACCTCTAGTTACGAGTGAAGAGTCCAATTTTCATCAGGGATTGAACACACAGCATTGTCATTATTAGCACCAAGCTCTAACCAACTGAGCTAATCTCAGGGTCAAGTCTGCATTTAACAAGCATTAGGTAAAACACTGAACACAAAGTGTCACCTTGCATATTTCTGCAGCCTCAACTATGCTGATATTCCTAACGTAGTTGAAAACTGGCCTGTCACTACATATTGTTGAGTAACTGAGGAGAATTTAGGGTGGAAGAAAGGTGGAAAGAACAGCTTGTAGTGGAGACCAGAATTGGATGCTTGAAAGAATAAACTGAGATTGACTATACAATGAAAGAAACTAAGATGAATGTAAAATGGGGCAGTGGATTAAGCCAAAATGAGCAATGCCAAGCAGAACAACACAGACCTGTGGATCGCCAGGACTGGATAGAATGAGGGACAGATATTCTGTTTCTAACAGAATCTGACTGAGTTGGATTTTAATAAAAGTATATGGAAAGGAAATGGCTCACAACAAAAGACTGAAAAAAGACCCATAGCAGGAATCAGACAAGATGAAAAAACATCAGGAGCAAGGGAGAGTGAGAAGAATTAGTAGGTAGGCAAGGGTTGACAGCAGAGAGACAGCATGCAATCACGAGATGGTCTGGGACTAGTCAGACCTAAATATTTGATTGAAAAGGCCGAATCAGTGCTGCACTAGAGATTGGCTTGAGGCAGGGAAAAGCTGGAATTATAGGCAAAAACCTAAAGAAAGCACTTGTCTTCAGAAGCTATTAAAAAACATAAAACAAAACACCCTAAAGACTTAACATCCTCTGCAAGTATCTGCAAACTTTTTTCTCCTCTTAAGAATATCCCCCTTTCCACTAATACTGATAAAATTACCATGTAAGAAGCTATAACTTTGTTCCTTTCTTAATTCAATCAACAGCAATGTTCATGTACTAAATTTATAGCACTAATCCTGCTAATTATTAACTTGACACCCATATCACAGGGCATCTAATTGTGCTATTTTTAGGTTGATTTTAACTAGAAAATTACACCTAGAAACACTTTTATAAGATATTAAACAAACATTTACAAGATATTAAACATCCAGGGCATTTTAATTCCTCGGACATCAGAAATTCCTCCATTTAAGTTTGTCTACTAGAATTAATATTCTATCTTTATTACATTATGCCAAACTCTTTTTTCTATGCTATCTCATTCAATTAACAGGATATTTTCTGGGAATAAATCCAAGTTTTATCTTGAAGGGTGACACTCCCTTCAAGATTCTGCATTCAATATTATGGAACCTAAATGTTACATAGGAGAACAGGTTTTTAATCTGTTTTTAATTTGCCGAAGAATCCTTAGCTGGCTGAATTATGTTGTTGTGTATCAATAGTAAATCACAAGACTTTAAGACTTTTCTAAGCTTTTGTATTATTGAAAAAATGAAATTTAACTCCATTCCCTCTCCAGTACTCCCTAACTGCTTGTTGCAATTAACTGGACTCATTTTGCAACTTCAGAATGCTAAACGGAAATATACTAAGAGCAGCAATTATCAAATAAAGCGCAGGTGCAAGCTTCTTCTCAGATCACTATAAATAAAGATGTCTGCATTCTCAGTTTTCACACATAAGCCAAAGAAACCATACACACCACCCTGCCAACATACAACGCTTTTTGACTCCGAGAAATCTGCACTGCTGTTTAGAAGGCACTTTTTTCTCCCTCTGAAAGAAAGTATTTTATTTCATTGCTGTTTCTTATCAGTTTATTTTATTGTAAGAGAACAGTCACAATATATCCTAAAATAAGGCACTCTCTAAATAAAAGATTT
Source organism: Pseudotriccus pelzelni (assembly GCA_035584735.1). Lineage (NCBI taxonomy): Eukaryota > Metazoa > Chordata > Aves > Passeriformes > Tyrannidae > Pseudotriccus > Pseudotriccus pelzelni. The sequence goes on along the minus strand of JAWMRA010000161.1, from coordinate 31,953,552 downwards.
AGAACTAATACATAGAATGAATATATGAATACTAACAAGATTTTAATTTGAGGCATTGAGAGAATCTAAAGAGTAAAATAAATAGGTTGGCAATAACTGTATTGAAGTATAACTCACCAAAAATACAAATTAGTACAGCCTCAGTTCAAAAGCACTACTCTTCAGAACATTTTAAAGACATTCTGAAGGCTAACTACAGAGTTATTAAAATTTTTTTTAAAAAAGCTGAACCATGGATACATGGAGCTCAGGGTAGGTCTCTGGATTTTAGCTGTTTTGATTGCAGTATCTGCTTTCCTCTGTTACCTACACAGTTCTGAGGTCCATACTGTGTATCTTGACTCCAACAGAGTTTACCATGCAACATACCATTCCCAGAAGTCAATACACATTTCACGATCCTATGATTAAAAACTGACAGATTAGGCCCAACTTCACAACGTTCATTGAAACAGAACTTCAGAAACTGATTCTCGAATAAAGAAAGGAAGCTCTGGTCTTTGTTTCTTTACTGTAGCTAATGTCTAAGTTTATCCCACCAAGCTGTGGCTGAAAAATCCAATTATTTAGATTTGGAGATTTCACAGTTTCCAAGGTGCTAAAAAAAACCCCAAAATACAGTGTTTGCAGCTTTCTAGTGATTGGTATTCCAACACTATGAGACATCTTAGTTTCTAAAATAATTTTAGGTAACTGTTTTTTGTGTAACTGCCTACAGTTTTCATGTATCACAAAAAAACCAGGATCTAGTACAGACTGTCCCTCCACCTCCTTGTTAATTATCTCCTTTAAAGAGGAGAAAATAACTGAGCTTTACTTTCCAAGGAGAGTAACACTTGCTATTCATGCACACATCTGTACAACGCTGATTACAAATCTCTGCCAAAACAAGCAACAGCAAACAGCTGCCTGGCTGTTTGCTGTGCTAAGTCATAGCAGCAACCTTTTTTGTTTCCTGGAAAGCAACCCATTGACCAAGATCAGCAAGAAATTTACTGTCAGCAGGAATAAGCTCAATGTTACTGGATGCTGCACACACCCAGACCCATATTTTCACAGGAAGGCCATAAACGCAGCCAGCAGCCCTCTTTTACTCCCCATTTGTCACAGCTCAGTGCAGCTTGAATGCTATAAGGCTGCTCCCATGAAGACTTTGAACACTCCTAAACACATAAATGCCAGACGTATGGACAGATAAGAATAGTATTCTACAGTCCTGTTTCATCATCAAGGACAACAGCCAGAAAACTAGTAATGTTTCAAAATGCACAACTTAAAAACCCTATAGATTGGAAAATGCTTACCTGCTGAACTCAGCAAAACACTGAAGTCCGTTCCTCTCTGTGACTCCCCATGTTCACTCTGTCTCTCTTTTTCTGTATCCTCATAGCGGTTCCAGTTGGAAAGTAACTTTCTTCTTGAATAGCATTTCACTTCTTCCTTCTCTTCTTCCTGTCGTGATTCGGTATCATCATGCTCCGCTACCTGTAACATTTAAATGGAAAGCTAAGCCATTGCAATTCAACAGCAATTTGTTTGCATTTAAACTATCATTCATACAAACAACTTCAACCACTCAAATAAAACCCAGAATTTACCTGGATTCCCATCAACATTTTAGATCAGGTGCTACTATCTTCCTGAAGTGTATGTAATTCATCAATAGTGTATGTAATTTAAGGCACCTAGCATAGCTTCAGCTCTTACAAGGGTCAGTCGGTCCCACTGATGCAAGTTCCACTGTTCCTGCCCCCCATTCTGGAAACCCGTAATGTATAGCTTCCTTCCTAAAACTGGTAATGGGTAGGGAGTGGAACTAAGAATTTAATCCAAGTATCTCTGTCCAAGTGTTGCAGTGATATAGATAATAACTGAAAAAGCTGATGATTGTAGAGCAGAATAGGAAAAGATAAGAAATTCTGCAGAGAAACATCTTGAAAATGGTTATGTACATAAGAATTTCCATAATAACCAAGTACAGTGTCTTACATCAAGTATTATAGAATAATTAATCAAATTAATTTCCTTCATGAAAGCCATTTAATGGAAATAGACATGAAAAAATTAAATAGGCTATCAGTCAGTCTACTAGCCTAACCTCTTAAAAAGCTCTAGGGTCAAAAAGAGAATTCATTGCAAAGTCACCTCTCGTCTTGAATCCTCTATATAGGCAGTTCTCCCAGAGCTGGGGGTTCAGCTGGAATAAACATTGGTTCACAAACAGAAATATTTGCTTCCTGGAGGAAGGAGCACTCAACAAGCAAGAAGAGAACTGAGACCAACCAGAAAAGTTCTGTACAAGATACTTTCTGCAAAGGCTTAAATCTCTGAAGACCTGGAGTAAAGGAGCTGAGAAAGAAGAGGTTCCCACCATGTTGGTTCCCAAACATTCCTGCTGACAGCTCCACTCTCTATTCTCTCCTTTACTCCATCTCTCCTCTCAAACCACAGTGTATTGATGCCATAGGATTAAATTTTGCTATCCCAACAATAAGTACATTCTTCATGTCAAGAACAGCAAAATTCCAAGTTAATCTACACTACTGTAAAGCTTAAAGCCATCTCCATTCAATGTAAACCAATTTCAAAAGCAAAAAACCTTTCAGTAAGTCGTTATATACCCATAAGCCAAAACACCCTTACAAGCTCCCCATAAGATACTGGCTTGAAGGAGCACTTTGGCTTTGATAGTTTAAACCAAATGTAATCCTGAAATAAATGTGAAAGGAAACTATTCGTGTTTAAACAAGGCCCCTGTAAGTGAAAAGCTGCAACATCTTGTCCAGAAACGTTACTAAATCTCTAGTAGTTACTGTGTTTCTAAAACTACATTAGGGTTTTTTAAGCATGCATCGTGAATGTTCATACTGGTACAACATTGGACAACCTGGGGAAAATGACTGTACAAAGCCACTATCAGGAACAAATCTCTATCACTTTTCTAACTCGCTTAGGAATGAATGAGTTACTTTCACAGAAAGGACTCAGAGCAATGCAACACATTTTAAACTGATTTCAGAAATCCATTGCAAAGAAGCTCTGGAGTCCTCAGCATAAGAATGACATGTACCTGTTGGAGCTGGTCCAGAGGAGGACCACCAAGATGATCAGAGGGCTGGAGCACCTCTCCTGTGAGGAAACACTGAGAGAGCTGGGGTAGTTAAGCCTGGAGAAGACAAGGCTCCAGGGTGACCTTATTTCAGCCTTCCAGCACCTGAAAGGGGCTTACAGCAAAGAGGAAGGCTATTTTTTCACATGGGCAGACAGTGATAGGATAAGTTTTAAACTGAAGAAGGGTAAGTTTATATTAGATGTTGGGATGAAATTCTTTACCCAGAGGGTAGTGAGGCACTGGAAGCAGTTGCCAGAGAAGCTGTGGCTGCCCCATCCCTGGAAGTGTTCAAGGCCAAGTTGGAAAGGGTTTTAAACAACCTGGTCCAGTGGGTGGTATCCCTGCCCATGACAGAGGGTTGGAACTTCATGTTCTTAACTGACCCTTCCAACTCAAGTCATTTTATGATTCAACAATTCCTGGAGGTATTTAAAAGAAGTACAGATGTGGGGTCTAGGGACACAGTTTAGTGGTGGTCTCGGAAGTATTTGGTTAATAGTTGGACTTTATGATCTCAAGAGTCTTTCCAACCTAAATGATTTCACGATGCTGTGATTGTGAGAGTTTGGATTCTTCTGTGTTTGATGTCTTAAATACGACTGCCCAGCATATCATAAAAGTAGCAAAATCATAATCCACCAAACTGCATAAGCAAGCTTCTTTCAGCATTGTTTGAGAGATTTGGTTACGAACAGCATGAAGGAATGATAAAATCATTGAAGAGATTAAAAGTAGGCATAAGTACACAAACATACTCCCAGTTGTCAAACAGCTGACAAGAAGAAAAATATTCTGTGCATTCTCATTGGTGCAATTTTTAGATAAATTCTCTCCTCTTTCTATTCATCACATAAATACACTAAAATGGATGTTGTGGATAAACGGTTGGTTGTGTGGGCAAGAGGATGAAGTCGCAACTATATTACTGGAAACTGATGCAGAACGGTAATTTCCACACAAAGGCCAGATCCATTATGTCCAGACAAAAATAAACTTACTTCTTTTCTGTTCTTCTCTATTAATTGAATGATTTGGTATAATCCAGCAAACCTAGTGAAATTCAGTGCCCAAAATAATTTGGAGCTGATATGATTCACAAGGCAAAGCAAGAATAATGCTACACAGATAAATCAGTTTTGTACTTTATTTTTGTTTTTAAGAAAAGAATCACCTTAGGCAACTAGGACACTACATATAATTACTTATTATAGACCTGTCTGAAGAATTTACGTCTTTCAGCTGTCAATATAAACAAAACAGGAGCACCACTTTCTTATTTTGACAAGCTTCCAGTAAACTAATATGAATTCAAATATTTACTCTTAAACTGAGCTAAATTCTTTTTCACATTCTGTTGTTAGCTATGTTATATAGTGCACCTGAAGGAAATTTCACTTCTTAGAAGTAAAATAGTTAACTTCAAGAAATAAACTACAAATTCTCAGGAACATTAATAGCAGTTACGCAGCCTAGTTCCCCAAGTACTGTCTTGAGGCTTACTGTTGAAACGAATAAACTTCAAATACAAACCTGCTTCATTTCCAATAAATATTTAATGGAAAACTGTACATGATGCACTGCCATGCTACAAGATAAAACTGCAAATAATCACTTCTGAATATTCAACATTCAATCAACTAAAAGATGTGTATTAACCATTAAAATTATCAAATACGTTCAAAAACTTTGATCAGTGAAACTTCAGAAAATAATTTGCTTCTACCATCTCACAGGACAGCTACCATTTAAAGTAACAACCTCAGAAACAAATAAACATATACTTTAATTACCTTCCTCTTAGCTGCCTACTCAGCTACCCTATATACTGCTACCATTGTCATCCCACCCTACTGAAAATGAGTCTTAATCAGTATAGAGCAAACATTTGTCCTATGCCTAATGAAATAAAATAACTTCCCTCCTGCCACACCCTCAAATAACAGATGACACAAGCTGAAACAAATTCCAGAAGCCAACTCAAATACAACCTTTAAAACAGTATTACTTATGTAAGGAGGAAAACTTAAACCTTTAAACAGTACTGAACTACATCTACACATTATTGCTCAGTGCTGTAACGTACCATGATAAAACAGAAAGTATAATATCTATCTGCTGGGCCTCTGTTTCAGGTAGGATTATGTGCATTATCATTTTCACATTGCATTGAAATTTTGAAAGTGGGGAAAGTATGCAAAAGCCCAGTTGAATGAAACCTGGAAATCTTCAGACTATTTTGCACATCAGAGGAACAAAAAAGTATCCATAGTATTTTGCCTAAACACTACAGTGCTCAAAGAACAGTGAAAAAGCCAAGCTCCCTTGCAGAGGAACTTGCAGGATTTAGTGTCTTCTGCCAAACAATGCATTTTTAATCTTCACCAGAGCCTATGACTCCACTTTTCTTCTAATGAAAAGCTAAGTGAATAGCACAAATGACCCCAATCTACAATCTACCACAGCAAAAGGATACTTTAGTACACTATTTTTACATACATTACTTTAGGGACAGTATGGTACTGGAAAATACAGGAAAACATGGTTTTTAATTCAACTTTTCTTACATATGAGAACATGTTGATGCACACAGTTCAGGAATGAAGGTGTTAAAATGAAGTAAACATTGTTCTGAACAGGTAATTTCCCCTGGGGTCATCTTTCTGCACTTCCCTGGAACCCAGAGTGGTTTGGATCAAACCAAGGCTGAAGTACCCAACGGAGAAAGTGCAACAGTGACCTCTTCCATTCCCCTTCAATTACTCAACTGCTCTTCACTGTAAGTGCAATCACTCGTAGCATGTTAAGCATATATGTCCCAGTGTTCAACAAGAACTGTTGAGCTCACAGCCCTTTAAAAAAACCCTTGAAAGTGCATTAAAAGTCAGAGCTTCCATTAAGACTTTCTAAAATTGTATTTACTACCCTTAGGAAGCCACAGGAGCTAAGGCTTATAGACCTTTTCCTGTTCAATTCTGATAACTCTGTAAGAAAAATTTAGAACACTTCAGTACTTAGAATATCCTACAGTAACATAAACATCATATGTTCAGCCTACCTTGCCTTGGGCCAACTGCCCTTCCCCATTATGTAGGTGTCATGCATTTATTAGATTACTGTTCTTATTTATTTTGTAGTATTTCTCTCAATTCTCTTGCCAAAAATGTCACTTTACAGTATGTATGAAAACATAGCTTGAGCTTTTTTTGTTAATCCCTTAGAAAGAGCACCGCTATTTCTCTCCTTCACTGTCTTCACAAATTATCTTTAGAAACTCTTCAGAATTATATTGATCAAATGCTACTTTTCCCATTTGTTACTTAACCTCTATATTACTCTTCTGAATACTACACCTCCAACACATTCATATTTCCTTAATCTTTTCCATTCTTTATTAGGGACACTTACCTACAATACCCCAGACATCTTATATACCCACTCAGACTCCACAATAAATAGCCACCACTGCCACATATGGACACTGTACATTCACAGATAGCAATAACCACTGTCTGCTCCCTACATTTGCTGTTCTCACAACAAGCAACAGCAGAAAACAACTCCTTGAGCAAACTTCTGTCTTGATTTCCTCTTCCCTTCCTAGAAACTGCTGTACGGCTGTAGTCAAGCGCAAGGACATTTCTGCTTATCTGTTTCAAACCCAATTTCTCTTCTCAGGGGAAAAGACTATCAAGATGAAATGAAAATATCCTGTTGGTTGAATAGACTATATGCTGCATCATGAGTAGCACATATCTTTTTCTCATTTATATTTGAAACAGTAAGGGGTCTGTGTAGAAACAATTTCTCCTCTCCTCATCCCAACTTCAGCAGCATCTGTTAAGGTCAAATTTTTACAGATGGAACTTGTAAGTCACAGGGTCAAAAAAACACATATGATTAACCAACAAAGCAGTTCACAACCTCTACACTTTAAATTGTTTCACAGAACAGTAGTCTGTATATGGAGGCTTGTATGCATGTCAATAAGTAAGGCAGTTTGGCTGATACTGACTACTGATATAGACTGTTCCTCTAGGCAGACAAAAGTGAAAATGTGAAAGACTGAGTTACACTTTAATGACTTAAATTGCTCTTGGAAAATCATACCTGCTTTTATTTTAATGGTTCAAAGTTATTGGTGGTGTAACCAGACAGGTGCATTGGCATTACACCAGGAATTATCTTAGCACATTCTAAATAAAACACAATCTCAAAAATATTTCCTTTTTTAGCAAAAGTGCTCATTAAATGCACTTTATTTACACTTAAATCCAGAAAGGTACAGGAGAATCCCTTGACAGCTTAATTTATATATCACTATGATTGATAGGCTTGTACTTTAAAATAGTTATATATAGTATAATAACCTTTAAAAGAGTTGTTCCTATTTTACACATTTACCTAATTACAACCCCTAGACACATGTCCCTCTGCTCTTCTTGTAAGTAATTACTTGACAAAAGAACACATCATCTGGTTTATTGTGGTGGAAATTTATTGGACTCTCTAAAATAAGAACTGTACGGTAAAGAAAAACAGAATATATTTAGAACGATGGCAAATGAAAGCAGAACTGCATTTTTAAATTAGTGGTATTATTTTGCAAAAGAAAAAATACCAGTGCAGTTTTATCAATATTGATGCAAGTTTGTAAGTGTTTAGAATCAAAATGTCCTTACCCACAAGAAGTAATACAGAACTCCATGAAGTTACCCAGACAATTGGAATTCAATGACAGATTTTGAAATGCAATTCACAATGATATGGACACGGGAGAATCTTGTTTCAAAAACAAAAATAATAAAATAATAGCAAAAGTTAATTAATAAGGCAAACATGTCTGTCAGTATATTGTATACAACTCTGCTATCTGGGAAACTCCCATGAAGCATGCCAACACATTGTTCCGTCTACCCAGGAATATGAATGATAAATTTCTGTAGTGAGAAAAATGAGCAAGTTAGAACAATATTAAAAGGGTAGTATGAAGTAAGAGCAGAATACAATCTCACAAACTATTCGTATTTATTATTCCTAAAACAGAGTTTGGAAAAGTAAACAACAAAATAGCTTTGTAAATTTCCCTGAAAAATAAGATTTTCCCATTGCAGCGATACCATAAGATACCACTTCTTTCAGAGACAGAAAAGAATATTTTGTAATAACACTCAGGAACAGCTGCCAAAAACTGAGCTGTTATCTTATCTGTTGTGCATTGTTTTCAAGAGACATCATATTCACATGTCAGATCATAACGACAGTTATAAAGTAAAAATAATAATCTTGTCCACCAAATTATTTTGCTTCAAAGTTCTTGCTTATTCTATCTAGAAGACATAAATAATTGAAATGGATTAAAAACTTTAAATGAAAAAGACTGTTTTCTCATTACTGTTTAACTGGAATGAAACCACCACCTCTTAAAATATACTTTGTACTCTGTAAAGTTATAATTGATCAAGCACCAGGACTAAAAGTTGCACTTCATCTTTCTCACAAACCATTATTAATATTTCCACAAGCTATAGCCATATTTTGTACAAATCTTACACCTCACTGAATTGGAACAAGAGCTTCTACTAGGAGCTAAATTTCTCCCACTGAGACAAGAGAAAAAAAATAAAGCCCCACAGGCAAACAGCTTGGTTGTTTGCAGCTACTGGTTTAAATGGCAGACTATCTCCCCTTTCAAAGAACTAGAAATTAATCCATAAATCCTGATGCTCACTTTTCACTGCCCTCTCAGAAATACTTCCATGACCTGCTAGCACACGATTAGCTCCACGGTCCTTCAAATGAATGCCTCACAGGGACAAAATCTAAACACACTGGTCAAGTTTTGTATTGCAACTTTTAGAGATCCAATTTGAAAACTGTTGACTTGTAGAAAAATTAAACTTAATAACCATGCAATGTATGTTACCAAGACATGGGGCCTGGTTAAGCCTGCCAAGTAAGTATTTATTTTGAAAACTGTATATTTCAAGACATTGCTCATTAGATACAGAATTTCCCAAACTACAGAACCACTAGCTAAAATTTCACTTTATTCATTTAGACTAAAACTCCAAACTGAGGGATATTTGATGGGGTATGTTGTGATAATAGTATCATTACAAATTCAGCACTCATTCTGTACTAATTGCAAAACTCAGCAGAGAATCAACAAGTCGCATTAACTGTAGAAGTAATGCTTCGCCTTCCTTCACCAAGGCTGAGCCACGCTGCGAACAAAGAGTCTGTAGGAAGTTTCTCCAGCTGCTGTCCATAGATAGAGACTTCTGATTTTCTAAACTTGCCAAGCTCATGCATTTCCATCAACAGAAAATCAACCATTTTTTTTCTTTAATTCACTGGAAATCATTATATGAAAGTTACTGGCAGCTATGCAACTCAAGCAATTTATACAAAATTGTCACATGGACCTGCACAAAACCTGGCAGCTTTATTACCTTCAAATTGACAGTAACTTTAAAAAGCCAATTTTTTTTTTCTTACAAACATCAGTCAAAAATATGAGTGCAAACAAAATAGGAGCCTCTGTCTTGACAGAAATAACAGGTTTCAATAAAGCCTTACAAATAAGTATATTGTCACAAAGGCATTTTCAGTAAGATTACCGATTGTTCCTATGTATAGAGTGTATTTGGCAAAAATCAGAAGTTTTATATATGGCATACATATGGCTCCACATATGTGAATGCTGTATTACACTTAGTATCGGTTAAGGAAACCTTCTAGAGAAAGTTATTTGTTCTTACCAAATCTGCTGTTCCTAAGCAGAAGTGCCCTGAGTTGCATTAGAGACTGACTCTATCCTGAAACTGAACCAATTCTTATGTGTTAATGGCAAAGTGTTATAGACTAATCCAAGCTGAAAGGGATTGCAAAAGGTTATCTTGTCCAACCACCTACTCAAAAGAAGGTCAAAACTGAAATCAGACTGGGCAGGTTGGAGCTTTGTCCACTCAGGGCTTGAAAACCTCCAGTAGTAGACCTAATTCTTAGCATTTCATTTTGCTGTTTTATTCTAGCACTTTTAAAATTGCAAAGGCAATCATATCAACAGCTTTAACAATAACTTGTAAAGAACACACGAGGAATTCCATAACATCAAGGAATCAAAGTGTATTGAGGGTAAATATTCATCTCAACAGTTAAATAAGGAACTTTTAAAAGCATATTGCTATTTACTGGTCTTCATGAGTCAGTGGGTAAGACAGACTCTCTCAATAAATGTATCTGTTATAAACTGAGACGTATTGAAAAGTTTTGTACTTCTGCAACCATATCAGTGATGAAGTAAAAGCATGACTAATTATGTAAAAAGCTCACTCAAAGCACCCACCTGCAGAACAGAGACAAAACTGAGTCCTGATCCTAACTCATAAAGGTTATTTCTTAAACTTGGAACAAAGGCTGCTCTAAAGAGCAAAGCTTAGAGAAGACCTTAGCTATATTGACAACTCTAATGTTTATCTAATAACCCCTACATGCGCACAGCTTTAGAACAAAGCCAACACAAATCCATTGACTCTACCAAGGATCAAAAACAATATGTTGAAGAAGTTTCAGGGTTTCTCATGCAGGGAGAAATACATGACAAAGTTTCTCAACAGATCCATTTTTCTGCCACAGTGAAAATAGAAAAAATAAACAAACAACCCTCCTGAAACAACCTCTGTAAAGATTTCTGCTGTGGTATATTACAAATAAAAGGAATCCTCCAAAACTTACATTTCAATAAAAAGATAACTATTCCTTACCTTTAGATTCTAAAATGTTTGATAATATACAGTAACAAGTTAAAAATTTAGGGTTTTTAAATGTATCTATTTGGTAAAAAAGAAAGCACATAGGAGTAAGACATTATTTTTCTATGGATTTCCAACCATGAAAATAGCTTTGTGATATTCACCCATACTGGTCTATTTTCAATTGGCACAGCATTAAAGAAGAAATCTGAAAGACACCAAAGAGAACAGTATTCTTTGAAATTGTATACCTCAACTGCCAGAAACATAATCATTTTCTTCTCTTTTCTACTCTTAACCTTCTGCCAGCTTAAGGTCCGTTATCGGTTCACAGCAGAATCAGGCATGCAAAAATAATGGTTAGATAAGCTGAAAGCATGTCATGAAACATGGGAACTGCGAAGTAGATCTTTCCTTCATATCGGGCAACAGTTATCTGCTAGACTGGTTAAGTGTACTGGTAAGCCACATCCTTGGCTTCAATTTCCTGTAATGTTCAGCTTGTTTTTCTAAAGTAAATTTTGTTTTCTCTTTCCACTAAACTTGCAGATTTTCCATTACTATTTCTGCTTCACATAGGACATGTGGATATAGAGGTGCTCTTTGTCAAACTCACATAGTCAAGAAAAAAATAGCTTTGCTACAAATACTTACGTTGATTGGTAACATTTTTAGCATAAACTTCAGAACATTTGCTGTTTGCAACTGCTTTTAGTCCCTTTTTCTAGTTAAGGTTTTAAGATAGTCACTAAGCCACGTAAGGCATCATTTTAAGGTTCTATATACAAGTAACGATGTTTGGTTCGTGGTAGGAAATTCTATCTCGAATTTAAATGACAACCTCCAACATCTGTCGCTTTTTCAGATCAACTATTACATAATAATAGCATATGGCAAACAAATAAATATCGAGATAATAATAATTAAAGCTGCAAAAGGAGACACTCTATCGATGAAGCAGTAAGATCTGAGTTACGAACTACTTTCTTTGACAATATTTTCAGAAAGGAGGGTCAAAAAGGGGTAATTTTTAGGACAGTCATACAGTAAATGTTAGACAGTCATACAGAACAAGTTATATAAAATATACTAAGGATAAAAAGCAGACTGTCTGACAGGCAAACAAAATGCATAGCTATAAAGCTGAAAGCAAAACCACATACCAAGAAAAAAGCAGGCAGAATATAGATATATTGAATGACACCAATTATAAAAAGAATCGAGTCACACTTAAGAAAATAATCACAATTACAGCAATTCTACATCAAAAAGATACTGTCCTTGATGCCCAGGGTTTTAAAGAGCATTTCTGAAACCAATACTACAATTAATGTTTTTCTTTATACAGTGTAGAACCAGAAAATATGCAAAGAGTACTCACTACCCACTTGACAAACACAAAACCCTTTCTTTCTCCCTGTCTTTTCAATTATGTGAGGAACATATGGGCTGATCCATTCTCATAGATGTCTGCAAACCAGTCACCATAGTGATGTGAGGAAAGGGGAAATGAGTAAAACAGTAATTCATCAAGGATTTCTTCCAAATTTAAGACATTGCAATCCCTGCTTCCCAGTCAAGGCAGGATTTCCCTGACAGTATATCTGAGTGGTGCAAAAAAAGCAGCCACTTATACCCTCCTTTATCAACTTCCTTGCACAAACTCAGCTAAAGATTCAGCTGGAATTGTCTCAGGCACCATGCAATGTGTTGTACTATTATGGAGCAAATTACTGCCAAACATCTGATTTGTGGTGGGTTTGCCTCCAAAGGTGAGTGTCGAATCCATATGCACTGTCATTTAGGATACAGCTCTATTATGGACAATATGTCTCTATGATGCTCCTCCGAAAGAAAAGGCAGCAACACGCCACACACCCCATTTTCAAGCTTTTTCAGTAGTATAGCTCAAAGATGGTATAGGTCGTAGCATAGTTCCCAGAGCAGCATGTTCCCCAACTGCTATACTACAGTTTGAGTATTAATGATGAATATGTTTGTGGATTCTGTTTATATATAAAAATATCAATATAACACAAATAAAAGGTGTAGAGACATCACATTGTCCTGACTCAGGTAAGCCAGAAGCAGAATTTTTTATTACCAAAGTGTGACACACACTTGGTATCGAAGCAGGACACTTTCAATAGAAATATAAAACTTTTTCCAGCAAAACCAGTTCTGTTTGCCCTGAAATGACCTGAGAATCAATGGAAACTGGGGCATAAGAGACGGGATTGCCAAAACAAAGCATTTCAAAGAGACAGTGTAAATAAATACAAACCATGCTTACTCAGCTACTGCAGAATTACAGTATTTTATCCAGAAAGTGGAAATAAGTTCAATTCCTTTCTCTGCTCAAACGCATTTCAAGCTGCATCTCCCACCTCCCATGAGAACACAGTAACTGTACACAGTCTGAAATGGGAGATCTAACCTGTTTTCTCAGCCACACCTATTTTACTTCGTACTGCACCTGGACACTGGAAGTAGGAGAACTCAGGAAGCTGATGGCCTGTGTGCCCTGTAGATGCCTAAAAACCAGGTACACAAAAGAAAAAAAAAAAAAGTAATACTTCACATCATTCTGTCTTTCATTCCTGCTCGCTTTATGACAATATCATGTTACATAAAGTAGAAAGGGACTGGGAAAAAGGAATCAAGGGAAATTCAGATAAAAATTTTTTCAAGTTCAATGGCAGGTCACTTAGCTGAGAGGTGAAAAAAAACCAAACTTGACTGCACTTCATATTTGAAACTGGGAAGAAAACATCACAGTTTGAATTCATTCCTTTTTTCCCCACATTCTCCAAGTCTTTTGCCTCATTACTCACTGCAGACTGAAACTTTTTTTCATGTACTCTCTGTATCCGAAAGTGGCTCTGTGTCCACTGCCTCCCTTTTTACAAAAAAGCATCAGTGCTAATGGCTCTGTAACACTATACACAAGCTGTTTCCAATGTAAACAGGTAGATGCAAAGATGATTTTGCTATATATTTTGAGAAAGAGCTGAAAATAACACATTAGTTTATTATGAGATGTTTTTCCTGCATCATAAATGGCATTTTCAGTGGCTAACAAAGGATACAATAAGGCAAAAAAATAAACAATTATTGATAAACTCATCAATCTGTTTTGCTGTCTCACTGAAAATAATTAAACTATTTTTCATTATATCTTCCCCTTCAGGGTTTCATGTAATTTAGATCAGATTTTTTCCCCTTCCAATTACTGAAGAGAAAATTAACATTTGTAAAAGTCACTTAATTGCAATTCTTGGCAGGCAGCTTAAACAAGCCAGTATAGGTGTTTGCAAATCTGTTTGTTTTTATGCTCTTTTTTTTTCCAGACTACACCTAATGAAATACAGAGATCAAAAAAAACCTTGATATTTAATATTCTATCTATTGCACTTTCTGATTTCTCAACAATATTAATTAAACAGTAGTGCTAAACATTAAATCTCTTCCATCATTACAATGAGACACACCAGAGTAAGTTAAAACTCATTTCTATAAAAGTATTGATGAAGATGAGGTGACACGTATGTTTGTACATTCACAGTCTTTTCATATTGGCATAGTGACCTATTGATGAATTTGCAGTAACCCTTCAGTGAGTTTTCAGCATTACTTCTCATAAACAGTAACAATTTACTTCCTTATTGCTCACCTAGACATCAGAGCTCTGTCAGTACAGGTTCAAGTTTCTATTATAAGCCATTTTTTCAGCTTGAGGGAAAAGGGAAAAGCTAAAGCTTTTTTTTTTTTTTTCCTTTAGACTAAGGAAGGAAAAGCCTCAACAAAGGTTCTTTCATGAAAAGAAAAAAAAATATCCCTGCAAAGACTAATCCTCTGCACTAGTTTGCTCTACTGGTGACCTTTAGAAAGATCTACCAAAGCTAAAGTGAAGCTTAATTAGCAGAAAGGGCAGCTGAGAGAGCAGGTAGCATGAAGAAAAAAGCTTTTAATCTTTATTGTACAGGATGAGAATTTTTGAAAGAGGGATGAAATCCTAAGACTGCTTCATAAATGTTGGATACTGGAACTCATCACTCTGCATTAGCTAAAGATAGAATTATCCAAGAGAGACATCCTATTCTGAAAACAATGTTTTGCCTAACTGGTATGATGCTCCAGTTAAAGGGAAAAATATCTCATTTAGTACTCAAGAAAGAGACTTATTCTTGAAGTTTCTACATAAAATTGTTACTGCTCCAATGATCACTAAGTATGGTTCTAGACGCTGTTTTAATACCTTGAATAGCAAAATATATTTCTCTCGCCTTGATTTTTAACATGTGTTATGGGCAATTCAAACAGGTTAGTCATGTGACTGTGACGTGGTGTGAACTGTCATCCTCTACAACATGCAACTTGTAGATAAAGGGTATAACCAACGTTTCCTCTCTGAAAAGCATCACTGCACTTGCAGAATACCAATCTCAAATAACAACAGAAAAAGTCTAGATCCTGAGAACTTCTTATGTTCAAACCTATTTACAGCTGAACAAAAAGCATGACTCATACCTACACATAACATCACCAAAAAGTCTATCATTAAACAAGGCTTAAATAACTCTATATGAACAGAACGAAACTTATCCTGTATTCATGAAAACTCCACTTCTGTGTATTGCATCTCCATGTTTATTCTGTGAGTATCAGCCTCGTGAGAAGATGTTGTTTCATATTTAAACCATCTTCATTAAATTGTTTTATAACTACACCTGAATGGTATACTACCGCAGATGTTTTCAAATATCTGTCTTTGCATTCACTCAAAAAACACCCTTTGTTATTTGTATATCAAATTTGAATGCAAATCAACGCAGACATTTTAGAGCTCACCACTCAAACCCCAGACACCCCTTCCTCATTGACCTCCAATGTTTTTTGGAAGAGGTTGGAGGGGAAAATCCTCTGAAAGATATTCTTCTAAACAGTCTTAAAGAATGTGCTTCCCTAAATCCAACACGCAAAATGAGATAAGGTAGTGAAGAATCATTGTCCAAGGTCTTCAATGCCCTAATGCCATGTTTAAAAAACCAAGACGTTAAAATGTAATTTTATTTTGCCATTGATCTAGAGTATAATTTTAAAAAGTAAGAGCTACCACACAATAATGCTCTGACCCTGAAGTTAATGCTACTGTGAGGAAGCTCTAAGAGTCACATAAAACTTTCTGAAAGTGCAAACACATCCAAACTACCAAGAAGGTAAAGGAATACTGGGCTGTACCTGTTGGGATGCACTACAATCCCTTGATAGGATTTTACGCGCCTATCACACCTTTACATGCCACAGTTTGCAGCGGTTGCCAGCCTTAGGTGCATACAGACCAGTAACTGCAGGAGAACTTCATATCCATTTTGCAGTGGATGTCGAGCTACAGACAGTGCTCAACTGGTCAACAGCTTCAACTGGGACTCCATCAGGAGTGAAACCAATTTGAGTTCACCAATATTAAACTCAAGCGTAACTCAGGAGGCAATTTTGCACCAAGAAACCTTCCTTGACAGTAAATCAAACTAAGACAAAGACACACGCCAAGAATACTGAAGGAACTAATTTTCCTCATTAGCACAATTCATTTTTTTTTCATTTTACCTCTACAAAAACATTTTACTCTGAGACTTTTAACATCCTTGCTAACAATGAGGTTGAAGTGGAAGGAAAAGAAATATGGAGGATGAGATCATTTGAGCATCTGTTACAAATTAACAGGAACATAACAGGCCAGTAAAGTCAGCAATGCAGCATAATGTGAATAATACAGCCTGAAACAGAATACTGGGGTAGAAGAAACCCTCAAAACATACCCAAAACAAAAAAACCCCAACCAAACAAACAAAAAACCCCTTAATCTGGCAGGCAATTAGAAAAAGCTAAAGGCCTCACAACGTGTCAGTGACATAGAAGTTGCCTAGGAAAAGCTGTAGTCCAGAATCATCATTCTGTTCCCTACAAGGCAAAGATCCTGGTTTTCCAGGGTTAAAGAGAGAGACTGCACAGTCTGTAACTGTAGAATTATCCTGAGGGAAAAGAGAAGCAGGAATAGAAACAGGTGCTTGAGGCAAGTTTCTTATACACTCCAGAAGATTATGAGTTTTTACCAGCAGGATGTATTACTAAGTCTACCTGCAAATGACTTAAAGTCATATTTACAAAAATAAAACAAACAAACAAACCCACAAACCACCCCAAAACCCCTATATTTACAGAAAAGTATTGAGGAATTACATATATGGAAGTGAGAAGTGGACCCTCCTCTATGCCTTACCATAGAACACTGAATCACACAGGCTTGAAATCCTCTGATTATGAAACTGTGTAAGAAATATTCCTCCATACTTTTTATAAGGCTCTCAATCACCACTAAATCAATAATCAGCAATTTTTTGTTTCTTTACAATACAGGGAAACCTGACAGCTACAAAGGCTGTGCAAAACTATTGGACTGGCTGGGAACTCTTAAAAGGGCTCCTGAAACTACTCAGTTAGTTTTATGAGGAAAAGAGCACAGCAGTGCATGGAATAATTTTTAATCAAATTACATCACTTCTACAGATTTGCATATTCTTCAGCAGAAATACCTACTACCTACACTTTATATACACAAACAAACCCCTGTATTATGTTCTCTAGGACCAAATACTCATCCCAGTAGCACAACAAGATTTTTAGCTCAGAATTAGAGTTCCCTTCCTACAAATAACTTTACTTCTGAGTTCTGCTTGGAAGAAATACCCAGAAGCAAATTCTAATAATTCACACATTTCGCTTTCACACGTTGCGCTGTACGTGCAAGAAACACTGTGAGATGAGAAAAACATTCCCAGCCCGTGACATGCACATTTGTACTCTCCATCACGTAATTCCGGCCCTTGCCCTGCACGACGAAGCGCCACTGGGTCATCCAGCACAAGAGGCACCAGCGGGTGGGCTGCCTGCACCACCTACTGGTCTCTTACAGCATTGGTTCATTGCCCTGGATGGACGGATGGATGGGATTCTTAAATGTGTAGTTTTAGTCTTGTCCGAAATTCTAAAATCTTCAGTTAAATATGACGGGAAGTTCTTCTCCAATATTCAAAATATTACCATTTCATATTTCATCTGAATAATATCCACTCCATTTTATTGGGTAATTAAATCTAAATAAGAGAAGCACTGAAAGCTGTGTTTCACATGATTAACAAAATATGCAGCTGCTAAAGTTATTTCTTTAAGCTAGAAAATATTTGGGACAACCTGTTTGAAAGTTACCAAATTACTACCCCCCCCCAGAGACTTGAGGGGAAAATGAGTAACACAAGCACTTATTTAGGTGAGGACAGAAAAGCATAGCCATCCAAAATACAAAAAACCCCTCAAGCTCTTTCCAAGGAAGTAACAAGCAGTCAGACATGAAGTTGCTATGCAGCAATGGTGCTGCATGTTCACCTGTGTAATGGGACAATTTTGGTACAAGTATCTCAGGGTAAATTAGCAGGAAAGTCAGTAAAAAGGAATAACAATAAATATCACTAAACCATTCTACACTACACAATTAGGGATTATTACAAAACATTGCAGTCCTGAGCACTGTGAAAAACAGGTTCCTCTGTTGTCTAGAAACTGAAAAGAATAAATTAACTTTCACTGTATAAAAAGCATTACTCTTTTTCCATTGCACAAACAGCCTTGAAAAAATAAAAGAAAAATAAATAGGACTATGACAAGTGATTACACATCAGTGCTACTGAGCAGGCTCAGTAACCTTCACCATACATATTTTTCTGTACTGATCTCCATGTACTTCCTACACAATCCATTACACAAGCTATCTACCCTCTCAGTCACAGTTTTTATTCTCAAGGCCTCAATTAAACCTTCTGCTTCTTAACAATGTTTTTCTTCTTGTCCTGCCTAAAACAGACCTGTTTGCAGCAACCTTTCTATTTAATGGCACATTAACTATCCAGGCCTGTTCAAAGGGTGGGGAGGGGAGGGGGAGGAAGAAAAAACCTAAAATAAACAAACAAACAAAATCCCCCAAACAAACAAAAAACCAAACAAACAAAACCAAAGAAACAAGAAAGGTTATAACTTCTAGACTTTATACCTTCCTTTATTCCTTCCCCTGAACTTTCCCAGCCACTCCAAATCTTGCAAAAATAGAACCAGTTCTTCAGTGTGATTGCATTGCTAATTGATACCTTCTCATCCATTAAACTGACAGTTCCCTTCTATAAAATTGCAGGTTAATCAGTCACACACCTCTACAGATTTTTCCTATGTAAATGTAGTTGTATTATATTTGACCTTGAATTACACCTTACTGCAGGCTGTTTCTCCCATTTGTTGAGACCGTGTTCTGTGCTCCACCCTCCTGCCAGTTTAGCACTGTCTGCAAATTTTAACACTGTATATTTTAATCCTTCATCAGAATTATTAATAGAAACATTGAACATGAGCAGATACAGAATGAAGCCTTGCAGAAATCTGTTTAACAAACACCAGTTTGACACTGAACCATCACAGCAGATAAATTCCTGAGAAGGGAAACTCTTCACACCTCATTAGTAATTAAGTGCAGCTCACACATTGATGTACATTAATTTAAGTTAGGTTTTTTTAGTTGCTTTTGTGAACATTGACTTAAAGTGTCAAAAGATTTATTGTCTTCAAGATCCAGAAATCTATTCTTCTATCTGTACAATTTCTGTTACAGTGTTCCAAAGGAAATCAAACATATCTGCATTTGAAAAATGCAAGCTTTTTTTACTGTGCCTGTGAACGGCTTTTTGCAGTTGCTTAGAATGTAAAGACTTAGCTCATACTCCTCAGGAAAAAATTATCTAATGCTGACAGCATTAGATGTTCTTAGATCAGTTCTATATGTGCATGGCCCACAAAAATGAAGACATAATAAACACTAAATAAATATTATATCTTGAAACTAACCATACCTAAGAAAAACTGCACTGAAATCCATCTGTTAACCTCCATTCTTTAAAATATTTACTGCAACCAGTGTCCCAAACTAGAAAAGAAACAGACCTGTCAATTCCACCTGCACTAAAGTAGTGTCATCACATGCACACTCAGTAAATAACTGAGTAGAAAGTTTAAAAAATACTTCGTAAATTGCAAACATAATAAACGTAAAGGACAATGGAAAATCTCCTTAAACCACCCACAAAAGGACCATCAAAATAAAGCCCAGTATCATGTCCACAGTTTCAGAAAGTTGTTTCTGTTTTAGTATTTTGTATCTCAGAGAAAACAATTCTAATATTCTGACAGTACGTAAAATTCTGAGCAAGTTAAAAGAGTTAGACTAAAAGTAAGAGATTATATTGGGCCAATGTCAATTGGACCTTTTACTTTAAGCATTATAATTCCACGTTTTAGTAAAAATGGGTAATTGCAACCATGTTTTATTCAATTAACATAGCACAGATGAGCTAAAGCAGACTGAAACAACAGAAAATTATTCAGGATGACAGATCTCCAAAGAAATCTGCCACTTGGTAAACCAGCTGGTCATAATTAGACTCATTTTTGAAGGGAGGACAAAATCTTCAGTAATCAAGCCAGTTAAGCCAACAAGCATATTAGTTACAAAAAGACATAACAAGTGGAAGATCCTTTTCTCTCTTAACCAGAAATAAGAACACTTGTCCTCACATTTTCTAAACCAATTCCATGTTTGAAAGAGGCAGCGTCTTGTTTCAAGTGCAGAGCAGGCGAGTTACTCAGAGAGCTACCTCCTTAAGAGCTGACAGAAATCATGAAAACTGTCATCTCTAAGATCCTGATGCACAGCTGTATGTACCATGCAGGGTATGATGTCAATTACTCATAAACAAACAGCACCCTGATCTCCTTCTACATTAGCACACAGCCAAGGTGTGAAGAACTGGCTTAGCAGGTACTGGACCTTCATAAGCTTTGCAAGTAACACAGCTGATCATCCTTTATTAAAACCAAAGAATTACAGGACTCCTGTAATGTGGTGCCCAGCCTTCAGGTGTCCACACAAAACAGAGAACTGAATGTGCCACCATGACACCTTCTTCTCCCTGTTGTACAGGGCAGAAATAATGTCCTCCTGTAGCTTCAAACACAAGCTTAGGAACAGTTAAATTAAAACATCCGAATCACAAAATTTTAAGATCAACACTAGTTTTAAATGAATGCAATTGACTAAGAAATACAGCTGCTAAAATATTATGCAATTTATACAAATTTCTACTTCATTGGGGAAAAAGAAGGATTTTTTAGAGAAGATTTCAGCTTCTCAATACACAGTGAGGAAAGCCAGTGTGGTAAAACCATCACCCTCCCTGCATTATTACCCATCTTTCCAGATATGCCATTCACACATTAGCACTTCAAAAGATTTGCCCCCTTACTGAAAGACAGTGGGGTCTTCTCTCACACAAACCGCTTACTCTGCACCAAGCTCCCTCTCAGTGAGGTGGTGCACCTGTGTAATAGAAGTCATTTTGCTGAACAGAGAGAATACCAAGGAACTGGAAATAAAAGGTGGTAACTCCCTGTCAGGTGGCCACACAGATGAAAGAAGGGGGTCCTCCCTGCTTCACAAGTGGTGAATTACGGCATTGGCTCAGAGGTAGCAGTAGAACCAGCAGCTGCAGGCTGGCACAGCTGCTGACAGTGTGGCTGGATTTCTGGGAGCCTATCCCGCCCAAGCGGCTAAGCACAAGATTTGCAGCAGGTGTGCTGAGAGACTAAACATAATATCCAAACCCTCCAGTGCAGGAAGAGCATTACACTTGAATAGTCTTTAGTAGAGTTCTGGGAAAATCTTAGCTATTGCTTCACTTTTAAAGACCCAACCAATATTAGCCTTGGCCAAAAATAAAGTCACTGTGCTAGACTAAGATGAAGAGCATATCCAAGTCAGTAACACAGTGACCAGGCAAAACATATTGTAGGCTATCCCAACAGAAATAATTTTAATTGCTTCCTGAAATACTTCAAACAATCTAGGCAGAAACAGACAACATGATTTCCTTCCTAAGTGCACCTTTTAAATTATGAAATGGGTCCAGTTGGGTAAATAGTACCAAGGAGAACACAGATATGAATGTATTTCAACTTTGTAAGAAAGCGTTGAATGACTGGGAAAAAAACAAGTCCAGGATAGAAGTTTCCTCAGCTAATACATACAGGTGCTGAATTTCCCCTGTACGCCTCTGTGGCTTATGAGGGAACACTGTTGTTTCATGGCCAGGATCCAAACCTGCCTGCATACATCAGCGTGAGCTCAGCAATTTACAATGCTTCCATGTGAAATCACTGACCACTGCTCTAGCTAACTGTGAGAGTCCAGCTGCCACTTTTACCTCCCAAAACATGAGTGCTAAAACGCATCTAAATACAGTAACAAAATTATTATTTTATATTTTTTAAATCCACCAGCAACCAGGGGAGTTCTAAGACAGATAAAACACTGGCTGGAGTCAATGGAAGCCATGGCATCATAACAGTCGAAATTAATCTAATCAACATGATGCTGGAAATAGGGTAGCAGCTGATCCATCTACATAAGGACTCCCAGTGCTGCCACTACCAATCAGCAGGCATCATTGTAATCTCTCTGCCAATCCAGATTTCTACAATCGTGATTTCTGTGTTGCACCAATGCTAACAAAAGCAAGACAATCTGGATGTAGTACTGTCAAAGCATTTTTTAATGGAAACCGTTTTAAAGGCACAGATCTGACATCACGGTAGGTTACAGAAAGCGTTTTGGCACTTCCACAGGAAATTGCAGATGTAGTTGTCATACACACTGGCATATCTGTGCTACTTTAAATCTGCTAAAATATTTTATAATTGGTCAAAGCACAACCATTAACTTGTGGTAATGGTAAATACGTGTTCCAGTGAATCACAGATATCCATTATGTAAGATGAGCCATGTTACCATCTCTTCATTGTCAGTACCACACGCTCATTCCAACTTCTGACTATAGAATCGTTAAGGTTGGAAACGATCTCTAAGATCATTCGAGCACAACCATTAAATCAACTGTGCCGAAAACGTTCAGCAATTTTTCACCCCTATTTGTAAACACAGATGCATTTTTTCCGATGCATTTTTCAAACAAGACTTTTATCCCTTCAGCGCAAAATTATAAACGCATTTCGGCCAGAAAAACCCTGCGTATACTGCACCAAGGCACACTACTGCAGCCCGAGCCGCCCCAGGCCAGGGCGATGCGGACGGAGCACGGCTGCGGCTGCCGGGCTGGCCCGAGAGGCAACGCCCGCAGCGCCGGCGCGCCCCACTGCCCCACCCCACCAAACTGCCGGGAGGGGCCGTGGGAAAGAGCTACCAGCCCAGCTCCACCTCGGGAAGGGGAGGAACAAGGGAGGGAAGGGTTGTGCCCCCACCCCAAGAGCCGCTCCGGCCCCGCCTCCCCGCCGCCCGTGGAGGGCGGGCTCTGCTCCCGCCTACCGGCCGGTGCTGCAGAGCGCTGGGCGGCGGCGCTGCCCCGCGACCTCGGGGCTCTCGCCTGCCCCGGCCCCCGCCTCCTCGCTGTCCGTAAGCGCCGCCTCTTCCCCGGCCCCCGCCTCCTCCGCGACCGTGGCAGTCCCCGCCGCTTCCTTCAGCTGCTGCCTCGGGCGCGCCGCTGGGCCGCCGCCGGCCGTGCCGGACCCCTTCCCTGCGGGCCCGGCTGCCGCCCCGCTCCGCCTGCATGGCCGGGCTGCGCCTCCCGGGCCGCGGCGCCGCGCCCGCCCCGCCCACTGCCGGAAAGGGGCCGCTCGCCGGGGCCGCGGGAGATGGGGGCGTGCGGGACCGCAGCAGCGCCCGCTGCCGGCAGCTGGAGCGCGGCTGGAGCGCGGCCGCGCCGGGAGCGCCGGCCAAGGACTCGCGGACAGCCCCGCGCCTCCTGGGAACAGCCCCGCACGTCCCGGGAACAGCCGCGGGATGCTCTGCCACTGCACCCTCTGCAGTTCTCAACGAGCAGATCGCTATCCACATGTATTAAAAATAAAGAAAAAAACCTCCAGCAAATAATGTATTTAATGTTTAGAAAACAGTACGCTGAATTAAAGCAGCACGTATCATGGAATTGTTTAGGTTGGAAAAGACCTTTAATGTCACTGAGTCTAACCATTAACCCAGCACTGCCGTGTCCACCACTAAACCGTGTTCGTAAGCACCACATCTACACATCTTCTAAATACCGCCAGGGATGGTGATTCTACCACTTTCCTGGGCAGCCTGTTGCAATCCCTGACCACCCTTTTGGTGAAGAAATTTTACTAATATCCAATCTAATCCTCCTGTGGTACAAGTTGAGGCTATTTCCTCTTGTTGCTTGCTACCAGGGCGAAGAGAATGAGCCCCACCTGTCTACAGCCTCATTTCAGGTAGTTGTAGAAATTCATAAGGTCTCACCTGAGCCTCCTTTCCTCCAGGTTAGACAAACCCAGCTCCCTCAGCTGCTCCTGCTTTGTTCCAAACCCTTTGCCAGCTCTTTCACCTGTTGCTGGACACCCTCCAGCACCTCAGTGGCTCTCTCATAAGTGAGGGGCCCAGAACTGAACACAGGACTCAAGGTGCAGCTTCACCAGTACCAAGTACAGAGGGGAAATCACTGCTCTGGTCCTGCTGGCCAAACTATTGCTGATACAAACCCAGATGCCATTGGCCTTCTTGGCTACCTGGGAACACTGCTAGATCACGTTCAGCCAGCTGTTGACCAGCACCTCCAGCTCCCTTTCCACTGGTCAGCTTTCCAGCCACTCTTCCTGCCAGCCTGTAGCATTGCATGGGGTTGTTGTGACCCAAATGCAGGACCTTTGCTATCTGTAGCAAATGAGGAAAAAAGCAACTGATCTCAGGCTGACAGGGTGTTACACAGAACACTGCGCTACATGAACCCCATGAAGTGACTCAGCAGCCACTCGAGGAGTGTCCTCCTCTGAGGATAAAGAGCAGGGACACGGGAACAGCTTTGTGACATGCTGGTTTGTTCTGCTCGTCTTGAGCTAAGTAGCCACCCATGTGTCCTTGGGAAAGTTCACCAGTTTTCTAATGCTAGCTTGCCAGATCCCTCTCGAGCATGCAGGCTGTCATTTGACAACACACTTTAAAACATCAATCTGGTTTTGAAGGTTTTTAAACCCAGTAGCCTTTCCAGCAAAATGTGACCACAGCTCCCATTCTCTGAAATCGTGGACTGTACTTACTCTGCAGGACTACCTGTGGTAAGGGCTGCTTAGTTCTGGGGCATCGCATGTAGCGAATCAGTAAATTAGCTTAGCATACATGCAAATAAATAAAATAACAGGGAGCAGCACTGGCAAGAATGTTGCAAAGACATCCAAGCAATTCTCGTGCAGCCAGCACAGGTCTGGCAGACACAGAATGAGATAGAGCTAATAAAACCTGGCGAACCCAAGCTGTGCCTGCATCTGTGGTGCAATTAATCTGTGACACGAACAATCTGCCTGCAGATAACTGGAAGCTGACTATATGTACAAATTTAACAACTCGCATTAATTAATACTTGATTAGATAGATTGACAAATATCGTTAATATTTGGCAACAAATAGCAAATACCATTACAATTCATAAGTATGAACATTATGCATTATGAGGCATAGCAAAGTCATGATACTGTACATATGCATTTTGATTTTGTAATTTAATTTTGATCTCCCTATTATTATCGTCTCTAAGATAGACAATTAACATAAGTTATGTTACTATAGCACACAGGAGTCCTGCTCACAGGTGCTATTGCCATGAGCAATACAAAAATAGATGACAAAAGGTAATGCGATGAAGTGTTAACACAGACCTCTGAAACAGCAGATTATAGAGTATGAAGAGGTAACAAGAATGGTCAACATGCCAAGAAGAGATCTTTGCATACTAGTAGCTTAGCTGCTGTCAGCTTTTATAGACATCACAGTAAAATAGTCTGTTAGGGAGAGAAAGCTTTTGCATGACAATAACAAGACTGCTTTTTATTAATAAATTAATCGTAGTTTCTGTACCATGTTGCCAGTGTTTCTGCCACACATGTCAGTTCAAACCAAGAACAATTGTGTCAGGACAACAAAGACTTCTGCTTCTCCTTTTGCTCTGAAGTCTGCCATCCACGTGGCATAGTTTCAGCAGTCTTTCTTCCTAAATCCTAATGTTAGGAACAGTAGATGACCTAAGGGGGGGACACACTTGCTACCTATGGCAAAAACAAAACATTACAGGCGACAGCACCTAGACAATTTCTTGTCTTCCCTCCTCTGGGAAAAGTGTTATCTTCTGGCAAAAAGAGGTGGAAAGTTAAAACAAAAGTTAAAACAATCTCCTATGCAGTTGCTCAAACCCAGATGTTAGGCAGGTGTAGAAGTTAGTATATGTTGATCCATGTGCTTGATATTCATAGCTGGTGCCTTTTTAAGACCATCTCTAGCCTTAGCTGATGTCTTGCAACTTGCTAAAATTCATGAGCCCTGACAGTGTTTTCAGTTACATTAGCTGTCAAGGCCCCAAGCACAGCCCCTTTCTAGGAGTACCACTGGCTATGTTAGAGTTTAGCTGGCTGAATCCAAGGTCAGCTGCTCTGCTGATAAGACCTGTTATGAAGAAAGTTAGAAATGAGAGTCTTCCTCTCCTTTCTCTTGGAAACTGCTTTTAAGCTGAGGCTGTACCACTGACACACAGCACCTACATTTACAGCTGCTCTGCTGTTTCCTGCATCCTGACTCAGACCCTGACTCAGACCTGCTGGCTGGGCTTCCTGGATTGCTCTTGGACCTTCCTCTTCATTACAGGCTTGCTGAGCAATCACTGGATTCTATCTGACTCTCATTACCGTCACTGGCCTTCTCAAGAACCAGAAGTGCTTCTCCACATCCTGCTGCTTCTTGGTGAGGTCTCAGCTCCCATCTGCCTTGGCATCATGCTCCACCTGTGGCTCACCTTCTCTTGTTAAGAAAATGGCCCTTACCACCCCCTGACATTGCCATACTAAAACCACTACCACTCTGCCTTACTTAAAAATTTAGTCACATGGAACTTTTAATGTGCAGAGCAACTCTGCTGACTGTCCACAATAAAAGAAGCATAAGCCAGATGAGGTAGCAGAGACAGAGATTCATCTCTTACAACTCAGCTATCTATCACAGCCATACAGCTGCTCCACACACCTTTGTTTCACACTAAATGAGTTTCTACTCTTCAAGGTTGTGTAAAGGTTTGTAAAGCCAGCACGGCATGCTATCAGGGCAACTCTGACTTACGGGAAGTCTTTGCAGAATGCAAAACCAGAATGTCTTCCTTTGCATAGGGCTCATTAGGATGGCTGTGGCACTTCAGCTATTCTTGGCTGCTAGACTGGCTCTGCAGGTTGGAGATAGAGAGCCAAGCATACAGATGGCCAGCATGCACATACAGTGAGTATTGCTAGTTTGCAAGGCCTATACGTGAACTAGAATCCTGTTGAATTATGTTCAATATATGCTGTGTATAAACAGAATACAGCTGCACAAATATTTAAATATAAGACAAGAGTTGACAGACACACAGATGGAGGAGAACCATTCTGAGGAGCACGATAGGCAGAAGTCTCAGTACATCAGGAAACTTGACATTATCCAGTTTCATCACAACAGGAAATAATCATTAGGTAGGGTTTGAAGTAGAAAGATACACACTGCAGTAGATAAACTTCTGTGGATACTTAGGAGACCAGGGACAAAAATGAAGGAAACAATGAAAGCAAATAAGAATCATAGAATCATCAAGGTTGGAAGAGACCTTTAAGATCATCAACTCCAACCACCAACACAGCACTGGCACTGTAACCCCTAAACCACTAAACCGTATCACCAGCACCAGGTTCAGATGCCTCTTGAACACCTCCAGGGATAGTGACTCAACCACCTCCCTGGGCAAAGAGGACAGTGAAAGAAAATGAGATGCTTTTCTGTAAGTTCAACTAGTGGCTATAAAAACCTGTATTTAGCTGATGAGAGACAAGACCCAAGTACTTGGTACAAAATATAGATGTGGGAAATGGGTAGGCTGTAGAAGCTACTTACCAAGGCCAAGGATAACAGTGTTCTGATAGGATGAAAGGTGAAAACACAGAGTAGTGGTATGGGTGGATAGGGAGGACCATATAATAGAGATCTGATTCAGAGAGAATCCTAGACTTAGAGCTAGACTTTAATAGTGATGAACCACTGTCTGCTTTGAAAAAAGGGATCACCTTACCAGTTTTACACTAGCTGTGTGCCAATAGAAAAACATGTTAATAATTTTTCTTTAATTTCTGACTTTAAAAACTAAGTACTATTTGGCTATTCCAAAATTGCACAGTTTTGCAAGACTAAGCATCAAACAAGTCGTTAGCATCATCTGATGTGATTGAATTACTCAGAATCCAGAGGGTATCTGTGACAGAAATTTTGCCTAATACAGGCATATATTCACTGGCACAAGAAAACGGCACTGAGGAATGTAGGAAGGAGTGGATGTCAGAAGTATGTATGCATTAATAGAGTGATCCTGTTTTCACCTTTTGCTGCTTATGCAAGTATTAAATTGGTTTTGTTGCATTCTTTGTCACTGGGGTTATCTATTGCTTCTGCCTCTTCAGTTTACTCCTTTCTATCCTCAGCCCTACCATTCACTCACCAAACTACCGAGACTGTACCTCGACACCTAACCCAGTCAGTCTCCTCTGTTCTGAGATCTCTCAACGGAGAAGAATCTTTCCTGCCTAACTTATTTTCCCAGAAACATCTTCCTGACTTTGTCTGCTTCCTTAGCTCAGATTCCCCTGCAATTGACTCGAGCGCTTCTAACACCTAATTGTTTCTTGCTGTGACCGTGGCAGTGTGGTTCCAAATTCCCTATGCATCCTCAGTTTTCTCTTGCTCTCTTTCTGTTGTTGGTCACTTTTCAAAATTTTCCAAAGATAATTTCTGAAACCTTCTACATAGTACCGTAGAAAACAACGCAGTGACTCACTGTCTTACTGCACTGCAAAACTTTACATCTGTCTTTGAGAATACGTAGAGTGTCTCCTAAGGTATTCAAAATGTAAGAGCTGGTGTGATTGACTACCTTATGAAACAATAGTTACATTGCATTTTGAAATGTCATAAAATGTCAGAGGACACTGTCCTAGGATGTACATTTGTGGGTTTTAGTAATGTTCACAATGGTAGGAAGAATAACCTAAATGCAGAAGGAGAACACAAATAATTTGATAGGTTGCTTTACAAATGTTTTTATGGTAACTCTAATGGAAATCTGTGCTATTTGATGAGGCACTTTCATTTTCTGTGTTTTTTTTTCCTTTGATCTTTATAGCTGTCTCCAAAAGGATGTTTTGGAATACAGAAAGCAATATGCAACAGTGCTAAGATCCTGATGACAATACACCAAGAACAAGAATGGAAGTCAATTTATTCAGCAATTCCACTGCTGTAAACAGTTCGTCAGTCAACCATAAGCAGTTAGAGGGGCATAGCCTCTGGGAAGTCATTACTATTGCCACTGTAACTGCAATTGTAAGCTTAATAACCATAGTGGGAAATATTCTTGTAATGATATCCTTTAAGGTTAACAGTCAGCTCAAAACTGTCAACAATTATTACTTGCTCAGCCTTGCCTGTGCAGATCTCATCATCGGGATATTTTCTATGAACCTTTATACATCCTATATACTCATAGGCCATTGGTCTCTTGGAAGCCTTGCCTGTGACCTGTGGCTAGCACTTGACTATGTAGCTAGCAATGCCTCAGTAATGAACCTCCTAGTCATCAGTTTTGACAGATATTTTTCCATCACAAGGCCTTTAACTTACAGGGCCAAACGCACGCCCAAAAGAGCTGGCATCATGATCGGTCTGGCTTGGCTAATTTCCTTCGTGTTGTGGGCACCTGTAATCTTGTGCTGGCAGTATTTTGTTGGTGAACGAACAGTACCACCTGAAGAGTGCCAGATACAGTTTCTAGATGAACCCATTGTCACCTTTGGTACTGCAATTGCTGCGTTTTACATACCAGTGTCTGTGATGACCATTCTGTATTGCCGCATCTATAAAGAGACAGAGAAACGTACCAAGGACCTTGCTGAACTGCAGGGTTCAGAGTCTGTGGCAGAGTTTGAGACAATAAAGCCTCAGAAAGCTCTCCTGAAGTCTTGCTTCAGTTGCAAGCAACAAAACTTAGTCAAAAGAGAGAGGTGTCAGGCTTCTTGGTCTTCATCTAGTCGAAGTACGTCAGCCACAGTGAAAGCCTCTCAGGCAGCGAGTAGTTGTATCGACTGGGCTAAGGCTGATCAGTTAACCACCTGCAGCAGCTATGCATCATCAGAAGAGGAGGATAAACTTGCCACTGACTCAGTTTTCCAAGTAACTTATGGAAGTCCATCTAATAGTAAGGCAGAAGAGTTTAATGAGAGTACAGATGTTGTTGTCAAAGATCAACCTGAAGAAAATGATTTTGAGAACCAGAAATACTTTTTGTCACCTACCAAAGACTACATGCAGAAAAGTAAAAAATGTGTAGCCTATAAATTCCGATTGGTGGTTAAGGCTGATGGCACCCAGGAAGCCAACAATGGTTGCCAAAAAGTAAAAATAACTCCTTGTTCTGCTGCTCTGTCAAAGGATCCTTCCATCAAAAGCATGGATCCAAATATAAATAACCAAATCACCAAAAGGAAACGGATGGTTCTTATAAAGGAGCGCAAAGCAGCACAGACTTTAAGTGCCATTCTTTTGGCTTTTATCATGACATGGACTCCCTATAATATCATGGTTTTGATCTCCACATTTTGCCCTGAATGCATTCCAGTAACACTGTGGCACCTTGGATATTGGCTATGCTATGTGAACAGCACCGTTAACCCCATGTGTTATGCCCTCTGTAATAAAACTTTCAGGAAGACTTTTAAGATGCTGCTTTTCTGCCAGTGGAAAAAGAAAAAAGTGGAAGAGAAACTATACTGGCACGGAAATACCAGACTGCCATAACTGCCTTTGTAAAAGGAATAAGAGAAATATACTTATTGATGTAACCTAGCAAATTGACTGTAGTTCTGTCTTTTCAAAGCTGTTGCTTTATGTGTCTAGTGGTTAAAAAAAAATCTGCTGAAAAGTTAAATTTTGCATGAAAATAGTGTGTGCTTGGGATAAAAAGTCAGTGGCTGCTATGAGCGACACAGTTTGGTTTTGACTATGCAGTAGATCTGCATTAAAGTTACTATGTTTGGGGTCTTATGTTCTTTCTTTCATCCTAAGAATATGTAGAGTAAATTATGAACTACTAGAAATTAGACTGGGATGGGATCCAATCATCAGGTCAGGTCATCCAGTCTGTCTCCCTGTAATTCCCTGTTTTCCTGTAATTCCTTACTAGTGTATTGTCTATTTAGTTTTCAATGTAGCAAGCAATGGAGCTTGTACTACTTCTGTTTTGAGACTTTTCCACCTGCTGTTAAAATGAAACAAGGAATGTGTAAAGGGATAAATGTTGTCATGCCCAATAATAAATTATTAGGGAGATTAATAATGCTCAAAATGAACACACATATTGCAGGAGATTGTAATACTGATAAAATTCCCACTTTAAGGAGGTCTTTTGTGGAGACATTGGAAGGGCTAATAGTGAAGGGAATTGATAATGTACTTTGTATATGAAAAAGCCAGTCCCAATCTCAGTCCCAATCCATCATGCAAGTTACTGTCATCTGCAAAAATGGTGTTGATTAGCAGATATCTCTAAATTTCTCCAGTTCCCGGTACCTCTGAAGGAAATTTTAAAATTTTATGCAATACTGACAATGGTACAAATCAGAACTGACTGTAAAGCATAATGGATACATTCTATCTACAACACAAGGAAAGCTTTTCTCCAAATCACCTTTGTTGTGCTTCCCCTGAGCCCAAAATTTTCCATTACTGATGGAATGACACAAAACAAGAGAAAAGTATGTATTGATGCACTGTACCTTTGCTGCCTATATATAAACAGTGACAGAATTGGCATCCCTGAATGAAGATTTTTTAAAGTAATTCTGGAATATTTCTATAAAACTATTAAGGACATATGCCTTTTTTTTTTCTTTGAATAGCTTTATAAATACTAGTCAGTGTTAGGTGCTTGGAAACACAAGTTACCTTCAGGCACTCTCTTTTGGTTCAGCAGAAGCATATCTGATACAGCACTGGGGGCTGGAGTCAACCCCTAAGGTGGCTATAGCTTCTGGGGCTGGGTTGCATTGGCCTGGTTACAGTGACCTGAGGCACTGGCCACTAGCTGAGGTTTGCTGGGGCTTTTGGTGCTGGGGTCTGTGCCTGACTGATGATGCCTGTGATAGATTGGCAGGAGTCCTGCAGCACTGACTGAGCGCATAAGCAAGGGCTGCCTTCAGCAAAAGGCCATTGGAACAGAGGTGCTGGCCTGCCTCCTTCTGGCAGGAACAAATAAGAAGCCTCAGAAAAGGCCACCAGAAAACAAACTTAATGGCAACAGGAGTCACAAGGAATGAAGATGTAAAGGAAACAAATGTTTATGAATAAATGAGAAAGATCTTCAAGTACTCAAAGTTCAAATTCAGTTCTAGCCTTCCTATTAAAATTCTGAGTGAGATACTCTGGAATATTAGTTTGGGACAATCTTCATATAATATCTACTATACAGGTTAGTGGGACATTATAGTAGTTATATGAGCCAGTTGCACATTTCAGGGATTGTATTAGTCATCATGAATGTACCATTGCTCTCAGTGAAGTTGTTTGTATAATTTATTAAATTATCATACCATCAAAAAGTTTCCCTACAGATAAATAATTCTACCATTTCAACAACCACAGTTAAAGTAATTAACGCTTCTTTATCCCCAGTCTCCACAGGGCAAAATTGTGTCAGTGAAAGGTTGGCAGTGTAATAATGTAAAAGTATGTTCTCTAAATTCACGATTGAATTTGTAATGCACCATACTGCGCCTATTATTTTTGACTCATTAGCATATGATTACTTGTTAAAGGAAAGCAGAGGTTTTTATAAAGACCCTTTCATCAACTTTGCTCTGTCACTATCTGGAGCTTTTCCTGTGTACAGTAACTATGTACAAATTGGTTATTATAGTGGGTTTATTTTGTATTACATTGGATCAGACATTCAGTAAACTATGCTTGATTTTTAGCAAATGAATGTGCCCCTCTGGGACACAAGCTGTAGTTAATGGCAAAATTTATGAGGTAGTAACAGTTCCCGCTAGCTGCACTGTTGTTGCTAAAATGAAGCATTGGCTTCTACTGAAATTAAATGGGATATTTTTTGTTGGTTTCAGTCTCTGTTGAAGAATGTTCTGTAAATGTTTTGGACTCTGTGCTCAGTAAATGTATTAGAATACATGGTGATGGATGCAACAGTGTTGGTTTAATGTAATTGTGAAATATGTGCTCAAATTATGCTGCTAGCACTTGTCATGTGAGAGATTACATGGCCAAACATGAGTACACTGTAAATATGAAGAATTATATAAAGAGATGTGTGTTGCTTTATTGTTATGTAGGATGCTTTTTCTTAAAAAAAGAAATCAAAACCACAAAAAGACAAATGTGGTTGTCATCAGAGTATCAGTACTTAGTTATATTTTGTACCTTTGAAAAGTGTTGTGGGAGTTCTGCAGTGTAGGACAATCTTGTTATCTGTATTTCTGTAGTTTTAATGAAATTTTTACTGATCTTATAATTGGTTATGATCATGGACTAGTGAAAATTTTTTTGTAAAATTGCATTTTATTTATACGTAATTACATACACATACATATATATACATATATATGTATGTATTATCAATATAGATGCATAAATATACATCCCAAACTAAGCTTTTCAGAGACCTAACACCTTTTATGTTTTTAAGCATTGAATTTTCCCACAAACTGCCTTTACCTTTTCATATATGCCAGCCTCCCTGTATGTTCCAGATCCCCATAAATTATCAAAAAACATTAATTTTCTGTAAATATAATTTATGTTTGTAGATACTTGGAATAGTTCCCGGAATTTTTAAACAGGCACAGAACACCTGGATACAGTTGTGCACTTTTCTGTGACTACTTAGAGTGAAGAGCTTTGCAAAGGACAGAAAGGTCATGATAGACTGTAAATGCAAGGGTTTCCTTTATAGAAAAAATCTTGTTGAATTGAGAAAGAATTAAATCAAAAGAGTTATAGAGAAAATAGCCTAAGAACCTATAAAATATGATAGAGAATATTTTTCCATTAATTATACAATTCAATTGTCAATAATGCTTATCCTACTCAAGTATTTGTGTCAACTATTAACTGCTATTAACTGTTGAAAATTATTTTTGCATGTTTTGCATGAGGATTTTTGTTCCTCATCTCATTTGTATCCCCAGTGAGGCCTGCACTGGGATATATGGACTTGAGGAGTCTGGATTGAGAGGCAGTGATGGACTTCAAGGCAAAATACTTCACTGTACTTTCTTATCACACTTTAGATATTGTTCCAGTTTCAGAGCTAAGTCTCACGAAAAGTCCCCATCTCTAATTCTGGTATTTTATCTTGCGCATAGGGCTTTTTCTTGGTAACCTGTGACATTGCCTCCTTGTCATATTTGATAGATGACCTGAACATGCCAAACTAATTTAACTGATAAATCTTAATGCAAATGCAGGTAAGGATAGTCACATCCTTGAAGGAATAAAAATCTCACTGATGTGTGGTAAGCATGTTAAATTTAACTGAGAAGTCATTATGACCAATAAAGAATCCTGTATCATTTGGAAGGTGCTGTTTTCTCATGGAATGTAGTTGTTATAGAACTGGATACCCAGTTTAAAACTGAATTTAATACCTCTGGACTTTAGTCCGATTCCAGACTTTGAATAGGATTTTGTAAGATGCTTCTTTACTTGTGGTAGGAAACAGTTTCCAAAGTGCCCATTCATAGTTTTGGATTCCCAAAATCTTCATGTTGAAGGAGAATTTTTGGATGCTTCTTTTTTAAAGTTACTCTGTAATTTTTAGGGGACATAATTATTGCTGTGAGAAACAAAAACCTTTTTCCTCAGTTGTACCTAACAATCAAGCTGGAGTTACTACAGTCAATTTGTTGTGAAGTGTACATTTAGGTGCTCCTCTGTTGGAAAAAACTGCCCAAAAAACTCCATACTGCTTCCTTCTTTTTGATATTATAGAAGGTTTAAAAAAACTCAAACAAACAACACCCTCCCCCCAAGAATGGCCCACATCCACTACTTTTATGAGTTACAGACCGGGGTCAGAACTTTCCTCTGAAATGCCCGCAGTTTGCCTTGGGGACTCCAAGGCCTCCATCAGTTCCTGTAATGCTCCTGTCGCCTCTGGGTAGTCAGTGGCTTTTCTGTTTTGAAACAGCCTGCTAAATCTTAACTCCAGAAATGGATATTGTGTCTTTTCACTTAACTACTTGGCTTTCCCCCTGCCAAATCAGAAAGAGGCCAATTATTTCTTACACGGTCATCCCAAGTCTCCACTGCTGCCTTTTGAACCCATTAAGAAATTTTCTTCCACACATAATTATCAGTTGAGTGTCATAATGCCTTAAACTTTGACCATTCAAATAAGCATCTTGTTTGTGATTTTATTAATAATGATGCCATATTTATAACCAGTTTAAAAAAATTCATAACATTGTGTTGCAAAACATGAGATAATCTGTGACTATTAGTGGTTTCAGAAAGCGATGATGTTGCAATTGTTCTTTCTATCTTGGTAAATGTATTTCTTCAGAATTAAGGAACTTCCATTTTCGTTACACTTAGTAAAAGTGCTGCCTTTTACTCAATACTTTTGCCATTAGCCACTAAATGCCGCTAGTTTCTATGTGTATCTGCTGATTTATCAAAGTCAGTCTTCCTCAAAAAAACCCAAATCTTTAAAGTCCTTCAAAAGTTTTCTTCTCAACAAGTGCTTTGCCAAACCCTGTTTGCTGATGGCTGCTGTTTCAGTAGACCTTTTAAGTTTGGGGGTTATACTGAATCCCTGGATTACAATGCCAAGATATAAACTGTAATATCTTTTACTCCTTACGTGGTGCAGCTGCCTAGATATAGTGGAAGTCAGGCAGTTGTTTTCACTGTGTGATGTCCATAAGGTCTCCTTAGGTGTGCAATTCTTCAGCTATAGAAGGAAGAGTGGAGAGAGGGTGCAGAGGAGGATACCAGCTGTGGAGCACAGCTGCGTTCAACTCTGCCTGGGCCCTGATGCCCTTCCAAAGCGCAGAAGATGTTAGAGTGACTAAAGGACTCCTTGTTAATTCTAGGACATAAAAATGAGGCAAGGCAGCAAATGTTGTTAATTTATTGATGCACAGTATTTTCAGTCCTAAAACCACTTTGTCATACTTTTAAACCTATGGTTAACACATAAAAAAAGTTACATGAAAGGCTGGGAAATCAGGAAAAAAAAGCAAGCATTTTCTTTTATGAAAATTGAATGAGTTTTAAAGACAAAAATAAATAAATTCTGAGTTGATTAATGTGGTATCGTATGTGAGAATGTGCTTACCTTTCCTGAAGTTGAGAAAACAGGATAAGGAGAAATGCAATGTAGCAAAGAGGTGAAGAAAGCTATTCCATTGCAATTGTTAGGAGATTGCTTGTTAAAAAAAAGTATGTCTCCCATTCACGGGTGCTTAGAGCTGGAACCTATTACTCTAGACCCTGTAATTTTGAAAAGATTATTTGACCAAATACATTTCTTTCAGCGGATACTCATGGGAAGACTCTCCTCCTTTCTTATACTGCAGGTGGCAGTATAATCAGGAAAGGCTAAGAGAGAGCGAGCATAGGAGAAATGTGATGGGCAAAAGAAAATAAGAGCAGACAGAACGGAAACCCCCATGCTTCAGTCTGAGATTTCACTGATTCAGTGTTGAAGGCCAGCTGCCTTCTGGACTGCCTTTCTGCAATCTGGTGATTAAGGTTCAGCAACGGAAGAAAAAAAATCTGTTAAGATAGTCTTTAGCTAGGGAATTATGAAGTAGAATTTAGTCCACTTCTAAAAGTTCCACAGTGGTGGATGTTTTTGAATATTCTTACTTAGTCCCAAATTCAGCTCCAATAGTAATATTCATCCACATTTTGTTTAGAAGTGTGGAATGTACCTCAGTCCCTGAGTTCCATTAAATATCTTTCTTTGATCTGAATTAATAATTCTGTCTTTTTTTTTTCTCTTGAATGTAGACTTTTTATGAGTTTTTATTGCATTTTTATCTAGTTCCTATACTGGACTTCAGTATCAGCATAGGTTTGTAGGGCTCCAGTTAATACTAGAGTCCCTACAGAACTGGGCAGCTGGATTTGGCCTGCCAGTGCCCAAATCATTTATACAACTTATTTGCAGAGGCCTTTCTTTCAAAACTCTCCAAAACAGGCCAAGGGTGGGCTGCAGAGCAGGTTACTTACCTTTCATGATCAGATGCAGCCTGTGGACTTTCTGTTATGCACTGCGATCATAGAATCAGACTCATAGAATCACAGAATCAGCTGGGTTGGAAAGGACCTCTGAGATCATCAAGTCCAACTCTTGATCCACTACCACCACGATATCAAGGTTATTCAAAACACAATTTTGGAAGGTGTGTGAGAATCTGGCTATATGGCCAGGAATTCAAATAAAAGCTATGGGAGGCTGGCAGGACTCAGGTGTTTTTCGTGTATCCTCATTACAACTCTGGAGGCATCCTGATAGAGTTACCCACATTAAATTGACTCAACGATATAAACTCAATTCAGGTACTAACTATTTCTTCCTGTATCACACTTCTGTCTTTGAACACAAATTAAGGGGAGAAAAAAATCAAATGCTGCAAAATCGACATGTGTGCTATGTTGGCCTCACCCACGTAACATAGCTGTGTCTCTTTCTGAAAATGTTGCAGTGCATCATGAAAAAATAAATATTGCTTTCTTGGCTTTTCTGCTTTCCAGTTAATTTTTCTTCTTAAATAATACTGATAGTCTTAGTCATCTCAGAACACAATATGATTTATTTTCTGTGAAGCAATATTTATGAAAATGATGGTATTTCCTCATATTTTAAATTAAAAAGAAGGAATTTGCCAGTATTTGTTTGTTGAGTTTCTGTAACTGAAATATCTAAGAAAACATACATGATAATCTAATTATTATCCTGATACTTTGTATAATGCAACAATAAAACCTCCTCAGTTATCATTCAGCTATTCCAAAGGTACAGAAATGTGTGAATGAACTCAGAGGTAAAAGAAAACAAGGTCTTCAAGGTTACCAAAGCTAAAATTCTTTTATTTATTATTTTAAAACAGAAGAATATATAATTTTTATTTTATTTTATAATTAGAAAAAAGGCAGTGTTTAAATAATGTCAAGTCTGAGTACCAAAACAATTGAAGGTAAGCAAACGTGAAATAAGGCCTATGTTCTCTTCTTTTCTCACAGTGGTATTAAAAAAAGAGAACGCTGGAGCACATCATGGAACAGGGAGGAGCAACGGTCAAATCATGGTAAACAAAGTGAAGTGATGGTAAAAAAAGGAAGCACTAAATAAACAGTTGCAAAATCACCTGATCTTTTGAAAAATGTCTTCTCTGAGTTTCTTAGGGAAAAATTCAGATGGGTTGTAAGCTTTGGATTAGTAGCTTTAAATGGCAAAGCTGACAATCCCATTAGTGCTGGGTGCTCTAAATTGAAGGAAGAAAAGAAAAGCCTATGCTGAATATTTCAATGTGTATGGGGTCATTAAAAAGTAGAGATAAAAGAAGAGTTAGTAAATGGGGAAAGAAGCCATGGGAGATAAGGCTAATTCTGATTTTATAAATTAAAATACAGTTCTCTAAAGTTAGAAAGAAAAGGCCTGTTGCTGACCTATGGTACACAATACTCTTCAATATGCATTTTGTAAATGTAGGCACATCAGTGGAAATTTCTCTCATGCATGATATATGAAGATGTGCAATTATAAGAGATCAATCATGAACATTGATACTGGAATAAAACCTTCTGAAATGCATTTATATTCATGTATGTATTGTACAAGACATTGTATCCTGGATTTCATACCTGCCTTGTCTTATGGCTAAAATACTATAAAATTATTTTTTAAATCTTCTGGTTATTTAAGTCTTGTGGTAGAGGCCTCAGTTTCTGACAGTTTCTCACTTGTGTGGTTTGCATATTTCTGTGACGTGGTCCAGTCCTGTATGATATGTTATCATAAAGCCCTTGCAGAGGCTCAATTTATTTTCAATCATGTTTACTTAGTGTGATTATTCACTCAGTGAGTTCACTTCAGTCACTGGACAAAAAGTCCATTTTTCTTCCAAAGTACACACAGCTTATCTACAGTTCAACTTTCTGACACGGGCAGGACTTTGATGGATATGACATGTGGTGCTCAATGGGTTTGATCATCATCCATGCAAACTTGCACAGGCGTTGCTTGTTGCAGTCTTTCTGCCAGTATATCACGTTTCTACGGTTTAGATTTGCTCCAGCACATGCATCGTACCACCAGCCTCCCCCAGGAATGTCATTGAGTTCCAGTTTAGCACAATTCAGAAAGTAATTGTCATTGTCTCTGTCCTTGGTGGTGAACTTCTGGTTGTCATGGAGATAAGCTTCTGTGTCCAGGGTCAGTGCATCAGTGGCATTACCTTTGTATAGACCAACTCTAATGCGGTATTGAGACCCCTCATCTTCAATAAGGAATGGTTCATACTGTCCCCATTTAACTTCAGCATTTAGGTTTACAAGTTTAACTCCAAGTATATATTGCACAGAGCTGCTAGTTAATTGATGCATATATTCATTTCCTAACCAGTGATTCTCATGAACAGAGCCAAATCCGTATTTGTAGTCCTGCCAGGTCCTGTCAAAGTCAACAGTACTGTTGGCGGTAATGTGCTGGATTATTGTCCAGCCACCATCCTGCATGTTACAAGAGACAACAATAGGGTCCTCTTTTGGTTTGATGATGTAAAGACCATCTCTGGAATTTCCTTTGGAGCGCTGAAAAATCTCAAAACAATCTCTTGGATAGTCTGAGGAAAAAAAAATTAAAGTAAATTTCTGTTCAAATAGTGACTTTTTGAATTTGAACTCTGTCCTTTAGAGTGAGTGAATGATTGCCTTCTGATTGGAAGCTGCCTCTGACTTCATCCCAGATGGTTGGCTATCACTCAGCTGAAAGGGGAAGATTCCAGGATAGAAGATACAGCAAGTATTCAGAAACTCTATAAAAGGTTCGTTACCCCATGATACAACAGAAGTGGTATTGTATGGTCTCGTGACCAACAGATCAAAAGTACACTAAACAGTGTGGTTACTGTAAAAAGCAAACAAACAAAAACAGCAACAAAAAAGTGACCCCAACTTTCTGGAAAGAGAAAGGGGACCATGAGTGACTATTTTATCTACTACTGGTCCTATAGGGAATTATATCACAGCCTTCTCACAGAATAATTAAATTTCTCCTCTTTCAACTGAAAAGCACTGTAGACTTCAATAACTGTCATTACTCTGATAGAAATCCTCATCTGGTTCCCAATCTTATTTTAATGGCTTCCACTGTCCATCTTCATCTGTGCCATAGTGTTCTTTAGTTAAATAAGTGCTTCTTCCTGGGTAATAAGCCCCCATGTACCATGACAAAAAATATATCTTTAATCAGTCTTTGTTTTGTTAGGATAAGTTGTAATTTCTTTGGTAGGATAAACAATTTCTTTTATTATATCATGTGAGATAAATCTTCAGTTCCTTATTTGTCTTAGTAGCTTTTCTGCACCTCTTCACTGCATAACCTCCTAGAATGTGGGTATATTTTGCACACAGTATTGCAGGTGGCCTTATACAGTGACTCTGATTCTTTGAAAGTCTTAGTAAAACATCTTTGTTGATATTTTCTAGGATTGCACTTGTATTGCTTAGTTTCCTTTAAGGTGGAGTTTGTTTCTTTGAAACTGGTAAAGTCCTCACCTTGCAATAAAACCTAAAATTTTGTACTCTATTTTTCATCTCAGTGGTATTACTTAGAAACATCCGTGGGGTTTTCTACATAATATTGCTACTTTTTGTATTTGCATTTCTCTCCTTCATGGTACCATTAAATTCTATCATTATATTCCTATTTCTGCATTGGTATACTCTGTAAGAATATTGAAAAGATCATTAATAGGCAAATACTTGCAGTCTAATCTTGACATTATGGCTTACTTTTCTACACAACTCATTGTCATTTTCTTTTCAATCTCAGTGTAACTCTACCATCTCTGATTTAATATTGTTTTGTATCATGGGCTTTGTAGAAATCCAGGTGGACTAAAGCTGTTAAATAGTTCTTCAATATAGTTTTTTATATTTGATATTTGGAAGTTTATTGATACTTCTAAGCCACTCAGGACAGATTTACATGAGTATATAGGATTTCTGAGGTTTTAAGTTTTCTGCCTTTCATTTCCTGATAGAATCTACAGCCATGGATAGAATAAATATAAATATCCTGAAAGAGCAGACGTGTGTATACAACTCTGTACCCCAGTTGTTAGAACATTTATCTGGTAGACATTGCCTGCCTGCCTCCAAACCCGATCCCCAGATTTTATAGAAGGATTATTTAAGTCATGTATATAGTTATGTCCAAGTCAGTGATATACACAGTGACACTTGTATTTGCCCCTCTCAGTGAACATTATAGAACAATTTCTATAGATGGATAATGAGAAAATTATTTAGGCTGATTGTTATAAGATTAACTTGGAAAGTGAATTTTATAAACCCTGAAGTGCCATTAATCAGGGGATGAAAATTAATCAATCCCACTATTCTTTGTGTACATTTTACGTGGGGTCTACTCTGGTAAATGTATTAAAAACCTACCAAGCTGGATCTTGAAAGCTATACAGGCAGAGGGTTGCCTTAGTTATAGGTACCAATAGGATCTAGATATTGAGATGTAAGATGTAATCTAGGCATGATTGTTCTAAGAATAAGTCTTCAACTGTCACAGAATTTTATTTAAAAATACCAACTAGCTAACAACCAACCAAACAACCCTCCCAAACAAAACAACAACCAAAAAATCCACAAAAAAACCCCCAACAATGCGTTAATTTCTCTTTAATTAGATGGCTGTAAAGCAAGGGTTTTAAAGATTTGGGGCTTTGTGGCAGGACATGTTCATATTGCAAACTATTTTTTCAGGGCTGACTTTCAAATAAATCAGCTGAAAATGTTACAGCAGAGCAATAAAGTAAAACACAGCACGCATCCAAATCTCTCACTGTCTTCGTGAGTACCTTTTTCATTGGCGTTACTCAGTCTCTCATAGTCTCTCTGGGGGAGAAGGTGGGCATTAGCCAGGACCACTGCCTCTTTGGTGCTCAGTGACACAGTGCATTGAGAGAGCAAGAACAGCATAAATCCCACTGAGCTCGCCAACAGCATCTTCCTTCTGAGTCAGTCCTCCTGCAGAAATACAGAACTCTAACACAGACTAGAGCAGAAAATGGAAATATTTAGGACTTTTAGTCTAGAAGTCCTGAAGGGGAAAGCCTTTGAAATACCTAGCTTCAACATAGTAGGGCTCTGTCAAAATTGGCTTCTTCCATCTTTGAGGTACCTCCCTTTTCATGGTGTCTCACACCCCATTTCTAACTAGTCATACCTGTGACACAGAGCATTGTCCTGCGACACTTAGAACATCTCTCACCTCTGTCGCCTTGTGCCATGCAGGGCAATGAAAAAAGCCATCAGGAGTAATGCAATGACAAAAGAAAAAAGCACATCTTATATTTATCAGAGTTGAATTTGTCTTTCTCTGAGTCCAAGCTACAGTGAGACACCAATGGTCAAATTGGCAGAAACAGTAACATTAGCTCTGCTGACTCTCTGTAGCTCAAACAGTACTACTCAAAGACATGGTTTTCCTAGTGCTGGGAATGTTTCCATGCCCTGGAAAACTCACTTAAGCACATCTGAACTATGCTTTTTGTGAATTTCTATCTACAGGTTTAAATAACAGGTCACAGGTTTAAATCAGATTCAAAAGCCCAAAAGTTCAATTAAAAAATCAAAAAGAACTTTCCTTTAGCCTGTCCAAAACCCAGAGTGCAATATATTGAATTAAAACAGTTTTGAGTTTCATTTTATCCACCTTTTGGGGTACAGAACTTGTAACCCTCCATCCAATACAGCAAGAAGGCTTAGACTATTACTAGACTAAATCCTGGGGTCCTCACTTAGGCAAATCCCAGATTCTCTGAAGAGGAGTTTCAGTATCAATGACAGTTCAGACTGAATCAGGATAACAAATGTTTCCTATACTCTCAGAGGACACATTTACTTAGTCTTCAGCCAAACTTTTAAAATTTTTTAAAATTTTTTCTTAATCTTACTTTTAAGGACTGAGCTCCCCACAGTGACTGTGCTGAAGGCAGAATATAGATCTAGCAAACAGCTTTTCAGTCAGAGCTTATTTCTTGCCAGTGTCAGCACAGAGTCTGCAGAGGCCAGTATCCTCTGCAGTGGCTTATGTTGCGAGAAGACCACATTCCTCATAAATCTAATGACTTAGTAGCAGACTCAGCAAACAGTTTTCCAGAGTGAAAAAAATAATCAGCACATTTTTAAAAAAAATGTTCAAGATAAATCATTGTAATAAAGCTCAGGTTTGAGACTTAAGTTTTATACCTACCTTACAAAACACCAGCAAAACAGAATTTTCTACTCTACTTAAAACTATTCAGCAATAACTATGATTTACTATTAACATATAATTTGCTATTTTATGCAAAGTTGGTAATTTCACATTAGGATCATAATAAACTAGAAAATTACCTTCCATGACACTTGGCACAGTGCTTCCCTTAAAGCATTTAAGTTTGCTGTGCCTGTGTTTCCTACTGTCATGTATCCTTTTCCCTGAAAATTTTTATTATT
Organism: Pseudotriccus pelzelni; assembly: GCA_035584735.1. NCBI lineage: Eukaryota > Metazoa > Chordata > Aves > Passeriformes > Tyrannidae > Pseudotriccus > Pseudotriccus pelzelni. The sequence goes on along the minus strand of JAWMRA010000161.1, from coordinate 31,909,691 downwards.
GTTGCTATTATTATTAAATTTTATATGAATTGAAATCAAAACTTAACCCACAAGCACAATTGAACTTCATGAAATTTGACCTTCAACTAGGAATTATTTTTTGAACTGTTTCATCTTTCTTTTAGCATATTTGAATGAGTCAGTCTTGCCTTTTTCACATATATTTACGCATTGAAGCTATTTAAATATCTGTTTAATTAATTAAGAATAGAAGTTGGTATTATAAAGTATTAAGAAAGCACCCAAAGAAAACAGCCCTGGGCATGCACCTTACCTCTTTGAAGTAAAGTCTAGCAAGGAAGAACACAAAAAAATGAGCTCACTCTCCACAGTTGTACTTTGCCTGCTACTTAAGTCCAAGTGAGTAAATCAGCTCCAACGTGCTATCACTAACACAGCAAAACTGCATATTCCTTATTTCACACTGTGTTTATTCTGCTGGACTTTGCTCTGACATATTACACTTGAAAGTAAGTATGTATGAATTATAAAGTACAAAGTTCTTCCATAATGATTAAAATGACATACTTAGTAAATCATATTTCCTTGATTAATCAACAGACACAGTGATGGAGAACCATAAAGAAGTTTCAGTTCAGTAAATTACTTATGTTGCTTAAATAGACACAGGCAGATGCTCAAATTCACTATGTCATTTTGCATAGATTAATTAACTAGAATCTATACTGCTAGTCACATTTAAATTGCACAGAGATAATTTAATTTTTAATTATTAGGAACAATCCAACCATAAACTGTGTTGTTACTTCATATTTTAACATTAATGAATCAGAAGCAGTGTCTCAGAGCTCTAAAAATAAAAAAAAAAAACCAAAAGCAGAACAGGCTGGTCAACAGGTTTGTATTTTAGTTTATGTGGATTAACAATAGTTAATTAACATTAATTCAGGTCACAACTGTAATGAATTAAATGAATGAATTGTTGCTATGGATCTGAAAGTTGTACTATTTGTCTGCATGGCCTTTAGATGGTGTTCAATCTAGCATTTGCCCTTTAAAGATGAGCCAACACTTAAGTTTTTGAGCTCCTTGATCCACTCTGGAACCCACTTTGGTCATGTTCCATCCTTGAAACAAACCACAATTAAAACTGATGGAACATTTAAGTCCTGTGCAAGCCCTACTTCAGGATTCATATATAATCATAATTTCTTCTTCAATACTTCGTCCTCAGTGAGGATCTGCATGTGAGGATTTGTATTTATGTACAATTAAATAAATACTCCTAGAAAATGTTTTATTAAATATTTCCTCATAACATTTAAAACTCAGTGATATTTCTCTTCATTTTTGAAGTACAATCAATGCTTTATTATACAGGAGGATGGCCACAGAAAGTCAGAACAGTATCTTCTCCCTGTCACTGGTCAGTAGCAGAGATACTCTGCTTTTAGCATTATGAAGCTCAGGGAGTTTCTGATATTTGTGTGTTTGACAATATGTAAGTTATGGTTAGCACCAAGTTTTACAAGCCTTGCAAAGGCCTGAAAATATTGTATGATAGGTTATGAAATAATAAAATTGCTTTGAACAGATAAAGATCTTGGTGAAATAGTATGCTAAGAAAAGGCAGAGGAGGGTACCTTTCCACTCTGTCCACATTGATACACTCTGAAAAACACCATTGACTCTAGTGTTGTTTATTGATAGTCCTCTCGTCACCCTGATATAAATTGGGGTGCATCTTTGGTTTGTGCCTTTGATTCCCATATATTCCAACACTGTTTATCTCCTCCCCAGTCTTTCCGTTTTTCTTTACCTTCTTGCTGTTTGCTTCTTTGTTGAATTCCAAAGTTTCATCTGAGCTGGCAGAGCAGAAGTGAAGTGGGAAGTGTTTAATTAGAAGAGAGAGAGGAAAGGGCATCAGCATTCATTCACTGATACTCAGAAAAAACATCTATTTCTGTAGCTGAAAACTTTGAAAAAAACCAAGTAAAATCTTTACATATTTCTCTCTGCTCTTGATTCTGAGAAAAATTTTTCAGCCCTGAGAATTATATAATGATCTTAAGGTCAGACTACCTTATGTTGGTATGGTTTGGTCATATACAGATTTCAAAATGATGCATTGCTACAATTACTTATTGTTAGCCTTATTGTTAGACTTATTGTTAATTAAAATACTTAGTTTCCTAGCCAAATGACCACATATTCCTTCTCTACAATATACTGAAATTTTAATTATCCTTCTAATTCTGCTCAGCTTTAACTGACACACATTAAACTGAATTTTTTCAGTTCAGGCTCTTCTATGTGGAAAGACCCTTTACAAGTTCTCTGTAACTTGACAGCCCATTGATCTAGCCTGTTCTTGATGTCATCTGCAGACTTACTGAGGGTGCACTCAATCCACTAGTCCAGATCATTGATAAAGACATTAAACAAGACTTGCCCCAAAACTTTTAGGGCACTAATCAGATTAAATTCTGGTTGGGCCAGAATTTAAGTCTGGACCCTTCTGGTTTTATCCCTGCATAACCTTACATCACTCTTATAGTTCTCCCAAATTTCCTGCTTCTTCTTCTAAATATCACACAATCCCCTTTTTTTCCCTGAGTTCCAGTCCAAGCTCTCTGTTCAGCCGGGTCTTCCTTGCCACCTAATCTTTTGGCACATGGGGACAGCCTGGTTTTGCACCTTTAAAATTTCCATCTTGAAGAATGTCCAGACTTCCTAGACTTCTCTGCCCTTCTCAGCTGCCTCGCAAGGGACTCTGTCAGTCTCCTCCACAAGCCAAAGTCTGCTCTCTGGTCCAAGGAGGCAGTTCTGCTCTACCCTCCTTACTTGTCCAAGAACTGAAAAATCGCTCATGTCATGGTCACTGCCCAAGATGGACTCTGTAATTATGGGAAAGTCTTTGACACAGGCTGGCAACTTGGATACCCAGGACCTTCAAAAAGATTTGTGTGGTTGCTAGAAACATGTGAAATGCTAACTTTCATGCAAGAAAGTTGTTCAGCATACTGAAGAATTCAAGAGACAAAGTTCTAACAAGTCAAACCACATAAAACACATAACAAAGGGCTCACTGAGTATCTATCCTGAAAGAAGTTTCATGGGTGCACAGCACAAGTGATTGCTTTGGGAAAACAAACTAACAAATCCCCATCAAACAACAAAACCAGGTGCCCCACTTACAGGGGCCGGGTCCAGTTTATCACTATGTGGATATAACCAAAATTACCCTTTATGTAATTTCTGATGAACTGTTACCAATGGATCGTTTGCAGCAGCTGCCCAGGGCACACCTGACACCTCAGGCTACAAGCTGAGGCAGGGGAGTGTTTGTCTTCACACCATTGACTCAGCTGTGATAACTCCCTGTCCAGGGAGGCATTAGCACCTTCACACCCAGCCTGAGGGGTCATCTCTGCTAATGGGTCATACTGGACTGGCGTAATAGACAATTGAAAGACCTAAACCATCAAAGATTCCAAAAATACCCCAGGACTCACAGAGTTTAATCACCCATTGTGAAGCTCCCTGCCCTGGGAGAGGTACTGGACATTCCCACCCAAACTAGAGCATATATAATCTTGGGGTTTTGGAACTTCTGGTACCACTTGTTGGATCCAGAGGAGGACCAGAACAGGACTGTGGCTGCCACCCCCGACAAGACTTTGATCATTACTTCCTCAGAACTGCCACCATCATCTGGACCAACAGGTTTCCTTTCCTTTTACATTACCCCCAGGGAGCCACGTGGTGCTCAGAACAGGGGCTAAAGAACACCATTCTGTTCCTGTCCCAGGGTGCGGGGTTAGACATCTGTCTTCGGGAGTTCAAACCAGTTTTCTTTGTATCTTTGTATCTATTCTCTGCATTGTATTTATCATAATCTTTTTAGTAAATTGTGACTCTGATTTGTAATCTCTCTTGAGTTGGGTTCATTTCTCCCATTGGTTTACTTTTAAACCAGCACATCGGGCCATAGAAATACTTCTGCAGCTTTGAGTGGTTTTAATTGCTTTGCAACCTTGGCTAAATGCGCTTTGATATCTATGTATAGGATCATTAACAAAAAAAAGTGTTCATAACGGTTTTCACTTGTTCTTGAACTTCTGAGCTGGCAATGGCATATGAAGAGTCTGTTTTGTCTGACAATGCAGAAAGCAGTTATTAAATGCTGAAACACGTTGCACATAAGGCTCTTTTCAATACAGCTTTTAAATCTCTTTTTACACATTCATTATTTGGGAAATGAACCAAAGTATATTTTTTCACTGAATGTAAAACAGAACAAACTCTACACTCTTAGAAACATTTGACTTATCAAATGTTCAGCAAATTTGTTCAGATTTCATATGAAAATATTTCAAGAACTGAAGTAAACACTAAAAACGTATTCTTCGTGTCTTCCTGCTGAACTCAAGACTAAATCCTAAAGGTGAATTGAAAAGTGTTTGCTTTCAATAAAAACACTGAAGTAGGACCTAACTTGAAAAATACATCCAAATTTATCATCATGGAGGACATTGCAAAATAATTGTTTGGTTAGCTGACAGGTAGGACTGGTGGTAATGAAAAATTGAAGTTATCAGGTAGCTTTGAAAAACAGTATGATAGGACATCTGATAAATGACTTTTTTTTTTCGAAAGGTGGCAGAAATTGTCAGATATAAACACTGCAGGTGAAAACTGTTGAAGAGTATTTGTGTGAATGCAGCTTAGGTGACACCTATCTTAAGATTGTAGAATTTGTGATTCTGAGGAAAAGTATGTGCAGCATTGTAAGGACAATATATCTTTAAAAAATAAAAAGTCAGACCAATAAATTTAGGCAACCATTTTCTATCCTCTCTTGCTAAGAGTCGGACAGAGACAGGGCTTTGAAGAGGCTGGCAATTAATAAAATTAATAGAAGGTATTATAATGAAGGCAAAATGACAAAATATTTCTCATGAAGAAAGGCAGAAACCATACCAAGAGCTCAAAAGTTCTGGTTCAAAAGTTCTTTAAAAATTTTGAAAGTCAGAATGAAGTTGTGCAAGTGAGTGGAATCAAAGGACAAATGCTAAGAGTGACTATATAGGAATAATACAGTAACCACTTATGATAAAAGTAGAGGTTAAGATTAAAAAAGTTACCACTATCAGGGGACATAAAAACTCAACAAATATTCTGTAAATGTATTGGATGTAAAAAGAAATCAAACCCAAAAATCCATTATTTAATGAGGGAGACAGGCTGAAACAGACACTGATTTTTTTTTTCTTTTTTGTTGCAGGCTTCATAAGCAGTGATTAGATACTTAATGAAATGATTTTTAATGAAAGAGTAGTACTGGAGGCACCTCAGAGATACTGAAGTAGTTAGGTGGCAAGTGTAAGTAGCAAGTGGTAAGGACAGATAAAATTCTATAGGCACCTTATGAACAAGCAGAAGTCCTCTCAGCCATTTACAATGATTTTTCAGAAGTCATGGAGGTCCCAGAGGATTTCAGTGGGCCTGTATTTTGAAAAGGAGAAAAGCTAAGTGAAATAAAGAAAAGTGAGCTACATTTTGAAACTCAGAAAATAAGAGAAAAAAACCCCAAACCAGTGGACAGTAAGGTAATGAAAAGCAGCCAGTAAAGACTGGTCAACAAAGAAATCAAATCAAGCTTGTACCTCCTTGCTGCATGGATCCCTCCCTTTCCCAGGCTTTGGTCCTTCCTCTAAACTTTTCATAGGTAGTGCCACATGCTCCTACAGTCCCATTAAAACTATCTCATAATAACCTTCAAACAATCCCGAAGTGCCCTTTCCCCTATGTCCCATAGCGAGTACCCTGTAGGTAATACTTCACTCTGCAAGGAGCTCTGGGAGTTTTTGTTTGAGTTTTACACCAGGGACAATGGTTCTTTGATAGTCTTAGGAGCAGAGAAGTCTGTGCCTTCCAATGTTCACTGATTATCTTAACTAGGGTTCCTCTGCACATTACTATGCAGTCCAATGGCCACAGACTGTGACTTGGAAGATTCAAACTGGACACTTGGGAAAGTTTGTTCACCAGGAGTAGGAGACCTTAGGAAAAGGTTTCCCAGTTGGGTTGTGGAACTTCCTTCCTTGGAGGTTTTTAATACTGACTATATACATCATGACTGAACTGAACTAGTGTTGGTGATAATCCTGCTCGAAGTGAGGTTGCCTAGAGACCACCAAAACAACCAACACTTCACCAACTGCCTGGGCTTTGGAGACAATAAACCTTAAAAGTATCTAACATTTCAGGTTTGCTCCAGAATTGGCATACTGCAAAATATGAGTCATATTTTTAACACTACTTATCTAGGTATCAGTCAGCTTTCAGGATAAATTCTACTATAAAAGACACATTTACTAAAATCAGTAAGATGGAAATATTTTCCATCTCAGTGCACCAGTTTTACCTCAAGTACCTGATCAAAAATAAACAGAAAAAATATTTGATAAGTACCTGCACAAATATTTGATTCAACAATTTCAGATAATTATCAGCCCAAAGATTTTTAATAAGCAGTGTGTTGATCTTCATTTTAAATCAATTAGCTATATCATTTAGTTTAAAACATTGTAGCTTAACCTTGTAATATAGGAGTCTAAAAATTATTTTCTCAGCTGGGAAAAGAAGCAGCTGGGATCATTGCCATGGCAACCATCTCATCTCCAAATACACATTCTGTGACTTCTGTTGCTCTCTAGCAACCTCACAGCTCAGTAGCATTGCTTAAAAAAAAAAGGGGGGGGAGATTTTTCATATAGAACAATATACCATTGCAAGAAATGCTTGGAAGGATCATAAAAAGAATGCTTCAAAACACAAGGCAGGTGTAATTAAACAAGTTAAATTCTCAGTCTGACGATGAGCCCAAGGAAAAAAACAAACCAAAAAACCAAAACATGTATATCCCACCATTCTAACTATCACTCTGTGCAACTGACTGTGGAATCAATCTCTCCTGGAAATTATGTTTATCACAGATCTTACTGTCTAACACTAACTACGTGACTTAGTTTCTTGATCCTGCTGTTTAAGGAAAATGGATAGCAACACAAAAAATGCACAGGGGGTGGATAGGGTGGGAGCAGAAAAATTTCTACCAAAACAACACATTTCACTGCCCACAGCTCTCCCCATGAGAAGTTGAGATCACATCATAAGAATCAGTCAGATTGCTCAGTGACTACTGAAAGAAACTATTTTAAGGAACTATGGTGTTAAGAACCTACAGTCTAAGAACTTGAACAGAAAACCTGCAATACCTCTTTAATATATGGGTTCTGAAACAACCTATAGAATTTAGAAATTAAGGGAAGTTCATGCACAGATCTCAGGGTTATGGTTTAAATTCTCATTTATTTACCCTTGCTTCAGTCTAGTTGGCTAAATGACCTCTCCTGAGGACTGCCTTTTGAGCACTGCATTATGGCATACTTGCGCCACGGATGACGGTCACTCAGAGAAGACTGTCTGGAAGTGCTATAGCAGTACAAGGCCATACATATGCAAGGAGTGCATTCCTACAGTGTAGGCTCAGAGTTTTCCATAATATCTGCAATTTTCATACTATCTGCAGCCCTGCTGTCTCTGCTCCACTGCTGAGACCAATAGCACTTGCAATGGCAGGAGAAAGAATACTAAACTTCCCTTCAAAAGAAACATTGTATAGAAGAGCAAGATCTTCAGATGATTTCATGTCGTTTTCCTCAGGTATTAATATAACCTGGCTCCACTGGTAATTTTAGTCTGTATTTTGTTCATGAAGGAGTTAACAGAAGCAAAGAATAAAAAATAGCAAACACAGTAGAGTCCAATTCATGGTTTAGACTTCTGTTGATAAACCATATTAATATTCTCAGCAACTGTGCTGGTTTAAAAGTTAACCAGCAGGGGAATTGAACTCAACTCAAAAGAGAGATTATAAGTCAGAATAACA
>JAWMRA010000161.1:31885204-31901673 GCA_035584735.1 Pseudotriccus pelzelni | reverse complement strand
ATGGCATGGAGGGCTATAGAATACATAGATTGGGTTACACCCATGAATTGGTCCCAGTTGTTCTAACTAGGACATCAACACATATAGGTTATTGCAGAAATACCTGCTTATTCAAATTCCTAACTTGGAACATAAAAGAATTATTAGCCAGTAAAAATATGTAAATACAAACTAGATGTAAATTATTAAAAAAAACCGTAAAGAAAAGAGTAGAAAATATAAGCATTATTAAAGAAAGAATAGAAACAACAAACAGTGCTTAAGGCAAGTAAGAAATTTTAGTCTTTATAGATGTAACCACTTCTCACAAAGAAGCAAATTTTGAGAAAGTGGAAGTTTATTGAGTTAAAAAAAAAGCTGTCAAATTTGAACAATGTACAAAAGATTAAAAAAGGCTAACAATGGATCGCAAAGCTATAAAGGAATTTAATGAGCTTCAGAGGGCAAGTGTACTCCATCATATACAGAAAATGCATAAAGACCTGCAAGGTACGAAGGATAGCAGATTTTTTTGTAATAAAGATTTAATGTTGAAAGAGGCAGAATTCTACAAGTGTGTTTCTTTCCAATGCGATACTAATGAAGTGGGTTGAAAGCAGCAGGCAACTTTTAGTGTTGGTTACTAGGATTGAAGCTGACATTTTTCATGATGAGCTGTCCAGGCCCTTTGGACATTTTGTTCAATTTTATTTTTTTCCCTATAAAAACCCCATAAACAGTGCATTATGTTAAACTCTTGTATTTGCAGTGAATTGTGTCTGATTCTGTAAAAATCTTTTAATACTCTCCTCAGGGTACACTTAAAGGTTTTGAAAAAAAAAAAAAATCTGCAATAGAATAAGTCTCAAACATATTACAAAGAAAGCACGTCAATTTGATCAGATCTTTCCAGGACAAATTACCTCTCCACCATTAGTCAGCTACCTGGTGATAGAAATAGTTGGTTGCTACCACGACAACATTTGAAAGCACAATGATGTATACAATTATTTCTGCCAACACCAGCTGAATAGAGCTTGTTACAGCAGTTTCAACAAGACCCTTGTAGTCTTCATAAAAACGAAGGGCAAATAGAAGTGAAAAACCGCTGTGTAAATACCATGTGAATAGAAGTAGCAGAGAAAAACAAACCAAAACAGAAGAGGGAGTATCAACACTGCAATTCAAATCCACACCCAAGATGTTTACAGGAAAAGGTTTCTCAAGGAATCTCTACTGTCTACAGATTCACATGTCTAACGTGGGGGGCTCTGACACAGCTACAGGTACAGGTACTATTTTTATGAAAGGACCATCTGGATCCTTTAATCACAAACCTGGTAATAACAACATGGTTCAATTCTCATCATTTTTGGTAAACATGATGATGGATGCTGCACTTATTTCACTATAAGCCTGTCTTTCAGTAACTGCTTGACCTCTCATCTGAGTTCCTCCCCTTTCTAAGAGAATGTTTAGCACGCAAAAATACAGTCTCATTAGAAGGTTTGATCTCCAGTTTCTTAAGTTACACTTTTCCCTCAGGGTATCCTAGTACCACAGCCAAGAAATTATCCTTACTAGTACAGCTCATATATTTCCCACATGCCAAGCTGAAGCATTCTGAACCACATACACTGATGGCTGAGAGAACCAGCTGGTAGGAAAAGAAACACTTCTCCCTACTCCCAAAAATTTGTTTAAAGTCTTATTCTGCTGATTCCAAGAATGGAAAGTATTATTCCAAAGGATTTAACAGGATTCTTCTTGCATCTGAATAGTAAATAGTAGTCCTGTGCCCTGCACACCAGACTGTGAGCTTGAGTGTCGTATTCTCCATTCTGAAACACAAGGAAAACTCACACCTGTGTGTACCACACGATGAGAACATCCTTAAAGAATCTAGAGAGCTTCTGAGGAGAATATTCTAATATTTCAAACAGGAAAATGCTCCTTTAAAAAATCTTTGTACTTTTATACTTGCTCTGTTTTCAAATGAGTTTCACCACCTTTTATATTACTTCTTTTGAGTTAGTACTCAGATTAAAAGAATCAGTTGAAGATTCAGTTTTGGTTGAAAAAATGCCATGAAAGGTTTTCTTTCTGTGGCATATTCACTACCATTTGCCCTTGACTGAAGGACAGCCTTTAATTTTTATTCTTACCAGCCATGCAGAACCACATACATAATACAAATGAGCTCAAATGTAATGTTTTGTGCATCATTAATAAAGGAGCTAACTAGCTAAAGTTCCACGTGCAGAGAAAATTATAGTCATTAAATCTTCATAACCTTCATACTCAAACAAGTATTATCAAAGGGTCATTGCCAGCATAATTAAAGGAATAACCTTATAATTTCAAAAGTAGACATGCTTTCCTGAAGATTCAATATTTATTATGACAGAGGATTCATAATCTTTTATAGCTTTGGAAACAACAAAAATAAAATAAACTAAAACACCACAACCTATTTGTGACCGCCTGAAGCTTTCACTAGCTCAATCTGAAAACAGACTAAAACTCAATACTATTCCTGCAGACAATTTTGTGACTAAAAGCTCCCTGAACATTGTATTAATTTATGGCCTGAATCATCTGATTTTACACAGAGTTCAAAATAGTCATTAAGCTCTAGCGTCCTGTCTTCGCAGCCACTGAAATCATGAAAGAGGTAAGACTTTTTGAAATTCAATTTTTTTTTCCGATTGATACTGCTTGCTTTTTGGCACTTAAAGTATAATAATGTATTTAACCAGTCCATTGGCAGACTATTATACAGAATGAAGCCTATACTAAGTGGGGGAAAGCTGGCTAGATTGGGAAGAGTTAGGGAAGAGCCTTAAATGGGTGCCCGGTTTTTACGTAGTGATGGAGGGAAAGACTGATGATCTCTTGAATGGTACAGCAATCTTATACAGGTGGAAAGAAACATGGGATCACTGCTGTTTCTTCGCTCACCTGGGTAATATGCAAAAACAGAAGCCAGTGCTTTCCTAAAAGCTGTGACTACAGTTCATTTGCTCACTTATAAGCATTTGTCCATATACACTGCCACAACTGCCAACACTACAGTCATCTAGAAAAAAACGTCTGTAGAACACCACAAAAACATTTTTCGCCTACAATTTTTTGCAAACTTTAATATTTGTGTCAAATATGCCATGACAGCAATGTTTAAATTTTCTTCCACCTTTGGGGTCTTTCTCCAAATTTTTCAGTTAGTTATAGCTTCAGGTATTTAACTAAATGAAACACCACCAGAGGACTTCCCTAGACAGGGAACATTAACAGAGATACAGACCACGATTAAGCCTATTAAATATGACCTTGCCAAGCCCTGTGCACCACAGGTGCATCTTGTTCTTTTCCTGCCCAAGAATATGCAAAATCTGCATATGTATTTTTTTAAACCTTTCAACCTACTTTCCTCAGTAAATCTGTTTTTCCACCGGTACGAAGCTCAAAATTTTAAGTTCTTAGCTCATCAACAGTAGATGTAAACAGCTGTATTTTCCTTCAGTTTGTTAAATAAGTGTAATATATAGCCATATGTATCCATATTTCATTCTGACACATCAGAATGAAAACAACTAAGGATTTGTTGTTATTCTTTATATTTTATATTGGTTATTTTCAAATTGATTTCAAATGTAACATAACACTGTAGGAATACAAATTCACTATTTACTAACTATTAATAGCAGCAGGATTAAGGTCAGACATGATGTTTTAGACATGGAAGTGAAATCCTTTTAGTACCTTAAGGTATTGGTATCACTGTTAGCCTTTAAAAATAGAGTCCTTTAATCAAACTGTAAAAGAAACTTTGCCCTTTGAGGTACTGATGACATGTGACTTTCATGCAATTCAAGGTCCATTAACACCCAGGTGGAGATGTTTAAATGGATCTTAGTGATTTAATATACTTTCCACTAAGTTGGAAAATAATACGCACTTATAATTGCCTATATTGCTTTGGAAATCTTGACGTGGTTACTGAAATGAGTTGTTCTAATAGGTATGTATCAAGAGCTACATAATAATGCTTAACAAAGGTGCTCTTTAACAAGATTACATACTGGATTTTCTTCAGTAATCTCATAGCCATGCTATCTGAGTACCCAATATTCATTACTAAGTTTATCTTCACAACTGCTTTTATGGGACAAGCTTCTCATACCTCATGTACAAGAAATTGGAACAGAAATCAGAAATGATTTGCACAAAGTCCAACAGTTGCATCAGGACATAAGGCCCTCGATTCTGAAGTCCTCTTCACATACACAAATCCTAACCACAAGCCAGCTTGTCTCTGTGAAGCAATACACACCCCATTTATGGAGCCATTATCATCCTCACTTCATCAAAAAGATAAAGAGCATCAACAAATATTTTTTGTTCAAAACAGTGAGACAGCTATGCATTAATTTTTTTCTTTACATGTGAAGAGTGTAAGCATCTTTGATGATGTAATTGATAAAATTATTTCAAACTGTTCTAAACACCTTCCAGGCCATCTTAAATGACTAATAGCTAAAACAGAATTCGGCAAAATACGTTTCCTCTCCCTTCTTCTATGTGGCCTGTCAAAAACTCAGTGCCCACTCATTCAGAATGTAGCTAAATAAGCTCTTCAGCTACAAGTTGTTAAGATGCAGTGAGCTCATTGTATTACTCACACTCAGTGCCAGAAACAGAGAATTCCCGCCTCTGACTGTATGTTTCTGGCACTTACTTCGCTAGCCCTGGAATTTCTTTGATCCTTCTGTGAGCTGATTTAACTCTCTAAAACCTAAGAGAAATCTAGCAGAAAGGTGAACCAGCTTCTCTTGCTAAGTCAACAAATGATAAAGCCTCAGAAACTTGTACCAGAACTTGTGGTCAGAAGGCAGCAGGGTTATCCAGTTGAAGAAGAGGGAGCGTGTCTTCCTCTTTTCACCAATAAGGAAATCAGCTTGTCTATAGTCCAAGCAGATTCTCTAAAGCTTTAATTTCTGTTCTGAGGTATCAGTTGCTCCAACATACAGTCTGCCTTATATTATCTCAAACAGTCTCACTAAAAAGTAGCCTTTTTTTTTTGAAAATGGAGTTGTCAGACCTAACACAGAAGAAAGACCACTAAAAATCTGTAAACAAGAAAATAAAACTGAACTATAACAAACATTTACTTTCTGTAGAAAGAAAACCTTGCATTATAACAGTAACTGCAACAGCAAAGCTATCAAATAAGTTTTGCCTAGTGGCATTTATGATAGCCCGAGACCACATTACAACTTTGACTGTGCTGGTTTTGGCAGTGGCAGTTATATCCTTCACAGCAGTTACAATCGGGTCATGCTTAAGATTTGTTCTGGAAACAGTGTTGACAACACAGGGACATTTGCATTACTGCTGCACAGTGTTCCCCCAGAGCCAAGTTCTTTCCTGCTCTTCACCCCACCCCGCCAGCGAGGGGACTGGAGATGCACAAGAAGCTGGGAGGGGACACAGCCGGGACAGCTGACCCCAACTGACCAAAGGGATATCCCACACTATAAGGCCTCATGTGCAGTTTCCAGAGCTGGGGGTACATTCAGAGCGATGGTACTTGTCTTCCCAAGCAACCATTCTGCACGATGGAGCCGTGCCATCCTGGGCATAACTGAACTCAGGCCTGCCCATGGGCAGTGGTGAATGAATTCCTTGTTTTGCTTTGTCTGCATGTGCAGATTTTGCTTTCCCTATTAAAATGTCTTTATCTCAACCCATGAGTATTCTCGTTTTTACCCTTCTGATTCTCTTCTCCATCTCACAGAGGAAAGTGAGTGAGCAGCTGTGTGGGGCTGAGCTGTTGGCTGAAATTAAACCACAAAAATGACCAAGTGCCTTTAAGTGACCAAGGCACTCTGGCTAAATAGAACCTCTTTCCTCACTTGACAGATTCCAGCTCTAAAATTAAAACAAAATCAAAAAATGGTACCAATGCTACCATAACGGTACCAACATTAATTCAGCAGCAGACTAATAGACTTCTACAAATTACTTTATCACAAAGGTGTCTGAAAAGGAAGTGAATAATGTACAAGACTCAGGTAATAACATTAGGTAACAAGATTTCTGGGCTTGGATTTTTCAGATAACAGGTTTCTGAGAGTGTGGCAGAATTTTCTGTTGAGGAAGGCAAGTACGCTGCATCTGATCCTGGTGCACAAAGAAACTTCCTGGACTTTTATATATGTGTTCTAAAAAAAAAAAAGAGAAGTGTTTAATATTCCATATGCTCCTTTCAAAGTTTTACTAGGATCTTTACAATTCCTGTCAACTTTTTTACTCTGAACATTTAACAAAGACTTTCATCTTTTCACGGCCTGAATTCTCCATTCTCCCTTGAAGACAAATCAAGAATGTGAACAGATACAACGAAAGAAGGCAGAAATATTGCCGTTGCCACCTTTCTAACATGGAAAAATGCATCACTACAATTAACTACCAAACAAACTGTGATTAAAACAAGGTAATGCAATTTAACTGTCATTCCAATCGTTGTTAAAACAAAAGTAACTTGTGGCTTGTACTTTCAGGATAATGTAGTAACAATGCTAATTGCTCCATCTTCAAAGAACTGCTCCGTTTTTCATATAAATTTTTCAGTAAGATACTCTGAAAGTTGTTTTCTTGCTTGTTTTTCCCCACCAAGGCAACATGACATTAATTTCAGTAAATCCTTTCAGCAAGAATATCCAAATATCCTCCTGTCACCATTGAATATATCTTACTTAATATATGAAACAAAAAGACAATTCAAGTAAAACAAAAACAGAGCAAAAATGTGCAGCTTACTTTGCAAAGAGTGAAGTCTTCATTGTCCACAAAATCATTGGGTTATTTCTTCTTCAACATCTTAAAAGTTGACTTAATCCTATGAATGAGTACTTATTCTTTCGGAGTTTTATGTTTCATAGCATACTTCTAAGTATGTATTCTAAGAAAATTTATGTATTCTAAGAAAATAAGTGTTTGGCAGAACAAATAAATGCATTAGAATTGATTTTGCTTCAGGTGTACTGTAGGTGAATGTTAAATGTTAAACCCATTTTTGGAATCAGATATATATTACCCACACTGCATGGATACTGTTACCGAAGAAGTTACCAATTGTAAAAATGGAAGAGAACAGCATTTATGCTGGAAAAAAAAAATTATGGACTGTTGTGTGAGACACTGGATTACTATATTAATTCCTGACTTGGATCAACTCAAGTGTGCGTGTGGGGGGAGGGGGCAGACAGGTTGAATTTCAAGAGGGTGGAGTAGTGTCCTGTCCCATGCCCCAGCCCCTTGGAGCTTTCTCCTTGGGCAGCCCAAGAGCAGCTGTCAGACACTGGCACACTTGGAACACTGCCCACACCATACCCTGTGGAACCCCTGACCCAGCCCCAAAATGTCTGGCACACCGGAAGCACTGCCCTTCACCCCGCCCTAGAGCTCCGGAACGGACAGTGGGCCAGAAGTCCTGCCTGGAGGGGGTGGCCACAGGGGGCCAGGGCAGACAAAACCAGCACCATGGAGCCATCTCCTGATCATAACCCTGCCATCTCCTGGACTCCTGGTAGCGGATCTATGCTGGATCTGAGGTGGTAGCTGTAATTCTCTCTTTTTCTCCCTCTTTCTTTACTTCTCCTCCTAATCTCCTTTCTTGATATTTGGGTAACTAAAAGCTGGATGGGTTGGATTGTGCTAAGCTGTATGGGCCGGCATGTGCTAAGATAATTCTTTGTGGAATGCTTTATTTTGGTTGAACGCTGCCCTTTAAACTTTTGTCAAGTTCCCTTATTTTCTAAAGTTTGCCAGTAAAAACGTGTTATTTGACCTCCTGAGAAACACGTGCAGCACCTTTTCCCCTGCACTCTTGCAAGGTATAAAAGACCTGAAGGCCCTTTTAAATCCGGTGAGCGGATTTTTGGAGCCTTGTATATTTTTGAAGTAAAACCTCTTCGATGAGCTCGTGGGGCGAGCCTGGGGTCTTAGCAGTTGCTAACACAGTTTGACAGGTATTGCTGTCACTTTAATTTGAAAATCTAGTGGAAAACAATCAATTTTTTCAACTTTCTCTGAAGTTACGAGGTAGCTTGAAAAGATACTGCATAACATACGGGCATGCTCAGTAACAAAGTTTTGCCAGTGACTCAGCATACTTAGTAAGAGCTGTGTACTTTGAAATATAATTTAAAAGATGAGTGGGATTTATCTTCCTACTACACTTTTAGTTAATTTCTTTAATTTGAAAATTATTTAATTTTAAAGTAATTTAAAATTCTGTATTTGGCCTCAAACCATACAACCAATAAGATGAAAGCACAGCACGCAGAAAACAGTAAGTAATCAACAGTGTTGCAGAAGTGATACATGTGATTTAGAAAGAAAAGATCCAAGATAAACATTCATCATGTTACATAGATACCTTGATTCATAATTACCTTGACAGCTTAAAAGACTTTCTGATGAAGGATACTTTGCTTTCTTTTCCTCCCAGAGTTTTAGCAGAAAGTAGATCACAATAAAACTGGGCAATACAAAGTGGAAAGCCTTTGAAGTAAAGATTACCCAGAGAGGTTGTGGAGTCTCCTTCACTAGACATATTCAAGAACCATTTGGATGCAATCCTGTGCCATGTGCTCTAGGACAACCTTGCCTGAGCACGGAGCTTGGACCCAATGACCCACTGTGGTCCCTTCCAACCTTACCCTCTATGTGGTTCTGTAAATTGTGTAAGCAGTAAACAACATAAAATAAAATTATTTTATATGTAACACGTGACAAGCTGATACAGCAAACTACTTAGTAAACCCACAACTCAATTTTGAAACAATAATTTGTTCATTTCAGAACTCAAGCAAGTTTAAAACATTAAAGACATCTTAAGACTGAACTCCATTTGTATTATCTTTGAAATATTTTTATACATTGTCTTAAGACATTCAGTCTGTGTGAAGCACATCATATAATTTATTTTAATTCTCTACAGAACAATATACTTAATTCAGTATCATCAGTAACTTTATACAGATACAGTATTAAAGCCATGTCCTCTTTTGCTTACTGTCAAGTACAAAACAGCTTATAACAGTCTAAAAAAAAAAGCTACAAACCACACTCGTAGCATACTGATTCTGTGCCTGGTTAAAGTTTACAGTAGTGGCTTTTTGATCTTTCAAGACAAATAAACATGACAGCACATAACAAACAGTTGTGCAAACTCAGACTTGGGAGGAAGACTCAACTACCTCCTTTTTCCAGAACTACTTTTCCCTGCTTTACTGCTGCTACCACCAGACTTGCTGGAAGATTTTGAAGAGAAAAGTCTTGTCATGAATTCAGACACATCTGGCAGCTCATGGTTGGAATTCAGCATGTTCATTGACTGCTCCATTTCCTGAATGCAAAGACCAGATAATCTTAGTAGCTTATAACAATTCTGGCTGTAGTTAAGGCATCAGTTGATTGTATCAGAAAGATTTCAAATTTCCCAATAGTTTCACTATTTGTAGTCCTTCAAGGTATATATTGCTATATATTTTTATGCAAACACAGCCAAACACCCAGCTACACAAAGAAACATAAACCCCCAAAACTAAAAGCAGTGATGTATGGAACATGGTAACCATGTATTAAGCAGTCTTACAGGGCAAACATCTGATTAAAAAAAAAAAACCTTGAAAAAATGACATTATTTATTTTCAGCACTACTTTCCTGCATTTTAAAATTTAAGCTTTTGTTTAGATTTTCAGATCTGTGCTCTCATAGATTCACATTTTGATGTTTTCAAATTAATATTATTTATGCTAAATCTAACAAATTTTTGTTGCTTTTTGAAGGGATTAGATATTTTTATTGCCCTACTTTCTGACATTAAGCTATTACAGTACAGCAGCTGAGTTTTCTTTGCTTCATGAAAAGAAGGATTTTAATGAGACCATATATCCAGGTAAGCTTGATGTAACTTTAGAATTTAGCATGGTGGTTCTATGAAGTGAATTTGCACATTTCAGAACAAACCACCCCTGAAGTGCATACAGCAGCTGAACTGCACATCTACAATGGGCTAATGCTTACAGCAATTGTCAATTTAATGTGGGATTATCACCTTGCTCTTCTACTTACCAGTCAGAATGATATATCTTTAACTATTTTCAAGGCATTTTGGTAGCTTTTGTTACTATTGCATTCACACTACATCTACACTTAAAGCCTCCAAAACAGGCAGTTACTAAATCATATAGACTTAGTATAAGTATATATAGTATATATATATAGACTTAGTATTATTACTGTGCTGATTCCATAAACAAAAAACAAGTTAACCTCAAAGATGTTATACAAGCTCCATATGCTCCAAAAACAAATAGAATTTGGATACACACTTAACAATTTTATTCATGGTCATCTAGAGAATACCACTACAATTGAGTTCTTAAAAACTTCCTTTTCGTACTGTTTAAAGATAATTTAAATTACAAGCAAAATTCCTTCAACTTAAAATTTCTCCTTAACAAGTCATATTGGCCAGCTAATAAGAACTAAATCATCAGAAGTTCTGATGGTATTACCAGCAGAAAGGCCTGTTTATAAGCAGTGTCAGGCCAGTGAAAAAAGTAAGGAATAAGGGATTTTTTTTTTTTAAATTCAACTTCCAGAGTTCAGCTTGGTTTGAAGAACATTCTGTGTATATCTAGCATATATTTGTATCCAGTTTTTAATCAAAATTACAGCCAAAATAGCATTATATAGCTCTGATATACTTTTTATAGGTATTATTTATAAAAAAAAGTATTCAGACACATATAAAGTACTACTGAAGACAGTGGTCATTTAGCAGAGAAGGAGTTTTTAGTTAACCAAGCCCTCAAAAAACAGCCATCCATGACAGACAAGGAATACTTCTAAAAATAAGAAATGATTTAGCAAACACCTTGAATCTCCATTTTGTCCTAGCCTTCTGCTATTTGGCACTTTGCATGATGAAAGGACAATAAATCAGGCAATTTAATGACTACATTAAGACTCCATATCATATACTGTGATATCTGGATTTAACATAGTAAACTGTGGTTTAGCCTGACGGGAAAGAGTACACATTTATTAAATGATGTTTAAAAATAAAGTGCTAGATTTAAACATAGTGCAGAAATATTTTGTAAATTTACAGAAAAAAAAATCCTTTGAGAAATTATATTTATGACTAAAGAAACTCTGGAAAACACCATTCAGCAAATTCAGCAAGTTTAACAGCAAATTCATGAGTCAGGAAATGTTAGAACAGCAACACTGCATTAACTGAATAAATGATGTCCATTAAGACCCCTTTAAAAGTCCAGTTCTGTTTTTATTGCTTTTCTGTATCCTAAAATCTCATTATCTTTGCTCTCTATATATGCATCAACTGAACGTACTTACCCGCCTCATATCAGGATCACTGGTGTTGACAACTTTAGGTAAAAGCACAAATATCAATAACGGAAGAACCATCATCATCACCTACACAGAAAACAGGAAATACTTCTTCAGCTTAGTAGTTGCTCTAGACACTTTCAGAAATACTAACATAAAGCTTTAGCTAAACAGACGAATTCTAGAACCACTGCATTCCAAGTTAGTAACCCAGTAATGGTAACCCATTTGTCAGGAAAGAAACCTGATAAGGGAATGTTGTGCTTTAAATAATACGAATTCAAAATCCATTGCAATAAAGCAAATGGTTGTTATATCTTAAAACTGTTGTAATTACAATTCTGCAACATGTTGATCTCCACATTATTAGAACAAGATCATGTTGTCAAATGAAGCAGACTACAGGCTATTTGCACAGAGTGGGTATGTAAGGGAGGAGATGTCACAGAAAAACTTTCTATTTGTACACAAGTGAAGAAGAAATAAAACAATCCTCTTGGAAGAGCAAAGTGTGTACATCTTTTCTCAATTACTTTATTCTTGATATTCTGAAAAACAGCTGTATTTGGATCCTTAGCATACTTTTAACCTTTGTGTGGTGCTTGTACGTACCATAGGGTTCATGAGGAAATCTGTCCATCCCCAAGATTCTCTCTTTATAAAGTACGAAGGTGGTCCAGAAGATTTCATCTGCAGTGGGTATGGCAGCCTGACAACTTCAGAGGGTTTGATGTAATTCACATATCTTGCTCTAATAAGCAAAATGTGAATAATTGAAAATGTGAGCATAATAATTTATTTAACAAAATAAAAGACGATTTTTAAAAAATCCAAACCAAGTTTTAATAATAGACTACAAACAAAACTATGCAGTGCCAGCTAGGCTTCACTTTTCAGAAACTAGTTCCTCTCAGCAGCATCTTTTACAGAATCAAAAACAAGCCATTTTTTTTCACCTTGGTAATGAGCAAGAAAAACTACACTGTGTAAAGACAGATACAGCTTTGTACACTATAGTGTAGTTTAACCAGTTTGCTCACAGCATCAATTATTTGTATGTGAAGTTAATATCTTTTGCCTAAGGGCATTACTTTACATTTATCAATACTGAATCTCAGTCTTTATTGGATTTTTCCATAGTTCTTCACTTGTATTATTTATTTGGGCCTGGCATTTAGATAGTTACTCAGTTACTACCATCTTTGTCACTCTTGACCCATTTTTCATGATCTACGAGTATTTACTTGCCTTGTGCAACTCCAAGGATGACTTCTGCCCATTACAAAAGAAATACTTTATTCCTTCTGAAATTTTCACCAAATATTCATCTATACAGTGTCTTTCCTACCTACCTTAGGACTAAGTATTTTCTCCAAAACTTGAGATTTTCAAGCAGATCTTATCAAATATGCTTTTTCCTCTTTCTAGGAATTACAGTAAGTTTTTAAGCCAGAATGTTCCCTAGAAAAGCCCTGTTTACATTCTCCTCAAGTATCATAGTTTTTCATGCATCTCTGATTCCTCAGCTGTATTCCTCATTACAGTTTCTACTTGTCTGTCTGGCAGACATGCCAGGCCCACTGTGACTTTCCTCAGCAGACACATCCTAGAGGTTTACTTAACATCAGATTTGTTACCTTACTAGCACTCAGATACTCAAACAATGCTAAGGGTGACATTACAGCACTATTGAGTCTATTTCTCTGTATTTATTACATACTGTGGCCAGTAAGATATTGCCAAATGAAGCTTAAACAAAGTGTTCCATTATTAAACAAGCGCCATTTTCAGTGAGACTTCAACTTTTAACCTCCCCTAAATATACTGTTGGAGGTATTTACACTGATGTTTGTATTTCTGAAATGTAATTATAACTTAATTATACTGTAAAAGACAATCTTGAAGTTAAGAAACTCTATGTCTGCCCGAACAAAGAAAAATTAACTACAAATATGTTTATTTAACTGAAAATCACCTTACTACAGCAGTTACACATTTTTTCTGTATTCCTGAATAGCTTGGAGTTACAGGTATACAGTTAGAGTGGTTTGGGATAAGGTCTCTTGCCATGACATAAAAAACAAGCTAATGATGCTACAGAAATACGGCAGGCTAGCAACTACTACTATTAACCAGTAACTGTAACAAGTGTCCTATGGGGATGTAACAGAAATAGTTTAGAGTTTCACTGTGCCAAAAAAAGGTATTGGCAAATGATAAAGCACTTAACAGATTTATGCCCAGATTTTATTTCAGGATAGCTGCATAAGAAAATAATAAAAGTAAATAGACAGACTTTAAAAATCTACTTCTCTTATTTAAGGCCATAAATATGAAAGGAAGAAAGAGATCAGACTTTGGATTTTAAGAAACATGCTCCTAGAAGTGATGTTAAAAGAAGCTAGAACATATGGTTTGAAATGGAACATCAGACCTATAGCACTGTTTACATTAATTCTTGTACTGTGCTGTCAGCACACATAACATACCAACACTGAGGCAAATCAGAAAAGACTCACCTCATTTTGCCTTTTGAAGTTATGTCAACTCGCACGGGCTCAAATTTGTGAGCAGGGGATATAACTTCCACTACGTAAGATCCTGAAGGTACATCATGAACTACAAAACTTCCATCTGTCCTGAAAAAACAGTAAGTTGGGCTACATTTCAATATCCTCCAGCATACAAGACAGGGTGCTGTGTGGTTTTTTAAAAGAAGTTGTAAGACTATTATTTCATATTATAAATCTTAATATTACAATGGCCAGAAGAAAAATTTAAATCATTCAGCACTCACAATATCAAATCCCTTAAGATCATCAATGTATGCCACAACAGTAGCAGAAGTCACTAGTTTTGTTAAAGATTTTGTTGTATCCTCGAGTTATTGTCTTGCTGGAAGAATAATTTAACAGCCCAAGTAAGATCTGAAGTAGTTGCATTTCATGTATTCAATAATAGCAGAAGGAATTTATACCTTCCTTCCTCTTCCTGAAATACATACACTGAAATTTACTTCAGCACTTCTGCTAGAAGCAAACCCCCTCCCCAAACTGACATCCCACATAGTGTGGGTAGATATTAGAGAAGATTTGCAATGCACAATAATAGTAGTTTGTGTCTTTGTTGTGAAGTAGAGGGTTTTAATTTTAATTGCTCCCTTTAGGACTAGTCCACACCGGAAAACTCAATCACAACAATAAGGAAACTAAGAGCCCTGAACATACACACAGAAGGGATTTTTATACAGATGGCTCTTATTTTAAAACATGAAACTTTAACATTCAGTGAAATTAGTAAAAGGATACTTTAAAGCTTAAGTTCCAGTTGTCTTAAAAGTACAGAAGTTTTCCTCCTATGTGTTTCCAGAAGTTTCCAGTAAGAAAATCTTAAGTGTTAAAAGCAACATCAATGATATCTCTTCTAAAAATAAGACTCAAAGTTAAGACAAAAAAAAAGTTGTTCAAAGGGAAAAAAACACAATAAAACCTGACACATTAGAAACATGCATCAGAAAAACAAATAAATGAACCCTCTTAAAAGGGAACTCTTAAAAAGAATTTTGTCCTTATGTCCTTTACCCCAGCTTTCTTTCAAAGATGCACATCAATGAAGCACTTTCCCAATTTTATGTGATGATTTGAAGCACTAAGAATGCTTACACTACCTTATATTGCAACTGCTAGAAAGATGTTCCCTAGGAATTTCCTTCTAATTTTTCATTCTTTACAGTATCAGTTTGCTTTTTGTTCTAAAGATGTATTCATAGAACACAGCAAATTCTCACATCATATACTGGTATCCAATACTAGCTTTTTTAGAAGAAAAAAGTTCTGGTTTTACCACAGTGAGGAAATTAATTAGATTTATAAAAATGCTCATACTAGAGAATGACTCTTGCAATGCTCAAAAAGCAACTTTACTATACCAAATAATTATTTTCCCATTTTTATAACTGGAATGATTTTGAAACTTTTGAAACTATGACATTCTTAATTCTGAAGACATTTTCTATGTCTTAGAATTTCTAGATCCTTTGTCTAACTGAATATACCCACTACCATCTGAGACTCAATAAGATAATGTGATTCTTTACAACTTCCAGTTGCATTTGCATGATGTTGTGTGAAGCAATAAAGTCATGTCCCTTGAACTGGCTTTCACCAGTACAGTGAAAGTTTTTCACTGGTACTGTAACATAGAACCACAGCTGCAACACACATTTCTCCAGAATTCATCCATTGTTTACCCATAATGGGAAAATTCTTAGCAAAGCTAAGGTTCTTGAAACGAAGCGGCAGAATTTGCACCCAGAGAAGCTGAGACTAAACACTGTCCTCCAGAAAGTGCAAACACGTTTGGAGTTTTAATTTGTTTTGGGGTTGTTTTTACTTATAACTGTGTTCCAATGTTTTCTATCGCTACAATGCCAGCAGGCCGAGCCGTCACTTTGGATATGCCTGCAGGCGGCTGAGGCCAAAACCTACAGGACTGCAGGCCTGGCCGTTCCTAGACCCTTACAAGGTACGGGACCAGCGTTACGGCCAGCAGCTCATCTCGGCAGCCCATGACTCCGCGATCCCACAGCCGTGCGCGGCTGACCGGGACACGGCCGTCCCCGCCAGGAGCCGCCCCGTCCCCGCCTCCACACGGCCGGGCCGGGCCGGGCCGGGCCGAGCCGAGCCGAGCCGAGCCGAGCCTGCCGCCGCCCCGCGGAGCCCGACCCCCGCCGCGCCCGCCGCTCACTTCAGGAAGCCGACGTGCTCCTCCCCGTCCACCAACACCCGGGCCCCCGCGATCCAGTCCTGCGGCTTCACTCCGGGCACCACGGCCCGGCCCTCGATCTTAAACCGCTCCCCGGGGCCCGCGCCGCCTGCCAGCTCCGCCGGCCCGAGCAGCTCCGAGCCGGAGGCGCCGCGAGGCAGCGGCGCGACCGACAGCCAGAGCAGCGCCAGGCACAGCGCCCCGCTCCCATTCCCATTCCCAGTCCCGCTCCTGCTCCCGCTCCCGCTCCCGCTCCGCGCCGCCATCGCTGCCCGCGCCCCCGCCCTGCGCCTGC
>JAWMRA010000161.1:31848609-31885104 GCA_035584735.1 Pseudotriccus pelzelni | reverse complement strand
CCGGGCTGGGGGGCCGGGCTGGGGGGCCGGGCTGGGGGGCCGGGCTGGGGGGCCGGGGGAGCGGCGCGGCTGAGCGCTGATGCTCGGCCTGGCCGGGCTGCCCGAGCGCGACTTAACGCGAATCCAACAGCGGGCGTGTTGGAAAGGCAGGGCGGGACCCCTTGTTTTCGGATGGGGAATAAAAACAAAGGATAATTTGCTGCTCAAAAAGTGGAATGGCCGAGATGTGAACCTGAGGAACATAAATGTGTAATAAGTAGATGTATGTCCCTTGGTATTGCACCTATTTAAGGCGTTTTAGTTTTAAATCTCAATGGTTATCATGCAAAGAGTAACAAGCTTTTTCTAGGGAAAACAAGTAGCAAGCTTACAAAAGATTAAATCATACAATAAAGGCCTAAATTGCCATCTTTTTGCAATGATTTGTTTGTTTCTGATTAAGTACAATAGCACGAAAATGTGTTACTCAGGGGGAGGTACAGACTTACAGGAGAAACCACGACGGCTGTAGTACCTTCCCCGTCCCCTAATTTTCCTTTGTGAAGCACATCCTGTTACGTCATGTGTATTTATTGTCACGTTGTAGCTACACTACTTGCTTCCTTTTACCTCTCTTATTTATGTCAGAGTTAATTACTGAACATGTGGAAAACATTATCATTAAGCAAGATTAACCTGGTCACCAGCGGATAATAAAAACACTGCATCATAGTAGGCATGATCTAAAAAGTATATGTCATCCCATGTCAGTGAATTACTTGTCTGGCAATATCTTTTAGCTGTCTGTACTTTGGAGACAATGGTTCTTCCTTCATATAAGCTCATGAAAGCGTTAAAGTCCAGCAGTTTTGGGGGTGAAAACCTAAGAATGCCAGAACTGAATAGTGTTAGAAGGACTTACCAATAAACCACTAAGCAGTAGGATTTATGTTAAAGCCACAGACACAACACTGTTTCCAGTATAACATCACAGAGACGCATCATCTTCATAGTGACATCTCATGTTAATAGTTTTTACATGCAATTAGTGTAAAAATGCTCATATCTTTAAAATATCCTCAAGGAACTGTATTAGGATACTGTTTGACCACAAAGAATGATCATGCCCTCTAGTTTTAAAGATTTCCTCAACCAAATAATTTATTTTTATAAGATACATAATACAGTTTCTTGGTTTAAATACCTGGAGAACCTAAAGAAAAAACCCTCATTTTTTATTTCATAATCTACTCTAAGAAGCTTCTCTCTCTCTGTATCATCCTGCTAACAAACTTAGCAGCTAATTAAACAGCATCTTGGCTAGAATCTTATCCTCATGTAGAAGCCTTGACTGTGGTTACAGCTTTTGTTGCAGAGGCATATCTTCATATATGCCTAATTATACATATATACATAGATATATATACATATACATATATGCCTTCTCCAATAGCTGCATTGGCATGCAACCTTTTCAATGTTAGGTGAACAGTTCCTTGTCCTCTAACCACATAATATCTTTACGTATAAAAGTTCTATTTCATGCAGATATATCGGTTACTGTATTTTTTAAGTGTACACAACAGAGAAAATAATTAATTTGGTTGATTACTGCCTTTTTTCGATTAAGACTAGCTACAGCAGCAGCTCACTTGAGTGGATTGCACAAAGTCTCTTTGTGAGTTTTGATATCATGCTATGGGTTTTGACTTTCAGGTAAAAAGAACAAATCCCAGATCAACTGTAGTACAAACGGAAACAAAGAAATAAAAACGTCCAGGTATATATTTATCACAATAAATAGTACCTCACCTGGGAGATGCTACCTGGTTTTTTCTGGAAGGAATTTTACTATTAGCAAAGCCATGTCTGCCCGTTGATTTCAAGTGAATCTCTGAACAGAAATCAGATAAAACTGCCAAGCAACAGCTTCAGTGCAATTGAAACAACCAAAAAAATCCAACAACTTGAAAGTGCAATCAAGGACAACCTCCATGTTTTGTAGCTGCGTCTTCATTGATGGATTAATTCGTTGAGTAACAGCTACATAGAAAATGGCAAGTTTCTTAGAAGTTCTACCCTGCTCACAAGCACATTTACAGTTTTTTTGAGTTAATTCAATCAGTTGTCACTAACACTACAGAACTGTCAGCCAGATGGATGAGAGCTGACAGTCCCTAATGGGTCGAACAAAGAGGAGGTCTAGATTAATGTAATGTCATCACACTGATAACACTGAAATCTGTGTCTCAGATTCTCGTCACATGTGGTTTCACATACAAACTGAAAAAGCAGAGGAGGCCCATTAAATCCCTCTGCACAAAACATCAAAATCCAAGACCATCATAGCTGTTTCTGAAGAATTAAGTGATTTGGGATACTGTTGGATACTCTTACGTAGCAAGAGAGTTTTTTAGTCCTGTGAGGATAAAAGGACTTTGCAAACAGTGTAGCAGAACTTATTTTTGTGCTGAATCTTTTTCACAGTCGGAATGCTAGCAAAACTTGCTATACTTTTTTTACTTACAGGACACCATTAGTAAAGCATTTAATTCACCCTTGAACATTTCAGTACAATTTCTCTGAACACTTCTCTTTCCATAAAGCTGATAGCATCTTGGCTAGTATTTAAATATTAATGTTTGAAAAGGAACACAACCCTGTCATTGATACTAGTTTACTTGAATACACTGGACCACAAACAGCAGCAGTCCAAAATCTGGTTTGTGTATGACTCAGGCTGTAATACGCAGAGGTGTTGACTTTGACCAGATAAGCAGGGAGCACCTTCAACCATCTGCCTCTAGTTTTATCATAATCTTTGAGTCAGTCCCCCAATATAGGTACACAGATAACAACACCCAGCACACCAGCTAAGTAATTCTGGTTCACATATGTTCAGTGGAAGCAAAGATACAATCCTTGCTGACATGAAGAATCAATAAGAACTACATGTGCATTGGAATACTATAGCACAGATACATCCTATTTTTTTTTGTTGTTGGAAAAACTAATTAGAGGTGAGAAGAAATCAAAATGCCCAGCCAATGAGAGCAGATTTATGAGAATACACAACTGAAGGTAGATGGAAGAATTTGGCATAAAGGTACAGTGAAAGGCCACAACCAGGTTAACTCATGTGCTGAGCTCTCTCCTTACCAAGGAGACTTACTATGATTAAACACAGAATTAACAAAAATTGCGCTGCATATCTTTTCAGCACTGATTTTTTTTTTAATATATTTATTGTAGTGTGGAATCATAATGCCATCTACTGGAAATTTTCTGTTCTACAGTAGAAATGGTTAGAACACAAAATGCAGCCTGCATTCAGCAACAGCCTTTTTGTTTCCTGAAGTTAAGATGTCCTGAGAGGGTCCTACATCTGACCTGGGGCAGAAGGTACACAGGCCACCATCTTCAGTTGCTCCAGAATCCCACTTTGCTTTAAAAAGATTGCCTGTCCAAAGAAGGGCAATGAAGCTGGTGAATGGTCTGGAGCATAAGTCTCATGAGAAGCAGCTGAGGGACCTGGGGTTGTTTAGCTTGGAGTAAAGGAGACTCAGATGAGATATTATTGCTCTCTACAATGACCTGAAAAGAGGTTATAGCAAGGTGGGGGGCAAAATCTTCTACCAAGTAACAAGTGACAGAAAGAAAAACATCCTCAAATTGCACCAGGGGAGATTTAGATTGGACATTAGGAAAAATTTCTTCACCAAAAGGGTTGCCAAGCACAGGCTGTCCAGAGAAGCGGTGAAGTCCTCATCTCTGGAAGTATTTAAAAGACATGCAGGTGTGGTGCTTAGGGACCTGATTTAGTGGTGGACTTGGCAGGATTAGGTTCCTGGTTGGACGTGATGATCTAAAAGGTCTTTGGCAACCTAAATGACTGTGCTGGGGCAGAAAAATCTCTTAATCTCCTGTAAACTCTGTAGCTGTCAGAATAATTTCTGCATCTCCAACACATCCATCCCCACAGCATGGAGCCAGCATGTATGATATGATTGAGGACTTTTAAGTCTCAGAGAGCTAACATTCATCTACTCCCTTGTTTGCTTTTGCCTCAAGTTAACTGGACAAACTTCTTCAGGATGTGACTTCTTGGTTTTCCTTTTTCTTTTTTTTAAGAGCAAATTGTTTTCACTTCTTATATATCCAAAACCATGAACAGGATACTCTGCTTTGGCACACTTTTCACAGGAGATAGCAAGTGCTGACATTGAGATTGCCAGATAATAACCAGTTTTGTCTGGTTGCAGTTGAACTGATCTTTACTGAATTCAAATTTCATTCTGTGGTGGAGGAAATTTAATTAATAGTTTAAGTGCATGGAAAAGGAGCATAATTTCCTGCTGTAAAAATTTCCAGACTCCCTCATGCAAGCAGAACAAGTATGGGTGTAACATGATGGTAACCTGGAAGCCAGTTTTACAGTACTTTGACAGCATTCCTCATGTGCTCCTGTTGTCTGTAAAGATTTGTCCCTACATCTCTGTTAAGCAGCAATTGTTCAGACACGATGCGAGCACTGTGCTTAAGAATTGCGGCATTCATTAAGCTGACTAGTTAAGAAGCTATGCCCCACAGAATGGTGCTACACACGTTCTTAGATTCCTGTGTTGTTACTTGTATGGACAGCACCTGTAATCACTCACATGAGGCTAGAATGACACATCACCGTGATATTTGAGTTCTAAATAAATAACCAGTTTAGAGTCCTTATTTTTTGGTATGCAGTCTAATGCTGTATTATGCTTTTTTACATCTGGATTCTACTTCCATAATGCCACAAGGTGGCCTCCACATAATACAGCATTATCATCACATCCTTTACAGAAGGACATATGAAAGCATGTTTGTGCTTTACTGCAGTATTGGTGATAGACTACCACAAAACAACATTCCTTTATTTGTATGTCAAGCTGAAGTAGATCACATGCTGTGTAGAATTGATTTCCATGAGACAGGAGGCCAGAGCAACACAAAGCAGCTGCAAGTGCATGGGTAAGATGTTCTACCAAAGAGAAGCCTGTTCAGGAACGAAGCAACACACTCATAGAGCAGGTCCCCAAGCTGTCTGCCCTGCAGAGAGTCTGGGAAATCCTAAATCTGACATGAAAAGGGATGCTCTAATTCAGAGAGCCTTAAGCAGTTGCTTAAATTATGCTACAGTTGCTTCCGTGCTAGGAGAACCTGAAGAAATAAAGGCCAAAAGCAGCAGAGATCCTCCTTCTGGCTGGAAGTTTAACCCTTTCTGACCTATCATGAAAGTCAATGCTGGTTTTTAAGGGTGTGAATGACCAAAGGCCAAAGACTGATTTGCATAATTTTAAAGCCCATCTTTCCCCTTTTTTTTTTTTTTTTTTTTTTTTTGTGGAGGAGCTTTATTTTACACAATTTATAGTAGGATTTAGAAGTATAAAAACACAAGGGGAATTGAAGTAGCAATTTCTAGATGATAAACATTCTGTTTGGTGTAGTAAATATGTTGTTACAAAAGCTATTACAATGTGTACTATTACCAAATCTGGATTCAAACTAAATATGAAATTAGTAAAACCTGTGAACTCACATTATTTGGCAAAACAAAAGAAACAAAGCTGGGCCTTAAACTAATTTTCTTATTTATAGAGAAAATTAGTGGCTCTGAATTCAGTTGGCTATTTCTTGATTTCAGAAATGAAAAAATGATTCTGCAGTGCTTTGGGTTTCTTTCTGAAGCTTTAGCTACTCCTACTACTTATCTTCAACAGTAGCTGTAGAAACTTTTTTTCTTTTAAACACATTCTGACTGTTCTTGAGAAGCTGAGAACTGTAACTGTCCTTGGCTTTAAGTTTATCTGTACACACCTTTCTTGTACATCGACATCTGAGATAAATAACTGTACATGTGCACAGCTGATACCTGAGTTTACCAGCTGCTACTTTTTTGAAACTCAACAGTTAAAAGAATAACTGCTGATAGCTTTTCCTACTGTCTTCTTTCATTGTATTGGCCTGTAATTCTTCTGTAACTGTTCTCAAGCTATTATTGAAATAAGCAACTTTTTTTCTTCTACCCTTCAGTCTTTGCCTTGTTTATCTGAATGAAATAATTTGGACGTTCATAACACCTCCATTACACTGTAAGTAAGCTAAATATGAATCCTGTCTTTATCTTTAAAGTGCATTCCTATTTGTGTGGGCCTTTATGCTGAATCAGACTGTGCAAGTAAAGGCATGCGTTAATGAGCCAGAGTTCATACATCACGGAGAACTGCTCAAACGAACCACTGTGGGGAACTGCACACATTATCTATCATTAATCAATGGCAAACAAGCTAATTTTCTATGCGTTGTTACATTGCTATTCAGTGTGTTAAACAGTTTCATTAAAGAAACATGATTAGCAGCTTTGCAATATGTGGTAGTTGTTCCTGTTTGCCTCAAATATACCTGTCAGCCTTAGACTACAAGTAAGTAAGAGTCCTATATAGTGATTATTTCTATATTATATTAATCTTTTTTTATTAATAGTTTAGCCTGAAGCAGGAGTTTCTATTTCTCGGATAAGCACTGTGGAGTTAAATGAAATAATTTTTAGATTTGTAATATTAGCTTTGTCATATAAAATATTTGTAATTGCAGCATGATGTTTTGTACTTGCCATATGATTCATGGGTTTGGATGTTTATGTTTCCTTCCTTCTATATTTTTGAGCCATGTAAGAATGGCTTATTTTTCTATGTCTCATATATTTTCGGAAAAAATAATAGCATAAATCACCTTGTAATGCCTTTTCCTCCCCTCTAGCTGCTTGCTTTCATTATCTGTAAATATAGTGTAAACGTATTTGACAGCAGGCTCCTCTGGGAAGCTCAGTATAATGGCTAGTAAAATCCAGGGCCCACTGGCAGTAGTAGCTTTGACAGAGATAGAAGAAATCCTGAATTAATTTTGTGTTTTGGTTTTAGATTTTTATCTTAGGCAAATAAAGTAACTATGACCTACAAAGAGATTGTTGCAGTATTTCATTTATGACTTTCACTGGTTTTTGCAAGCCTAAAGAATTCAGCAAAGCATCCTAAAAGTGGTGTTTCCTCCAGGTGACAGACACTATGGTATCTAGTTTAGAGTTACTCTTTGCAAGTGTAAAGATATGCTTTTAGATATTGACATGTCAAAATATTGGGAAGAGGAAGCAAAATCAAATAACTGCCAGGGCTGCTTTGTATTCAAGCAAGAGTTGGGATGGATGGGTGGGATGGAGAGGGAAAGAAACAGTGCATAAACTCTTAAAAATATGTATTACATTAAGCCTCCAAGTAATATCTGTTTAGAAAAGAAGAAGTAACCCCTCCAAACAACAAACTAAGTAAGAAGCACCAATCTGGTCACCTCTGAAACTGATAATCTCTTTCTCCATAAAATAATGTGATGCTTGATGAAAAAGCAGCTGGACCTTTTACTGGCTGCAGAGCAGCTACCAGGAATAGGAGCATTCTTCAGCAAGGCCACAGAAAGCTCCAGCTCAGGTGAACCATCAGCAAGTCCCACCGCAGGCTTTTACACAGCCCATTATCTGCCTGGACAGACTCTGTGGCAGACAAAACATAGGGAGATTAGAAAGTCTGAGCTTGTGCATTTAACATTAGAAGATTCTCCTGGCATTCAAAGCACACAGTGGCATCTTAACCTAGAACAGGCACATACAAGAAAGAAAAGCAGACTCTTTTATAACTGAATCACTGACACAACTTGAGATGATTTTGGAACATCTCCTAAGGGAAGTTCTGCTAGGAAAGAATTCTACTAAGGGTCCAGTAAAAGAGTCTCTTAGCAGAGGCAATGCTTTGTCTGAAGCTCACAAGGAAGAACAGATCAAGGAGCAGTGCTGCAGCTCTACACGTGCCACAGCTCTGCATGGCTGACAGCTGGCAGTGCCATGAGGAGAAAAAGCAGTATGTGAGACAGTAGATGTGATTGAGGCTGGGTTCAAACAGTCCTTAAAGCAGTAATTGCTGTTTATCTTTCTTTTATCTCACCACTAGATGTGGGAGCAAAACGTAGGGCTTGCTGGAGCCATCTGACTCAAATTAGTTCTTCCTCTCATTCGAGTATCTCATTGCTGAGACAGTAAAATTCAGTTATATTGCTGCAATGCCAACAAAAATGATGCTTGCCTCAAAAAGCATAATGCTTCTAAACACCAGTGAAGGTATTACTGCAGACCATTAAAATCAGTTCAACTTCTGAATACATTTCCTGGTCAAAAGATGACTTCAAGTAAGTCTGAAAAATCAGTTAATTATGCTGAACATCAGGAACATATGGGCTGCAGTAACTTGGAGACAGAGTAATGCATAGAAAGAGCTGTATAAGATATGAAAAATAGTATAAGCTTAATAAATACTACAAAGCAACCACTGACCAATCCATTTAGTCAGGGAAAAAGTATTAATGAGGATACCAAGACCTGTAGATTAACAGGTTCTCAATACAAAAGCCTATTACAATCAAGACTTAGATTTGCTGAGTTTATGAATGATACCTTGCAGTTACTTTCACATATGCACAGTCCTTGACTGTTTCAGCCAAACTGGACTTGGAAGAGTCACCAGGGGCTAAATGCTCACTTTGCAGAGCTCAGAGGAAACTATCAAATGAGGAAAAAATATCTGAAGTATGTATGCCAAATCCTGCATGCAGAAATGCTGAAATGTATCTTGCTGGTCCCCAAGGTAAAAGCTGAAGTTAGCAAGCTGCCAGTTGTGAAGACGGCTCCAAGGGCGTTTTCCTCTTATTTACAGCCCTTCTGAGTAGGATGGCTGAGGTCACAAACCAAATATTCAGACACTGTAGAAAATAAACTAAATCACAATGCACTAAAATGCTACAAAACCCTCAAACGACTTGTACAGTCAGACTCTTTTCTCAGGAAGACATTCTTATGTCCCCTTTTTAACGGCAAATCGGTAGTAGCATTTGTTGTCATCTGGTCACAGTGCTACTTTATGCTGGAGACAAGTACATTCTAGTTTGTTGTTTTGGGTTGTTTGTGTTGAGGGTTTTTAGGATTTTTTTCTCCTTTCTTGTTTTTAGCTTCAGTAGCAACCTTATCTGTTCATCTGGAAGGTAGCTAATCTGCTTTATGAATCAAGAATTGTGAGATGGAAAGAATCCCTTTAGATATGTTAAGGGATACGCCACCAACAGAAGCATAAATGTATTCGAGTGCAGAGGAAAGTGCAAACATGATACTTCTGCACAGCAATGACTGCTTACACAGCACTGTGTGAACAAGACACGTGCTTGCTCTGCCCAACTCCCTGATTATTTTGTGTGGTCAAAACCCCGAAAGACTGAATTTTCATTTTTTGCAAGCTTGTAAGAGGCATCAGCAAATTTAAAGAATTGTACTCAGAGAGGGAGGAAAGATCGGAGAATAGGGAAAAAACCCCAATCCAAACAAAAAAAATAGTCGCCTCTAAGCAGCAGGATTTCTCCCTAATTAGTCACTGGCCTACCATTTGAAAAGGTTCAAAACTGCAGGCATTTTTAATACCAGTAGAATACTGGTATCTATGTTCAAAAAACATTTATATACACACACTCTTAATGCACCAGCTTCATCTTAAACCTCCTGACTAAAACAGCCATTACATTAGCAGGCATCATTATGCTTCTCTAGTGTTAATCTAAGGAGTTAACCAAGTGGTAGCATCCACAGTTGCCCTGCATAGGGCATAAGACTCTTGAGTTTTCACAGTTCTATGCCACTAAGCTGATAATTTATTTCATAGTGAGAACCTGGAAGACTTGAGGTACAAGACACCACTTGGGAAACCAGGTGTGCCAAATATGAAGGCATTTTATTCTCACTTGGAAAAGTGACAAGGATGTGGAGCTGGGAATTCAGCCAAGCAGATGTGCCCTAACATGTCAGAGGGGTGGGAAAGCAGCAACTGGGAGGAAACATGACTGTTCTGTGAGCATCAAGTCTCCAACCTTCCTTCATGAAGTGCCTCATTGCCATGGATTAGGCATACAGGACTGGAAAGATGTCCAGTATCATCATACCCCAATCACCCAACAATCACAGGCATCCTTTTCAGGTGATAGGAATTCTTGTACTGTAGCTTAAACACTCTCCTTTCCCTAGTTTTATGCATGTCAATTCCCTGCATTGCCAACCAGGAAGACACACATCAGCCACAGTTTGGATTAGTTTGCCTGTGTTTGAGCCCTCAACACCCTTCAGTAACTACTGATGCCACCACTTAGAGGGCAGCATTTTTAGAGGTATCCCTTGCAGCAGGGATCCCTATCATCCAATTAAAAGGACATTTAAAGGACATTTAGAAAACTTACTCTTCAGAATTCCCTCTCTGCCCTCTTTATCCAGAAAGGCCTTAACTGTAACATCTTCAAAAAAAAAAAAAAAAAAGCAAATTATTTTTTTCTTATAAGTACCAGAACGATTCTTCCTAAGAAAATTTATGTGAAAAGACAGTTGCTTTGGTGGGCCAGGTTCAGTTCACAAACAGCTACTCTGCTTATTCTTATGCTAATGCTGGCTGTTGGCACAGAATTATTCCAGAATTAACACCTCCATCGATCACCACTCATTCCGGCTGATCAAAAAGTCAAGCTTTTAAGACTTACTAAAACACAAGGCTGAGAAGAAAACCTGCCTATTAATTCTTTAGTCCTGCTTTGCTTTACTAATAATAGTCTAAGCCTTAAAATACTGAAAATAAAGTTTTAACACTATTTGTACACTGGTGGTTAATTATACTTACCAAACACACAAAATAGTTCCTTTCTGCATTCATTGTAGCAATTTCATCAGAACGGAAAGAACAGTTTTGGTTTCTCACAGCCAAGACTTGTTAAGACTTCAACTCCTCAATAACCCATCATTCCACTTTTATCTAGACTAAGTAGATAATAGGACAGCTGATTCACATGTGATAAGACAATTCAACAGTAATGAAACGTGCATCATCCTAACAGCTGCCCATATCTGTGCAATTTCTGCATTTAAAACCAAACAGGCTTCTTGTATGTGGCAATCCTCCTCTGAAAGTGTCTCTAAAAATTATTTAACTCTTCAAGAAAAGAAGTTTGTTTCATGCAGGAGATGTAATGAAAGCCTGCTGTCACAAAAAGACCAGCTATTTTTCTGAAGCTGGAATACTTAAGTCTTTCAATCCATAGAATATCTGAAACAAGAATGAGAGTGACAACTGCAAGATCGAAACATAATTCAGGTTTTTCAAAGTGAAGTTCAATAGATTAAATACAACTTGACAAAGAGGCATCAAACTAAATTACAAGAGCTATTTGAAACTGTCTGCAGGTCACTTTAAAGTACGCTAGTAGGGTGCGTATGTATTTCAACACTTACACCTGTAAGAACAGGTAGTCTTGGAATGTAATATTATCTTGATATTTAGATTGGGCTTAATTGTTTCACAATACACACAGTGCTTATGTAAAAAAGTATCAAGGATATGAATACAATCTCAGTAAAATCCATGGGTTCTGTTTATTTCAAGCCTACACATATAGAAAACATCCTCCCCAAATCCACAGAAATCTATTATTCACAGAACTGTATTAAAACAAGTCAGAAGTGTATCTGTAAAAGCATTTTATCACATTTTGACAGCTATCATTTTCCAGAGGAGATTAAAATTGGTTTAAGCACTTAAATTAAGGAATAAGAGAAAAATATAAAAGTAGAAAACATGAACATGGCATCCTTGTATCTTATTACAGCAGAGCACAGATGTTTGAGATCCCAACAGTTAGTTGCTCACCTACACTTTAGCACTCAGAGTAATGACTGCCTGAATTGAAGCAGTGTTCCATATGAATCAGAAACAACTACGCAACACATTCAACCTGAAAGTGGCAGATCTCATTTTACAGCAATGTGATCAGCAGCTACAATTTACATAAAGAGACTACAAAAATCCAGTCAGTATGAAAACAACAATATTCTAGGTCTGCAATAGTTGAAGACTATGTGAATATTTCTATTTTATCCCTTTAAGGGACAGTGCTACACATCCCGTCTCCCTTAGAGCAGGTTAGTCTAGCTAATAAGAATCCAGTTTAGTACTCAATGCAAAAAAAACCAAGAAGAAATAGAAACAATACTGCAGCTATGATTATTTAGAATGAAAACACTTTATTTTTTTCCAACAAGGTTCAAAGTCAAACTTGCAGCTGTGAGTGCCCACTTCAATTAGTAGGTATTAGCAAAATTTGTGTGAAAAGTTTTAAAGATGAAAAATGTTCACAATTGCTTCAAAATGAATCTTGTTAAATAGTTAGCCCTGTGTTTTATCTAGAATTCTCATCCTGCCCTCCCCCCTTCTAACAATAGACACTCACAGTATATTTAAACTAGAAGAGAAATAAATAACTTCATTAAGACTTGAAGAATGAATGTGGAAGCAGAGAGAAAAACACTTGCATTTAGTCTCATTCTGAGATAAACCAAGCCATTTAACTCATGGAATAAACATAAATTGTTTGAAGAAGGATAATATAAGCATTAATAACACAAGCATGCTCAATCTATTTCCTCTGTGAATGTTTATCCGTAGCCTACAATGATTACTGTCTGTAGGATAGTAGACTGAAGACAAAAATTAGACTACGCTGTCTGGCTTTTACAAAGGCTCTTAAAAATGGCTTCATTCCCCCCCTCCCCCTCCTCTAATGCAGCATCAGCTCAATATAAAGTTCCTCACACAAGAATCAACTGCTTCCATAAACTTAAGCATTTGCATTGTGCAAAGCTGGAATAACTTCACACCAGTTTGATGATTTGCATGGTTTTGTATTCTGAAATAGTTGACTACAAAACACCTGTTTCACTTTATACCAGAAAACTCAGCACAAAATATAGCTGCAAATCTCCACACTTAAGACAGATGTTCAGTCTTCTGTAAAACTGGAAGATCTGGCAAGATGAACTGGCAGAAGCAACCATATGCTAATTCAGAATGTAAGCTTAGATACTTTCAAGTTTTTACACACAAAAATGTCCACTCATTCAAGAAAAAAAGAATCAACACATGACAAATTAGCACTACAGCATCCATCTTCAAAACCTTTCTCTCTTCAATGCAAAATGCATAAAGACTTCTAACTCCAAACTTGGCTGCTTCAGATGCCAGAAAATGGAAATACAGCCTGCTTTTAAGTAATGGTATAATGCAGTGGGGCTGATGTTGCTCTACATAGCGCATTTTTCTTTTCTCCTTTCCTTTTCTCCTAGCCCTCCTGCACCTCAAGTGTTAAAACTGTGATAACAATAAAGAAGCCTACAGGAAGGGAGAGATCAGTTTATTTATATCTCGCTGCAGAAGGTAAGCTCCTGCAGGGCTAATGCTAATTTTTTTAATACCAGCAACAATACGTAAGCACTATTAAGTAGCCTGGAACTGCAGTACCTGTGTGATATGAGAGTACTCTTTACTGAGAAATAGGTGTAACTCCTTCAAAACTGAGACATACACAATCATTAAGACATGCTAACTTCTTACCCAGCAAATTAATGGGGTAGCTTTTTCTATCTCCACTCTTCAGCAAGCTCTCAGCAATACCTAAACTTTGACTCTTCCAGTTACAAAACACTGGATTTTGTCTCTTTCTGCAGGCTAAGGAAAAAAATTGCCAGAAGGATTCTTCAGTTTCAGTTTAGGGGATGGGTAAGTCTTGGGTCACACTTCAAATAAGTACTCTTTCAGCAAAACAGCCTCAAGTATTTTCAGGGGACATTGAGGCAAAAGACACAGTTTTTCAAATACATTAATTTCATATCAAGTAGTGTAACATGAACCACAGCTTCATGGAGGAATCCTTCATCCTCAAGTACATACGTGCTTCTGCATCACACAAACATACAGGAAAAGGATTAATTCTGCTTGATTCTTAAGACATATCCTAGAAACAGCATTTTCAGAAGGTATCACATGATAGCATTTATGCATATGATAGTTCATAGACTTAATTCTTGGATTCACTGAGACAGTTATACGGAATTAATGGAGTTATACAGGTATTAAGACATTTTACTCATGTCCTTTGACCAGATATTATACATGTACATTCTAACAGAAAAACTGATTCCTAGCCATTTGAGAACTAAGAAGAATACAAGAAGCTGAGCCTGAATATAGTGTGAATAGTTTAAATTAAGATCATGACAGAAAAATCGTTTTGTAATGGAGACATCAGAATCCTGTTCTTACAGTCTAGTAGCTGCCTGAAAACAGTAAGAAAATTCATTTAAAATAAGGCACAGATACTGACAATGTTTAACACTGTATTATTGATGCTGTCAAAATACAACTTTTGGCAGTTAAAAAGAATGCACTACTTTATTAGTAATTCCTCAATAATGATCCTCAAGTCAATTTTACCTTGCCTCTAGAACAAAAGCACCATCCACAGTTATGATTTGGTAACTCCATGGCCACATACAGAATTCATTATAAGCCCATGTATTTACATCTACAGTCAAGCCGGTTTTTTAAGTACTAGGATATCCCTTTAATCAATTACAACTATTACTTCTATTATCAGAAGTAAGTGGCCTTGAGTTACTTTATTTTGTCTATTAAAAAAAACATAAGAGAAAAGATCTGAGTTTCCATTACCTTTACAATATTCTCCTTGAGGAATAATCTAAGAGCTTCAGCGACTGCTACCCAAATTATGAAGCTAGACTCTATGTTACTTTTACATTTAATTGCTCAACAGAACAGTAAAGTAATACAAGAATGTTGTCATACTGCAGTTTCTTTAAATTTTTAATCGACAGTAAGAACATTTGAAAAGGTCTCTCTTTTGAGCATGAAATATTTCTTATAATAACTAACAATTCTAGCAAAAATAATTTGGCTATGTGCACGTCTCCAGATTGTCCCACAAAGTTACCGGTTTTGGCATGTCCCAGAAACTTTTCTCTGTAACTGACTGCCCTGGGAAGTGCAAAACCTTTGGTTGTTTACAGGATATTCAAATAACCAAAAGCACCAAATTCCGATGACAGATTTCTAGCTGGCCGTTAGAAGTCAGCATTAAAGTAATTACAATATGTAAACTAAATACAAAATGAAGCAACAGGAGGCCTAAAGTTGTTGACCACTAGAGGAGTTTAAAATTCATTTATTTAATCTGTAAAGCTTGGGGCTATCAAAAGACTCTTCTCCTGCACAGCAATAAAAGTGCACATGCTTAATGCTAGTATGAGAACAACCCTTGTAAGCACTTAGTTTTCTAAAGAAAGTAGATTTGGTCATACATGCTGTGCATGTATATCTATGTTTTAACTAAAGAGCTGGCACTTCGTAAGTTGTAATTGAAAAAGCATTCTTCCTAATCACAAAATTAAAAAAGGCAACGGCAAGCCTAAAAATCAAGACTCTCTCAGAGCTATTAAGGTACAGCTTTTAAATTAAAATAAACCAGCATAGCAATATGACAGCAAAAGAATTTATAGCTGTATTCTCAATGCTATTGTTGGTCTAAATTTGCCACCACTGATCCGCCTAGAACTTAAGTTTTGCAAAAGCTCTTTGTCAGTTTCTTAAAGGAGGTAGTATAAAAAGGGTGTGATTTGAATAACATGGCCTCACCTGGCTGTAAACATTTCAAACAATAGACATAAATATCTATGATAAAAAGTACTGTGGAACAGATTCTAGAAATTGGTATTTTTTTGAACTTGAAAAGAAAAAACAGTAGATATATTTAATATATTTACTTATTTGCATGTAGTTTAAATGATACAGAACAAGATTACTGTGTTAGAAATCCACATACAATATAAAAACATTTGTTAGACATAAATTCACCATTCTGTTGACATTTGCAATAACTGTTTATCCAAGCTTAACTTCAGATATCTATAATATTTTTTCATACATGAATCTTTGTATATGTGCAATATTTCATTAACTACACAACGTGAAACCCTGATTTTTGTAGTTTTTCATCACAATCTTGAACATAATAGCTATTTGCATCTTAACACATTGGCTTTTCGAAACACTAGTAATTAAGGCATCTTTGCTGTATAGTTTCTATTTAGTGCAAACAAAAATTGTCTTTAATAATTTGATTAAAACATAGAAGTAACTGAATATCCCAAAGTTGGGTTTTTTAATGTAATTGGAAGATAGTTGTGCATTTTGGAGTTCTCCTGTGAAAGAGATATTTAAAAGCTCTTAATGCTGATTGCTTTTGTTGGTTCCTTATAACTGGTTCTGCTGTCTTGCCTTCGTGACAGTATAATTCATCTTCTTTTATGCGATGTTGTAGGAAAATACAGTAGCATTTAAATGAATACCTAGTAATTGAGTGAATCCCAAATGCAGCAAAGGCATACAGTTTTCATAGTGCACTTTCACCTCACTGAAGTAAAAGTTGCTCCTACTAGACATTTTTCCACTTCAATGTGAAGTAGATTGCTAGGATTTTGTTAGTGGTTTCATTAAACAGCTTGACAGTTCAGTTCTCTTCTGCCAGTATTTCTCAAAAGGCTTTCAGTACATATTTCAGGGACACTTTAGGGGATTGTTTCACCACATAAGCATACACAGTTTCTCAATCATGTCAGTGTAGCTGTAATAAATAAGCATTTACATCCTAGAAGGAAAAAAAAAAGGAGAAAGTGTTTGTCACATTACTTACAGCTGTAATATCAACTCTACATCTAAAGCAAGGTAACCAATCAGGACCATAACACAAGAATAATTATATTTCACCAAATTTCAGAATAAGTTATCTTCATAATTACTTTCAATGACATTTCTTTATCTACTAAAAAGCCTGCAAGAACAGCAGGATTAGATTACAAAGCCAGCAATTTAGTCTGTTATCCCTCTGTTCCCTGCATACACGGCAATCATCATCATCCAGTCATGTAGTTTAAACATTTTAAGCATGATATTCCTTCACCCAATCCCTCCAATGTTCTTGTACCCAATCCTTCCAACATTCTTGAACTGCTTTTGCTCCTGACTCTTTCAGGTGACCATGGCCACAATCTATCCTGATATATATTAAGAAGCAGGCGAATGAACATAAGGGGAACCTGAATCCTAGAGAAACAAACTGACACTAGCTGTTACATCGATACAGCAAAAGAATTAGGCAGTCAATGTCAGATGCTCTTAAAGCTCTACTAGTTGGGAGTTAGATATAAGTTATTCTGCATCTCTGCTGACAAACTCTGCAAGGAGCTCTTAATTATCCTTGTAGGGACACCAAAACTGAAGCAGTCCCAGAAAAACAAGATATAACCTACTATGTGTTTGATACATCAAAATAGACCAATTCTGTAGGCAGAGAATTATGGATTCCACAAAACTCCTTAGGATGCAAGTAAAAGATGCTAATTTCTTTTCAAGTTCACTCAAATCCTGCATATAGCTAACCAAGTGTCTGCCGTAAGCCCTTTCTCATTTGTCTACCTCCACCAGGTCCCTCCATGTGGAGAGGTTTCTTGCTCAGTATAACTCCTGGTGCCCAACCTCAGATAGCCG
This sequence comes from Pseudotriccus pelzelni, assembly GCA_035584735.1. Lineage (NCBI taxonomy): Eukaryota > Metazoa > Chordata > Aves > Passeriformes > Tyrannidae > Pseudotriccus > Pseudotriccus pelzelni. The sequence continues at coordinate 31,867,570 of JAWMRA010000161.1, read as the reverse complement.
CGTTACTAGAGATGAGAACAAGCAGCAAAACATGCATTTACCAGACACCTTCATTACATTACTGACACCACAACCTACCGAGAAAGGCAAACAGGGATTTGGCTTAGACAGATCTGCTCTTCTGCTCTCCACAAGCTCGTAAGTTTCTAAATATTACGTCAGCAATAAGCTTTAGAATTTAGTATGTTGTCACTCACCCATGTCACCTAATGTGCAAATACTAATGACATTCCTGGGCTAAGATCCTCTATTCTGCCTCACACTTACAACCATGGGTACAACAGATTTCAGAGAAAATATCTGTCTTTTCCACAGACAACCTACTCATCTGAGCCCTTTTTTACAATCAGTTTTAAGGCTTGTTACTACTAGCTACTTTGTTATTAAGGAGATGCTTCTTCTGTAAAGAAAGAAAAAAAGAATAAAAAAAAGTAATTATTAGCATTCTAAACTACACTACTATTATCATAGGGAATCCACTCTAGACTTCTGTAAAAATCGTGCAATACACTTGAGCATTAGTGGAAAATAAGTAAAGGTGTTTCTATTCATCCACGGTTTAGCATAAAACAAGAGGAATACTGCAAGTGATACAACTTTGTTTGCTACTGAACACAACTGAAACTGGATTACCTTAGCTATACTACCAGTATATCCTGGAACCAGAGTAAGATGATTCTCCTGCTCCCATAAAACACTCAGTTGTTGTTTTAAAATATGAATATTTCTGAAAAATAATGAACAACACTTTATAGCATATGCAGTACATTCCAGCAGTCTTTTTGACTAAAATGCATTAGCCTATACAATAGATATTGCCACAAGATCTGAAAAATTTTGATCCAACTTCTACAGCATTTGTATAACCCTTGATGTGACTATGTTCTACATGTACTAAAACACCAGTAAAAAAAACAAGCAAAAACCAAAAACCCCAAAAACTTGTGTTACCCTTAAAGTAAGCTTCCAAACACTATCTGTGTCTTAAGAACAGAAGTACTTTTAAGTGCTTTTAAGCTTTTACTTTCATATTATGAGTATAATTTTGTCTTTTGAAGGCAAGGTGCACTCCTACTGATCAAAATTAAAACATATTGGCATGAAATAAGCTATAGAAACACATTTGAATATTTTCCAACGCTGTACTCACCCATCCTCTGCCTTTTCTGTATGTGCAGATAGTTCTGACCACCATCTTTTAATGACTGCCTGAAGCCAGTTTAAACCAACTATCACATATCTGTAACAACATATTTTACACATTATGCACTTCATCCTCCACATACAGTTTCTACTGGTCAGATAAAGCATCAAGATAAATTGGCAAGCAATTAAGAAAGCAACACATCTGATATTCTGGAAGAATAAAAATCTAGACAAATAAGTAAGTTTAAATACTTGCCTGCATTTGCCATTTCTAAATGGTAAACTGAAGTTCATGTTGAAAAAGTAGAAATTTCTCAGGTATTTTGCCTGAAAACTCTGCCTTGATTTTATGTTATAAAGCATACTAAACACTTAGTGCTATTCTGTTTTACTGTTTAGGATAAATAAATTTGCATAAGGGCAAAACCAGTCCTCTCCCCCATGGCCTTAACCTTGCAGAAAAGTTTTTGCACCACTAGTTTGTTAAAGGATAAAGGCTCATAGGAAAGCTTCCCCTCAGGCAGGCATTCCTGAGAAAGGCAAAGCTGGGAGAAATAGCAGAGGGAACAAGAGTCAGAGGACTAAAACACATTAATTTCCAGGGCTCTGCATAGCCAGGAAGTAATAAGTGTTTTGAAAACTTCCAGAATTGATACTTACTCTTCATATTTGCTTTTAAGCAGAGATTTCACTAAAGGCAAAAGATCTACACAGCAGCCAACTGAAACATATGGTTTTTCTTCCTGTAAACTTAAAAAACAAGATGTTTCAGAAGTGTTTGAACTCCAGTGTTGTTATAGGAGAGTCTAAACCCCCACTTTTTTTGTTTGTTTGCTTGTACCTGTTTGTAAGCACAGGAAGGCAGTCTACTACTACTCCAAGATCTTGTATCCTAGAAATATTAAGAATAAAATCAGAAATGTTACCAAAGTATATGCTTCCACTATGATTTAAGAAGTATAACAAAGTTACAACACTTGAGGAACTGCTGAAAATATTGCAGCGTATTTCAGATTGCTATTATTTTAAGAACATAAAAGAGACGCTTATTTTACCTCACTAAGTAGGCTACCAGTTCACTTATACTTCTCCTTCTCCAAAAGGTTAAAGCTACATTTAGCCTCAGATTCCTGCTGAAAAGAACTTGAGCCATAGTTTCGTGGTCCTGAGAAACCTGTATGTTTTTGAAAATATAAAAGAAGTTGCCACAAGTTAAGTAGCCAGGAATAACACAATAAGCTGCTCTACTATAGTAATCTAGTATACGAAAATATACTTTTGTACCTGTATGCTGATGAGTTTGTTTTAGAAATTTAGCTAACGATGGTCTTAAATACACAAATTTCCCTTAGGAAGGGACAAAAATATTAAACCTACTTTACACAAAAGCTACAAGAATAAGGTTCTTATCTCTTTACCACCTAAAGAGAGGTATCTAATAATTAAATACAGCATTGAGGAGCATCAAACTGTAATTCTTATGAACTGAGAACTTTTTACTCAGATGATTAATAATTTTGACACATTTTAGACACAAGTAACATGTTCCAAATTCTGACAGAAAAGGTTCATTTCTGAAAAAAACTTGTTCTTTCAATGAAGTTCAGGTATTTTATTAAATAGACCTTGGATTGGAATGAACACTGCAGAGCCATACATATCTCTCAAATCAGTTCAGTAGTTATTGGTGTTCGGTGATCTGGTCCTTAGTTTCTCAGAGAATGAATCTTCCCCACTCTTCATTTCCTTACCCTTCTTTCTGTAACCTCTCTGTAGCTATTCTGCTGCTCCTTTCCTGAAACTATCAAATTAAACAGTGCAGGATGCCACAGACTTGCACCTTCAGCCCATCAGACTGCCAAGGCTCTCTTCATAGAAGCCCACACTCACAGCATCATTAAAAGACAACATGGTGATAGTCTCTGGTCTAGTCTTCCCTGCCATGCCTCAGGGACTTAAATGTCAAAACAACCATTTCAATTAAATATATGACCTTTTAACCAGTTTCAGGATGCTTGCCCTGCAAGCATCTACTACATTTCCTCAAGCAATCTTAACAGGAAATATTGCCTTACACAAACACTTAAGTTAGTTTCACACACGCAAAGTTGATACTGCTATTGAAAATTGTCCAAGCCTACCTCACCAGTTTATTGCCATTGATACACTTTCACACTTCTATAAACGTGTTCAGCCAGACCATTAACCCTAACCAAGTCAAACCAAAGTTTTCCTTTGTTGCTGGTACAATTTTAACACAGTCTAGTCTGGCAGATTTGAGCTTCTGACATGACACAAAAGTGGGGAAAACTGGCAGGACTATTACTGTTGACAGCTGTATCACCATAAACTAACAGATAGTGACCGTAAATCACAAGACCTGAAATTTAAAGAATTGAAGAAAATTAATCTACATGAAAACTTTCAAGGCTAACTATCAGGAATACTTTTATTTTACATTAAAGTTTCTTCAAACTTTACTTACCTCTGAAAAAAATCCACTGTATTTGGATGAGGGGCCTTCTGTTTGAGATGAGCCAGAGTCACTAGAATTTAGCAAGTGCGTACGACTGTTGTGAAGTTTTGCTGGCAGATTCCCTGCACAAGCCAGTTCATTTTCTTTATTTGCCATGTCACAGCCCCTAAATTTAGGGCACAGTTTCTTTCTGTAACAAGGCTTTGGAGTATAACAATGAACTTTTCTTTTACAATATACCACTTTGAAAAGAGAGAGGGGACTGGTCACCGTTTTTCCAACCGTTATTCTGCAATAATAAAGCAGTATTTTAGTGAAGGTTGCTCTAAATCTAATCAATACTTTACATTATTAAGTTAATTATTCTTATTATGAATTCAGTAGTCAACTTTCAGGTTATTGAAAAGATTTTTTTCGCCCAGTATATACTTTCACAACATTTGGGTTATTAAAAGTGATGTCACTAATATTCCTCTCTGTTTATATTAATGCAGAGACTTATTATTATGGAAGGGAACACAAGAACTAAGAATTGTCACTAAAATCAAGACCTATCTTCCATTTGTGTCTGCCTTGGTGTTGTGGTGGTTTTCGACCACTTCTTCCTCCCTACCTTCACTGCACTTGAAACTCACATACTACAGAGCACAGCCCTCCTACCTGTTTGTGTATGAAGCCAGCTGTTTTGGAGATTTCTTACCCTGGGAGAAAGGAAACAGAGAAGAAAAAAGCTTTATTGCTAAAAAGGCCTAAAGACTTCCATTTATACTACTTAACATTAATAGTAACATTTACATTGTGCACATCAGCAAAACAACGTTATGATCTTTTTTGTTAGCACATAGAGGATATTGGCATCTTCACCTCTGTTTGAAGAGATTTTACAATGAGGTTACCCCTTTATTCCACTGACTTACTCTTCAGCCAGTAACACAGGTAAGAGGTTATAAAACTGGTTTTGAATAGCAAGAATTCAGTGAAAATATACGTGTTACCAGACAATGTGGTAGATCAAGCTGTACGATTGTAAGCCAACAGATCCATTTCAACACAGGTGTTTCACCTACTCTCTCTCCCATGTGCCATAGAACTCTCTTGGCAAGAGAGAACTTTTTCATGACAGAATTCCTGTATTTAAACATTCTTGGCTAGATTGCAGAAAAGCAGGTATCAGTACCTACTGCTCACCTGGACGATACAACGCACTTACGAGACTGCCTGTGTCTATTTGTAATGCATAGTTTTCATAATGTAATTGCTGCTCAAGCTAAAGTTCTATTATCTAAACATGAAGTGCCTAGTAGTGCTGTGCTTCTAGTTCTAGACTGCTCAGAACTACAAACTTGTTTGAATGTTTACTTCAGTTTCCTTGGGGGACATAAAAAACCCAACAAGCACTACAACCAGCTTACCTCCTTCATGATCTTTTTAGTGGAAGAAGAGATTCCTTTTCTGCGGAGATCAATGGGATGACCTTCGATATGCAATACTGTCTGGTTTTTAACATTGTGAGCTTCAGATGCCATAATCTCTCAAATCCCTGTTCTCAAGGGAAAGATATCTAGTTATATTTTAGTTAAATTTTCTAAAACATGCAGTCAACTTTCAAATGCAGCTGGTAAAACTAGGTAAAAGAATTCAATTATTTGCAAGAACTTCCATCATATAAATAACCCAAGACATTACCCTTTAGCAAATGTTAGCTGGAGGCCTTATTATTAGTAACATAGTGATTAGCATTTCATAATCCCTTTTTTTTTTTTTTTAAAGCTAAAAAGAACACAAACCCAAAATGACCCCAAGAAACAGGGATCTTGTTTTCAGACTAGCTTTGTGTACACTTGTACTGAGGGGTGCCATACGAGCAAAAGTTCAAGAAAGAATAACGTAATTTATGAGACTCATTCCTCACACTATGAATTTCTTCTGCTGACTAGAGAAAAATAACTAGTCCCACAACTGCTTCTGAGAGAGAAGAGCAGCTAAAAAAATGATTACTTTTTTTCAGGAAGAAGTCAAACTTCATCAAAATAACAAAGGTTAAAAAAAATGGAAGTAAAAGATCTTCCCCTTAATTTATTGGCAAATGCATCCTGCCCATTTTTTTCAACATACAACTTTGGCTATTTTTCATACTGAAACCCATTATTCTATGTTTAAAGTATTTTGTCTCTGGAAGTATGCAAATATTTCTATAAGAATCAACACCAAGATTGAGACATTTGTACATATGATTTTGCATTTTTTGGAAGTGATTAAAAAATCATAGAATCCATTGCTTGAGACTGGATTCGACTACTATGTCATCATGAAGCACTATTCTTAAAGTGTTTCAGCAAGACATTCTATACTACTTCTAAAAAGACATTGACTTCCCCTAATATTACTGGTTTTTCCCCTAAAAGGTAAAAGTTTGGTCCCAACATGAGTCTAATCTGTCCCCTCCACCTTTAGCAACAGCCCTATCCTTTTTCTTCTGTGTAGATTTATCCCACATTAAGAACTTCAGTATTTAAAACACTAAGACACTGAGCACTGAAAAAGCCAGATGGGAAACAGCTTATTAGTGATGAAGATCCTTCCATATAGCAGCTAAAGGCTATCAAATAAAATAAGCAGGTGGCAGGCTCAAAACCAGACAGGAGTTGTACTCTAAACATAAGGCATATTAAAATCCATATTGTAAGGTACAGTTCAAGCAAAGAAAAAGAATTCCCCAAATGTTTCAATTTTCTTTATAACAGGATCAGTACTAAAGAATCTCATTTGAGTTCTCTCTCAAAAAAGGGCAGATTTACTGATAGAATCCCTTACTCTGTAAGATGGGAACATGGAACCCTCAGACTACAGGCAGCATTATTTAAGACAAGACAGTTAGTGGTTAATACTTTTCCAGATATAAGGCTGACTTAATACTGGTTCATTAACTTGACTCTTTTCCACCCTATGGGATGGTTATAACAGGATAGTTATCACAGTTAGTTCTCTACACTTTCAATTCCTAGTTCTTCCAAACCAGGCCTATAAATAAATAGTAAAAAAGGGTTTTCCCCCTTGAAGTTTAGAAAAAAAAAGACAAAACCAAACAACTTCTCTTCTGCTTATCAGACTAGTTAAAACCATTTGGACTTAAAATGGGCTGTATATAAAAATCTTAACTTAGAGCACACCACAAAAGCATATGCTGAACAACTGAACTTTTGAAGAAAATCCCAACCCAATAACCCTAAAATCCAAACAAATCAAGCCTTATATTCAGGCCAATGATGAAGGCAGAAAGGTAGGAGAACTTGGATAAATCTTTGTATCTTTTTTGCATCGCCTTTTTCAGAATAAAGCTGAGGGGAAAGCAATAAACTCTAAAAGAATAGGGAGAGCAACCTGCAGCCACCAGAGCTAAACCCCACAGGATCATCTCATCAGAAGCTAAAAAAAAAGCCATAATCTCTGTACCTGAAGAATAATTTTTCTGACTACTCCCACAACACACTACAAGCTCACAATTCTTCATTCCTAACACTGACCTCTCCTCCTCAACAGAACTATCAATTATTTTCTTAAAGACTGGTAACAGAAACCCCAAAAAAGGCCAACAGACGATCAAATATAAAGGAACATCTGATGAAGCAAATTAGAATTCTTATACATATAGGAGAGGTTTCTACAGTTTAACCTGTTTTGTGAGGGTCTCAGATCATGCAGAAGCATCAGTGAACATATAAGCAGTAATGAAATAGCTGTGTTGTTAGCCAAGGTGCAGAACTTCTCCCTTGGAGCTGACAAAGCACCTAAAGAAATCACGTGGAAAATACAGTCAGTATTTAAAGACAGCCTCAAGGAAGATCCAGACTGACATCTCTGTTGTGCTAATTAGTAAACAATGTAATCAAGAATAGACTTAGTGGACACAAACAAACAATATACTGGGAAAGATTGACCTGGTTGTCATGAAGGCAATACAACCTGGAGAAGAGGAGGCTCTGGAGTAACCTCACTGCAGCCTTTCAGTATCTGACGGGGCTACAAGAGAGCTGGAAAGGGACTTTCTACAAGGCCTTTTAGTGATAGGCCAAGGAGGAACAGCTTCAAGCTGAAAGAGGGTAGGTTTAGACTGGATCTTAGGACAAAATTCTTTACTGTAAAACTGGTAAGGCACTGGAACAGGTTTCCTAGAAAAGTGGTGGATGGAAGTGGTCAAGGCTGGGTTAGATGGGGCTTTGAGCAACCTGGTTGAGGGGAAGGTGTCCCTGGCCATTGCAGGGGAACCGAAATTAGATGAACTTTAAGGTCTCTTCTAACCCAAATCATTCTATGACTCTATGTAAAGTCCTGCACTCCAAAACTAATGGAATTTATCAAGAGTCTATGGTAGTACAAAATGGATAAAGGACAGTGGAATGATAGAGACTACCTGAGTTTCCAAAAAGCTTCCACAAGTCCCTCACTTAAATCTTGAGGAAACTGTGCTTCCAAGTGATTGGGGGAAAGCTTTAGCATTAAGCAATACTTAAGGAACAGCCATAAACTATGTGGTTTCCACACTGCGGAAAGTCACCTCCAGATCCCTGCAGAAAATCTGCATTGGTTTATGCTCTTTGATATATTCATAAGTTACGCCACAAAGGGAATGAGCAGTTAATTGATGAAGATTGTTGACAATACAAAGTCACACTACACTGTGAAGATGAGGGCTAACTGAAGAATTAGAGAAGGACTGTGATGTACAGTAAGCAGAAGCAATGACTATAGATTAATATAATACAGTGTCTGTGTGTCTGCAGCCATGAGGAAATTCTGGGTTCCTACACGGAATCACAGGCTCTGAGCTAATAACTGTCACCCACAAGATCTGGATATATGACAGTTTCATTTATATCGTTTGGACTGCTCAGTGCTCCATATGGATCAATAAAGAGTTAGAAAAATAAACAGAACTGTGACAGTGTATAGAACTAATTTGTACCTGTGTTTGAAAAACTGAGTGCAGGTTTAATTTTCTTTCCTTAAAAAAACCCACAAACCCAACCCCCAAAAATAAAAAAAACTTCTGAGTAAAATAAAAAAGAGCTCAGAAAAAGGCAAGTTAAAAAAAGTATGGAATAACTGTCATAAAATCAGCAACTGAATAGATGAGCCTTTTTAATGTGGAGTGGAGGCTACTTATAGCTGAAAGGGGAAATAAGACAACGAGCTACAAAATTAATGGCTCAGAGAAGTTGCGCAGAGATTGTTCACTGTCTTGTCCAATATAAGAATAAAGGGTTAAAAGACAATAGCTGAAAATTGGTTCAAAACTAATAAGAGGGCAGCTCTTTGTGCAAATTATAATCAAGTTGAACTTGCCACAGGATATCGTGGACCCAAATGTTTAGGTGGGTTGCAGGACAGACTGTGGAAAGTCATAGAAAAAAGAAATAGACTGAAAGTGATTAAATTCAGATACACACTCCAGGTAGTCCAGACAGAGCAGAACACAAGCAGAAGAATTCGGTATATACAAACCAAACAGTGCTATAATAAACTTAGTCAATATCTTAAGAAACCAGCTTCCAAAAGATAAGTAACACCTAACAAAACATGAGCTGGCCAGCAATTAAAAAAACGAATGCTATGGGATGAAAGACACTTTACAAGGCTCTTCACAACTTTCTTATCTGCTACCAGATATCATCTAGGTATAGCTAATTAGACACTACAGCCCTCAGTTACTTTGGATATATACAGAGGGTTTTTAAATTGACATTAGATACTAATTTGTACCGAGTCAGAAAACACATACCTCAAAGTTTTTAATTTTTGACTTTATCCTTGTGACGAGCACAGCTAATGGTATTTTTTCAAAACTATCTGTTATATCATCTCAGCAAGACCAATGCAAGTGTTCCACTTTATAAGATTTCTTAAACTAAAGGTAGAACACATGTTCCTTCAGATCTGCCTTAATCTGTTGTACAATCCTAAATTGTTTTACAACTTTAACAAGGCAGACTGCAAATGTGAACCAAGATGGACAGTTAAGATGATAGGTTCAAATTACACCAATTTCCCCCATCACATAGGAGATTTCTCATAGCAGATGACAATCTTCCCTTCTTCCCCTTTTGTTCTCCTCAACTGTCATAAAGCAGGACTAGAGTAGCAGCCATATATCCTGATAGGTAAGCTAATTTGTTTCCACAGTCAACAGACAACACCTGTGCAAAGCTTTCTTGATGGTTCTTCTGCTATTTTCTATCTCTGATCTCTCCCAGATGCAATAAAACTCTTCAAGCCATACCAGAATCAAGCAAAGACAGTCAGCACTAATAGGTTTTCTAATGCATATCTATCAAAGGCAAGTATTAACAACTCCGCCACTCCCTCCCATCCTATGTTCTGGGCACGGCCCCCACAGAGGGACAAACTCTTCTTGGCATGTTATGTAATCCACACAAGTATTAACATAACATTATTTTCTTACAGAACACAGACTGGAATACTTCGCATGACAGCAAAGAAAACATAAAATAGCTAGATATCTAAGTCATCAGCAATATTTTTTAAAGCCAACATTCTTACCTCCTATTCTTTGACCAGATTCTTAGTAGTTATTTTTTCCTGTAGCATTCTACATGCACTGGGCATTGCAAAACGTTCCTGTGATTCTCCCCCACTCCTTATTAACTCAAGTTCAAGGGTGACAATATTAAACTCAGATGAAAGAGTAAATTAATCGTGACTGAAGGAGGGGAGTTCATGCTTTGAAAACATCCCAATGAGGTACACATCAGGGAACCAGTAATGGTCAAGTAATTTCTCTGATTATTATCGGATTTGAAATGTTCACAAGAAATTTCCAAGAACAGTTACTTTAAATTTACTTCCAAAAGGGCAATTTGTCTACAAAAATAAATTAGCACTATTTTATGAAGTAGAAGTGATTTTGTAAGCCTGGCATAAGTTAATTTCATTTTACTTCTGACAAGTGTTACAGAATCCATCTGTAACATTCTGGTTTAGGAGGCTTCCATATCCTTTGAATACGAAACAAGTTTTTTTTTCAAATTCCTTTTTTAGTAATTTATGTACTGACAGTTCACCAGGTGTTAAATACTGAATTCTCTTAAAAAAAGAAAGTGGAGTTCAAGATTGTAAGGAGTATGTTACTGCAAATTTTGTCTGCAACTTGATAAAAAGTGCCTTACAAGCCAGTAGGGCACAGTTTTTTAATGTGCAATACCTGTCAGGTCATTTGTTCCAGTTTAAAGTTTTCTGTATTGATAAATTTCACAGGAATTTTGTTAAATATGCAGTAAATACAAAGCTTAATTGAGTAACTAATTATGGGAAGTTAGCTTATACCTAAGGTTTAGGCTTTTTCCTCTTACACGTGGAATTTATATGTGGCCCACTAGCAGCCACAATGAACCTCCAAAAACAACCAGAAATTCGTTCAAGTTGAGCGACAGTGAACCCAGGTGTGCATTAGCTCTCTTTGTGAAGATAGCCCAGGAGTCTGTTAACTGACCTTTATTCACTTTTTCTAGAAAAAAAATAAACTCAAACAAGTACCCAGTTTTCTGTATCTGGAAGTACTGTTTACAGATATTTTAAGCTGCCATAAAGTAACAGTAGCTGTCACTGGTTTAGTCCTTGCTAAAGTTATCCTTTGCTAATGAAAAGATACCTTTACCTGTTCATTTTCAGTTATGAACACTCTAGACATAAGGTTGGAAAAGTTCTGTAACTAATATTATCTGAGAGTTGCTATATAGAAAATAAGTTTCCAATATATTGAAGCACCTATATTAATATTTTTTACACAAAATTAATCTTTTTTTTAATTTATTGCTCAATCCAAAGAGCTTATAAAACTGCAGCAAGAATTTTGAATTCAAACCCCGAGAAAGACATATTTGAAAACCCCTCAAGGTCCACTTAGTGGATGCATCCCCACCTGACTGAACAGTCTGTGACTACATTTCACATGACTTTTCATGTTACCATCAAATACATTTCTATTAGTGACTATACTATGCTAATAATATTTAAAAAACATTCTTAATTTATAGGCAAGCTCATTACCCTGGGACCGACACACAGTTAAAATTAGAAAAAAAAAGCTTATTTAAATTATGACAATGAAAATAGATTGAAAAGAGACGATTCAAAACTGGGTAAGAGAATATATATACACACTACTATACAATAATACTTATGTATCAGAATACTCACATATATATTTTTAGTATAGATATATAAAATATCTTAATATTATTTTAATATATTACAATGAAACCCTGAGTTATAAAGTTGAAGAATTCAAATAAATGGTAATTTTAGTTCAATGGAATAACTTCATAGAAATTTCAATCAAAACTACATGCCCTGTTAATAAGAAGTTAAAGTGACATCTTTTGACAAGAACAAGATGTTGTTTCCAATCAGTAAGGCCAAACAGGCACTAGACTGCCTTCTGTTATGCTTTAATTTTACTAAGCATAGGTAATTATCTTTTTTAAAAACTTAGTTATCTGATTTCAGCCAGAGAATAGACCAACAAGAAAGTGGGAAAAGCAAAATTCATGTTCCAAGAGGTGATGGAAGAAAGCTTAAAAGCAGAGCATGTTTCAAACCCAGAAACAATAGGTTTCTAAAACTACCTTCAAATCTCTCTCCTTAATAAATCTCCCTATTCAAAATACCATTATTTTAGACCTGCATGCCAAACTATTCCAGCACAACACCGAAAAAAAAATAAATGTAAAGGCTTTCGAACAAAGTGATTAAAGCAGGATCTGATCTTCAAGCACAGAAGATTCCCCCGCACCCCCTCCCCCCTTTCCTCCTTGGAAACTGTCACACCCAAGAAATTAAATCCGTCAGCAGGCCTTACACCCAGCTTGTTGTCTTCCTCGCTCTCCTGGCACGTATCTGCCACTGCACACGCTTGTTCCGCGCTGGGGCTCATGGCACCATCTTAGAGCACGCCCAAAGTGCCAGACCTGGCTCGCGGAGGCTGCGGGCACGGCACAGGGCTGGGCAGGGTCGGCCGGGGAGCGGGACGGAGCGGGACGGAGCGGGACGGATCGATCGGCGTCCCCGCCGCCTGCCCGCACGCCCGGCCCGGCGTCCGCGAGCCGCACCCGCCTCCGGCGAGGCACAGGGCGGCCCCGCTACGCTCCCCTCGGCCGGCGGCCCCGGGGACCTTCTCGCTCCCTCGCCCCACTCACCCGCTGCTCATGGTCCCGTGCCGGGCGGCGGGATCGCTGGGATCGGCGGGATCGCTGGGATCGGCGGGATCGCTGGGATCGGCGGGATCGCTGGGATCGCTGGGCTCGCTACTGCCGGGCCCCGGCGCCCCGAGCCTGCGCCATTCAAACGCCGCCGCGGTGCATGCCGGGCCGCGCGCACCGCCCCACGCGCCACCGCCGCGCCCCCTGGCGGCCGCAGCGCGCCCTGCCCCGCGCCACCCGCGTCACCCCCGGGACGGGACACGCCCCGCCGAGGCACGGCTGGGAATGCCGAGGGATTCCCGGCTTCGGAGCTTGTGTCGGGAACCTCGCAACCCCACCGTGTCTGCAAGCTGATGACGCGGCGTGGTTATGAGCGTGCGACGCTCAAACTGGCTGAGGAAGCCGCGCTCGCTCCACGCTCTGCTGGACCATAAGCAGCAAGGCTTGCTGTCCTGGCTCCTCTTGTGTGGGAGCGATGGTATTCATTATTGAAGGTGGTATCCTTGTTTCGGTGATGGGCTCCCGAAAGAGAACAGCGATGCTTCTCCGTAGGAAGGAAAGCATGTAGCCCTGTTGCTCCAGGGGCAGATTAAAGGCTTCCCAGGGCAGGTAGAGGGCAGCAAGACCTGGGGCCTCTTGGCCCCAATGGGAGCAATCCTCGGACGTAGTCAGTTTTGAAGGTGATATTTCTATTTCAGTGATGGGATCCTGAAAGAAAGTGACAATGCTTTTCTGAAGGAAGGAACGCATATAGGCTCAGTGCTCCAGGTGGTGATTAAAGGCTGTCCAGGAGGAGTAATAACCAGCAAAACTTTGTGTCCTAGAACCTCTTGTGTGGAAGTAAGATTATAGCTGAGTGTACCAAGGTACATTAGGTAAAACTCAAGTACATCATAGTTGAGTGTGGATAGTTTTGGTATTCCTGAGGCTAGAGTGTTACTAAGTGTTACTCTTTGATCTGTTGCAACATCGCAGAACATACCTAAAGCCAGTGAGAAAAATGGCTTCTTTTTGTCATAAGTGGAGGCAAAGGTGAGATTTATTACACATCTCCTCTCGCTTTAGTCCTCTTACCCGTCATAAATTTTGACCTGAAGTGTGCTATTTCCTCATGCAATCTCACAGCATCCCTGTAAGACAGAGACTTCACCTGTCACTGTTATAGGCATGTAAGATTTGGATTGGCTGAAACTTTTTTACCTAGTGTACCTTAATCTCAGTTTTGGGGGATGAGAGGGTAGGCTTTGACAATTTACATCCTTTCTTCAATAAGTTATATGACAATTTAATTTGCAACTTGATTACAAAAGCATTTCCTTGATGTCTGAATAACTCCAAGACTATCTGGATTTAATCAGAAGCTGTTACCACTTTTCGTGATGTGCTTTTTGTCTTATAATATCATCAGACTTTAAAACAAGTTAAACCCATAAGGAACCAGTTTATGGCACCAAACTGTTATACAAAGAAGGCGTTTAATAGCATGAAAATTAAGTGCAAATATATAACCAGGTCCTTTGGTCAGGCAATGCTTCGTCTCAAAAGTTTCATAACCATATTGATCTTAAAAGTAGTTAGAGTCTTTCACCATCATCATTCTCCTTTTCATCCCAAATGCCCTGGTGATTAGGAATGCATTCTTATTTCCAGTCTGAATTTATTCATATCCTGTTTGTCCTTCTAGTGCCAATATTACCCTATAGTTTATAAAACTGTCACCTTCTATTATGTCTGTTTGCTGTAAGAGAATAACTTTGTCCTCTCAACAATTTAATTTCACTTGCCTAACAGTCTTGGTCTCCTGTTGCAGGATAGCCTTTCTATTTGCTTAATCATCCTAATGGCACTTCTGCCTTCATTTTTGCAGATGCTGAACTTTCTGCCCTCTGTGCAGAGTGTTTACTATACACATGGTTCTCTTACTCATCTGAGCAGCTGTGGATATCCAGGTATATATGGTCACTGAGGGTTTTTAAAAGAATATTTTCTTTGAGCTGCATGCTGATGGAAACTTACCAAAAGAAAAAGATCAGGATATGTTGTTTTAGAGAAAGGGACAATTGTCAGATGATGTACACTAAAAGTGCCTGGGCTTTCCAAAACAGACCTTTCCCATGAAGTTTGTCAGGAGCACATAGTTACCTACCCAACAATTTTTAGATGATTGCCAGCTAAATGCAGCTAAGTTGCATGTTTATGCTAGACAATGGCAGAAATGGGAGATGTGTTTCTTATGTGACGTGATCTTATGTTTAGCATTAAAGGGAAGAGCAACTGGTTTGTCCAGTCAAGGTGCCAAATATTTTTATTACTGGGCCTGGTTATTAAATACCTCTTCTGAAAAGAAGCTGCTCTGCAAGTCCACGTAGGGGGCAAATTTTGTAATAAAAATGTGATTTCTGCCAAGGGCCCTGTTCTGTTTTTGGAAGCACACAAGCTGTGTACTCTGGCTACATAGCAATGACCATGGACCATCTAGCTGCTAATACTAACAGGTTAGTTAGGGCTATCCTAGGGCTCAGCTGCAGTACTTTCCATTAAAAATCCCTGCATCTTTTCCTTTGATTCTGTTTTCGATATGAACAGTTTTACTTGTTTTAGAGTACTATCTGGGCCTGGAAAAACAATTCCCTTAGCTAAACATCCTTATGCTCTTTCTAAATATATTCACAGAATCACAGAATATGCCAAGTTGTTAGTGACCCACAAGGATCATCAAATCCAACTCCTGGCCCTGCACAGGACCATCCCCAAGAGTCATACCATGTGCCTGAGAGCATTGTCCAAATGCTTCTTAAACTCTGGCAGGCTTGGTGCTGTGACCACTTCTCTGGGGGACCTGTTCCTTAGCCTATTTTCCATTAACTTACCTTTTTTTTTTCTTAAAAAAAAAAAAAAAAGTGTCATTTGTTCTGTAGAATAAAGATCTAATTTTGCTCCTTCTTCACAGAGCTAATAGAAGAGTGCTGGGATACCACACCCATAGGATATTTGTAAAGTGTTAGAAATTTGAGTTAAGAAAATGGTACTTTACTAACATTCCTTATTTTAATACCTCTTGAGTCAAATTTGCTACACAGGTAAAACCAGGGGATTTTGGCAAAAGAGCTACACCGGTCTAATTACTGAAGCTGAACAAAATGTTGCGCTTTTAAAATAAATATTTGCAATAAATTCAAACCTCAAGCAATTTTTATCTGCTGTTCTAATATAGAAAATTGTATACTTAAGGAATTTTTTTAAAATTTAAATTTTTTTTTTGCAAGGTCTAATTATGTATTTTCAGGGAAAAGAATTACCCACAAGAGATTCCATTTACGTAATCTACCTTAGAACAGTGCTTTTTACTGCTATTACTATGACACAGTGTGATAGGACAGCTTTATGTCAAAAGATGGAGTATTTTCAGTCCTTAGAAACATCATAGTTGTAAATAAATTAAGCAGGTTATCAATAATAAAGCCAACCAAGAGCTTATATATAGCTCAGCATGACTTTCTGTACCTGCCCTAAGTGAAGCTGCATGAGGCATGAAGCGAGGAATCAACACTAAGACATCTAAGATAGCACCAAAGAGCTATTCTTACCCTTTCCCTTCTCTTAAGGACAGATTTTTTACAGTTACGTTCATGGTTCCCTTGTTCTTTGTGCACAGCTTGACAGATTTAAATAGTCAAATACTCCAGATGGGCAAGAGTCTAACTAGATAAGGGAATTGTGGTGTGATAGGATTTTATAAGATCATGATATGTAATCTGAGTCATGTTTTTCTGCAGGAGTGAAAGAATACAAATTCAAATATATACAGACCTAGCATGCAGAAACGTACACATATCCACACTTAAAAATACATTTTAAAACAACCCACTAACTCCTTTCTCTTGTATTCTTTTATTTTTAAAATTTATATTGCTATTAAACCCATTTGCATTTTTAAAGAATTAAAGTGATTAAGTCCGGATATAGAGGAGCTCAGGAATTCTGTGAGTTGTTTCCTTTGCAGTTATCTTGAACTACAAATTATATGTTTGGTGTCATCTTCGCCAATGTAACAATAGTTTCTCTGGCAATTTATAACGAAAACCAGAAATTTTGATGGTGATTTTGGATACAACATAGAAATCTAATATATAAAAATTGAAAGCTTGAATGTGCAGCAAAGCAAAATACTTGGGCAGAGGTGAGGAAAATGGGAAGGAAAGAATAGGTAAGTTTACTAAAACTGGTTTTACTGTACAGAGCTGACTAAGGTGTTATGACTGTGTAGTGTTACACTGATAATACGATTTTTTTCTGAAAACTGGAAAAGAAAATTGCATCTTAATATTTTCTGCCTTTTTTGTGCGTTTGCATTTCCTTCTTATGATGCCCCCTCCCTTTATTTCCAGATTTAATTTCTCACAAACAGCCTACTTGGATTTTCTATTTTTACTGATATTTTGTCTGCAATAAACTTTTTCTTTTAGACGTTGCATAAGTAGTACTGTCCCAATTGATGTTATTTTACCAGGCTCTCTCCTTTTTCATTCCTCCTTAGGTAGAATTTAAAGTCAATGACAGGAATCTTCTCTTAGATCTGCCCAGTCCATATCTGGGATGTGCCGTAGATGAGATATTTGAGGGGGTGGTAGTTACTTCAAGACTATTAACTGTTTAATCTTTAGCCTGCAGGTTGGAGACAGGACAGCTCAGGCAGTTGGTAATGGGATAAAGCTTTTCACCTCTGAATTGCCAACTCTGGGCAGATTAGTAAGACAGAATGTTTCCACCATCTGGTGTCTGGTCAGTGACCCACATGAGAGAGAAATCAGTAGCCATTCCTGCTGCAGGTGAACAGCTTTACAATTAACCCCCTCCCCCCCAAAAAAAAATCCCACAAACCACTGTGTGAAGAATGATTGCACCACAAACAGCTCCAGAGGAGCATGAGGATTAAAAATTACTCTAGAAACCTTATGATGAGGCCTCAACACACTGAAAGGAGCATAGGAAAATTTGTCAGCGTGAGCTGTCAGGAGAGATGCTGTTTCTTTGGGAATATTCCGTTTACAGGAAGGTAGCTTTTTAAAAAGCAAACAGCTCATAATTCTTGGCTGAGAATGATGACAGCTTGTACGAAAAGTGACTTGATTTTTCTCTGATGCAGGACAGCTGGTCTTCTAAGTGCAAATATCCACCAATAATAATTCTGGTTGGCATATGATAGCAAAACTCAAATAGGACATAATTCATCTGAAAGAGATGATCTATTCAAATATGTAAAGTTTTTTCAATGTGAGATAGGTTAGCTGACTTAATGAAAAACAAATTACGAGTCAGTGTGCCAAGCTGGGATTCTCTGTAACACAGCATTTTTGGACACTGCATCCATTTCCTGTTTTAGAAATAAGGTCAGGTGTAATTACAGAATCTGTGAACTGGGTTAGTGTCTGAATTTCTGTAGTTTTCTGAAGCAATATTCTATCTGAACTAGAAAAACCTCAAGTCAAATAGTACATAAAGAAAAAGCCCATACTATAATATTAAAAAAAAAGGTTATATTGAAACTTGTTATTTTTCACTATAATATTTTACTTTAATACGGAAATAATAAACCATAGCTGATTAGTTTAGGGCTTTGCTTAATATTTCTGAAGCAAAACTAGGCTTTCAGGGCGACCATTTTGAGCGAAACTAACCACCTAGGCCTTGATAAAGGGTCTTAAGCGCACGTATGAAGAATTTATTATGTGATTTTGTTTTTGTTTGAGGTCAGGCATCTCGGCGAGAGCGATGATGGTTTCGGCACCGCGGGAAGGCGCGGCCGGCCCTGCCCGTCCCGGCGGGCGTTGCTGCCGGCCCGCCGCCCACCGCCAGAGGGCGCCCCTGCCACGGCGGGCTCCGCTCGGCCCGGCCCGGCCCGGCCCGGCCCGGCAGCGCCGACGTTTCTCAAACCTGTGTTCAGGGGCCGGTTTTCAAGCGTGTGGAAAGAATCTTCGGATTTCAGTAACAGGCTGTGGTCTCACCTGTGGTTGTATACGGTGATTTCACCTTCACAGGAGCTGCACTGTTGGGGATAGGCTCAGGACTGCAGAAGATTTCAGAGAGTGGAAAGAAACTGAAGACGTCCTGCTTGAATCTTCTG
>JAWMRA010000161.1:31687201-31848509 GCA_035584735.1 Pseudotriccus pelzelni | reverse complement strand
CTTCCTCTTCCCCTGTGGGTCATGTTACCTGACCAATCCTAGGTCCAGGTGTCCCCCTATCCCAGACTTCCCCTCTTTTGCCCTTATAAACCCACCACGTTACCCAATAAAGCAGATCAGCCTCGACCTTCAACCTGAACGTTGAGTCTGTGTCTTGTTCCTCTGGGACTAACACGTGGAAGCTACAACTCAGGAAAAGGACCCTCTGGTCTCAGATTCTTACCCTCTCCCATAACCAGGGCAGTGCACACACAGTACGTTCTGGGACGCGAAGAAGTTGACTAAGGCGCCTCACCTGAAATATGTGCTTTTCTTGTTAGGTCTTCAGTCTCAGAAACATACAAATATTTTGTAAAAAATCTTTGTCTCTGCAGAATCAGTTACTGAATAGCAAACAAATACAGCAAAATTATGTTGCCTTCAATTCCAACTATTTAACAATTCTTGCTTCCAAATGATTACTGAATGTAATATCAATTTTTTTATGCTGCCTTCTATACCTTCATTCTATTTAATTGAATTTATTTATTTCTCTGTTTAATCCTTCCATGTCCTTAAATCCTTTGGTTCAGCCTAATCCTTCAAATCCTATAATTACTCAAACAAAGCATTTTAACCTTGTGGCCCTCCTGGACTTTTGCCTATTGCTTATGACGTGTAGGTTTCTCTTGACTAATGATGTTTACTGCTGCATTTTCTTTCCTCGGATACTCATGGAAAATGGCATGCCACATAGCTCTCATTTATAGCAGGGCTTGGTGTCACAGTATTACTATGGCATTGTAAAAATAGTGGTGGTTGTGTTCTACTATTAGAACAATTGCTTCTTTTAGTCAGAATTTATAGTTGACATTGATGTAATCCCAAATAATTAATTCAAATTTTTGGTTATTTTTGATTATTTTCATTTCAAGTAACTATTATCAAGTTCTTTGTGTCTCTTCAAATTTTTTTTTTTACATACTGTGCAAGGTGTATAACCATTTTAATTCAGGCATCTAAGAGTGACAGCACTTGAGGATACCATGTTGGTTTGCCTGAGTATTTTTCTAAACACTTAATAAACATATTGTATTAATTTCTCTTAGGAAATTTGGAATATTAGGATAATGACACTAATTTATGGTACTTATATTTTTTCCTATAAGTTTTATTAGTTATATTTGTAAAAAAGTAGTAAAACTTTTTTTTTTGAGAATAATGAGTAGATGAGGCTCTGATTAAAATTGACCAGCAATTTTGTTAATAGAAGTGATATTTAAAAAGATGATGAACATTTTTATATAATAGTATTAAGAGGAAAAGGAAATAAAATTATGACAGGAATTTTAGAAAAAGGCTACAAATTTTAATGACATACAGTACTGAAAGCAAATGATTTCTTAATAATGGTGAAAGCAAATGATAATGTCTTAAGAGACTGGATTTTAGAAAGGTCGAAAAGATGAAGAGCAGAGAAGAATATAGAGGAAGAAAGAGACTGGAAAGATATCAGGGTGGTATCAAGGAGAGGGGTATCAAATTAAGCATGTGAAAGTACAGGAAAACAAATACGTGGAATGTGAGTAATAGAAACCAATTAGCCTGAAGGAATAAAGAAACTATATATGTCTATCTATAAATTGTGTATGTATTTAAAATGCTTTACTAAATTTCATGACTCTAACTGAAAACAACCCACAATCCTGTTTTCGTTATTAAGCACTTGTGTTAGGGAAAAATTCTAAATTGTTCTGAATATCTTGTGTAGTGAGAAAGATACGTTTTTTGGGGGGTAAGGATAAACAGAAAAGTCATGAAATCTGCATCTTTATTCTGTGTTCAGCTGTTCTGAAGCTGTCATGGAGGGTACGTACACATGCTTAAACAGACATATACAGAGAGAGCTTGAATCCTATAAGCTCGAATAGCAGAATACTCTTCTTGTTGCTGTTTTTATGACCTTTGAGAAGACTTTGGTAACGAGTGTTTGAACCACAGCTTCTGGTCCTCAACTCTTGCCTTTTATGTACAGTTAATAAATCACGTATTTACCTGGTGTACGTGGAGTGATTTTTTTCTAATATACACGCATTACTTTAAACTGCCTAAACAAACTGTGTAAGCATACATGAATGTAAGTTGAGATGACTTCTAAGCACCAGAGACTTGCACATCTGGGCCCGACACAGATTTATGGCATCACCTTTTCCAACATATCTTTAAAAGAGGTTCTGCCTAAGAAAAAAAATTTCTCCCGAGCTGGTAACAATGGAATGCCTGGAACTATTTTCTCAATATGATTTCTTGCAAGAATATTTTTTCTGTGATTGAGTAACTGAGACTAAGCTGTTGAAAATAAAAATGTTCAAAACCAATTTTTTTAAAAATTTATTTAGAACAACCAAACAGACTCTTAAGTCTGCTTCTTGATCCTACACCAAAAAGGACATAGTTGTAGGTACAAGTAGGGGGAACAAACATGACAAGAAATAGGATGTGGGAGAAAATGCATTTCTGGGGAAGAGACATTGGGAAGACTTGCACTGTACAACTTGTGGAAGAGATATATAAGCTTGGATTTCCTCCCAGTAAAGTCAATGAGAGCAGAGTTGTCCCATCCCAAAGCTTACTAATTAATGAGGAGCATTAAGACCCAATATCTATCACACATTTCATGTATTCCTCAATACAATGAGAAGATTAAAGAAACTAAAGCAGCAATTAAAAAGCAGATGCTGTGGAAAATGTGTAGGTAGAGATAATACAGGGTTTCTTTACCAAGGTAATACTGCTGGAAAAATGGGGATGTTTTGTGTATGTGACCAAGCAAACAAATGTCTATATCAACACAGATTAATTGTGCAGTTGAGTTCACCTCTGCAGGAGGTGAACAGCACAATATGTTATATAATATGTGATATATATATGTGATATATATGTGATATATATACAATATGTGATATAATATTACTAAGAACAGGAGTTCAGTTAGGACTAATGTTAAAATGTTACGAATACTCATAATTTAAGGGATAAGATTTTAATTGGTAGGAATGTGACAAAAATGTCACCATTTTAATACTGTTGCCAGACCTATTATTTTCCTCTTTCCTTTAGCATTTGTCCCTGCTGATAAAAATGCCATAGATTTACTGAAAATAGCCTGGACACTGCAGGCTATTTAAGAGAATTCATGGTGACTACACTATTCTTGAGCTTGCTGTTTCTTGTGTGAAATTATTACAGCTGTGAAGAAAAGCTGTCAGTGAATTAAACCAATTTAAGGATCATCCATACTTCTTCACAATGAGAAGTATTGAATCCCTGCAGCCTTTTTAGTAATAACCATAATAGGCATTATGAGCACCAGTAGTCTACCCTTATTAGAGAAACAAAGTATCATCCTGGTTTCTTCATTTTAGACTTGCTTTTTGATGTTAATAAGGAGTAACTCCTTAAGTAAGCAATAAGTTCTGGGATTTTTTTCTCTTTTCACAGTACCTTAATAAGCAAAATCCTCTCTGTCTATTCTGCAGCTTAATTTTGCATGAATCATAGCCCTGTCTTCAAAGCTCTTTTATTTTGATTAGATACCATCTTCTTCTTATCTTTGTTGAAACCACTCAAGACAAAAAAACCCAAAACCAAAACCCCACTATCACCACCACAAAAAAAGCAAACGAAACCCCCAAACAAACAAAAAACAAACAAACAAAAAAAACCAAACAAAAAACCAAACAAGAAACCAAACACAAACCCTAAAAAAAGGTAATTTTACCTGTTCCCTGCAAATGTAGTCTATGACATGAACACTTTGCCACTTTTCTATAGGGTAAGGAGGTAGTAGGTTCTATTTTTATAATTTAAAATCTGGGTCCGTTTTTATCCTTTTTATGTCTGTTTACTCTTTTGTAGCTGCATTTTACAATATTTCCTCCTTTTACTAAAGTTTTTCCAATTAGGGTTTAAAAAAAATGTGTATAAAATTTGCAGGCTGAGCTTTTTTCTTTAAGTAAGGAAATCAGTCTTTAAGAAATATGACTTAGTATTTTCACATGTAGGTTGCATATTCTGTTCTTTACGTGCTTCACTTCCATGAGATACAGATTTGGAAAATCTGTAAATAACATTCTTCTTCCTGTGTCTTTTATTATATTTTTTCATTTTATTATATTTTTTTTCTGTTTACCTGCTCCTACATATCTGTCATGCAGATTGTCTTGGCAAGAAAGGGTGGAATTGCTGCTAGGCTTCTAAGGGGCTGTGTGGGAACCTCCAGACACTGTCTGCATCTCGGAGCATCCATTTATACTGGTCGGTTGCTATGAGATTCTTTGCAACTTTCTGCACTTAATATGAAGATTTGCCTCCTCCTCATTCACATTTTAAAATTGTGTCTTATGGTGTGTTTAATGGCAGTGGCATTCATAAACTGTCACATTACTGGATCTTGAATGATAGCTTAATTCTTATTCGTAATAATATTTTGCAAAGCTGTCATTCTTTTGAACATAAATTCTGTGACTATTGATTGAAGAGAAGCTTTGTGGAGACTTCTAGAACTATTTCTGTTATTTTCTGGTTTATTTAAAAACATAAATATTCAAAGCAGATGATTTCTGTCAATCTTTGTTAAAGACATAGGGCATGTCTCCATTCATGGTTATCTACTTGGTGCCCTGGACTCCACAGGAGACAATTTTTCATAACTTAAGTAAAACAGCTATTCTCAAAATCAGATTTAAATAGATTACAGAAGCTGTTTTTAAACTGCAATGGAATTAAAATATGAAATACAACCTAAAATGCTGTGGTTCAGAAAGTCTCCATCCAACAGTGGGCAAAAATAGTATGCAGCTATTAGGCTACAAATGTGTATCCAGGCTTGCAAAGAAAGGACAAGGTAAGGAAATGTCATTTTAACTGAAGTCCTGCAGTCCCATACCCTAGCAATTTCATAACTCTCTCTTTTCCTGTGCCTGTATTGTTTGTTTCTCACTTCCTTCAAAGTATAGTAAGTATATTTCTGGGCCCAAATGATCCCAGACATTTCAAAAAAAGCTGACTATAATTTTACTTTTGATTGTACTTTACTTCTAAGCTTGTTATTCTGCATCACTCCACGTGGTGTCTTCATGGACTGTAAATCTTTAAAAATAATTAACACACAGCTCATGTCTGAGCCATTTGTGCACTTTGCAAGATTTAAAGCATTTCACTTTGTGGACTAGATTTTTTTCTTTTCTGAAAGAAGGTGACATAGTAAATAAATAATTTAAATTGCTTTAGGGAATTACAACTGTTAGAAGAAGCTGATTTTGTTTTTGAAGGCTTTATAGTGACTATTCTTTACTTTCCAAAAAGAAGAATTCAGAAGAAATGTTCAATATGTTACTGTAGGTGAGATTCCCAAGTAAGTTAGTGCAATGTAAGTAAGTTAGTGCAATGTAGCGGGTGAAGAAATCCCCAAGAAAGGCGGAGGAATGGAGTTTGTTCAGCCTGGAGAGCAGGCGGCTTGGGGCGATGCTGTTACAGTCTTCCAATACTTGAAAGTGTAGCTATGGTGGAGTGGGAGGTGCTTTCTTCTCAAGCACACAAACGGACAGGACAAGGGGCAGCAGGCACAAGTTGCTTTGGAAGAAAATCTCTGTGGATATAGGAAAGATTTTCTTTAGGATGAGAGCAACGAAACTCTGGAATAGGTTGCTTAGAGAGAAGGGGGGGAGCATGTTTCTTGGCTTGGCAGAGCCCTGAGTAACCTAATCTAAATCCCTACTTTTGGGAGTAGTTTAGACCAGATCATCTCAAGAGCCACCTTTCAACCTGGACTATTCTATGTTTGCATGGTTCTTGTCAAATATCTTAAATAATCTATCTCTAAGGAGAAAAATTGAATATCACTTTTGGTGTGTGGGTGAATTAATGTGATGAAGACCCAAAGCATGGTGGTATACGATGTACAGAAAGACAAAAAGACATACAGAAAGACACGCAGAAAGACATAAGATGCACAGAAAGAATATGATCCATAAAAAGTCATCCAACTAGGCAAAGTGCTACAAAGTCCATCTCCCATTTTGTGACAGCATCAGTTTTTTTGAATGTCTTAGTTATTGGGATTGTGATAGGATGGAAATAAGCTTTTAAGGCACTTCCCAGACTTTAGAAAGCCAGAGTAGTCACTGTTTTCATTGGTATGGGAAAAAGTGACAGAGTGCATGGGACATCTCTTCTACTGAGGAAACTGTAGAAATTTCTTTTACCTCATCTCATAGTTCAAATATTTGGTTCTTATAAAGCAGTGATATCTTTTGGTTTTGTTTTATCAAGACAAAATGATGGTTTTAATAGATAAGAACTGACAGAATAGAGTCAGCTATCATACAAGTGGACATTTTTAAAGTTGGTAGCAAAAAAAAAAAAGCATGACAGCTAATATATTCAGTTCTTGGTGTACATTGAAACTAGAAAATCAGTGTAAGAAAGCCTGGAAGTCCTCAAAATATCAGGGTATGAACACAGTATTTTAAAAGATTGAGAGGTATGTAAGCAACAGGTTTTACTGGATTGCCTAATCATTAACAGTGAATAAAGAGAAATGCCTACACTGCCTTTTTGGGTGTAGAGAAAGCATAAAGCATGAAACTGAAAGTAAAAGGGAAATGGATACATGTTAAGAAATTACATCATAGCAAATTGCCAAGGACAGTAGAAGACTAGGAAGCTTCAAAAAGCAGGTGTCACTATGCCTTTTATATAGCCAGTCGCTGGAGTTCCAGATCCAGAACTGTGTGTTATATATGTTGGCTTCCTCTCCAATGTATGGGAACATCAGAACCTTTAAAAGTTTATTTGAACATTTTTCAGTCTGTATAGGGAGCCAAATCAGAGAAATAGACAAGCAGGCAGGGAGGTGATTTTCCTTCTGTATTCTGCTCTATGAGACCCCATCTGGAGTACTGCATTCAGCTCTAGGGCCCTCAACTTACGACGGATGTAGCTGGAAGGAGTCCAAAGGAAGGTCATGAAGATGATCAGGGGGCTGGAGCACCTCTCCTGGGAAGACAGTTGGGGTTGTTCATCCTGGAGAAGGGAAGGCTCTAGAGAAACCTTATAGCACCTTCCAGTACCTAAAGGGGGCTACAAGAAAACTGGAGATGGACATTTTACAAGGGTTTGTAATGCTGGGACAAGGGGTAATGGCCGCAAGCCGAAAAATCGTAGGTTTAGAGTAGATATTAGGATGATATTCTTTACTGTGAGGTGGTGAGGCACTGGAACAGGTTGCCCTGGAACTGTTAAAGGCCAGACTGGATGGCCTGGAAGGTGTCCTGGTGTCCCTGGCCATGCCAGTGGGATTGGAGTGAAATGACCTTTAAGATTTCTTCCAATTCAAATTGTTCTATGATTCTGTGATTCTATGAATATGCCTAAAATCTTGTGCTCCAGTGGAGCAAGAATACTTCATATATATGGTAGGCAAGTTCTTCACATATTTATCTCCAATTTGTGTTTGCTCCTGTAAGTAACTACTGTGACTATAATGATGATAGTGGTAGTGGGCTGATAATACACACAGTCTTCTCTGCTGTCATAGGCTGTGTGTCCCAACAGGTAGGCTGGGTAGGGGCTAAAGCTGTTATGTGTCTTCACATTTTCCTGGTGTTTGCTCTGCTGGCATCTAGATACTAAAATAACTGAGCCTTCTGCACTATTTTATTTCAAAAATCTACCACAAGAAGTGCCTATAATAGCTGCTGGTTCCGAGCATTTTTTTACCCAGAAGGTGGTAACAAAGATTTGGTGCACTTCTTAACTGAATGGAGTTGAAACCCACTCTACTGCTCTTCTGAAAAATGTCTTAGTCACCAAATTATTGCCTATGCTGTTTGGAGGGCACTTTGTTGCTCTTCTGAAACTGACTGATTGTGAAGTAAAAAGAGAGATTCCATGCTCTGTTACAGAATGAGAAAGTCCAGAAGGAAATATTATTTAGAGAGTTTTCTGGCATTTGCAAGTTATGGGTCCCTGTTTACATCAGCATTTCTGTTTTTTCCATTAAGCATGCACTGACATTTAAAATACAAATAAAAGGCATAGAACATCACCATCACTACCACCCCCACCCAATGTCCCCAGCTGGACTCCCACTTTCCTTGTAGTTTTCTCTCCCTGTGAGTCTTATATTCCTTCCTGCACGGAATTATGCCACAGCTGCACCAGGAAGGGAGGACACAGTACTGTCTAACTGAGGAGGCAGAGCTGAGTCAAAGCTTGTAAATACTGTTATTAAGGTTGTAAATAGTTTTACTGTAATAAAGCATAAATTAACTTACGTGAGAGACAGCAACTTTTAAGGAGGTAGAGAGTGTTTTCTCTGCAGGTCCTTGTTGGAATGCAAAACTAGCTCCTGCTGCTTACAGTGAGAATGTTCTGGTTTCTTTAGGGAAAGAAACCTACAGTCATGGAAGATTCTTCCCCATACTTTCTGCTTTCCAGGTACTTGTGGGATAAACTCACAGCAAATTAGTAATTTTATTCATCAAGATCTTAAATACTGCTGGGAGCTGGAATAAAGCACTGTTCACAGTGATATAAATGACAAATCTTTCACTGTTATTATTCAATAGTAGGTTAGAATTTCATGCTTGGCATCCTTCATATTATGTTTTTGAAGTTTGGTCATCAGCAGTGCAGAAGTCTATGTACAGACATGTCTCATTCCTCTTGTTTAATGAATGCATATATTCTATGTAGTGTAAGAAGTTTGAAAATCTTAATGTACAATTTTTTCTTCTCTTACCGTTTTTTTATAATCTGAGCAGACTTTTCGCTTCAAGTAAAGTGTTTGAAGATCTATAATGTGATTTAAATGTGAGAATTGTGTTGAGACTCCTTTTTGTTCTGTAGTTTTGAGAATTCCAAGGTGAACCTTTGTAATACAGAAATAAGGTGTAAAGTAGCACCGACTAAAAGGTGCTACTGGTTCATAGCCACTATGTTAAGTTTGCAGATGCTCACAGAACCACTATTCCATGACCTCAGTATTGGAAACAAGTTTAAAGCTCCACTTAAGCAATGTTAGAAGGAAAGAGAAGTGGATCCTAGACTCTGTTAAATGAGTAAATAAAGTATGTAAGTGAATTATGAGTAAAAGTTTAATTACTACAATAGTCAATTTACATTTTAGTAAATTGCAAATGTGGTCAGTTTTTAAGAGAGGTTTTACAGAAAAATTCTTTCAAAGCATAGTGTAAAACAGTGCCCATCTTGTTAAAGGCCTTGAGAAACCCAATTCTTATTTAGTGAGAATGAAACAATCCAGCACCACATATATTTCGCAGTATTCAAAATCTGATTTTCAGAGAAAGTGATACAACCTCCCATCCACTGTTTTATTGCATCTTTCAATAATATCTCAGAAGTGTACAAATATTACTCATTTTCACCACAAGTCTGCAAAAGGAGTCATTATTAACCTTATTTAGCAAAGGGGAGACAGATTTAAAGGACTGCATTCATACTTTTTACTGTGATCTTAATTCAAGATAACAATTAGTGGGATAAGACAATCACTCTTCACACCCTGGTTGCCGGTTTTGCCAGCAAAAGGAAACCAAGGCTGTTTATTTGTTCCTATGAACTTCTATGAATACTATGAATTGTTCAAACAAAATAAAACACCATGAGGCAACAGCCTCTTAGGTCAACTGGTTTTTTCTTTTCTTTTTGATTTGTTGGTTGGAAAACTCCCAGGACTCCTGAAATGCTTGCGGTCATTTTGGTATTTCTTTATAAATTGTGTTTTATAGATTACCTGTCCAACCTATACAACAGGTACCTCTTTGAAAGACAGTAGGCTGTTTAACACTGTACTGTCCATTGGGACTTCAAAAAATAGAGAGGATATTGTATTGATTTATAATGCCGTGCAAGTAAACTCATCTTTTGTTCCAAGTAGTTTTATATTCACCTTAACACAAAACTGTTTGAAGTGGACCTAACCTCATATACCCTGGAAAAATGTAAGGATCAACATGAAGCTTTTCAAATAGCAGTCAGGGAAGTAATACTTACAGAGTCTTCCTGCTTGAAAAGCCTATGCCTTTTCTTCTGCTATTCCCAATACATATACACATGTTCTCAAGAAACAATATGGTTTACACAATAGAGAGACGAAGCTTTGTTATGT
Source organism: Pseudotriccus pelzelni (assembly GCA_035584735.1). NCBI lineage: Eukaryota > Metazoa > Chordata > Aves > Passeriformes > Tyrannidae > Pseudotriccus > Pseudotriccus pelzelni. The sequence goes on along the minus strand of JAWMRA010000161.1, from coordinate 31,838,335 downwards.
AAGTTTTTTATATTTTTGATGTTGTAAAATCAACAATCAACTTTCTGAGAGAAGATTTTAAAATTTAATTTAAGCATTTCTAGCTCTTCCCTTTCTCTCTTCTGTCTGCATTGCTTTTCTGTTGTTCCTTTTGTACTGATTTGTTCTGCTTTTCTTTGAAATTAACAGCTGTTTCAAAGGTGGGTTATTGGGATGTTTGGCCAAGTGTTTGCACCTTATCCCCACTCTCGCCCTTGTAACTTGATGTTTCTGCACAGTAGAATGCATATCTATGATAGAATGAGGTGCACACTTTTTTTTTTTTTTAATTCTGTATCTTTTCTTATCTTTAAGTCTGCAAAATCCTAAGGAATTTTTCTATGCAAAACAGAAATCAAAGCAATGATAAAGTCTTCTTTGATTACATTTCCTTTGGAAATGAAGTCATAAACATTGTTGTTAAACTTGGCTGTTTTAACACATTAATTCACATGGGATTTCGTTTGGATTCCATGTGGCCAAAACAGTTGTGTTTTAATAACAATGAAAGTTGATTATAGATTTGTTTTGTCTATCAAGTAGCTGGCTATTTTAGTTGATGTTTTGTAGTTCAAATTAAATCCAATGACTTGCCTCAAAAAGTTCGAACAACTCTTTTAAGGCTAAAATTGTAGAAAGACCTCTGAAATAGGCTTTGATGTGATTTTTCAAGCAGTTACAGGTCAAGGTGACAAAAGGGGGACTTTCTTTGGAGAAGTTAACGAGTCTTTTCCCATTCTGCTCTCATTTACAGTCTGCCTGAAATTCTAGGAAACTTACCTGTCCAGCTATTGCCTTTTCTGTAAGACAGCCCCCATGGCTACAGTCAGCATGAGTTTTATAAATCCCTTTTATAATGAGGTGTGTTATGAAGAAGCAGAAATTTCTATTGTGAACTTAATGAACGTCACTGCCAAACCCATAGAGAAAAAACAGCAAACACAGGGAAGGAGCCAACACTTCTGACCCCATTCAATTTCTTAAAATTGATATTCCCCACAAGTTTTACGGGAACATTTGTATTTCTACTCATTAAATAAATCTTAGTGAAAATAGGAGGCTGCAATAACTGTTCATTCATACTTTCCACTACAATTTTAATTTTGCTAGTTTATACCTGCATGTAGGTCCAGATACAGTGAGAAATAAAGGTACAATTTTACAGCTCCTGAGTATGTTGCATTTTGATTTTCAGAAAGGTAAGGACTGTTTTCCTTCTTTGTGTGTTTTCCTCTTATTGTCTAAAACATAGCAAAACAAGACCATCTTTAACATCATCAGAGGGTTTGAAACAGACTAGATTAATATTTTCATTCATACTAAACAGCTTTCATGATGGGCCTGATATGGTCATTTAGTTAAGTCTTCATTTGTGTGGAAATTTTGGGGTCAGTACAGAAACCACTGGTAAAGTTGCTGTGAATGCTTTTTTCTGTATATTTTCTAGTCTGTTTTCATAGTTGATTTTGATGTGACAGTATATTGTTCTTTAAAGTTCTTGCTGCTCTGCCTCTTCTGTGACTTTTAAAGAAAGTCAAAAGCTTCTTCTATGGTGGTGCTCTCCTCTGACACAAAACACAAATACTCTTTCCTGAAATATTTGGGATAGAAAGTATATGGGATTTACCTTTCTAATAGCTTGTTTTGTAGAGAGTACTTACAGGAAGGTACATGTCTTCTTTCTTTTTGATTTTCCATTCCTAAAGCAAAGATTTTAACCTCTTTACCTACTTAACTGGATTTTCAGACAAGGAGCATGGTTCATTTTTTGTCGAAGACCCCTTAACCTCATTTTTTTAAAGTGAAGTTAGCTTGTGTTTCAACACTGAGGCTGAAGAATAGATTAAATCCTTCATGGTGTATGTATATATCTTCCAATACATAATGAAATTTGTGTTTATGTATTGTATGCATTGTTCTCCAACTGATTTGATAACTTACTGAAATATATATTATATATTATATTATTAAACTAAGAAACTATGTAGTCTTTATACAGACATTATAATAGCTGTCTAAGCATAATTTGAGAATTACACTTTACAATTAATTATTTGAGTTCTTTTCAAGCACAAAGTGCTTATCTTATTCTACTGCCTTTGAAATTACCACTAAAACTGTCAAACTCGTGGTTAGTACAGGAAACTTACAAAAATGATATCTCCACAACTTATGTTTTAATACAGGAGTCTTTCATAAAAGCTCTCTATATTTAGTATGTGTGTAAGGAGAAACTCATGACAAAAAGAGTTCTTAACATTTTCCAAAATGCTACATATAATTTTTATAACCCTAGAAAATGTTCTGTTTTAGAAATTCCTGAAGCATAAATATTGTGATGAACTTAATTTAGTTTTATAACACCTGTCCTTTGAACAGTTGCGAAGAAAAACAGAAGTTGTCCTCTAGGTTATCATCATGAAAGAGAATTTCAAGTAATTGTATATTTTTTCATTCTTGTAGGCACCATGGTTTACAAATTTATATTCAAAGAAGTTGTGTATATCACTCTGATATTCTAATTTTCTGAAACTTTTCAGATAGTACCAAAACATTTTTTGGGAGCACAAAGTTCTCTTTTTGTACAGAACGATGACTCATTTTAGCCTACTGCAATTGTAAACAAGAAGAAATTGTTCTAAGAGCACACATGCCTTCATGCTACTGTTCATTTTAAGATTTAAGACAGGGTGGAGCAGCCACAGAATTTGCACTGTCAAATCTTTTCAATTGCTGAACTTCTATCTTATTTTACATGTTTCTTTGTAAAAAATTTACACCCCTGCGATTAACTTTTACAAAACTATTATCCAAATATTTTTTGTTCCAAATATTTTGTTCATCTTGTGTCTTCCTTTTATGTAAAGAAATCAAGACTGACCTTAGGAAGGAAAGCATGCGTGTCTGCTCAAGTTTATTTAAGTAATAATAAATGCAGCTTTATTTCTATGCTGGAAATATCTTCATAATTTGCCTTTGATGTTTTTATTTGGTAATAAAGTTTGACATCATAAAACTTAGTTTGTTAGGCACTTTACCCATGGATTACACTTCATAACCCAGTTGTTATTACTACACAACAGTGTAGTAGAACCCAACAGTGGGTTTGAAGTGAAAAGTTAGTAATGTTTGACTAAGAAAGAATCTAGGCTAATATCTAAACTGAGGTGAGGGGAAATCTCAAATCCCTTTCCTCAGACTACTTCCTCCAGTCTACAGGGATACCTCCATTTACACAGGATCTGCAGCACTAAATTGCCTCCTGGAGTTAGTTGCTGATGTCCTTTTTTCCCTCCAAGAGCAAGTTATGCTTATTCTTTGTTTTGTGAATAGAAAGTGGTAGTTGGACATATTCTAAATTTAATTCTCAGATGTTCTGGAAGGTGCTCACAGCAACATCCAACAGGATTTCCTGATCAGTACGTGAGAGATTTCTGCCTCATAACTTGCTACTTTTCCTGAAGCAGCTGTGCAAAATGTTATGAGAGATTAGTCAGGGCCACCCAGCTGAGAGATGGGTGTTTGCTGAATTCCTGATTCAAATTATGCTTTCAGTTGTTGTTTGAAAGAGAACACAGAAGCAAGACAAATGTACTTACTGCAATTTATTCCTATTTGGATACCCAGCATTGGGCACACAACACTTTGAAGGAACATAAAAAAGTTAGAATAAAATTATGAGACAGAATTCCTCCAGAAATCTAGGGCAACAGCAATCTTTGCTTATGCTTGACTGGATTCATTGCATTGGGTTTTAAGACTTTTTGTGATGCAGATACCATTCTGGCAGAAGAGGCAGAACCATAATAAGCCAAATGCATATGGAGTGTGAAGGAATATTTTTTTCTCCCCTCTAACAAAACTTCCAAAAATATATTGATTCCAATTGACATTGTCTTTCTCAGAAAACCTAATTCTGAGAATTTTTAGAGACTCATTGTCCAAGAAAAAGTCTTGCTGCCAAGTCAGTGCTTGCTGTCAGGAGCCACAGCTATTGTCATGATTCAGTCTCTGCTCAGATGCAGTGTGATGGAGGGGACAGTCTTCCTTAGGTGATGTGTGGAAGCTTCTTGCCAGAGCCTCCTCCTGGAAATTTCATAGGTGCAGATCTACTCCTCTTTCCTGGCTTCAGGGAAGGCTAGATTTTCACTGCTGTTATTAAAAACAAATTTTAGGTTTGTGACTGTAGCTGTAGTTACTTAGTGAGTAAGGTCAAGGGTTTTAGTGAGAATAACAATACCATATTAGCCAAGATTTTGGTTTGTGATAAACAACTGAGGGCTTTTTCATACTTAAGGTAAATCAAGTTCAGAACTTAGTCATTCTCCACTTAAGTCAAGAGCAAAATACCCATTGCCTTCATATGTACAGAGTCAAGCCTTGGGGGAAGTAATAGTTGGCTCAAGGAATTCTAGCATAATATATAAGGAACTGAAGGTAGTGGCTGGCAAATAATAAATAATTTAATATATACCTTTCTTACTGCGAGCCTAGTTTTCACGGCAGCTGTTTTAGTCAGGACCGATCACACTAACATATATTCCAATATCTGCCCACCCAAGTGATCAGTCATTTCAGGAACAGCTGTTTTTCAGTATGCTTCTTTTTCATGACATATTCTTAATCTTGGCAGATTTGTTTCCTTCTCTTTTGCTTAAGAACAGAGGACAGTTTATGTAAGTGCTTTATTTTTCATAGCTTCCTATCTGCTTCTGGAGTAAACCTTAAATTATTTAATATATAGCTGAAAGAACCCAAATTCATATTCAAATGACCCTGTCAAACAGTTTGAGGAAACTGTTCTAGTTCTTTCCTAAAAATGCTTTTGTTTTGGCATTTCCCTCTGTGATAATGAAATGCATAAATTTAAATATTTTCAACTATTTTGCTGTGAGTTGTATACAACTCAGAGAAAACATCTGTGAGGTTGATAAGGACTACTAATGTATTAGATACTTGACAGGCTTGGGGTTTTTTTCCTCTAGAAAATACAGACTAAATCTCACCACTGGGAATAGTCATACATTTAGGAAACATTGCTTATTTGAATACAGAAGAAAACCATTAATAGGCCAAATCTAGTTGCATTTTATTTTTTTAAATTATTCTTTTGGTTACTTCTGGTCTACAAGCAGCAATACTAAACAAGTACTACTCTGTTGGAACCTGACATTTTTTATGGTATCATGTGAGTTGGAAAAGGCTTCAAGAGGTCATGTGGTCCAGTCTCCTGCTCAAAACCTCTCTATGGTCCTCAGCTTTACCTCTCTCATTGCCTGTGGCATGAGAAGTGCTGGATGTTTTGGTGAGCCACAGTTAAGACACCACTGGCTTGGTAATAGGAGCAGCACATTGGTTCTTCAATAAGCCTTTGCTTCCCTAGTTTCCATGGTCCTTTGAAACTCTATTTCTTTGAAATTGGTGCATACCTGTGATCTTGACCAAAATCATGCAGAAAATAAGCAGTTGAACTGTGTATAAAATTCAGAACGCTGACTTTTTGTTCAAGATGTATGCTATCTGGACTGCTTTGAAATTCTTTGAAAAGATCCGTATGGAATTTTGTCTGAGACTTTTGCTAAGGCATCAAACAGGAAAACCTCTGTCTATCATGGAAATAATTGCTGCATGATGGGTCTGCACCCTAAGCAGCAACATGTTTAGCTCTGTACTTATCCATAGCATTCATAAAACATGAAGAAGAGATACTTTCTGTTGTTATCCTACCACTGTTGGTGATCTGGAAAAAAGAATGTAAAAAAAAAATAGGCGATCACATTTAGATACTCTTTTTTGACTTTTTTCCCAACACAGGCCCCATAGTATAAAATATTAAACCTGAGCAAAAATATTAATCTGAGCAAAGTTTTACATTGGCTGATGGTCAAAATGCAGGATTAACACTGCTTGCTCAACAGGTCTCAGTGAGAATAAGTTTTATCGTGTAATAAGTGGATAAAACATAATTTTTGAATATACTGAGCAGAGTTTAATTTTAGCACTCCTATTATATATAAAGAATTAATTTCCTACCTGCTGCACTTTTGTTAGTTAATGGTTATTTCAGCAGTTTTTTTGCTTGTTGTTTGGTCAAACAGTACCTCCTAAAAAAGGGATGTTCAGATGTTTTTTTCCTGTTGACTTCACAAAATGTGAGAGATGAGATGTGGGTGAGGATTAAAGGAGCTGGACCAGCTGCTGTCTGCAAAGACTTTTGATGAGGTTGTGGAACCTGCAGCTTACAGGGTTCTGTTCCAGCTCCTGCATGGTACTTGAAGAGCTGTCCTCCAGTGTGAGTTGTTTAGTCCTCAGCAATAATGCATACCATTATGCTGCAGGGTACTCTCTATTTCAAGTGCTGTCCCTATTGACTGTTTGCTGAGAGCTACTGTTTTGTGAGAGGATAGTTGTTAGCAAAAGCAAAGCTAAGATTCTAATGTACAACTCCTATTTTTATGAATATATGGCTAATTTAAATTTTTATTTTAATTTTTTTTCCCAATTTTTAACCTCAGTTGAAAAACTGAACAAAAACATTCACTATCTGGATTCTTTGCAAAATAGATCTAGAAATCTGATACTAAATGTGTATTTTTTAACTACCCTGTTTCCTTTGAGGAGATTCTCTTGTGAGGTATTGCACTGAAGAAAATTGTGAGGCTCTACTTGATTACAGAGAGCATGGTGAGCCCTTCATGTTTTCACACTTCATATTTTTAGAGTCTTTCATCTTCAGCCAAAGTCTGATAGTTCTACTCACATCTCTCTCAAAAATCCTGGGAGGAGAGGTGGGCATAATTCCAGCCTCCCTTCTAATCATATCTCAGTGTAATCTCTAGTAACATCAAAGCAGATGGAGTATGATGACAGAAACAAAAAAAAAAAGAGTCAGCTAAAGTTCAGTCTCTGAACAGGCTGTGTTTGCCTTTAGATTTGTGTGTGAGGAGGAAGGGGGTGCTGGTGTCAAGCTACTCACATCGAAAAGTTGGCCTTTTCTGAAATCAGGTTCGTATACATCCAGATAATGAACTTTGCAATAACTGTTTGCCTTCATTAATGTGAGGTGAAACAGTTCAGGTAGGAATCCAACCTAGTGATCGTTAGCCTTTAAATATCAGACACCTGAGTTTCATTTCCAGAAGCAATGTCTGACTTGCTATGTGGCATTTTTAGACACATTTGCAGCGGATAAATCACTTGTGTTGCATCTCTGGGAGCCAAGTAGGGACTGTATATATTGAATTGATTTGTGGAACTAGAAAGGAACTAATGCCAGGTGTCACTTTTGTGAACACTTTGAAAATCAGCCACAATCCATTTACTACGTCCAGTCAGGGCAGGTACGAGAGGACAGAAAAGCAGAAAGCATTAATTGAAATCCCTCTCAAGAAACAGCCAGTGAATGCTGAGACCATAAGAACATAGACTTCTCTCCACATTTGTTCTGTTCACTTTAACTCCTGGTGAATTATTTACGTAAATTCTGCTTGTTTTTGCAGAAGACTTGTAACAAAGTTACCGCTTCTAACACTTCAACTCCTGCAAAATATTTTCTGCTGATCATATCTTGGGTTTTTGCTGCTTTCTTGAAAGGGACATATCTATTAGAACATCGTAAATTATTTTCTTTTAGACCATAACCCACGAAAGTGCTTTTTAACTTGGACTCTCGTCTATCTCTTTCTTATTTTGTCAGACAGACTTTCACAGGGGCATCCTGATCGTTACCACAGCTAGTGCTCCTGGATATCTGGTTACTTAAATGTTATTTATCAGGGAAAAGGACTAGCATTCAAAAGAAGGGTATGTGAGATATCTTGCTGTTGTGTTTTCTTACCATTGTGATACTTGCCAAATTCTGATCCTCCGGATGGTAACTATACTTATGAAAACCTTTTACCCTTTTCTGTGTACAAATCTCAAGACAGTGGAAAATTTCAGGAGCACGAGCAAAAATTAATTTGGATGCACTAAGAATTACATATTTTGCTCTGTATATTACTCTAACAATTTACAGAAAGACAGTTTTACACTACAGCAATTTAATTGAATTTATTTAAAAAATTGTGTATGAAAAACTTCACCAACATTTTTTTCTCCCTTGAATGTAGCAACAGTGTGAAGTAAGATAATGTGCAGGTACACCGAAATGCTAGACAGTGGAAGAACTGTAGGAAAATTTATTTCCAAAGTAGAACACTAGACTTAAAGAACATTAAACTTAACAGTGTTTCAAACACTGGGTCTGGGGAAAGACATGTCCCTTGTTCTTCTCAGGGCTTTATCCTGGCCCCTCTCTCTGTGCAGACCTTTGAATATTTCTGCAAGGACTTACCTTTTTCTCATACCAGTTTCTCTGGAATACAGGTGGAGAAAACATCTAAAACTGTCTCTGGGCAAGGTGCTTCTTCCAGGCAGGAAAGTCTTCTGAAGTGAAACAAGTCCTATCCTTACAGTCTGTGACTGAGAAAAAGCAATAATTTCTTATTTATCATCTGCAGATTTATTTGCATATACCCAAGTACCAGCTATGTAGGAATAAAAAAGTCTTAATCACAGACATGAGTTGAACACAGTAAGTTTTCTTTCCTCTTAATTACATCTTATGACATTTCTTTTCTTCTGATTTTTGACTTCATTACTTGGTTTCCATAAAAGTGGAGTAATGATCTGTTTGTATCAATTAACATAGCTGTGATAGATTAAAAATAAATAGAATTTAACATTAGGCCAAATGAAGGATCTTGGAATTTTGAGCAAATCAAATAGACTTGTACCTCATCCATTTGTGCTTCCTCATCACACCTCTATAGAAATCAGATGCCTCATTCAACTTACTAGTGCACAAGTACATAGAAATGTGAGGTGGGTCCAAGTGCAGTTTAAACTTTTCACTGGATGCAAGTAGAGTTCTGTGAGAAGACAGGTAGTGAAGAGGGACCAAATATTTTCAGAGCACAGATTTTTACTTATGCAGATAACTGGTAGCTTAGAGTGAATATCATAATGTCTACAAGAATATGAATCAAATCCAGGCAAACAGTCAGATTTAACTCTGACTTGAACTATTGCTCAAACTATTCGATTTAGGTACATAACAGTGAGTTGCCATGACATTCTTTTAAGCAAACATTGTTCCAATCAATAGTTATGACTGTAATGTACATTTAATGTTCTAAGAGTTCAGGGCTAAGCAGCTTTACTTGAAATAGATATTTGTTAAGTAATAAGGCAATTTGGTACTTTCCCTTTACAAATAGCTTTTCCATTTAATTCACCACAAGGAAACCAAGGTGTCTTCTGGAGCATTTCATTATAGAAACATGCCCTTACATTTCAGGTTACGAAGTAGACAAAGGGTAGGTTGAGCCTACAACTTCCACTTCAAGTCAATGCACTGGTTAAGAAAGTGTATTTTGAGGCTGTATCTCAGTTTTACATGTCATTGTTTAATAAGACTAACTGTGCATTCATAAATATTTGCACTTGGTCACATACACGTAAACCACGTAAAATAGGTTGGACATGGCTAGTTTTGTCTGATTTTGTATACTGTGAGTAGCTCAAACTAAAATTATTAGGTCTTGTCAGTGAACCTTAAACAGTACTGGAATCATTGATATTCATCCTGACATGTGCAAGTGAAGTCTATTTCAGACTGAGAATTATCTTTCTGAACTGAAAAAGTAAAAATAATAGCTTTATTTTTTTAAAAAAATTTTTTTTAGCAAATTCTGAGTTTATGTTAGGAAAGTGCAAACTTCCATGGTCAGCAGTTAAAATATTTCCTGAGTGTTAAGAAAGTAAAACACTGGAACAGCTTGCCCTGAGAGGTCGTAGATGCCCCATCCCTGAAAACATTAATGGTCAGATTGGGCAGGACTCTGAGCAACCTGATGTAGTTGAACATATCCCTATTCATTGCAGAGGTGTTGAACTACATGGTCTTTAAAGGTTCCTTCCAGCCAAAAGTATTCTGTGATTCTGTGGTTTCCTATAGAAGTCCTTCAATGAAATAATGATAAAGTCCAAAATGTCATTCCCCAGTGAAGTGCTGATGAGAAAATTTTTTTCTGTGTTCAGTTTGTATGGCTATAAAAGCCTGCATAGATAATATGAAACTGAGTGTAATGGCAATTTACACTTCAGCAAAAGGAATGGATAAAATTTTTGAATTCTAATTTACCTAGAGTAGCCAGAACCAAGTGTCTGGTTTAATTAAAAAAAAAAAAAAAGTTTTTTTATCCTATCTAAGCTAGGACTTATTCTAGAAGAAGTTGAATGAACATCAAACTTCTGTGCCAGAAGACAAAATAATATTTTCTTCTTAACAATAGATTGTAGGAAGCCATATGATTCTTAAGGAAATCAAAAGTACTTAATCTACAATTTCCTGTAATCTGCTAACAACATAGACTAATTAAAATTTTGGAATTAAATGACCAAGGATAGATTCATATGCCATTATGAAAATTTTTCACACTGTAGAGAGACAATTCAACGTTTGACCTCTTAATTGCAGTCTCAAAAAAAGTAATCTCTGATATTCCCAGGCTTATAACAGAGAGGCATAATACCAACCCCACTATTCATTCAAAATCTAAATGATGGATGAAAAACAATGGAGTCACATCTTATATTGTGTAATTTTCTTATAACAGAATTTATTTATTTTAGCAATATAAATGGATTATTTTACTGCCAACTCAGGTAAACTGCAGTTTGAGGTAAACCTTGAAACTAAAGAAACCCAGAAAGAGGACTGAAACTAAGAATGTACATATTACAGTATGTATATGTAGTAGATTTTCATATCCCTCACTCAGCTAAAGTGAAACAAATAGGAAAAGATTTCTGAGGAAAACATCAATAAATTTTGTTCACTCAGACTCACTGTAAAAATACAATATCCTTTTGAAGGTTTGACACCAAGTTTGGGTGTGAACTCACTTGTATGTCCCAATATTGCCTTTTTGTGGATGGAAATGGTCATAAAGTAATCCTTTCACAACTTCTATATACTTTTCAGGTTCACTTGGGCTCAGATGACCTCAGAATTTGGGGAACTGTATGCCAGTGCTGGCCATTCCACTTCAGCAAAGGAAAGTGAAATGTTAGGTTAAGTTGATGCTTTGGACAATAATATTTATAAGTAGAAAAGCAGTCTTTGATATGAGATTTTAAAGAGTATCAGAGTTGCAAACTCACAGTCCAGGTTTCAGGATTTCAAGTTGTAAATTGACTAGAAGACTGGAGAATAGAAAAAAAACACATTTGTTTGCAACTCTGTATTTGTCATTGTTGGAATATGATTAACTTCTAATACTATGAATTTATTTCCTATAATAATCAAGTGCTGTAAAATAATCCTGATATTGCAGCCCTGTTAGACCTCAGGACTAAATAGTGTCCTTCTTTGTTGTTCAAACTGTAAATGGTCCTTTCCCAAACACAGCCGCACTTACTAACTTCTGTTTCAGTACTTTTTAGCAATGATGCATTGGTTCCAAAAATCCTGTTCTGACACGAGAAGACAGTGTGAAAGTTTGGAAATTCCTTAACACAATTCACAGGCTTAGTTTAAAAGTATACACTCTCTTTTTCCGATTTGTTCTATTTAAATCAATGGGGAAAAGGGTTTAACCCCTGGACACCTAAACTTATGCTTCAACAGATAGAATTTGTACACTACAATTTCTTAGTTTTTTTCCCCCTTCATATACAATTAGATAGATGATCATACCACCTTGTTCCCATGTTCATATGAACTTGTTGATCATGGTTTTCTAGGACATGGAAAAATCTTATTCTTCCTCATGGGTAAACATGTAATTCTTGATAAGGCAGCATGTTTGAAGATACGGATTTATGAGGAAAAATTTTTTTACATGTTAGACAGTTGAAGCAAAACAAATTCAGACCAAATCTGAACAGTTTTCAAGCCCCACCAACATAGCTGCACATTATGCTCATAATCAGTACCAAGAAAAGTGGCTCTGTGGCTTGGACAACATTAAATTTTAGTGCCATGAGAGTGCTTGGAGTGTGAAACCGAGTCTGTGGCTCTCAGTCTACATGCTTAGTTGTTGGGCCTCTCTCCAGCCATTTAATTCATGAAGTGGCCCTCTGCCTGCTTCAGGTGAGGATGCTGTAATGCCTTGGTTGGCACAGGATATGTGCAGTCCCAACCAAAACATTATAGTTGTCTGACATTTGATTTTCTGCCTTTGAATAGCAATTGGAACACATCTCAAATTAAACAACCTTCTGTACATTTCTCTTTCCACAGTGCTGTGTTGTTGAATAAACTAAACTGATGACATCACTTGATGAGTTACAGGTGCTCAGCACCAAACCATTCAGGAAATACTCAGGAAAGACTATTACAAAATCAGGTCCCCAATTGCAAACTTACATGCAGTGTTCTGGTTCTTTGCTACTGATCTCCATTTCAGTGGCAATTTTTTTTTTTTCAGTAATCCACCTCTGTGACTTTAAATATTCTCCAAGGACAAATAAGGCTGTTGCAGAACGTGGGTCAAGGTTACACACTTGACTTTCACATACATCTATTATTATAAGGTTTTGACAGAAAAAATGTCTGTCTTGTAAAATGTTATTATTGTCTCTATTAGGATTAATAGATTAGAAGCTCATTTTCATGCTAGTCTGCAGAGGAATGGGTCTGACAGTCTAGAGATCAGCAAGCAGTCTTTTGGGAATTATTGCACAGAAAACAAGCTTTTAGATAGTTAGAAACAATTTTTTTAAAATTAAAATTCTGTATAAAATAATTATGAATTTTTTGGTGCTTTTACAGGACAGTTTCTAAGAAGCATATGAGACTGACACAAACCTGTTTGCAACTGTATCTCTAGAATACCTACATCAGTAGTTAGAAATGCTGTATAAGTAAATAATATGGATTTTAAAATAGGTAACTAATGCATTATAGTTTTAATGTAGAAAGATAGAGGGTTTGTCAGATATTAATAAATTATTTTAACTTTTCAAGCACTTTTTCTCTTGGACCAACCAGCAACAGGACTGTGACTTTTCTTTTGGCTTTCTTCAGAACTGTATAGGCCCTATCTCTTACAGACTATGATTTCTGGCATAACTCTGGTAGTCTGAGCAGAGGAACAACCAAAGGCTCTGTTCATTCTCCATACAATCCTGCTCCCATTTACTGACTGCACAGAGTTCTATCTAAAAGTCGGTGATATGACCAGAGATAAAGAGAACTGTGGCCTATTGTAATGTCCGCAGCAGTGAAAAGGAAAGGGACTTGTCATGGAATGTCATATTTTCCTGTATAAACCCGGCATTTACATGCTTTTTAAGGTTTAATTAAGCAGCAGAATCACTGTAAACATGCTGTAAACCCGTAAACATGCACAGTGTATACTTCTATATGATTGTACTCTGATACCTCTTAAACACCACCAAATTCTTTGTTACATCCTTTTTCAAAATGTTGTCCATTTTTATGTATGTATTTATTTTCAAGAGCTTGCACAAAGGGGGCTTGATTCATGTGGAGGTTGCATTTGATTCTGTTAATATGAATAATAGAAACGGAGGGTTCTGTGGTTAAAAGTAGTATTTGAAAACTATATATCCTTCTCTCTTTCCCCGTCTCCTAGCTCTTCTTTGAACAAATATTTTGAAGTAGAATTCCTCATACTATAAATATATATTCCTGGTACTCATTTTCTTCTTACAGTCAGAATCCAGGAAGTACTTCAGTTAAAGACTCCTACCAAGATGGTACAAATACTAATTCTTCAGTTCCCATTACACGCTGCTGAAGTACTGATGGCTCTACATACATGTTGAAATACAGATGGCTCTGCCACAAGTCTTAGAGCAGCTGAAGAACACCATGGCTTCATGAATGCTTTTAGCTGTATTGTTCCTAGTATGTTCTCTGAAACGATTCCTGAAGGATGCGCACAGAGTTTTCAAAGAGTATGAGCTACAAAATACTGTGTGAAAATTTTGTCCTGAATCTTTTCCTTGTCACTGGTTCTTCAAGCTTCTGTTAGAAACTGTCAGATGATCCCAAGTTTTATATTCTGTTTTCTGTAATGACATGTTATTTTCTTACATTTATGAACACAAAGAGAAGGACATAACTCTTCCTCTGGTTCAGTCTATCCCATGCTGCCTGGTTTGGGGAATGGAACACTTGTAGTTGAGAATGTTTTATATTTTTATCATGTTATTTCTTTATTAAGTATTTTTTAGAGATGTCTCAACCTAACCATCTTCTTAAATCCAAGAAATTATCGTGCAAATGGGAAATTAAGTGCCAGAAACAAAACCCTCTTCTATGGAGCAGTTACCCTATTTTCATTCCAATATTCAAATGAATAGAACAGTAAAGGAATAAATATATGGTAAATATGTGATATATAAAAAATTGCTTCTTAGCAGAATGACTTTTAGGATAGTTCATCTGATTTTTTAAATGATTACACGGGGGGCAGCAGTAGACACTTAAGGGAAACACAAAAAAAATACCTCTGAAAGTAATTAAAAACATGTTTTGACAACCATTTTTTTAGAAAACGAGAAAATATTTCAAAGGTAGATTCTAATTCATGAAGCAGATCTGTCCTTTTTTTGCTTTGTAGTTGTGAGTCTGGTCAGTTCCTACTGCTAAAAGTAAACACAGTAACTCATAAAATCTTTCTTGTCTTCTGTTAGTTTTCCAAGAAAGAAGGTCTGTCAGACTTCTGCCTTTTTATTCTCTGAATTGTTTATCTGTCAGAGTAAAATTACTTCATTTAGCTATACGACATTTCAAATCAAATGCTGAGTCTGGTCGCTTGGCAAATACTAGGTCAGTTATTTTCCAGGGTGCAGTGTCTACTTGATGTGCATCTTTCCATTATCCTAGAAAATCTTTCATTTTAATTTAGGAACTCTGTATCTGAAAATGTTACCCTCACTGCTCACTTGCATTAAAATTTCTTATGCCCAGGGACACTGAATGGCCTGTTTGCTTCCATGATAGTTGTGTTTCACTGGTGAACGATCAATTCATATCACTTTGTATCTTTCACCTAAGCTTTAGAGGTTTTCCAAATGACATATTAAAAAACCATAACAGGAGTATAGGACAAGAATGACACACACAAAAACACACACATATGAAGCTAAGCTTCCAGAGCTACCTTTCTGTCCTAACAAATATTCCACCTATCTTGTATATGGCACTATTGCTGCTACTCAGCTGCTTACAGGCTACATTTCAAAATATCTCTTTTTTTATTGTCATGGAAGCCTTGCATTTAAATCCCAGTAAAATGCCAATCTGTTGAGGATACAGGCTTCAGGTTTATTCACCTTCATGATAAGCCCATAGGTATTCCAAATAAGCTTTCAGTTAAAAGCGCTGAACGTGTATTTTTGTGTGATAGGCCATTTTTAGATAATTGCAACTATGTTACTATATAGCATGACTGTAATTTAATAACATTAGATCTTGTTTTAGTTACTGATCTCTACTTTCTCCTTTGAGCACAAAGAAAGTCTTAGTTTAAGTTTTAAAGGGCTGTTTTAAAGGGCTAGAGTAAAATTAAACCAAATTTTTTTTTTAATGTTTTTGGGTCTTTTACAGGGATTGGCAAGTTAAAGATAATTTCTTAAGTTCTGTGATCATGTGTTAGTTCAAAAGTAAAGAGGACAAAATGATATCATTGTCAAATTTAAACACTGTGCAAGTCCTGGTAGCCTTTTTGGCTTGTTATTAAATAAATAGTCATAGCGGGTTGCAATTCTGCAGCACCTTTCATCCCAGAGACCTCAACAAAACTGGATTAATACACACAGCAAGCTCTTGAATTTAGCAGCAGCTACTGAGAGCTTTGATAGCAGAGTGTAGTGCTGTTAAAGAGCTGGGATTAGCTCTTGCTAATACAGCATCCCTTTACAGACTGAATGCACAAAGATCCTAACACATGAAGTATAATTAAAAATGCCGAAAGCCATAAGGTTAAAGGACTGAATTTACTGAGTATCCTTTGATGTGACAGCCCAGGTTTTATATATTTCATCCTGGATTGTATCCAGTGTCAAAGTGCACTCACATGGAACAGTATATCTCATAACTGACCTAAAACTCTTGGTGTCCAAGATCCAATCCAACCATATATAGTTTTGGAAAAAACATAGTCAGACTAAGAAGGGATGTTTGAAAAAGGAACAAACTGGAACACAGGAATAAACAGATATAGCAAAGCCAATGAAAATTTCAACATTTTTCTGAAGTGATCATGCCTAAAGTCCGATGACCTCCTAAGCATCTGGTTGAACTTTGTGAATGCACATGCATGGTCCAGACTCAACTGGGATGAAATTTTCCATTATGAATCTTGCCTAGTTTCCCCATATGTGAAAATAGGCAGATCCCAGCTATGCACAATTCTGCCTAGGAGGCTCCTAGGACACTTGAGAGCATAAATAATACATTTATCTGAAAATGATCCAAGTTCAGACAGCTGTGTGTAAAGGTTTCCAGCCCACTTCTGAGAGAGGAGTAAAAGTGAGAGTCGTTTCTTGTGATTTATTAATCATACTTTTAGTAAATTCCAGGTCACGGCAATAAGAAATAGTATATATTTCAGCAATTATGGTCTGGGGCACACAAATAAGAAAACTGTTCTGAATGAAAGAGTAAATAACTTTATTACAGCTATGAATCTCACTCAGTCATAGTTGATGTATGGCCACAGAAGTTGTTTTTAAGAGACAGAGTGCTGGACAGGAGCTAGGAATGATCCTCGTCTAGTTTCAAGAAATTCCATGGCTGTTTGATTTCCGTGTAAACAACTCATTAAAGATGAATTGCAAGACCGTGGCTTCTATGATATCTCAAGACTGACAAAATTCAGAGCCTTTGATGTCTACAGTGCAGTTCTCCTGGGACTACTAATGGCAGAAACTGCACTGAAATTGTGCTATAGAATTAAACAAGTTAATATGCCTTAGCTTTATCACAGCATAACTTTTCCTTTAACCTCTGAAGAAGATGCCTTTTGTTTATTTTCTGCTGTTACCCTTGCGTGACACAGCAGAAACGTCTAGCTTAGCACTGCTGGACAATCAAATATGTTGCACGGATGCATTTTGAGCTTTGGGAACAAGTCCATACATTTTGATTGTCAAAGAAAAATTGTGCATCTTATGACAATGAACACTTTAGATGAAGCTCTACTAATCCCTTTACTTAACCTTCTAAATCTGGTAGGGGTGTCACAGACACATGGAAGGCCCGTTTCCCACATTGCCCCGCCAGCACATCTGTAAAGTGACTTAGAAATGGCACCTTCAAGTGTATTTTAGTATTTCTTGTTCTCTCTGCAGAGGCTGCCAGCCAGTCTACAAGTAATGTCAGCTGAGGATACTATTTTTGATAGTTTTTACTTGTCTCTGCAAACAAAAGTAGTTGTTCATTGCCATTGCAATGAAGTGGAGATGTCTCCTTTGTTTTCAACCTGCAAGCAGACCTGCAAGCCTTAGACAAATGAAGCTTTCTGTTGATTCTGTTTTGTCTTAGATGGTCTTAAGCTGGAAGGTTGAACCCTTGTTTTCTGTTATGAAAACATTTCCGTGAATCTGTGAGGGTCATACCCTCAAGGTCACTGTTTTGGGGAAGAATGTTTTGAAGGAAATATGTAAGAAATTATGCTTATTCTAAAAGAAATTACAGGAAATGTATAACTTAAATACTGACATTTCAAAAACATAATCTTTGAAAAAACAGACCTTAGGAATATCCTGGACTGGAAGAGAACACAGTTTGGAAGAAACAAAAAGCAAAGAGATTTGAACCACTAAAGTAGAAAGACACAAAAGAAGGTAAAACTAAGAATAACCCTGGCAGCACTCCCCGTGCAGATTTTGTGGGGCATCAGGCCTTCTGAACACACCTTTTGGAAGGCAGCTGAAGCTCCTGTCACTTTCCAACATTTGTTCTTTAGCTCAGAGATACTACAGAGCAGTCAAGTATTTCCTTCAAGACAGTCACTGAGCCAATTTGTCCTCTTTGTCTGGTGCTGAAAATGTTGTTCTATCTAGTCTGTACTGCCCTGGTTTACTATTACATTTTTGACTTCTGAACTAGATTTTTCAGTCTGCAGTCTGATCACTTTAGCAGAGTTTATTTTGTGAAACTGGCACTGTTGTGCCTCTTTTGGGCAGCAGAATTTTTCACTTCCTAGAGTCTGAACTTCCCTCAAAGCTTCCTTTAAGTGTCCCTGGCAGTGAAAGCATAAGGACTAATTTATGATTTTTTGACTAGTATTAAATAATCACCTTTATAGAAAATATTTCAAATAAGTGAAAATATTTCTGTCTGACGAACTATATGAAAAAGTATTTATATTCTTTTCCTAACCTTAATGTTCTTGTCAGTTTGCCATGTGGTCACCTAAGGACAGGGGCTGGACATCTGTGAATCTTTGGAAAGTGTCTAACATATAGCATTTGTAGTGCTTTTTAAAATAGTATGTTAGTGTCATTTTCAAATTATTCAATCATTATTAATATCAATAAATTATTCTTGTATTTTTGTTAGCTTTATATATAGTGAATATATATAGTTTTTACATATGTGTGTGCTTCCGTGTGTGTACAAATGTGTATTTTTATCTTTATATCTGTGTAAATAATAGAAACATATTTACCATCTCTCCTCATAGTAAATCTCAAAGTGCTTGACAAGGCATAGGTCCTCTCCTTTTCTGCTGAAATCGCAGCCTCACTGATCGTTTAATAGTATCTATAGAAGCAGAATGAGGCAGAGCAGTTAGTTTTGAGAGAACAAGATTAATTATGCTTAGAACAGTCACATAACATATCACAGCGTGTGAATGCACGTGCACTTTGCATCTTGCTGCAGTGGAGCAAGTACATGGAGCAGTACTACATCTGAGGGGCAGATATGTCCTTGGAAATTTTTGGAAGGTTCTTCTTTTCTTTGGGACAACATTATTTATGATCTGTGCTTTGCATACATTTACTTCCTAGATTATGCTTTTTAGTTCCTTCAGAGATCATTTTTAATGCTTCTGTCAGATTGTGAGATCAATTCTGTGCATGTTGGAGAAGCAAGATATTGGAACTGCAATCTGTTGTTGTCCCTGAAAGGAGAATTTTATCTCAACTGAAGAACTTGTTAGTGCCAGTGAAAAATGGGTATTGTGAAATAATATCACTTGTACCTATAGCTATTCTTTCATAATTAAAATGTAATTCAAGCTGAAAGCAATTGTCAAAAATCTCAGAAACTTTTCTCTGCATCCAGCAGCCAGGGAGAGATTCCTTGTAGGAAGCTTTCTCTGTTTTATTGGCTTTGTTCAAGTGTGTATGAAAGAGATATTCTTTAATCTTTTCCATGTTGCATCTTCAACTTGAATTATAACTGAGGTAATTTTTCTTCAAGTAAATTCATTTGTACAAGGCAATGCATCCACAAAATCAGTGGAATTAACAGGATTAGAAATGCCTCTCTGCTATGTCTACCTTCGATAAAGAAAAGATAAGTCAGTTCCAAGTTTTCCTTGAGATAAAAATTAATGCTACCCGAGTCTCTTGTGTTATATCTTCACTGAGTGCAAATAAACTTTACTAGTTGATTTTGGTCAAAATGCCAGAGAAATTTTTTTATGTGAGCTTTAATATCTTTGTTGAAGTGACTAGCTGAAAATAATTAAGGTGTTTCTTTTTTTTTAATTAGAAGCATTTTAAAAAATATTCTATATGCATAAAATTTAAAAATTAAGATTCTTGGTCACACTAGACAGTTTACTTATGTCTACCGAGATTCAATCATACCAAGTAAATAGATTTATCTGTCTGCATGTCAAGTACACAAACCCACAACCAGCTCTCATAGCACTCCTGCCTGATAAGCCATGCACCACTCTCTTGAGACTGTTTCTTGCCAATGATAGATAGGAATTCAGCCTTCATTTTTCTTGCAAGTTTCTTGCATGCTTATTATTGGCCAGACTTGTCTCCCAAGGTGATTCGGCTCTCCCTAGGTGAGTCTCTGTGTAAAAATCAATCTCCACTGTGACTCTTGAGCTGTGTAGTAAAAAACAGGGAAATGATATCTTTTCCTAATGCCTCCTTGAGAATTTACCATTGTTGCGAATCTATCTGTGAAGCTGTGGTAATGGAAATGTTAACAGAAACCAGACAGCATGTTTAGGGAGCTATTATGAAATTTAGCTTCTGTTCACACAGTTCTCAGAAAAAACAAAACTTTCAGTTGCTGAAACTGCAGTCTGAAGGGGGTGAATGTTTACCAGATTCTTTGTTGCTGGCCAAAGAATCCACAGAAAGCATATTCCATCATATGTTTACATAGCAAATCACATCCACATACAAATGCTTTCATCAGTTGAACTCTGGCTTGTACTAAAGCATATTGAAGTCAGTGGAAATTTTCACATGGACCGCAGCAGGCTTTCTTTCAATCAGGCTTCTAGCTCCACCTTTAGCAGTTAAGCTAAAGAAGTAACTTCACAAACTATAAACTCACAGCAGACTGAGATCTATGCCAGACTCATCCTCGTGGCATGATTATTCATTATCATGCTGCAGTAAAAGTGGTGAATATTGCACACTTTCTGTAGATAATATCTTATGAAACTTGCATTCCCTGTAGATTAAACCTATGCATACCTAAAGTACTCCACAGAGGTGAAAGCTCCTCTTGATATGCACCAATTCATAAAGAGTTTTTTTCAAGCTCTACTATACAAGGGAAAACAATGTAAGTGGTTACAGTAGGATAACCTGCAGTTCCTCTCCTGTGTGTTTTGGAGGCTGGTCTGGTATGGCAATTTGAAGAAGGAAATTACTTCAACTGATAGTGAAAAGCAGCCTCTGCACAGTCCCTGTGCTGAGTTTGTGTGATGTGTATTTCTTGCATCTCTCTGTTGGGAACCTGAGGTTGGGGTTTTTTCTAGTTTAAGCCATGGGTATTTTGCTACATGAAGATGACAAATGCCAAGTTTCAAGTAGTATTGTTAGATGTGATTGCTGAGGACTGGTATCAGAAGTCAACAAATAGTAGAATCATAGAGTGGTTTGGGTTGGAAAAGACCTTTAAATACCATCTATTTCCACCCCACCTGCCATGGGCAGCGATACCTTCCACTAGACCAGGTTGCTCAAAGCCACATACAACCTGGCCTTGAACACTTCCAGGGATAGGGCATCCACAGCTTCTCTGGGCAACCTCTTCGAATGTATGTAATACATACCCTTCTCTCTGATGACTGAATGGGTAAAGAGAGATTGCTTGGAAACTAAGATCAGTGCATTTATGGCAGTTCAGATTTCAGGGGAAGTTAACAGAAAGTGTTGAGAGCGGTTGGCTGACCCAAACTGCTTGTGGTGTTACTGGGATACCATCTATTCACTGATCCTGTTATTCAAACTTTCTCACTGTGTCCCTTCACAGAAAATTCTCACCTTCATGACCTGTCAGGCAATGCAACAAGAAATGTAGATTTATATGCAAACTGAGTAGGGCAATGGAAAATGCTCTTATTTTCTGAAGAATTTGTGAGATTTTAAGAGATTTTTTTCATCTTTAAAGCTTAGCAAAAATTCACTGTAGGAACTTTGGAAAATAAAAAATTCTATGTTTTTTTGTGGCTGGCTCAAGTCAAATGATGTGTTTCATTTAAACAGCTTATCTTTTGAATATATGAATAATTCAAATTCAGGCAAAGTATGACATAGTCACAGAGTGTTTCTGTGTATAAGGTTGTTCTAAATTCTTCTAGGTATAAAAGATAGACATAGAACATGACTTCAGAAAAACAGTCTGCTAATGGGTTTCTTGGGGCTGAACTTTGCTCACAGCATGCTCTAGGGAACATGATGACACACAGTGACCTTAGTCACAGAGAAACATAGAATACATTTTTTCAAAACAAGAAATAGTGGTAGCTTTGCTGTCAGTTTCTATAAATGTGGGAACAGAAGCTGTGAGAAGCTTTCCGTCAAAACAATCTCCTAATAAGCCACCAAGTGCGTGGTTTTTGTTATTCCATTTTAAATATTCACTTAAATTTTTACAAAAATGGACACAGTACTTGGACTTTCTATAGTCCTCCATTTTGTGTTCCATATCATTTTTCTTCAAAACATGAACACTAAATTATAAATCTAAATTTCTGCCTCACAGCGTAGGTAAAATTAAGGCTAGAACTGGATCCAAAAACTCCAATACTCCCCTGAAACTGAAATCTTAAATTAAAACCAGATCCAATTTTATAGGATGGCTTTCTTTTTGCTTAAATTGGGTTCATTTGAATATCTGCTTTTTATTTCAGTATTTTTATTTTAAGTCAGAAGTCAGGTAGGGCATTGGATTTAAAAAAATCTTAGTTCACATCTGAGTTTTGTCACTGACCTAGCACAGGATGGAATGTCAGTTCAGATATTTCAATCAGGTGCAGAGTTGTCTTAAAAATCTGAATTCATGTCTTTTGCACTTAGAGACCAGTTTAGATAGGAGATCGCTTCCTAAAAAGGTTGTTGGGGAAACAAAACACATTGTATAACAGGATTAGGATCACTTTGAAAGTTTGAGCTGTTAGTGGTTACTTAAAAATAACCCTGTGGGCTTGTAATTGAAAATTCCAGCTGTATTTTTAACAGTAGGTGTTGCTGTAGGAAAAGAGAACAAAGCACGCACAGCAAACTGAATTCACAGGAACAGCACATTATTGAAGCGAAAGGGCAGCCAGAATGTTTTACTTAGAATTACTTAAAAAAGGACTGTTTACACTATTTGTGATTTAAGATTTGACATTATGGCCTTTCCTCAGTCAGTTCTGATTAAGTGCTTGTTAAAAACAATAAAAAAATTTAGCATTTTGAATATTTTGTCTGTTTATAAAATTACCACTGAGAATGAAACTCTCACTGACATTTATATTGATATTCTCTCTTCATGAAAACTGAATCAGAGGCATAGAGGCACTTCTGAATACCACTGAACTGGCTGGTATTTCAATCTGGTGGTATAGACAGATCAGAAAAAAAGGTATAATTTATAGTAAATATTTATGGTGCAGTGCTTACCTTTATGTCTAGATAGCACTAGCAAAGCTCAGGAAGTCCCTTTAGGTACCCGTTTGGCATGTTGAGTTAGCATCTTGGGTTAGTAGCATGTTGATTTAGCACCCAAGAAATGTCTTGGGTAATGCTACCCCTTCCCAAAATCTGGATATAATTTACTCCTTTGCATTGCGATGGTTCCAGGCCCTGATCAGAGAGAGCTCAATGTGCAAATCGTGTATGCACAGCAAAAAGCTGTGTCTGTCCTGTAAGCCTTTGACCTGATTTTGAGCTACTGAAATAAACACTGCAGTGCCTGAGGAGCAGCACAGCACAGGAGAAAAATTAGCACATTTACTAAATTTGAGATCTAGAGTGACTAGAGGGACTGCTCAGAGACTGGTGGAAGCATGGTTTGCTGAACAAGGAGGGGAGAGAAGTCTCAGCTGTGCTTGTCCCAAGTGTCACCTAGCAAGAGAACATGCTCTGCTCTGGCCAGTGCTAACAGAGGACAGGCCCTCTTTTAACCTGTGCTTTTGCTTTCAAGTTTCCCCCTCCCTTACTTATATTACCGTTCAGAACTTTAGAAGAGAAAAATTGTTGCCATGTCACATTTGGCAGGTTTGAGTGAAGGATATGTGTTGTAGAGCAGGTCTGTGGAGAAGCACTGAGTGAGTGAGGACAAGCCGACAACCTGCTGAAAGCCCAGAGGCTAAGGCTGTCCTTGTACATTGTGCTCAGTTTATAATGTCATTAGTATTCCAGCTATTTGCTTGTGGAGAAGAACAGAGAGCTTCTTCAGTTCTCATGGAGGTATAGAGAAGCTGGGGTCTCAGGTGTTATTTCTTACTTAACAACATTGTGATACTATCAGCAATGAGAGTTATTGGTTTGCTGGCATAAATAATTCAGCACAGTATGAAAACTATAGAAAAAGAAATTATTTGAAGTGAACCAAGATGCTTTATAAGGATATAATTGTAACCACCAGACCCTCAGCCTGCTCCTAGATCAGACTACTAGATCCATCTGACTGACAAATTGGAGCAGTGACTCAGTAAAGCTGCAGATTCCAAAGATTTCATCAAGTTAATAAAAACTTAGGAATATAGCAGAAAGATCCCTTCTTTGATATGTCTAACTGGAGATTTAAGCAGTGATATCTGCTGAGAAACAGTCAGAGATGATGAAATGTAAATTGCAACATATTTAGAAGTCATTTGAAGGTCTCTTTTTATGGCATGAGAGATTTTACTATGCTGAGAAGTTACTGATGTACGGTCATTTTATAGTAATCCTAGGAGAGGCAAAAGGTTTTGAGCTATGCTTAAAAATGTATAAAGTTTATATATGTGATGTTCAGGGCCTAAAATAAGTGACCAAATGAAGTAGTTCGTTGTTGTGTGGGAGTACTTTCTTGTCTTTCTAACTCATGCTATGCGAATTTAGAGATGTGAGAGGGTTTAATGATTTAATTACTACTGTCTTCCTTCATGGTTTTGGTGTTATTAAGGCATGAGCTATTGTCCTTGGAAGAAATTACAAAAAATATGCGCTAGGAACAGCTGAAAAAAAGTATAATTTATTGGAAAGTAAAAGAGGGCCAAGTCCCAATCCAGGATGTAAACAGTAATAGCACTGGCAGATTAAGAGTGAAAGATCTCATTAGTTAAATTTGTAATAATATTGATAGCAGAAAAGATCAACAAATATTGCAGTACTAATAAATATTCTGGCCAGAGGGTTAAAGATGTAACAGAGGCTTGTGAAGGGAATTACATTCTTATCCTAACCTTCCATGAGTTTATTCCTTCAGGGGAACCTTGGCACCCACATGGTAGAGGAAATGGGATTTTTTTCTCCTTTATATCTTTAGAGTATGCAACCCCCACCTACCCTGTGCTCTTCACAGCATCCACAGATTGCCACTATTTCCATGCATGCAGTAGCATCATCCTGCCATGCACTCTGTTGAGGGGAGGAGCATCCCTAGCTGAGGTGCAGAGCAGAGCTGCCTCTTGCTTCTCATAATTTTGTTCAAGAAACTTTAGGAGACATGATGAAGTAGAAAAATAATATAGAAAAGGGTGGAAAATTATCATCATAAGTCAATTGTTAGCACTAGTGTGTCAAAGTTTAGATTTAATTTTGCATACCTTTAGATTCCACATTATCTTAGGTTATACCCTACAACATCTGCAACCACATGTAGATAATATGTTATCTACATGCTTTTTGTGGTTGCAGATGTTGTAGGGTATAATCTCAGATAGGTATAACCAGAATAATAGGGAATCCTTGAGTTAGAACATGTAAAAATTGTTTTCAGATGAGGAAACAGAATTTTGTTTTCTCTTTAGTGAACACATGCAGTCATGATATTACTCTAAATTTTGTCTACATGTAAAATAATGGAGGATAACATTAAGTCTGACAGAACTGAGATAATGACTGCCAGCCTACAGCAAAGTTTCTTGTTTCAGTGATTTTTTTCCTGGTTTTTTTTAATACTGCAGACACAAACCAATGTTCTGTACTTATTAACATCTCTTTTACATATCAGCCTTTGCTTACAGGAAAAATTAGAGTACATTCCCATGCTATGCTTGATTTTAAACTCAGAATGTGGGCACCAGTGCTATGAGTTGAAAGGTATATTTTAAAAGGTTGCTCAAGGTTTTACTTCAGTAAAACTGGTCTTTTGAGTAAATCCTGTAACTAGTTTTCATGTAAAATCATACACAAGTATAAACACATCACATTTTGCTTACTATTTTGAAAGATAGACTCTCTGTGAGGAGCGGGGAATTGGTCTTGGTGATCCCTTCCAATGTGAGATATTGTGTGAGATTATAGTTTTCTGGAGTCCAAAGGAGCTGTGTTTGAAAACAATTCTGTTTGGGAGTCCTTATTGCTAGTGCTGTCTATACATGTTGTGAAAGAAATCTTCTCCCTTTCCAAAACTAGCAGTGGAAATTAAAAAGGAAGTAAGAGGAGAGTAAAAAGATGAACCAAGATTTCCACAACAGACAAAAGACTAAACAGAGAATATCTTGCTTTTACCAGGACTCTCTATATGGTTGACTCACAAATTCTCTCAAATACTTCCTTTCAAGCAGTAGTAGAACCTAAGAAGAAGTAAAAGTGCTGAGAGATCGAAAGATTACCTTTACAACATTGCTGAGGCCCTATTATGAAAAATACTACGTAAGAAAATAAAGGGCCTAAACTTTTTTCCCTCACTGATAATAGCAATTAATGAATTGAAAAGAACTGATTTTTGTTAGTTGCTCCACCCTCTACCTAGTAAAACAAATTCACAGGTATTTAAAATTCTTCCATATAAGGATTGGATTCCTGTGAAATTAAATTATATAAAAATATGAAAACAGTCTGCGTTTGAATAATTCCTATTTTTTTCAATATAGGTTTATTCAGCAAATTGGCTACCAGTTGAGGGCAATGGTTTCCATACTACGATTTGTGGTGTATTCAAAACAGATGAAAGCATCTCAAAGCCTGCTTTGTCCAAAGCCAAGAACATTTTTTGGCAAGAAGTCTCAACTTGTTGCCACATAAACAACATGAGTGATTTAACTTAGTGTCTACATATTTTGGATTGGCAAAAACTGCTAAAAAAAGTAAAGCCAGAGAGCAGACTCTATGAAAATAGGAAAAGAGAGCAAGAGAAAGAGGGAGATGCACACACATATGCGTGCACCACACACACAAACACACCCATCCTGGCAGTTGTCAGACTTGAAGTGTCTGCATTGTGAGACTCTAAACAAGTAGCAGGGTGTTTTGGTCCATCTGGAAAAATTCTTACAGTTTTTATTCTGTGACTTCAGGCACCAGTCTAAATACTGAAGAAAGCATATTTGTATGCTTTCTATTGGCTGTCCCTAAAAATAAAATTTAGCCTTACATTTTCAAGTTTGTTTATGATGTACAGATTCAGTGAGATACTTTCCAAAAGAACAAATGTGTCCTAGAACTGCGAAATATAAAAAGGTAAAGAGGTAGATAATAATCTTAACAGCTGTATATGTGTATATTTGTTGACAGGGGTCAGAGATTTAATTTTGGACTAATATTCATATGCTGAGCTGTTTGGCCCTGAACTTTACCCATATGATTTTGTTGTAGAGACTATCAGAGGGTATTTTCAAATCTGCAGTTTCTGTAGACACTGAAGTTCTGTCCTTGAAGTGCGCATGGAAGTAGACTGGGTATGGGAGTAGACACAGAAAACTGTGCATAATTCTGCCTCTGTCATTGATGTCTTTTGGTGTTCTTGGCATTAGGTGTATAGGCGTAACTCTCCAATTTTGTTTCCTTATCTGGGGTAGTATGTCTAGTTAAAGTTTACATGCTACTGTTTTCTTGACTATCTTCTAAGTTTGCTTGGTTGTTTCTCCAGTGAAAGCGGTGATGGTGACATGAAATGAGAAATTATTATGAAAAAGATCAGACATTGCATCAGAAACAAACGGATGCATTTCGTGAGATTTCAAAGCCTATATGTGAGTAATACAAGATTAAGAACAGACCAGGCAGAAAAGTGAGTTCCAAAGGTCATCGACAAATTCAAAATAAATTTCTGATAAAAAAACCTAGGGCAGCCCAGGAGTGCTGCTGTTTGGTTGTACTCTATTCTTAACTGCAGAATTATGTTTTTACTATATATATCACAATTTGAGAACTATGAGGCACACAATGAAACTGTCAGTACATTTGGAACAAGCAAAAATGTTTGGTTTTGGTTTTTTTTTCAGGGAATTAATAATTAAATTATGTAACCTATAGATAATTTGTAAGTAGAACTATTCCAGATCCAGAAAAAAGGAAAGACATATTAATTTCTGATAGCAGTTATTAAACTGCAAAAATTCTAGCCATGTCAGCAAAGGTGGTCTGATATAGGCATCTTCATCAGACATGGAACAGCATTTGTCTGCAGTGAGAACATGGTGGAAGATTATTCAGAACTGGTTCACTCATGGTGAATTGATTCAATGGCCAAGACTACCTATGAGAGACAAAGTTCAGTGTTTGGTTTTGATAAGAAACAGAGCAATTGATGGCACCATGAGTGGTAATTGAATTTTATTGCTGACAAGATTTTAGAGGATTGTGAGAAATGGTCTCCAGCACAGGATCTGACAGGGTCTGGCTGACCTCTGTAAGACACATCCGTAAGAGACAACAGCTACAGAGGCACTATGAAAGTGGTTCAGGACTTCCTGCCACACATTAGGCTGGTGATGGACACATGCCTGAGCAGCACTGTGGTTCTGTGTTGCAGTCAGATGCAGGTGCACATCCCATCATTCACAGCCCTGGATTTCCTTCAGAATTTAATCTAGATGTGCAACAGAGAAAAGGTTCATTTCACTCTGGACAGATACCTGATTTGGACAGACGGGGAAGTGATATCCTGAGATACATGGCAGGGTGCCATTGCTCTGCCTTTTAGATAGCCTGTGAGAGGCAGAAATCAGAAGAAATAAAGCAGTTATCTGGGCAATGAAATCCTGCAACTAAGAAAACATCTGTCTAAGAAAAACGAAATGGGACATGTATCTGGCACAACATCAATGATATATATAAATTTTTTTAATCACAGTTATCACATCTTCTTTTCAGGGACATTTTTGATTATTATACATAGCAAATTCTGAACCTAGATATCTTCATGTTTTTCTTATATGAATGAGATGAATGGAATGAAGGTTATTCATGATTGTCCCACGAGTCTTTCACTGTTTCATCCTTGTTGGCCAAGTAGATGAGGAAATCACCACAAATACAGAAGACAAATTGAGAAGGTGGGGTACAGTTCGAATCAGTGATTTCTTGTCTTCATATCACCTTTCTTTTATCTGCTAGCATTTTATTAGCAAAAGGAGGCCAAATTTTCTTTTGTGTAGCTCTGTTCAAATCAGTGAACTCAGAAATATGGACTTGTGTGACTGCACTTTTTGGAAATGTGCCAGATGATGTGCCAGAAAACAGTCTTTGAATTTCATGCAATGAAAAAGAGCTATCAAAATTCCTAGGATTTTAATTTGATTTGTCAAAAAAAAAATTCCACAAACATTTGTAGAAAACCTTGTGTCTTTCTCAGTAATGTATTCACTTCTGGAGTATAACATAAGGAAACAAGTGCCAATATATTATCAAGCACAACAGCAATTTAAATATGATTTAATGACTGAGAAAAAGATGTCACTTCCTGTCCATAACAAACAGCTGACAAAGCACCATAGGAACTCTAAACTCATGTTTAAAAACTAACATGCAGGAGTTTTTATACTTTAATTCAGGATCCATTACAATGAAATTATATTATATACTTAGAAGGATAGTGATTTCATTTTATTGAAATCCATTATTTTATTAAAGACACTTGCTCAAATGTGTAGTAAAATTTACAGTTCTTTTAGTGGGTAAGAAGGTAATAAATTCTACAGAATACACCAAAGCTTTGGAGGATTATGCAAGTACTTTCTACAGAGAGGAGATGAGATGGAACAGGAATATATAACAACTTTTCTCCTCATCTTTGTATTTTTGATGTTCAAAATGATACTTTTAAAGTAGCTGCATATGAAGCTGACATATGAAGACTTGTGATTTTAAGCTGCATTCCATTTATATTATGTGCTCTGTTTGTAGGTTTCTGACATATCTAGTGCTTTACTAATACTATATTTAAAATCAAAACCAAAAACGGGAGCCTTTTAAGGATTCTTTTACTTTGTGCTCCTTGTTAGATTTTTGTGGTTAGAGAACCACATTTTTGTTTCAAATCCAACAGCTCTGTTATGAGAAAAAAACTAATGATGGGGGAAAAGCTTGCCCAGGGATGATTCCTAGTGTATATCAAATGGAAGAAATATTGCTTATAGAGAAAAATGGCTTGCCTGATTTCATGATTTACATGTAAAGTAAAATTGAGACTCTGCAATCTGTAAGAAGCTAAACTGAATTTACAGTAAGGATTTTAATACTGCATCATCAGAGAAGTACAGAATTTCAAATGATTTAACTCTGTGTAGATGGCCCATTCTCATAAATTGTCTGTTTTAATTTTGACATAGGTCTCAAAATTGTGTCAGAGATCCATAACAGTGATAAACGTGGAGTCTAAGATTGCAGCCAGCATAGTGAAAGGTGGAGGCAGCCAGTGAAACTGATCAGCTGATTAGCTACTGAGCCTTGTCACCTGGTGGTTTTCCTTACATTGGGGCCAGTCCTTCTTTAGGATTAAAAACATAGGCCTTTTGTAAGAGGCCTTGAAGTAACCATTTACTGATCATTAAAAATTGTGAACTGGCCCAATGCTTCTCAGCAATGTAGAAAACCATAAATTTTGCAGTCTCAGGAAGGATCCTGCCACAGGGATGAGTGGGGGCAGATGTCCAGGAAGCCAGTTATAGGGAAGGACCTTGGAGAATAGGAATTGCTGCTCCCACTGCCATGTGAAGGATTGTCAGACAGATGCTGCTTGTGGGGACCTCTCCACATGACAGAATAAGCTGATGCCAAACCCACACTGTGTTTGGAAGCTGCCAGACTGGTTTTCCATAGCTCAGGTGTGAGTAAAGGAAGCCACCAGGACAAGGTTATTATTAACAACCCAGAGTTAGAAAACTAACTGCTGTTCCTGAGCCTACAGTACGTCCCTATTGACCGATGCAGTCAGTTATCAAGCAGATGAAATCTGAATTATTTAATAGCTTCTCAGCTCTCCACTTGCTTGCTGATTACACAGCATTTCTTGTAGCAAGCTTACTTCCATATCAGATTCTCCTTGGACATACCTATGTGTCAGAACTTTACCAGCTTTCAGAAGTGACTACATTCCTGAAGGCCAGAAATTATCAGTGAGCAGATGACTCTCTGACAGGTGATATATATTTTTATCTTTGCTCCTGCAGATACAAGATTTCATCTGGATGGACAGTGGACTAAATCTGTATTGACCACTTGGACCTCCAGGCCAGAGGATGCATGTTGTACAGGGAAAGACCTATTCTGAGAAGGGCTATAAGAAATCTATAGGACTAGCACTAGAAGGCCTGGAAGAGTAACTAACTGTGTAAGAGAATGGAGTATTCTGGTTTGAATAGCCATAACTCTCTGTGCTGGAAACTAGGAGAATAACGTACACACAGTTCCTCTTTCTTCACAAAGTCCTCCCTCCTCTGTGCTCGTTTTGCAGATCACATTTTCAGAATTGCAAATTGCTTGGAGAAAGAGAAGTGCTTAGTAGAAGTTTACCATTCAAATGTGCATTGAAATATGTGCTTTTCAAGTGCTAACAAATATCCTTTCCTGAAAGCATATCTACTGTACTTTATTGAATGCATATTTCAAAATAGAGATTGCAAAATTGTATTTTTAACTAACTGAGATTTCCAGGTGAATAGAGAGCTCAGGTGTGCCTTAAAAGATATCCAGGATTCTCAATAGTAGTAAGTTTTAATTGAAAAATACTCTTGATTATACTTCTGAGGATTTTTGTGTCTGGTCTAAAATGTTAACTCTGAAAAATACCTGATTTATTCTTAGACCTTTAGCATGAGAAAGCTAGATGATTGAATTTAACTGTGATGTTTCAACTCAGCCCAAGCCTGAGAAATCTTGTTTTTCCTTCCATCTCTTATGTTGCTTCCAGTTATGAAGGTATTAAAGAAAGTAGCATCAAATGTTCTATGCATACTCTTTGAATTGTGGTAGTTTGTATTAGCAGTTGTCGAACAGTATGTGGCAAGCACCAAATCACTTACCAGATAAAGCTCTCAAGCAGGTAAATTGAATCAGTTCTATTGGGCAGGGAAGCATGCCATGCAAACCCATTTTGAGCTGCACATTTTCACAGCTAAGACACTTGTCTTTCAACACTTTAGAGGTAAGCCTGGTTGGCTATACTGTCTGTTAGCCTTGGTGGTCCATAGCAAATTTTTAAACACAAATTTAGAGGGTGCACGGTCTCTGAAAAGGGACTTTTTTTGTTTACCAAGATTCTAAACAGTAGGGCTCAGAAGAGAACCCACGACAAAAGGAGTCACTATGTTCAAGGAGAGAAGATATCATTAGGAAGTCATTTGCTCGTGGAAGAGATAGGAGGGAGAAATCATCTGTTGACTGTTGGGAGGCTTGCCAAGCAAAACAGGAGTTGTGGTTGATAGTTAGGACATCCTAACAAAACCAAGAGAAGTAATAATTGTGTATAGAAGCATAAAAGGTACATACTACACATAGTTTTCAAAAGACAACCTTCAAACTAACACAGCTGGAATTTTTCTGTGATGCAAATGATATCTGAAGGCTGGTTATCTATCTTTGCTCTCCAAGAGGAAAGAAAATTGAAACTAAACCAGTTTTCCTTAAATATTTTATATATGCATAAAAGAAAACTCTGTCAGATGTTCCTCAGACTTACAGACAATTTGGAAGATGAATTAGTACTGGAAATAAGAGAGAAAAATCTGTGAGACAAAAAAACCCATACACTTGTGTTTCATGTATTACATAATCACAGAGTAGTTAGGGTTGGAAGGGACCTCTGGAGGTCATCTAGCCCAATCCTCTCAGCAAGGCAAGGTCACCTAGAGCAGGTTGCACAGGAATGTGTTCAGGCGGGTTTTGACTGTTGCCAGAGAAGGAGACTTCATGACCTCCCTGGGCAGCCCATTCCAGTGTTCTTCCACCCTCAGTGTAAAGAAGTTCTTCCTCATGTTGAGGTAGAACTTCATGTGGTTTAGTTTATGGCCATTGCTTCTCATCCTGTCTCTGACACTGAAAAGAGTCTGGCACCATTCTCTCAACACCTGGCTTTGAGATATTTATGTGCATTAATGAGATCCCCTCTGAGTCTTCTCTTCTCTAGACTAAAAAGGCCCAGATCCCGCAGTCCTTTATCATAAGAGAGATGCTTCAGACTACCAGTCATTTTTGTGGCCCTCTGCTGAATACCCTACAGTAGCTCCTAGTCTTTCTTAAAGTGTGGACACCAGAATTGAACACAGTACTCCAGATGAGGCCTCACCAGGTCTGAGCAGAGAGGCAGGATAGGATCACCTCCCTCGACCTCTGGCCACACTCTTCCCCATGCACCCCAGGATACCATTGGCCCTCCTGGCCACAAGGGCTCACTGCCAGCTTGTAGTTAACCTGTCATCCACCAAGACTCCCAGCTTCTTCTCTGCAGAACTGCTCTCTGGTAGGTCAGCCCTCAACCTGTACTGATACTTGAGGCTACTGTAATGATTCTTTTCTCTTAAACAAATCCCCAGGTCACAATATATTGAGGTGGGGAAAAATAATTAGCACAAAATGTAAGCACTAAAATTAATTAAGCAAATTGGATTAATCCCTTCATATTGGATAATATAACAATGGAACCTCAGATAGGGCAAATAGACAGCTGGCACATCTCTTTATTCATATCTGTCTGGCCATCTCATCAGTAGAAAAATATTTCTTGCTTTATTTCAACACTCCACCTGTGGTCCTAGATGGTATCAAAAAAAGCAAATGCACAAGAAAAATGAAAGCAGCAGCCTGTTAAATAGACCAATGTGTCTGTTTAAGGATTTATGATAGACTGGCTCACCAAAAAGCAAGATAAGTCTCCCATAACTTTCCATGAAATCTTAAAAAAAGGATAGCAAACAAAAGAAAATTAAATACAATTTCCTCTGAGCTTTAATATTGTTAAGATTTATTACAAATCATCAAGAGCTGAGAAATGCGGCTTTAGTTCCTTGACAGTATTCCTTAATTCCTGTATCTTCTAGACCTCTCTAGTATTTGTAATGTTGGAGTCTGTATAAGAAATAAATTTCCTAACTAACTGGAAAGAATTCTGATGAGTTAAATCTTTCTACTTTCACTTCGGAGATCTTCTGAAGGTCTTCACTTTCTTTTAAAGAAGATACAAACATGCTTTTAATAGACCCACTGCTACTTAATCGCTTGGGAAAGTTGTGGCAAAATAGAAAATTTAGGGAAAGTTCAGATTTTTTAAAATCCCAGAAAGCATGAATATTTTAATTTCAGAATTACTCTTCCTGGTAAGGAGGTATGCAGATCTCCTGCATATCAGGATCAATGAAGGAACTAATTATGTCCCCAGCTTTACTCAAGGAGATTGCTAAAAACAGGTGCTATTAAAGAATACTGCCCACAAAAATACATGGACAGGCTCAAAGAGGCTTCAAGTGTGAGACCAAAGGGACAATGTGAGGATTCAGGCCAGTAAGCAGTAGAGGGATGAAGGTGGATCTAATTTTTCCTGTTTCTGCAAAAGAGAAGTGAGCATTCTGAAGACAAGGAGCCAAGAACAAATAAATCCCAGGTTGGACAGAGACCTAAGACTGACTATATGATCCTCTGGATTTTGAGGAATGACTGTGAACTCTTAGTTTCCTGAGAAAGGTGGGAACTCAATCACCCCAAGTACTTTGAGCAGCCTGTCGCTTCCATTTGGTAGCAGTTGGAATAATTTTTTTTTTTTTTTAAGAAAAACCCCCATCACTCAATTTTTACATCTCTTCAAACATACGTGATTTTATATAACTGCTGAGTTTTACCATTGTTACTTTCATTTCTTCAGGATGAAACTCTTACCAAATGGTTTGCTTGCAAAACTGGTCATTAAGCATAGCAGCATAATACCTATGGATTAGCGACCTTTGTGGTGTTTTGGGTTTATAGAGCCTCTAGAACTTTTTCTTTATTTCATAATCCTTTAAACTGGTGAAATATGCCAAGTCTTTTCCCCCCTAATTTGATTGTCTTGCTCACCAATATATTTGTAAATAGATGGAATCATGTTATTTAAATAATGATTTCTGTCTGAAAGTAATTTCTGTCCTGTTTGTGGAAGAACTGTTCACACAAAAACAAAACCTGTGGCAGTTTAGGATTTCTATTTGAAATCTTGAATGGAATGAGTGGAAATAAAGCCCCAAAATATTGTGTGTTGTAATTTGTTGTTCTGCTCTAAACATAGAACTGTGAATTATTAAAGTGTCCACATTCTGGCAAAATAGTTTTCTCCTTCCTTTTTATAATTGCCTGTGTTAGCCAGACATGATGACAATGAACTTTGATCCTTACAGTTGTATTTATAAATCTCCAAACTACATCCAGTCAAACAGTTTCAAGACTGGTGAAAATAAGTTGGTGCTTGCTAGATATTACAAGAATATAAGAATTTGAATGCATCTGGTGTTGTCTCATATGAAGGAGATTTAGAGAGTTAGAAACATGGACTATTAACCTTGCGGCTGCCTTCTTATCAACAGTAAATTAGAAAACCACCAGTACTTGTTCAATAATGAGAGCAGAATATGCCAAGTAGCATGCCATCCCTGGTGTCAGCATGCTTCATTTAAATATTTGCAGTAAATCATTCCTTCATAATAGCTTGTATATTATATACATATAAAAATATGCATCAGAATGCTGGAAAAAATCCTGTTTATATAGACTTCTGTAATTTTACCTGGGACCTTTTTTCTTCCTTCCTGTCCAGGTTCAGAACTATCTCTGAAGTATTATCAAAGTAATAAAGGAAATGGCTAAAATTCCACTAAAGTAAGGTAAATATTTTTTTTAAAACATTAGATTAGAGTAAATCTAATCCAGCCTGCACAGTTAGGGATTCAGCTCTCTCCACAGCACTACCTCAATTCCCAGAAACAATGATTGTAAGCTGAAATATAATATTCTGCCAGGAAATCACTAGTTCCGAGTTATTAGATTCCAGCCCTGGTTGAGACTGAGGCAAGGAGACAGCACAGGAACCACTCAGAGTTCTTCGTAAGTGTGATTCAACATTTTTTAAATAGTCTACTTCCAAAGGTAATGGAAATGATGGATTGCAGCAACTTAACTGCAGGTGCAAACAGACCCTCCTGTAAAATGTGATTATTTCTTCTTTTCTTGTTGGAAGTGTAAGCACAAGTATTTAATTTTGTCCTCTAATGCTTAGACTTGAAGTATTTGTACTTCTTGCAGTTTGGAGTAACCATATCTATTTTTGCATGAATCCCTGTGTGCCAGATGCAAAACGTTATCTTCTTTTTGAGCAGAGTCCACAAAATTTCAATCTTCACTAAACAACTTCAGCCTCAGTCAGACACCGGGAAGAAAAAGCCTCTAAGGTTATTGAAGTGGCTGTTTGACGCCATACTCTTCCATGCTAAGGAGCTTTACAATACTCATTAATAAGGATCTTATTGTCTACATACGCTAAGCAGATGATTCAAACCTGAAAACAAAGTGTGTGCAGTGTATCAGTTGGGTTTTTTTTGTTTGTTTGTTGGGGTTTTTTTGTTTGTTTGTTTGTTTGTTTTTTAAATCAAGGGAATACCGATATTTTCTTTTTCTTTTAATTAAGGAACTTCTTTTCGGAAAAGCACCTGTTTAGTGAAGGCGAAGACAAACAGTCTTAATGTTGCTTTTTTGTCACATGGAACCTTTAGTTCAGGGTGTTTCTTGTTCTTGCTTTCTCTAAGTCGGGTTTCCCAACAGACAACATCTACCTCTTTTATTTTTCAGGATAAATCCTTATTGCTTATTCTTGGGACAATTCTGCTAGTTACATTTGACTCTTCTAGTTAACAAATCAAATTTTGTACTGGTCGCCCTTAACTAGAATATGAAATATTACTGACAGGCTGTTTATATGGGATTATAATAATTTTATTTCACTTCAGTTAGAAGTAGGCAGCTATTGTAAAACCCCATAATATGTTTCCTATCAGAGCAAACACTTATATTGTTAGATTTAGCAGGAGTAAAGGCCTACAGAGCATCAGCTATAGAGAAGTAATTAAGTTCTTTTCTATGATATGACCACATGGGAAAGAAAAACAAGGGTTTTTTTCCCTGTCCATAACAATCAAGTTATTGATGAAACCACATTCTGGTGTTTAGGTAACTCCAGGTGATGCTGTGAGGGAACAAGTAGGGTCCTCTTAATGTTCACTCTTTCCCCTGTAATAACTGTTCCTGAAACTGCTCTAATGATCATTACATTTACACAACTCAGGAGGATCTTAAATAGTATTTACTTTGACAAGTGACTTGCATTTCAGGTCACTCTAGAGATTTGCTATCTTTGATGATAACCTCTAGACAAGTTTGTGTCACTGTTTAGCAGATCTGATTAGTATGTTAAAATGGGTCATTGAGAGGGTTGGACTAAATTTGCAATCCAGTCCTTCTGGTAGACTGAAATGTAAATCTTGGAGTGTAAAGAGCAAGTGTCTGAACTCACACAGTAAATTCATGAGGGAGGTATTTTCAAAATCCCAAGTAAAGCAGAAATACACATTTCCATAATTTCCTTTTCTCCACAGTATTTACTTCATGGGGTCCAATCAAGTTCATGTCACAGTAACCATCAATGGGGAAAATGATAAAATAGTCACACAGATATAGTCACACAGATATAGGTCAATAGAATATCTTTCTGACTAATGTCCGCTCTACATTTTTTCACTGAAATCTTTACCAGAAATTGTAGATGTAGTAAAGGTAAAACATTTGCAGGAATTCTAATTTCTGTGAAGGTTGATTTCAAAAAACACTGGAAAAAACATAGCTCTAATTTTCTCGTTCATCTACTGAGTTTTTAATGAGAAGAACAGCTGAATAAACTTTTTTGCTCAAGTTAATATGCTACTAGAGGTATGAGATGCATCTCCAATGTAATCTTCATTAAATAATCATGTTGTTTTCCTCAGTAATAAAATTTATGCTAAAATATTTGGGCTTGCCAGTCAAAGCAACAGAAAATAAAATAAGGAGCTTACAGAAAAACACAGGACTGTTTCATTTTTTTTGGACCTTGTGGAAGGATATTATTTTTAAAATTTCAGCTCTGCTACCTCTTCTGTCAGGTTAATTTCACCAAAGTTTTCCATTTCCTTCTGTTGAAAAGCATTAAAATGATGGTGTTTACCATGAAGCCTCATTTTTGTACACTGTTTATTTAAGACAACTGATGCTAATGAAAGAATTTGGTTCTCTTTTTCAAAAGTTCCTGGGTTTTCCCTGTCCAGATATAGCCTTCCTAAAGTGACCTGTTAGTTAATTTTGGCTAATGTCATAAATGTTCTTTTGGACTTGTTCTTAAGACCGGATTGAAGGTTGTAGGCTGTTTATTCTCATTCTGTACCCATTCAGTACAAAATACTGTCAACCCCCTATCTCCACCTCACTCAGGTGGACAGAGTTCTGGACGAAAATTTATTTGCCATAATCGTTCTGGTCCCTTTATCAAAATTAATAAAACAACAAAACAACGGACTACCCAAACTTGAGTACTGGCAGTTGCCTCAGATGTTTTGCTGAGTGAAGGGCAGGGAGAAAGCCATCATCTCACTGCCAATCAGGGATGTGCAGGAGTTCCAGTGGTTGCCAGCCTGGGTTTGGTTTGGCTTGGTTAAGGTGAAATGTCATATCTTGTATACCCTTAGGCTCATTTCTGGTACGGAGGAAGCAGAAGACCTAAATGACCTGATTGCTTGAATATTTTTACTACTTGAATTTAATTTTTTGAGGCTTCTGCACTCACTTGCAAGATAAGAGACCAGAGATCAAAGGTGTCCAGTAGGAGCTGTGTTTCGTGGTCTCCGTAGGTACTGGGGGCCACCCCGGTGGTACCACTGGGGGGGAAAAAGGATGCTCACGCGCATTGGTGCACCCGTAAACTTTTTAACACCACAGTGGCGTACTCATCTCTTATTTACAACAGCTTTACCCTTCATTTGAAGAGCAAAACACATATTTTATCTTTTAACCCACTGGTAACTCCCGGTGGTCTTTGTTTGGCAACTCCCGCATCCCCCGAAGGCCCAGAGAGCTGCCAGCTCCTGGCTGGCTCGGGCCCTGCCTTCCCACCCGTGTCCCGGGTGCCGCTGCCCCGGACTCGCCTCCGCGGGCACGGGCGCGGGGGTCGCTGCCGAGGAGCGGCAGCAGAGGGAGCCCACGCACCGCCCGCAGGGGCAGCCGCCGGCGGAACGCGCCGCAACCACGGCGTCCCCGCAGCCCCGCGGTCCCCGCCGCCCCGCACTCCCCGCTGCCCTGAACTCCCCGCAGCCCCCGGAGCCCTCTCTGCCCCGCACTCCCCGCGGTCCCCGCGATCCCCGCAACCCCCGCCCTGGGTGCGGGGGCAGCGAGTTCCGGCTGCGGGACGGCCGGAGCCCTGCTCAGACATTCCGCCCCCGCAGACCCACCGCGGTGGCTCTCGGAGCAGGTAACTCGCAGAGGG
The DNA here is from genome assembly GCA_035584735.1 of Pseudotriccus pelzelni. Lineage (NCBI taxonomy): Eukaryota > Metazoa > Chordata > Aves > Passeriformes > Tyrannidae > Pseudotriccus > Pseudotriccus pelzelni. The sequence continues at coordinate 31,798,923 of JAWMRA010000161.1, read as the reverse complement.
GCTGTGCAAGGCAGCTCGGGCATTTTTCCCTCTGGCTGCCCGGCATATTAGCAAATGGGAAACACCTGAGGGAAAACTGCCTTTTCAGACCTTAACTCCTGATATAATACTTTTAAAATATTTCAAAAGATAGGAGGGAAAAAACTGCACAGGAGGACGCGGGCACAGAAACGGTTCTGCACTGGTACATTTATCTTTTTTAAGTGTATACCTGGACGTTTAAAAAAGGTACTCAGTTAAGCCTGTATATAAGCAACATTTCTATGGGTGTTGAGAGGTTTTCCTATGTATTTTCTGGTGCTAAAATATTGTTTTATTTAGAGATTTGCTAGTTTATAATGTAGAACAAGTCAAAATATGCCACTTTCAATATCTTTGACCTGAAGTGAAAGAATCTCAAGGGCAGTAGCAAATACTCTGTCAAATGCAAGAACTTGACTTTCCAGTGCCATAATTTTCATTTTAAATACATTTTTCTCTAGCAGTGTGCTAGATGACACAGTCATGGGAGGCTTTGCAGAAAAACAGTCTTTCCTAAACTTGAAAAACATTTGCTTGCTTTTGGGCAGGGTTAGTTCTGACTGGGAATAAAGCCTTCCGTTTTGGAAACAGAGGTATGAGAAGTTTGTTATTGAGACATTAAAGAGAGGGGAGATATTGCGGTCTGAAATAAGTTTCAGGTCTCTAATTCCACATCCTCTGCAATATTTACAAAGCAAATCATTTATATGTAATCTGTCTTTTCTCAGTGGAGCTCCTCCTGATCTATACACTGCAGTAGAAATCAGAAACAGATATTCCCCATCTGTTTCTGGTTTGGCACATGGGAAAAATAGGAACCAAAACCTAACATCTAAACCTCAGCTCATACATTTTAATGCTTTAAATAAGACATATGTCCTGTAGGACTGACTTGCCTGCTGTGGAGTGGATATGGGTTAATTAATTAACATTCTTTGCAGACACTTTTTAAGATGCACAGCACCAGAAGTACAGAGCTATTGATTACTTCAAAGCACCTTCGATTAGCAGTGCTTTTCTGTCTTTCCTCAGTGATCAGTTTTTAAAACCATGTGTTTTTTGTGATTCAGTCTCAGATGAAGTAAAGTTGCAGCACTGGCATTGAGATGTACCATAGCAGGGTTTGTGGCCTTTTCCAATGACTAGGTTATATCATGGCTATAGTTTTAGATGTTAATATATAGAATAAATGATAGGCCCTGAAGTAAAGCCCTATAAACATTGAGCGTTGAGGGAATGATGACATTGTAATTAACCAGAAGGACAAGGCTCCAGAGCTTGCTGGTTGTCACCAGGACATTCTGTAATTACAGCTTTCTCCATGGTATCTTCCTGTTTCACTTCTTTCCCTTTATAATTCAGAGAACCATTTAACATTTTTAGTAGAAAACAGATTGCTGGTAGAGGAATATAATCTGACAGCTAAAAATTGGAACTATCAACATTGGTACTTTACAGACCCTAAATCATATCTGCATCAAATGTACTTGACTGAGTATGACAGTTCTGTCAACAGGGGATTAATGCCCAGCAGAAGTTCTTTCTGTCAATCCTACTTATTCTTGCACAGAAGCCAGGGGTGGCAGAGAAGGTAATTCAGGGCATTTTAGTTGTTTCAGAACTTCAACAATTCTCTTTGCAAAGAGGTGATGAGGTGACGACTGTATTTGGAAGGTGTTTCAGGATGTAGTATACTCCCTACCTAAAGCACAGTAAAACCCATGTTCATTAACTGCACAAAATGGAAAACAGGGATGGGGCATATCCAGACTGGTGGATTTACTGAGGTAAAAAACTAATTTTGGGACTATAGGCCTCTCAGAGTTGTTCTGTTGCTGGATGCTGGCTCCCTGCATCCGACCTTTAAGAAGCATGTCCAAATGTCTGTACTTGTGATTAAGACACTTTCAGAGGTAATAATTACCTATGAAACAAGGGATAAGTAATGAGGTTAGATCAGGTCATATCATGATATCAAAATATATATATGGGTATTTAACTTCAAGATAAGCTTTCTGTGTTAATTCAGACAGAAAGAATCATAGAATAGAATTACAGTATATCGTGATTTGGAAGGGATCCACAAGGATCCTCAAGTCCAAGTCCTGGTCCTGTACAGGACAGCTCCAAGAATCATACCATATGCCTGAGAGCATTGTCCAAACTCTTCTTGAACTCTGTCAGGCTTGGTGCTGTGACCCCTTCCCTGGACAGCCTGTTCCAGTGCCCAACCACCCTTTACATGAAGAACCTTTTGCTAATATCCAACATAAATTTCCCCTGATGCAGCTTTATGCCATTCTCTTGCTTTTATGACTTTTATTATTTTTTATTTTATTTTTGTTCTTTATGACTTTTAGCTGTTACATGTCTTTCTATTATTCAGTTATTTAATCTGTGCTTCTAACTTAAGTTAGTAATTTTAGAGACAACTTTTAAGGAAACTGAGGATGTTATAAAAAGTTTTTTTCTTTTCCTATCCTGTCAAACTACAAGATACACCTGAAATTCTCTGCAGTGTTTTTATTAATTAATTACTTGTTTTTAAATACTTTTAGCAAAAAAATCGGTGAGCAAGTGTGGCACTGTATCTTCTCAGGAGACTTGCATTTAGTACCTTTAAATACCAAAAAATAGCAAAGAGTTAGGTTTTGTAACCCAGTGTTCCTGAAGTTGTGTGGATCATCTCTAAAAATAAGTATGTACTTTTGGAATTATTGCTGATTCCAGTGCTGTATTCCTCATATAACTCCGAGGCACCTTACCATAATTAGTAATCTTATCAACAGTAACATCAACTTTTGAAGAAGACATGCTTTTAGAGTTCTTTTCCCCAATAAATCGAGATTGCTTGCCTTTCTCCTCTGTCTACACCCACACTGTGGATGTGCACATGGCACAAAGGAACCTTTTAAATGATAAATACATCTAAAAGGAAGACCAAAAAATCCCAAGATTTTAGCAAGCAGATTTTTGTATTAACTCTGCTTTATCTGCTTACACATAGAAACACAAAACTACCTAGCAATCTGTCTATAATTATCACTTTGTTGTCTGCCTTGTGATTTACATGAAAATGGGACTGGAGAGAAGAATCATCCCACAGAACAAACCTGCAAGTGACTCTGTCAGAACAGATGTGAAGGAACAGACGGAGGTGGGAGGGTTTGCACCTTGACTGTCAAGGAAGTGCTTTACTGTCCCTGTTACAAGACTCAGAGGACCCCAGACCCCTGCATGTCTCCATCCAGAGGCAGTAGCCTCCGTTCTTAGCATCCAGGAATGGAGAATTGGAGTGATCTGGTCATCATTACGGCAGACCCTCATGAAATGCAGGGTGCATCGGAAGCAGTTTTACAAGGCTGCAAAGTTTTGTTTTATTTCCATTAGCATTCAAATCTACTTCACCTGCCGGAAGGAGAGAAGCTGAACTGGTTGAGATGTGCCCCAAGAGCTAACAATGTACGTCAAACAAACAGGTCTAGGCCAAACTAATTTTATGGATGCATTCTGCCCATCCCTCTGAAGGTGGATGTGGCTGTAATATTGGCACTTCTGAGGGGAAGGAGGGGTTGAGTACATAATGACTATATGGAGCGTGCTGATGGCTTCCTTCTGAAAGGCCGTACGCATGGCAGAGTGCACAGGCGTGGCTGGGACGCTGCTGGAGCTGTACCAGTGTCGTTTTGCATGCAGCGGTTCTGAGCTCTTGTGGGTGACAAGGAATGCAGGGCTAACAATTGAAAGTCCTGTAATGAGCCAGCACAAAATAGGAGAAGCTGTCCACAAGTAGCAAAGGTCAGAGAGGTTGTTAATTGTGCTTAGTTAATTAGAAAAAAGTAAACAATAACCCTTTTCTTTGATGATACCTGCCATCATTCTGTTTGACAGTTTAATAGGACTAAAAACCCAATTGAAGAGCCTTGGAACTTGCTACTTTTGAGCATTATCTTACAACTTATATGAGGTAATGTAGCATTCTCACAAGCTGTTTCATGGAATGACAACCTCGTGCTTTTATTGATAATACCCATGGCTGTAATGTAACTGTGACACTTGACATGCAGGCTTGACTATCTCTGTAGATAGTCTGTGCAGCAATGAGAAGAACCATGCAATATGCTAAGCTAAATTCTCTTCAGCTCTCTTGGAGGTGTCACATGGTGATTTGCCCCTAACTTGCCATTTGCCTGTATGCTATACTTTGCTGTATGCTGTAAAGATTGATTCAAACGATCATTTGTCTGATTCCATTATCCCAGCCACAGAGATAAAGACCCTGAATGTGACGCCTGGTTTTCTCTTGTTTTGAAGAAAAAAAGATTTGCTGATTTAGTTTTTGTTACAGGAAAACACATACTCTGACTGTGTTATTTAAACAGCAAGCACGGTGCCAAAACCAGGGCCATCCTGAGGAACGCCTTCTCTCCCCAGACTTCAGTGGTTTGTGTTAAATGAAATCTGTATTCACAGCTATTCCACTGAGGTTTTCAAAAACCTTTCTTAAAATCATCTTTTGTCATTTTTGCATGTGTTGACCTGATGCGCTAGAATTAGAACTTACCAGGGATTTTACTACTTAATGTAGTCTCTAAATTATCAGTATCATACGTTCCTAAAGTCCAGTACTGTAATTACACTGCAAAATTACATTAATCCATGATTTATGGCAAACTTTCAGTGAACAAATAGTAAACATCACTTTGTGATGTATGTGTATCTGTGCATTTCTCTGCTCTTTTGCAAAATACCGTTCCATTGTTACCAGTATTTTCTACAGTGCACAGAAAATCAATATGTCCTTCATTCATTCAGTTAATCCCTTCAGTGTAATTTGAGGCCACAGTCCCAACCTAAAAAAAAACTCCTGATGCAAAAAATTATTTTAATGTGAAGTGTCATTCCCACGTAGTTGATTGCATGTGAACAAAGGTAGTATAAACATGCAACACAATGATGTTTGCTTTTGTTTCAAAATATCTGCTGCTGATTTACCCCATCCTAGTTTTGTGGTTTTAGCATGATAAAGACGGTATTAAATGTATGCAAAATGCATTGAGAAGTAAGCCACAAGGTCTTGTGTCAGTAGCCTTGTTTCTTTCTATGGTTATTGAAATGGAGGGCTGGATGTAACCAGGAGAGATAAAGGTTTCAACGAACTCTTCAACATGCAAAGTAATCACTGATATAAACTGTTTCTTTTAATCCCATTGTGTAAATATAAAGAACCCAGTTGCTACTGAACGGAACTCTCAAAACACTGAATCATCTGCCACGGAGCTCCATCCCCTCTCTGATATTTTGCAGTATTTTATTATCAGGCTGAAGATTTGATGAAATGCAGGTACTTTCTTCTCTTATTAGTAGTGACAGCTGGGGTGGAAGTGTTCCTACCTTGTAAAGAAGTCATGCTGGTTGGCAGCATTATCCTCTTATACCAGTAAGGGCTGTGTTTTCCCCTGTGTTACTTCTACTTAAACAGGATCAAGCCTTACAAATGGTGGGGGTGTTTTGTTTTGTTTGTGTGTTTGTTTTTTTAAGAAAGGACTAAAATGAAGCAGAAGTATTTTGTTTAATGAATCAAAGATGTGTTTTAACCTACAAAAATGAGTACAGGACCATCCAATTGATAATCTCCGAAACTGTTACAGATAGAATGTTATTTCATTTATCATACCAGTATCTCTAGCTATTACCATGATTAGTCTTTTTTTTCCATTTTACAGATCGATAAAGCAAAAGTTTCTGGTGATTTTGCAGAAATCAAGCAATGACTTCTATGATTTGCCTTTAAAATGCATACCTGTAGACTAGGCTTTGTAGAAATACTAATACACTTTGACTTTCATATTCTCTGCACTGGGAAAACGGGAGTAGATTTTTATAGCCAGAGAGATGAAATCTGTGAAATGATTCCTCAAGTTTGCCTGGAATGGAAGTGGACAGCTGTCTTAATCCAGCAGGGGCTATGATACTTAGAATGCTGGGTGCTCCAAGGCTGAGTTCCCCAGACCACAGCGTGTTCTCTCTGTTGAAGAGGTTTGCACAGAATGCTCTCATTTTTCTTGGTTAGAAGAAAGATATCTAGTCCAATCTAAAGATGTCAGTATTAAATTAACTAAATTTACTTTGTGTAAACTAATAATTAAATCGGGGAATAGAGTGCTTCTCCACTGGTCAGAAAATACTTTTTTTACCCCCCTCCAACTAAATAAATATATAAATACTTTTTTTGAGGGAGAATAATTTCAGTGGAAGAACAAATACATTCAGTGGTATAAAAACCCCCTTTATAGTGCATTTGTTCAAGTCAGACTCCTGGGAACTAGGAAAATGGCAGGGGATATGTGTTTTCTTAATTTTGAGTGAGTGCTTTCAATTGCACAGTAGATAAAAGAGAATTTTCCCCATTTCTTATTTCATAACATTGTTACCTTGCTTTTTTTTTTTTTTTATTTGAAAATGCAACATCTAGGAAGAACTGAGTCAGTTTGTTTTCCTAGTCCTCAATATTTTTTTTTAACTTTTTTTCTCCGCTTTCATTTGAGATCAAACCAAATGTAGATTTTTTTTGTTCAGTTCTGTGGCTAAGTTGACAATTTAGTTACTTACAGCTCCACAGGTACTCTTGACTTTTTCTTTCTTAGAGGCTCAGGCTTAAAACTTTGTTGCTGTGTTCAAGCCTGTGTTTCTAGTAAGCTTTGTAGTGGCTTTGTGCATGAGTTTACAGCTGTGCCCTTTGCTGTGATATTCTTTAGGGCTGAAATTTACTTTTGCTTTTATACAATTAGTAAAATTACTATTTGAGTATTAATGATCTTCCTTCGTGCTTAATAATACAATGTTCTATTTATGCCTTGGGATGTATCGTAACTCATTCTCTCCAAGTGTAAGTACATACCAATTCCATCTCATGGAGCATTTATAAGCTTAGTAGTAAGGCCAGCTCTTAACACCAGAAACCTCCCTGCAATTTACAGGGGTTTGCCTTGTTTCCTGCCTAAGGGGCAGCCTTTTACTTCTGTGAGGGCCCCTTTGCCCTGTTTGAATTAGATTATGGCTTTGCACATTAGACAGTAATCTCAGTTAGGAATTCTGGTGAGTGTTTTCTGAAAATCCAGGTGCACAGTACCCACAGCATTCCCCATGTTTGTGTTGGCAGCCACAAGCTTAAACAATTCCAGCAAGTAAGCGAGGCATGCCCTTCCCTTCCTGAGACCACGTTGGCTATCCTTGATTCAAGATGTGGTTTACTGACTGGTTTCTTTTGCTCTTTTCCAAGGTTTTCCTGACAACTGATCCAAAGCTGCAGGAATAAGTCTATAGTTTCCTGATCGATAGGTCCTAAAAATGGTCTTATTTTGGTGACTTGACACACTTTACATTCTTTTCAGTGTTCCTTGAGTTTCCTTCCTTTGAGTTGCAAAAGGCATAATTTCCTATCAAACTTTATGTAGAGGTAGCTTTTGTCAGGATTTGCTGCATGCAGTCATCTGGTCCAATGAAATGGTGAAGGGAAGATAAAGAAATTAAACAAGTGGATTTTTCGTTGGATGATGAAGCAATTATGCCTAGTAGGATGTGACAAATTTCTAGATCTCATAATGAAAATTGATGCTTCTTCAGAAACCTGGATGTCTTAGATCATAAAATCTGCCAGCTTCTGGCTCTGTTGAAATCTGTGGGCTTTTGCTTTCATAACTGAATAATTCTCACATCTGAAAATAAGTTTTTTTAAATAAAACACTATTCAGAACAAAGGCAGAAATAGTATCTTTGACCCATCCGTCTTTCATACCTGCTCATCATAAAAAATCAGAAACCTTGTAAAGCTCCCTTGCCTATACTAAAAATTGAAATGCATATTTTTGAGAAATAGATGTGGTGAAAAAGAAACTAGAGGTTTGCTCAGCAATAAATGGAGAAGGCAGTTTGACGCATCATTTTCTTCTCTGTTAATTTCTCAAATAATTCACTTTTTTGTCTTCTACAAACTTCTCTTTTACTAGAAGCCCAAACAAAGAAGAAGAGATTGCATATTATGAAATTTGACTTGCTCTTTGGTGCACACCCAGGTATTTCCTTAAAAATGTGCTTTCAGTTGTGTAAAAAATTAATACTAAGCTTTTTTCTTAACTAAGTTGTGTTTTTTTAAGTGCATTTAGTGCATGATAAACTTCAAGGAAAAAAAATAGAATTATGTACTCTTGCCATGACTGTCCATGAGGTTATTGATTTCTGTAAAATCTAATTGATATGACAGAGGATGAAATGGCAAAATATAGAACATGCAGCTAAAATATGTGATAGTATTCTAGTACTAAGTTCTGCCTGCTGCTCAAAGAGAAAATAACTTAAAATACAATTTCAAGGAATTGTCCTTGGATTCGTATTTATAATAGACTAGCTACAGTATTTTAAAATTAAAAAATACATTCTACCACTTTAAGTGATCAGAAAATTCCTGAAAAGGGAAAAAGAAGTCACTTTTGTTTCAGGGTAGAGGCAACCCACATGCCCCAAAAACTAGTCTTCTCCTGCCTCGGGTCCCCTGTTGACTGCTCTTCAAATTCTTTGTGAAGGCCTGGCCATTCTCCCTGCAGCAGTGGGCAGCCTACAGCCTCTTTTCTTCTGAAAGACTTGGTTTAGCATCTTCCTTTGTTCTTGCAAGCCATTGGTAAAGTGTTATCATCACAAAGAATAAATAAACTAACTAAGAAGCTGCTTGGAGGTGACTATATCTAGGTCACTGTTGATACCTCACAACAAGCTAGGAGGGTAACCATTGCTAAGGTCAAGGCTTGGACTAAAGTCTCAGGATAGACTGTTGTCAAACTGTTAACAGGATCTGTCATGGAATTGATTTGCTCCACCTAGAACTCTCACCCCTACTTTCCAGACATGGTTTGATTTGTTAGGTGAATTAGGCCAGTTCCTGTTTATCTGATTCACAGTTTTAGTAAGCTGTAATTTTGATGATTATCTGTGAACCTGAGAATATTTTATCTCATCAGCAGTGACCATAAGGTAGAGCAATTTTAATCTACTGTTCTATTTCCGGATGTTTCAAGTTAGAGCTAAACCTGTAGGTATGTGCAAGGTCCTGTGACTGCTCAAAATCTATAGTATTTTGGCCTCAGAAAGATGCATTCTCTAGGAAAATGAATCACAGCTTTAATTCTTATAAAAGTGACATAAATTAAGTATCAAAAATACTTTTCTTTCACAGGGAATGTTTCCAGAATTAGTGTTGAGCTAGTGCACTCAGCAAATTTCTGAACTGGGAAAAAGGGACATGATAACCTGAGTGGACTGATAAGCAGTAAGATCATCTGGCTGAACTTTGCCTGTGTGCATTGACTGATAATAATGTATGGATGGACTATTTTCTCCAAGCCTTGCTGTTCCAGGACTGACCCACTACAGATAAGTTAACTTCTAACAAAATTATTAACAGACGTTTGGGAACATTCTGAGCATTGTGCTATTAATTCTATGTTGCTTGAATAATATTTTGAAATAGAAAAATAATTGTTAGTGTTTGATATGCAATATTTCTTAAAATTAAAAAGTCTTGATGGCAGTAATAAAAAACTGAAGAAAACAGATGGGAAAAACAGTTTAAAATTTGGCAGAGTAGAAGACCTTTTTTTCATAATTTTTGTGATAAATTGAATTAAAACTCACAGTTGCTTTGCACAGTGTTCACACAAGGCCTTTTTTTGCCATCTGGTGTTGCCAAGTGCTAGAGATCCACATTTCATTTTTTAGCAGTGGCCTGCCAAGTTATATAAAGGAAATGTTTGCCCTCAATGTTGTTTTTCCTAAATTATTTGGAATGCTGTGTTTTAGTGTCCTTTGGGTCTATTCATTTTACAGAGGTTCTGTATTCTGTCCCTTCTGTTCATCTTCCAATAATAGCAAATGTCTAACATCCAGAAATCTTTTCTTCAGTCAATGCCAGATGGATCCCTCAATTCCTTGATCCCCAGTACCCTTCATACAACCTACGCCTTCATTTCCCTGCCAGGAAAGAACCTTTTAGGAATCTGTGTTTTCCTTGCTGTTTACCTTCATCCTTGGTCGGTTTTCCTTCCTTGACTCACTTTTTCTCTGTCCCCTCCGTTACAGTGACATAACACACGCTTAACAAAAAAAGGTATCAGAATTTATAATAACAGTGGACCAACTGACTGTTAAGAAAGTAGTTTGGACTGGCAGGTGTAAAAATACACTTTATCTGTCAAAATAAACCTGGTAACTTTCTGTGGAGCCTTTTAGAAGTGAATAAAATGTTCATAGATGTTGTAGCTATTTGTGGTCATGAAATGTTGTCTGTCTTTAAGTGAAGAAGCAGAGAGCAACTGGACTGACAACTCACTGTTTCCAGAAGTGAAAGGCTATGTAAATTAATAATGGAAATGTAAGGTTTAATGTACCTTGTCCAAATCAGATCTTTCCTGCACACACGAAATGTTTTGCTGTGTCTAAGTGGCTGCATGGGAGCAGCCCATGGGACTGAATGGGAGAAATCACAAGATTAAGTTGCACGGAGCCATCACACATGGTGACACAAGGGATGTTATTAATTTCTATTTTCTGAGAAAAAGGAGTGATTCAAGAGAAAAAATTCCTGAGTTACACTTAATGACTGAGAAAATAATTTGGCTATTGTGTTTAAAAGGCTTATTTCACAGTGTTTTTCACTTAATGATCCCAGTTTCCAAAAGAAACCCATGTGGCTCTGGGACTTCAGGATGTATGGGATCTTCATCTTTGTTTCTGACTCCCTCTTCTGTTTTAGAAGGCAGCAAATTAAACAGATGTGAGGCAGGACGTTGACTTATGCCATGCCACAAACATCCCAGACTTGAGGTACAGTTATATCTGTGTTAATCTAAGCATTACAACACTGTAAACAATGGTATGTGTGACTAACAGTGGAGTTTTGTTGAGAACGTTTGGACCAATTACATTATGAATGATGGAATTTCAGGCACGTGTTTGGATTACCTATCCATTTCAGTCCTTTCCTGTTGTTGATTCTTTCTAGCAGTTATTTTTTCCAATTACAGGAATCGTTAGTTTTTTCCTGGAGACACTAGGCCTTTAGTATAGGTAGGAAAAGAGTCTGTATGGTTTACATAGCCATATCCTCAAAGGGGCTGCTGCAAAGGGTATCGTTCAAAGCTCAGCAGAGTGCATACCAGAGCTAGAGGATGTAGGACATCTCAAGGGTCCCTGTGGCTGTTTAACTCTTTGAAATAAATGGCTCCTTCCAGCATGAGACGAAAAAAGCCCACATTGGCTCACCAAAGCTGTGCAAACATGTTCATCCAAATAGCGCAGATCAATTAAAAAAAAAAAGAGATATTTTAGGAGCAAGATGCAGATGAAGGGAAAGAGGCACAATTTATTTATTTAGTGGTCGATTTTGCTAAGAGACAACCTATGCAAGGAAAGATCAGCTGCTGAAAGAGACATTCTGCTTGTGCAAACAGAGGAGATTGTTTTTTTCTTTTTTGTTTTGAGAACCACAAGGTGTAATTTTGAAAAACAGACCAATTTCCAACAGCACATACTTTTTGCTTCACTGGGGAAAAGGTAGAAATACAATGTTTTCTTAGAAATGTTGCTTACACTGGTTGTGGATAAAGGTATTCATTTGCTAACAGTGTCAAAGGCATGATATTTACCCTAAACATGAATGAAATTTCAGGTATTAGTGGAAATTATCAGCAGTCACTTCAGTTTGTAGAAATACTATTCTATTCCCAGAGTATTACAGTCAGAACAGGCTCAGCTTGTATCAAGGTGAGACAAAAGCAGCCTTCTCTGTGGGTGAGATGAAAACTACCTTGCTAAATTTAGCTGTAAACAGTAAAGCAATTCCATCAGCAGTCCTGTGTGTGTGAAGTCATCTGCTAGAGAACTCTATGTCAACTTTGGGGAGTCATTATTTCCTGTCCAGGCTTCATAATGGAATTTGAGTTCATCCAATATCTATCTTATTTTTCTCTTGAGGTAGAGGAACTGACAAACTAGGGGAATCAAGCAGATTAAAAACAATTGTCTTACATGTTATTAATTTCTTTTTTGGTATTCTTAAAGCTGTTTTATCCCTCTTTTTTCTATTCTTTTATTTCTTGCCCATGTGATACTGTTTTTCCAGGGTCTCATCCAGGTTCCATATTCTTCTTACCACAGTTGGCATTTATTTAGCACTCAACAGTCCTTAATTCTTTGCAGCAGTTAAATGTTTTTACTCCAGGATACAGATAGGAAAGTTAAAGGGAAAATGTAAACAGTTTGTCCAACTACTTATGAGAAAGAAATAGAATGCAAAAGGCATAGTTTGTGCTTTCCTTGAATTGTCCAGAAATTAAATCAGATAGTTATCAAAGGAGCTCTCAAAGTGAAACTGTGTGCCTGGGGATAAGAATTTAAGGGATGCTGCTGTCCAAACAGCAGTTGAGGAGCAATCTCTTCCTGTATGCCCCACAGATGGTTTTTATTCAGTCAGAGAAGTCTGTGTTAAAGATCTGTTGTGATAAGTAAGGATGAAAAATTATATTTATTTTTAATGAAGTCCTAGATACTACTTACATGCTTCCTGTTGAGTGTGATAGTGTTTATAGTACTGCTTGGTATTGCAGTTCTCAAAGGGCAGCTTGGATGGCACCATCATTCCTGAAGTGTAGTTAACATTTTCCTATCTTCTACATTTCTAGTGGTAGCCCTGACCAACCAATGCAATACAACAAATACTGCATGTCTGTATGTTTACAGAAGCTTAGAATATATTGCAGCTAACTAACACTCAAATAGTCCTCAAACCATGCTGTTCAGTGAACATCCTGGAAGTGTGTCTTGGAAGACAGAGAACACAGATATAGCTGAGCTGGTGTACTTTGATTCGTCCTGTTTCCAGCTGCATTTGGAGAGTTAGTGTACAGAAAAATACCCTTCTTTGAAGCGCTGTAAGTTCCTACGTATTCTTGGAGTTCTCTTACAGTAGTGTTATGAGACATGGACTGTTCTTTCTTCTTAAACAAAAATGAAAGTTGTAAACATCTTTTTGAACAAGGTCTTAATGTTGTCCCCAGTTTAATAATGAGTGAGAGGAATGACCCTGGAAACTACAGGCCTGTCAGTCTCACTTAAGTGCCTGGTAAAGTTACAGAGTTGACTATTTTGGGAGGTATTGAAAAACACCTGAAAGTCAGTGCAGTCATTGGTCACAGCCAGCACAGCTTCATGAGAGGAAAGTCCCCCTTATCCAGCCTGATTTCCTTTTGGCAAGGTATCCCACCCAGCTGATCAAGGGAAGCCAGTTGATGTAATCTTTCTGGATTTTAGTAAAGCTTTTGATACTGTCTTTCACAGAACTGTAGTAGGAACTGAAGGATTTCACTTCTCTGCAGATAAAGAGCAAAAGCAAGACAAATAAGAGGTTAAACATACTTTTAAGTTAATACTTATTCAATTATATGATTTAAAAGCAATTAGGCATACTGAAGATTTGCAGGCATACTGAAAATTAATTTGCTACCTCTAATTGACCATGGAATGTTCAAGTAGGGAGCAAAAGCAGCTCTAAGGAAAGGACTTTGTGGTTGCCTGATGAGCAAAAAGGTTTTAATTGACCAGTTGTTTATTATTATATAAACCTATTTGCCCGTACTCTCACCTAAATGCTTAAAAATTATGAGTAGTTTCTTGCTTATCGTTCATGTCAACAGCAGCTATCCACCTTTTCCTAGACTTAGAATTGCATTTCTAGTAGTGCTTTAACTTTCATTATCTGAAATTTTCCTCTAAAAAGAGATGAGCATTTCTGAACTTATGAACTAACACTGCTCACTCTTATGTTTCATAGATTGAAGTAGAAAGCAGAAAATGGCATGTTGGGAGCACAAACATTAGATGAGCCAGAGGAAAACAGTGCAAATGTTTGCAAATCTAGTTTGTTAATTGAAGTTTTTTTTAATCAAAACTCCTCAATGTACGTGAAAATAATCCATCCATAGGATTCTGTCACCGAGTTTTAATTCTGTCACTGAAATACTAAGAAAGCTCTCTTTTTTTAGATTATAAAGTTCATTTGTACTTTTTTGACAAGTGGGTTCTTTTCCCTGTTGGGTTGGAAAAATCTTATTTTTATAACCTGAATTTTCCCTAAGGAAGCTTTTATTTAATTTTCTAGTATGTGAATCTCCTCTCCAAGTACCTATCTGTGCAGTCTTTGCAGAATTGGCTCTTTGGATTGTTGCTTCATCTGAGTACCATGCCATATGATGTTATTGTTCCTCAAATAACTGAAAATACAAAGAACGTGCCATTCATATGGAAAATATAATATGAGGCATTCTTTACTACATAAATTTTGTGAGAGGCTGGGGCTTACGGGGTCTTTATAACAGGCTTTTGAAGAGTTCTAGCCACTTAATGACTTATAGTAAGATTTAATCCGAAAGGTTATATTTCCTTTTAAAAATTGACAAAGAAATAGAGACACGCTACTAAAAAGAAAATTGTGTTATCTGAACCAACTAAGGCAACATGGAGACCTATCATGTGGATGCTGCTTCTGTGTTTGCATGGAGCACGTAATTGTCTAGGACTTTCTCTTGACAGGAGACAAACCATTTGAATTGTTAGATGGATATAATCTCCCACATGAACAGTTTTATTAGAGGAGAAGAAGCATTTGCTTACTTTAGCTTAGAGATCTTTCTATGTGATGCAAACAGACTTAAAAGTTATGTGGTATTGTAAGCAAAACATCTACATATAAGATTGTAACTGCATTATTTCAAATTTACAATAAAACTGTACCAAAACAATTCTCTTGTGATGACAAGACAGAGTTCTGCAACCTCACGCGCATGGTCAGCAAAAAGGAGGGATTGAAAAAGCTTTCTGTGCTCCACCAAATGAGTAGTTGGGAATGATGGATTTGAAAGAGAGTAATCCATGGGTAAGAAAGAAAATCACTACCTAGTGGGCAGGAGTAAAGAAGGTGTAAAATATGACTGTTTTCAACAGAAGAAGTTCTATAATCATGTCTTATATTTACTTGTCTGTGGAAAAAGGAAGATTCATTTAATGGTACGTAGACATCGCTTTCATAGAACAAAGATATAGGAAGAGAAATAAATAAATGTAAAATACACAGCAAACTGAAAGTTAAGTATTGCACATTGTGAATGAAAAATACAAAAATATTTTTTGACTCTCTCCCTTTAGGTCTCCTGCCTCAGGATCCAGCCTTCTCCTTTTAACAATGTACATTTCAACTATCTGAATGTTAATGTAGATGTTAAATGCAAAATGTAATTGAATGTGTAGTTTTACTAACAAGCTAAAATAGAAAATTTCAGAAATATTGCCATCAAGAATACTTCACACCACTCTGATACCTGATATTTTTCTAAAATTGTGGGTGGCATGCCTTCTAGCAAAGAGCCAGAAAAATCTGTATTCTGTCTCAGTGCCAGTGTCAGCATGGAGTCATGACTGATGCTTTCCTGAGTTCCTGTCAGCTATGGCCACAAAGGCAGCTCCTTTGGAACCTCACCAACTGGTACAAATTAGAGCAGCCTTCAGGACATTAGAATTTGTACAGAAAAATTGGCCAGGCACATGCCATGCTTGGCCTCAGACAATAAAGCAGAGAGGTGGTTTGATGCCTCCCTCTGAGTCCTGTTATTTAGGCTGCTATAACAGGACTGATCTTCAGACTTCAGTAAACTTGCACATTGCAAAAACGTGAGCAAAAATGTCTGTGTTTATGGATAAAATCACTTCGCTGGTTTTCAATATTTAGTCATAAAGTTCAGAAGGTTTTGTGTGATGTTTCTTTTAGAGTGGATTTGTTTCCATGACAATTTCTAAATATGTCATTTTAGTGGTTATTTCTTATTTTCCCCAAAGACATATAGAGTGATCCTGTACTGAAATGGTGTTTGATAGCAACAGCTTTTACGTGGCTGCATTCCTGTTATTTATTAATTAAAGTATGTATATATTTTTCTTTTGCTCATACCTTTGTGTATTTTGTTATTTTGCTTCTGGCAAGTATTGTAAAAAGTCACTAAATATGCCTATATGACACAAAATTGGAGAGATTAATTGAGTCCCAGAGGAGAGATGTAGCAATAACACACATCCTGCAGTTTCAATTTGACCACCGGACAGGAGAGAACAGTTTAGTTATTAGCTCCTCCATGTCCCAAAGGTGAAGCTTTGTGTTCTTAGGATTTTTACCTAGCTATTTCATGGGATTTTTTTGGTTTGTTTTGTTAAATTTAAATATCAGGTTTGTGGAAAAAAAGCTTGAGAAAACTGACAGATAAGTTACAGTGAGCAACGGCAACATATAGAATATACTTTAGAGAGTACTGGAATGTAAAACCATCTCATGCAGTGTCTTAATTTCACATTAAATGTTGCGGTATTTTTGTTTTAATTGAGTAGCTAAATCAGCTTGCTCCCGCATTTCTTATGGCACTGAGCTGAATGTGACTATATTCAATCCTGAGCATGCCATTTATGGAGCTTACAAATGAGCCATGTTCTTGTACAGACATAACCCTTTTTACTTGAAAAATGAAGCTGAATTTTATGTCTTGACTTAGTATTTGTTCTTTACAGGTGGTGCTTCCTTACAGTGCTTCCCTTCTCAGAGGAGACCTTGGTTCAGAGCAGGGTTCCTGCCAGCTGCCGCTGACCAGCACCACCACAGGATGCTATTTAAGCATTTAAATAACAGTGACTGTCACACCGTAACTAACTGCTGGTTTTTCTCCTCAAGTTTCAGAATTTTCAGTCATACAAACAAATGGAAATGCCTTGTTTAAAAATAGAGCTGTATGATGTTTTCTCTTTAAGACGTTTTCTCTTTAGGATGGACTGAGGACCCAGAGGACACTTATATGCAAATGGCCTCTCAAGCTCACACAAATATGACTGGGGATTTGCAAAATCTAGTGTCCCACTGTGTTGTCTAATTCACCACAATTAGTATCAGGTTTTCTGAGATTATTTCAAGTCAGTTCTGCATGAGGATTAGTTTATACACTTAGACACAAAATGTATTACAAATTTTACTTTATTTCTTGTTTCTTCTTTTTATGTATAAAAATTGTAAGTTCTGAACTGTTTTTTCAGTACCCAAGGTTTTGACTTTGCCTTGTATGCTCAAGCATCTGACTTCAAAGTTTTCCTGTGATGCCTGTTGTAACACGTGCAAGATATAAGACAAAGAAAATTTTTTAAGTTTATTCTTACAAAACACAAATATCTTCAAGGCCCAAATTTAAAGAAGCTGCAGATTCAGCACTGCCAAATGTTAGCTTTATTTTATCTCCAGGAAAAGTGTACAAATATTTATAGGGAACTTGCAGTTATGTAGACTAGGATTTTACTTATGTGTATATATATTTGTATGCCAACTTGAGCCTTCATGTCTATATATTTTTTCTAACACAATTTTTCTAGCTTTAATTCTCAGCTTTCTTAAATCACTGTGAACAGTGATAATGTCTTCTAAAAGAAGAAACTGTGAAAGGATTAACCCTCCAGAAATTATCTGTTAATGAAATTTTAAAAATTTTAATATATATACATATACTTATGCCCTCATATACTATTTTTTAATAGTAGAGAGAAAAGAGGTCATGGCATAGAAGAAAGTGGAAGAAAGAAAATGAGAAGTGGATGATAAAAGGAAAGTTAACAAGGAGAGAAAGAGGAAAACAAAAGAGGGGTAAAAGGTGGGAAGGGAAAGGAGAAAGTGAAAAAAGGAAAGGAAGGGGAAAACAAGAAAGGAAAGGGCAAAGGGAGGGATGTCAAGAAACAAGAAAGAAAGGAGAAAGAAAGAAAGAAGGAAAGGGCAAGGCAAGGCAGGGAAAGGAAAGGGAAAAGGAAAGGGAAAGGAAATAATATTGAAAAATAACATATAAAATAATTGTAATTATGCAATAAAGCAAAAAATAAAGAAAAAGAATAAGTTAGGTGAAGAAAGCCAGGAGAAGATAAGAAAATAAAAGAGAAGTGACCAGGCAGGAAAAAGTAATAAAAATAAAAGGCATAAATTAATTTTAGTTCTATTACTTGTGACTTTCAGGTGAGGAATAAAATATTACAATTATGAATGTGAACTTAATGATTAATCTCAGTCAAAATATTGATCACAAGAATGTTTCAGCAAGGAAACCAAGACATGGATGAGATTCATTACTGTAAAAGGCATAACCATGTACCTTAGTATTTGTGGTCTCTGGGGAAACTAGTAATGGAAGGGTGGTATGATAGTCCGTCCTGAACCACCTGTGTGGTTCTTTTGATGTATTCAGCACTGCTGGCCTTTTCTGGGCCACCTTCATTTTAATGTTTTATCTCTGGCTATCCAGAACCTGAGGGGGAACCATTCCTGTGACATGGTGGGGATGTGTTCAAGCTGCTCCACTAGTGGTTCCCAGTAATGACTGCATTAAATGGTGGCAATACACTTGCTTTGCCCCTTTTCAACCTAGTTTTACCTCACCTTACCATAGGGGAAAGACTCCAGCAGAGAGAAAATTATGGCATCCTCATTTAGACTCTGATCGAGAAGACTACTAATGTGCACGAGTTTAAACATGTACTTAAATACTTTGCTGGATGAAGGCATCAGTTTACATCTCTTGAAAGAAGAAATTTATTAAACATGAGAAGAGAGAATATTTTTTATGGAAACACATGGAAGTAATCTCTGATTTATATTAATAGACCTGGTTTTAGTGTATGAAAAAATGTAATGCTATAATAGTTGGAAAGTCAGATAGTAAAGGTAATTCTTTCAGCCAGGCCTCTATGAAATATCAGATATCCTAACTCTTCTTATTTAGATTCTTTTTTTTCCTGTATAGATGTGATTTCTTTTTATTTATGGCAAAAAATTTCTGTAAAATTAATAGAATTTTTTTTCCCATCTTTGTGTAGAAGTCTGGGGATGAAACCAAAACTACTGAAAGATCATTTTCTACTCAGACCAATAGGTTTCTAGAGTACCATATATAAGTACAGGTATAGGACCATAGCACTGACAGTCTGTAGCAAATTATAGGATACTTTTTTAAAGCTACTTTATGGGAAGCCATGTGCCCCTTCCATGCAGAACATGGCCTTGAGTTGGACGGGGCACTGCCACAGTGGATCTTTCATCTGAGACATGTCTGGCATCCTCTGGAGCTGAGGAAGGTACATGAGAACTCACTCAAACAGTGTTCCTTCCCTTAGGAGAGTGTTGGGTTTTTTTGCTTCAAAAGTATGTATTTGAAATGCTGACGTTTTTAAACTGAAATGCACTTGTATTCATCTGGTCAACAAAACAAGTGCTTGTTGATATCTTTGCTGAGCTGGCAGGCTGGCAGTCTTATATAGTATCAGGAAAAAGAAAACACCACTTGTAATAACAGATTCAGTATGATCACCCTTCCTTTAAAGTGAAAAGGAGGAATCATACTTCAGCTTAAAAGAACCATCCATGTAATTATCATTCCAACTGTAAATAAACATATCCCAACAGTGGTTAGGAGAGGGTGTCTCATTGTACAGACTTTATGTCCTCAAATAGACAGTGATGATGCTGAACATTCTTCATGTTGGCTGTCACATCCCCAGAGAACTATCTAAGTGGCAGACAGAAGTTGCCTTCAAATCTCAGTAATACTCTGTGCATTTGTTCCGTACTTAGTCTCTTCAAGTATTCCAGAGCTTCTGCTCTCTTTACAGGTCAGATAGGCAAAGCAAGTGCTAAATGTGTAGAATCAAAGTGGTAGTCCATAGGGATTTATTTACTTATTTGGAAAGCTGTCATGGGATTTCATGATAGGAAATTGGCTCACATTCCTTAGGGAAATGCTGTCCAGGTTACTTCCTGTCATTTAAATGGGATGAGATGGTGTCAGGGAAGGTTTTTATCAGTGTAATGCTAACAACGGAGGTTACATTGTGATGCCAAAGAAAGTGAACACAAGATTTTATGCAAACAAGTGCTGCTTTCATTTACAATGGAAATAAAATCAAAATAACTGTACCCAAAATTGTAGGGGTTTTTTGTTGGGTATTGTGTGTTTGGTTTTTGTTTGTGGTTTTTTGGTGAAAGTGTTTAAAAACCCTCATTCAGATCATCATATAATGACTGAGTCAAATCTTGGAAACATACTATTCCCAAAATGCTTGATTCAAAATCCTTAGATGCTGGACTTATAAATCCTCATCTGAATTTGGACGTGGTAGCTCAGCTCCAGATCTATAGGTAACTGAGTGCTATCATAGTTCTCTAACTTAACTCCCATTTCAAATTAAAGTTTTGTGCTCCTTTTGCATTGAAATTTCTGCTACTTGAAATATCACCAGTTATTTTGCAAGTAAAGTAAATTTAAAGCAAATCTTCACTAATTTGAAATTATGAATATTTAGTACATTTAATGTCAATCTTGCATTCCTTCAGTAAAAGAATCTTCACATCCAGTGGTGTTCAAGGAACATAGATTGCACTTAATAATGATTGGTTGTGATTCCCCAGGATTGGCTCAAAATCAATCCACAATTTCATAAGTATTATACAAGAAATAATTTCATGATTAATTTGAAACTATTATTTGAAATTCTAATTCTGACAATTCACAGCAGGAATAAAGCTGTCAAACATTTGCCCCAACTTTTTCTGCCCAGTCGCATTTGTGCAGTGGTGATTTTTCCAGATGACAAAACTTAGGCCTACAATAAAGGTGTTAGAAAGCTGCCATCAGAGAAAGATCAGCACAGAATGCTTTTCCTCTTCTCAGCACTTCAGAGCAGGTCTGGAGACTGAAGGCCAGAAATGATCTTCATTTGTTTCATTTCTTTCAGTGTTGCATTTTTGGCAAGAAATGTGTATTTGTCCTCAGTTGCCACGCTGCCCCAATAAACACAAGGTATAGTTATGGGATTGATGCTACTTGACTCATCATCTTCTGTTTTATGGCAGATCTGACTTTCCTTCTGGATCCAAGATCCCCTTGTATCCATTTTATACTGAAGAACTGATAATGGCACTGTGGAGAAACTGATTGAACTGACCAGTAATATTTACTCACTCTGCCTTAAGCTAAGTCTTTTAGAAGGCTAGTATTGTCCTCTGAAAAGAGCTGCCTGGGAAATGTTCTGTGTAATGGAAGCTACTGAGTTTTTCTGCATCTTTCTACTCTTTATGGGACAAGTATTTACTTTCTTTTTTTTTTTTTATTTGGATTTCTATGTATTTTGAGAGATGGAAATTCAGCAAAAGAGTGTAAGTGCTCCAAGGAGTGACATATCTTATTTGCAATAGTCAATAACTCAACAGACAATACTAGGAAGTGGGAAATACAAGTGGAGTCCTTGTTTGCCTGATTGGATGCAAGGACAGAACACTTTAGTGTCTGATGAATGTTTCAGCCACAGTATAACTGGAGTTTCTAGTGTGAGGACTCTGTCTGATTTACATCCTGCATCTCTTAGAAACATTTCCTGGCAAGGTTGAATTTCCACAGAAAATTTCCATTTGTTCAAGAATAGGCACACATGTAGCTTGCAAAGGTTTCTCAGTGGTCATGATAAAATAGTTATTAAAAAGAAAGTTGTTGTATGGACACAAATCACATTCACCACTTTGAAACTATGCCGTTTTCCTTAATGTGGATAAAGAGTTGTAGTGAATTCTAGACAAGATATAACTGCTCTGAGACTTTCTTCTTAGGAAGCTGCCATAGTCAGGGTGTGTTCCATGACCTATATCCTTTTCTGAACCAGCTACAATATTTATCACTGAAATTCAACTCGAAAATAGTAATAGTAATTCTTTCCAGGACACACATTTTTGTTTCAAGATCATCAAGCTGAGATTTGTAAGTGTCCTTGAGATAATGCATAAGGATAGTTGCGTAGTATTCTGATATATGCGCACAGACTGGTGCAATGAGGCCAAATCCACAGCATAAGCACAGTTGCCACAAATTTTGAGAAGCTACAGTTGTACTTTGGGTTTAGCCAAATGCCTGGTGATTATCTAAATACAAGAATTTTGTTCTGTGTTTCCCTTTGACTGATGTTGCAGTTCAGGTAGGAAAAATTCCAAAAATAATGTAGTGCTGAGAGTGGAGACTCCAAAGAAATGCGCTATGTGTCTCTTAAAAACACACTGAAACAATGACACTAATTTGCCAGTGAGGGACTATAACCTTAGCTGACTACTTTGACTATGCCAATAGTGTCTTATGTTCCATATTTTGAGACATCTTCTAGCCCAGGGTTTCTTCAATGAATATGCACCTTACTATGTTACTTACATAACAGATTGGTTCTCAAGCAGAGGGGCTTTGACTTCAGTGTTCTTGCTTATGCACTTGTCTCACCTCTAAAAATACTTCCCCAGATTAAATCTTCTGGAAATTTGTCAGATCTATTATTTGGTGATGAAAACAGGTTGATAGACTGCATAGGAAACTGAATGAATCTTTCTTCATAAGAAAACAGGTTCATTTGCTGAATTTATGATTTAAAATGTGCGTGCTCTTAGAGATCACATGCCAGGTTCTGGAAGAAACGTGTGCTCTTAATAATATTCAAAAAATCTGAAAGTTCAAGAGTTTGACTGGATGATCTTTGTGGGTTCCTTCCAACGCAGAATATTCTGTGATTCTGTGATTCTAAAGTGCCAAGTCTATAAAAACAGACATACTTTGTTTATCTTCTATTTAAATTTTGGTAGCTGTTTTGACTTCTATAAGTTTTTGTTTGTTTTTTTTTTTTGCATTCTTTGTAAGTAAATATTTGAAGTAAATATATAAGTAAATATTTTTTACATGGCATTTACAAAGGAATGTTTTTTAATTTTGTCCATTTACAATGGAACACATGTGGGCTGGAGTTTTGATGCTTTCCTTAACAAGGGATGCAGGAGACACAAAACCCAGCAAATTATTAGCAGACTATCCGTACTGTACTGTGATGAAGCCTAGCAGCCCCAATCATAAATCAGGTACTCAGCAAATAAAGAGGAAAAGTTAACACATGCCAGTGTAAGGAATACGTCAGAGGAACGAACAACTTTGGTAAATAAACAAATATTAGAAAATGTATTTTCCTCTGGGCAGGTTGTCAAGGAATGGGAGATTCAGTGCTTTCCTCAATTGCATCTTTAAACTGCTGGATGTCAGACACCAAACATCAGACAAAGTAGACTGTTTGCTAGAATATGGTTTTCTTCTAAAACTCTCCCTTATCCCCAGTCTCTTGAGAAGGGTGTAAAGTAAAAGAGTGTTAAAATCTCTTCTGTATGAAATCCATATCCATCCATTCTCTTTTCATAGGTGGAAACGCAATGGAAACATGAAGGTAAGCAAAATTTAAGAGTAAACACATGAATAAAGGAAGAGCAAATTAATATAACCTTTCAATACAGAAAAGTAAGTTCATTATTTCAACTTCATCAAACAAAAAGAACAGTAGGAAGTGATCAGCCTGCAAAGCAGCTCTTCTTACTTTTACCTCTTCTTTCCCTTTAATAATTTTTGTTTCTTTCAGTGGAAAGTGTTGGCTTCTTTTTTCCACCTTGTTTATTTTCCCCTTTTGGTGAAAACATGTTTCCTTCCAGAAATCCACTCTGCCTTCATCCTGGCAGAAACTTCCCACTGTCCTTAATATCCTCTCACACTTACAAAAAGAAGATGAAAAAAGTGATTTTTCTAGGTTGAGGAAAGACCTGTTCTCTAACTCTGGGATGCCCATATGCTTCATGTAGGTGATCCAAATGTCTGCTGAAGACCACTCCATCCAAGTCCACAAAGACCTGATAGAATTATCTGCATGAATGTCTAGTCTTTAAAGGAAATAGTTATTTTGGATCATTTACAGTGACTGCCTTTTTAGCTACTGCTTCAGTAATAAACACACTATTTCAATGACTCTTAGAAACAAATCCTGCAGTCCTCACTCAACAAAACTCCTGTTGACTTCAATAAGCTTTCCTGACCAAATTTAGAAAAATGGCTTCAGTATTTGGCTGAAAATAAGTTACCTGAAACATGTATCTTTTTCAAAACATTAATAAAATGTGTTGATTTTATTTATTTTTAAAATAATATCTTTCAATATCTTTGCCAAACCTTCCCAAATGAAGAAAAAACCTCACCACTGCTGGAACTAAATGTCCTTCAGGCATTTGATTTTTCCCAACAATGCCAGGGCCAAAATTCCTTTCTCAAGTGTTTGTGAACTGGAAAAAATGTGTATTCTGGTTTCTGGCACACGCATAAGTTGGCTACTATTCTTCTGCATACTTTAATGGTCATAATAGTTTTCCATTACTTGTTCACTCCTGTTAATAGTGCAGCATCAAGGGATCACAGTAAAAGAAAAGTTGATAAAATTCTGACTCACATGTAGCAAATGGAAAGTTGGATGGGCTTAGCACAGTGAAGGGCTCCTCTTGATGGGTAAAGACATGTTACTGTAATAAACTCAGTCAGTAGTGGTGTGTGGCATTTTTACTACAATGAAGACGTACCCAAAGGGAAGATAAAATTTGACACTTGGATTCTGCTTCAGTTCTGGATGCACCTGTTCCTTGTGAATGGCAGAAGGATATGTGACAGCTGCTTATCTGCTCATTCAGAACTGGAGATAGCTTTGGGCTACATCTGGAGAAACCAGTGCTACAGAGAAGCAGAGAAAGAGGTGGGCTAAATTAAGGGATGAGAATATTTTTCTGAGTCTGATATCAAAATTATTGACTAGTATTAAACAAAAATGATTTTTTGGTGACTCCTTAGTATTGAAACAGGATACAGATATGCACAATCTGTCATACCCCATATAGTATGATAGTGTGAAGGAATAAGACATAGGTAGAACAGCACAGGAACTTGAAAGATCTTGGCTTTCCAGATCATGGCTTTTTCACCAGTACAGATACCTAATAAAGAGTTGTTTATTCACAACTGACATTTTTATCCCTGTTGTATGAAAAACAAAATATGCTAAAAATAGAGTGCAGGGATAGCTTTTTTGGTTAGTTTGCAGAATAACTTCAGAAATTTGGGTTTCTGCTGACTAAACATAACATCTCAGCAACCTAGTCCAGAAAGGGGCTTTTAACACACTCTGGTCACTGGATCACACAAGAACTCTCTGGAAGAAAAAGCTGTGATGAATGCAGCAAGACTTTTTTAAGCACACTTTTTTTTCAGTTCTGCTCTACATACCACTGCTTCTGGTAAATTTCTGCTCTTGTTTTCCTGAGCATGTAGCCTATCTCTCAGCTCAGAGAAAGTTAATCCATCACCTTTCAACCTTTCTCTTCCCCTCCTGCTTTTATAAATCATTGCTCTTTTCCTGACTTTTTTCTTCTAACTGAGATAAAATTTTGCACTGAAATAGCCTTATTGGACTGACTTCTAAAGTTCTGGCTTCCAGAAAGGAAAGACAAATGCAAATGCTACCTTTAAGTTTTTTCCTCCAAGGTATTTCTCATATAGTTAGGAATGAGGGGCTGTGGTGTGAGGAAACAATTATTTAGATGACGATTGCTTGATGATGCTGGAAATCCCAAGATAAATTCCTTCACTTTAAAGTTAGCACAGGCAGTAATGTTCTCTGGTGGGAAGAAATACTCTTCTATCCTCAGTGATTTTTCCACTGTATAGTCAAGTTCCAATGTTAAGGTTGGTGAATTGAGAACCCCAGGGGATTTCAACGTACTTCAAAACTTCCTAATCAAGTCAATGTAACTAGAATAGGATCAACAGACGCATTTTTAAGTGGTTTTCACTTTCTTTTAGTTGTCTTCTGTAATACATCTAAGTTACTTATACCTATTTAAACTTTTATAAATAAATACAGTGTTAAAATTTAGCAATTTTCAACTAAATATAAATGAAAGAGTAGTCTTTTTTTCTATTTTATATCACAAAATTACAGAAGTGTTAGGTCTGGAAGGTACCTCCGGATGCCAGCTAGTCCAACCACCCCTGCCGAGGCAGGGTCACCTAGAACAAGTTACACAGGAATGCATTCAGGTTGGTTTTGAATGTCTCCAGAGAAGGAGACTCCATGACCTCTCTAGGTAGCTGTTCCAGTGTTCTGCCACCTTCAGTGTAAAGAAGTTCTTCCTCATGTTGAGGTGAGTCTGGCACCATCCTCCTGGGACCTGCCTTTGAGATATTTGTGTTCTTTAATGAGTCCCATCTGAGTCTTCTGTTCTCTAGACTAAAAAGGCACAGCTCCTGCAGTCTCTCCTCATAAGAGATGCTCCAGACCACTAATCATCCTTGTGGTCTTCCACTGAACACCCTCCAGTACCATTTTGTCTTTCTTGTACTGAGGAGCCCAGAACTGGACACAGTATTCGAGTTGTGGCCTCATCAGGGCTGAGTAGAGAGGCAGGATCACCTCCCTCAACCTGCTGGTCACACTCTTCACAGTGCATCCCATGATACCATTGGCCCTCCTGGCCACAAACACACTCTGCCAGCTCATAGTCAGCCTGTCATACACCAAGACTGTCAGCTTCTCAGCCGACTTGCTCTCTAGTTGGTCAGCCCCCAACCTGTACTGGTACTTGTGGTTATTCCTCCCCAGCTGCAGGACCCTACACTTGCCCTTTAACCACAATTAGTTTGATTCAAAAAGAATACATATGCACATCCACTATTTGGATACTAATACAATACCATTTCAAATGTACTAAAATGCCATTGATGTTGGTTCCCAGTGCAGGATTTCAGCATACAGTTTGAGGGTCACACACTGATCTAAAGATTTTAAATGTATTCAAACGTGTCTGATATTGAAATCTTTAACCAGCTATCGTAAGTAGCTGTAGCACTAGTAAGTTATATTACCAAACACCAGCCCATCTAGCACAATTCCGTCGGAGGTCACATAGCAAGAATCTCACCCCACACCAAATATTTTTCATTGAAACTGGCATTGTTGACTTGTTTGTGACAATGCATTTTTCTTTCTTGTGTTGCAGCTACTATGGAAGGATTCTTCTGTGCTGTATGATAAGGCAAGCCATGTTTTTTCATTATGATCAGAACCATGATTCTTGATAGAGCTACCATTTCCCAAACAAACAATTGACTTAGGAGGTAAGAAGGCCACTGCCGTATTTATTTTGATAAGCAGCTGTAGTGGGTTTCTGTGGCTGGGTTTTGGTAGCAGGGGGATGCTACAGGGGAGGCTTCTGTTAGAAGCTGTTAGAAGCTTCCCCGGCCTGTAGAGCCAATACCAGTCCAGGATGGACTTCCTGCTGCTGGCCAAAGCCGAGCCAATTGTGAGCAATCATGACGACTCTGTGGGAGGGACCCCACGGGAGCAGGGGAAGGACTCCTCTCCTGAGCAGCGGCAGAAACAACAACTGACCATAACCCCCATTCCCTGTACCCCCCGCGTCGCTGGGGGTGAGGAGGGAGAACATGGAAGGAAGGAGAGGTGGGGGTAAGGTGTTTTTAAGATTGTTTTATTTCTCACTCTTTGGCTTTTATCCTGTTAGTAATAAATTTAAGGACTATCCCCACTTTGAGTCTGTTTTGCCCATGAAGATAATCAGTAAGCGACCTCTCCCCGCTCTTATCTCAGCACATGAGTGTTTAGCTGTTTGTTTTTATTCTCTCCTCTCTCCAGTTGCAGAGGGAGAGTGAGAGCGGCTTTAGTGGGTACCTGACATCCAGCCAGAGTTAACCCACTACAGCAGCAAGGACCCACAGACATATTTAGGACATGGGGTAGACACCTGCTAGGTAGGCTGAGAGCCAGGATGATTTCTCCTATCAAGGAGGTTCTCCAGCCCTTTCTCAGCTCTCTATAGATAAAATGTTGGCTCTGTTAAAGTCAGCACGAGATTGGCCTTTAATTTGAGCAAGTCCGGGATTTCACATCATAAACATGAAACTCATTTTATAGTCTCTTCCAGGCAGCACCATGGCAAGAAGGAAGTGTTGTTTTGCTTCCATCTGAGCTTTTCCTTGTACTTGACATGAAATGTGAAGCAGTATATCTGAGAGCACATGTGCCAGACACCAAACATTCATCTTCATAATGCTACTGAGAACCTATTTGCCTTCTGTGTTTTAGGTAGAAATATATGAAACATTTTAATCAAGACTGGCCAATTGGATTGAGTGTCTTGAATGTTCCCCAAGGTCTGCAAGTATTTGAAAGTTCTTTCTTTAACTTTTGTATTTAATTTTGCTGTGCTATCTCCTGTTTATGTCCAGAAGCAAGGGACTGATACCTTACATGAAACATGGCTCCTGTGTAGGCCTTAGCCTCAGTAGAACAAAATTCCAAAAATATATCTAGAACCAAGACATTTAGAGATTGCATTTGCAGATTACATCAGCATCTCAACTTTTGGATACTGATTATCTCAAGCAAATCTCTGCATCTCTGAAGACTTGTCTACCACCTTTTTATTTCAACTGTGATGCTTACCAGGGGCTTTGAAGAGATTGGAATTTTAATCTGGACTGAAAGTACTTCCTGTGTCTTTGGAGCTGGTATCTCAGTGTAGCAACAATCTGAAAGGACTTTCATATAAATTGAAATAGAATTAGCTATTGTGGTTCAGCATCTGTCAGATGTCCTATGCCTGAGGTCATTGGCTTAGACCTTGACAACACTGATAAGATTAACATGTCATTCCTGGTGTTGAGTTGAAAATGTCTGGATTTGGCTTCTACTGGGAGTAGCTCCAAGGATAGGAAGAAAAACAGCTTATAAATTCTTTAGAGTTCCTTGGAGCCAAGAGCCATATTTCGGCTGGCTTTGCAAGCTGTATTATTTAAAGGGTACTTGGAGACACAAGGATAATTGAAGAGTAAAATAAGGGGAGAAAAATACTGGAAAGTTACTTCTCTTATAGAATAACTGATAAAAACTATATTCATCATTTTCTCCAGTACTTTCTCATCACTAGTAACCATTCTGACTTTGCTGCAGGGATAAGCATTCTTCAGGCAGATCACTTATTGACTCAACTATGTTTACCAGTCTGTTTATCGCTCATTTCCTTGGAAAATGTTTGTGAAAACTGGGCAATTGTATTTTACTAAGATTTACTGGGTTTTGGCCAATAAATTCCATTAACTCATTATCTTTTAAAATGTCCAAACTGAAGCACTTTTTGTTCCTTAGTGAATGGAAACATATAAAGCCACTATGATTTTGCAGAACCATCATGGAGGAATCTGTCAGATCTTGTTACTCTCGTAGCTGATAAAGATCTAATGAAAGTGATGGGGTTCTGAGAAGATATTCCACAAGCTACAGAGAAGTTTAGGTTTTAATTTTATTGGTTTTATCATCCATCTGATAGAATCAAATAGAATCCCAAGTCAAGGATTCTTCTGTCTTTTGAGATCACAAAACCAAACATGACAGAAATCTTATTGGTGTGACTTTGATAGACTCCTTCATAAGTGACTAGTGCCACTGGTCTAGTGGATTATCTTTGTAACATCTGTAGTTGGATATTAATGGACTTCAGGGCAAATAGAATCTCTGGATCCTATAAAATTAACCCTCTAAAATCTTTGCCAGCAAGCAATTAAACTAAATGAATAAAGGTATCAACAGCACAAATCAACAAAGCTTGTAAATGCGAATGTTAATTGCAGGCTTTATATACTTCATCTGCATATTCGTTTGTCAGAGTTAAATATATTTGCAAATAAGTATATCTGCAATGAGATAAGCTTTACAGCCTCCTGCATAACAGATGCCATTATACTTCACCTGCTGAGCAAATAACTTACCTTATACATGAAGGAGATTGGTTTTGGTGCACTGTAAGCAGCTGGTCTCCAGCCTGTGGTATTCACTCTGCTGATTGAAGGTACTTAGGATCAGCTCTCTGCAAGAATTACGCTATTTTCATGTTCATTCAGAGAAATCTGGTAATAATTATTTTGCTGTCTTTGAAGTTAGTTTCAAATTTTTTTAGCTGGTGGCTAACTTCCAGGTATTTAACATGCCTTGAGAAATTAGTGGAGTTTCCTCCAGTAGCTGCATATTATTGCAGGTGAAATTTAAATGAAGAATACTGCAGTTGGAAGACACTGAAACCTGCACAATGAACTTGGAAAGACTAGTAGCAGGGAGCTCTTTGAAAATGTGATTATAGCTCAGATTCTCTGAAGGTTTAGCTTGTCAAGAAAAAGGAGCTGATGAAAACAAGGAGTCTTGAAGTTTAATTCTTCTTGTGGTCTTTTCAGGTCAAGGGCTAAATTTAACTACAGGCAGAAGTAAGACTCAACATAATCAGTTAAAATGATAGTAGTCTCAAATAGAGAGACTACTCAATCTCTCAAATCTCACAATAGTTAGAGAAAACCAGAGTAATGTAGAAGAGCTTTTTTTCCCCCTGGCATTTTCATATGCCTAGAGGAAACCTAATGAGAGTCTTGACTAAAGAATTAAGAGTGGCCGAGCTGTGAAAACATTGCTTTGAAATTATGATCGAATAGCAACTTTTCACTCTGTGCACACTGATCTGCAGAGCTGGAGATGTGGGAAGCCAGAGCCAGGAAATGCATTAGTAATCAAGCCGAATACTGGCTGTAGCTAAGCAGTTCACAGCAGAGCTGAAGGCCGCAGGATTTAAAAATTAGCTATAGTTACTCTTTTGCATAAATGAGACTAGCTAGGGATAAACAGTAATGATAACATCTTGCTGTGCTTGCACTGAAGTTACAGCAGAGTTGCACTGATGTAATCGTGACAAAAAATTAGTCTTGTAAATTTGGTATTTTTAGGTGGTAATTCTGATCCAGACTTTGGAAAATCTGTGCCATGTTCTGCTGAAAAGAACTCATATTTTCATACATTCAAAAAGTATTCATGCTTGGGTACTAATTAAGAATGTCTGAATCAGGCTGTTGCCCCTTTCTTTGACACTTGATATTTTTCCTGAAAGCAGCAATAAATTTAATCATTGAACTGTTACAGACCAAAAGACGTACCAATAGACCTTCCTGCAAAAGGAACTTAAAAATATTCAAGTTTTTTGAATTTTTTATTTTAACTGAGAGGTGAGAGTAATATACATGCGTAAGTATATGGTTCTACACGTCTTTGGTTTTCTTAATCACTTCCTTTTTTTCTGCTACAGAACTTTGAAAGAGACAGAGCTAGACAGACTTTTGATCTTGCTCAAAATGGCTAGTTAATGCCTTTATCTTCCTAAGGGTTTCCTTCTGTGAGCAGTAGTTAGGGACTTGGACTGGTATGATGACAGATGCTATTCAGGTTGTCTTCTACCTATTTTAAGAATATTCTGTGATGACAAATTGCATTCTGACTCCCAGGCCTCCAGTTTCATCACCCAGTCACCAGATGTGTTTTGGATGGGAAAGTTTGGCTCTTGACACTTAATTCCTTTCTGGCAATATTTCCAAAGGAAAAAAAATGTTGAAAGCTTGAATATTAGTGTGAAAACAAAACACATCCCTGCAGACAGCTCTATTATCTGTGTTTCAGGTTCCCTAAATAAGTATTTCTAAAAACTTGCACAGTATTTAAGATTTGTCAGAGCAGTAGATTAAAAGGGGTTTTCTAGTCAGTGTGATTATTGTTTTTTATGTGTTTTTTTTATCAGGAGTGCCTAAGGACTAAGTATTGCTTACTTCTCTCTGGGTACATATGTATACAAAATTTAAAAGAAGTGGTAAAAAATAATCAAAATTTTTTGTATTGTGGAGCCAGCAGATATAGATCTTTGGCTCAAAAGGCTTCAATTTCATCTTTCAGTGAGAATTTTTGAGGTTTTCTGAAAAAAAAACCCTAGTTGGAAGCTGCTGTTCTAAACACGGGACACAGGAAGTCTAATGCGAACATTGGAGTTTGCATCCACTCTGTGAACCAGCAGTACCTGCTCTAGCCTTTAAAAATGTTACATCACTGTAGGTTGAGTTAAAGGTATTGTGGGAGCTGAGTGGGAGTCAGTACTGAAATAGTTATGATTTTACATAAATGGAAAACTCTCTAGACAGAACTTTGAGTCTGCAGGAAACTGAAATTACTATGAGAAGAGTTTTCTCACAGGAATTAGGATAAAGATGTTTACAGGCTTTTCCATGTGTTATGACATTTTTAGTCCATAACAAATTTATTTTTACTGAGAATATTTAGATGCACTTACAGATAAATAATGGATTATATTCCTCTTGGAATGTGTGTTTGTGTGCTTTAAGCATTATCTTGAGTTTATTCAAGAAAAAATAGAGAGCAGAGGATAATTTATTAGCAATATGCTAAGAGAAGGAAATATGAATAATAACAGAAGTGGAGTATGTCTTAGACAGGACAGTTTGTAGACCATATCCAGCTAAAAAATACCAAATGCTTATGCACGAGATATTAGGACACTAATTTCCTAGGTCCTTGTGCAGACCCTTGATCTTATGTTAAAAAGTAGTTATAGGTAATATTGCTGGTTGGTCACTGTCAAATTAATGGTTGACTGAAGGATAGTTTCTTTTCATATCTATTTTGTGGTTCTGCAGTAATGACAACAGAGGATGAATTTTGAAAGAATATAAATGGATCTAGACTTGACTAAACCAGAGAATTTCTGGAGAAGAAACAGAAAATCTGCACGCCCTAGTATTTTAAATTAACCAGGTCTTGGTGGATCATTTACGTATCTCTGTTTACTCTTTACAGGTTCCCATAGGTGTATGCCACATAGATCGTATTTGCAACTCCTCGGGGGTATCTATGTAATCTCAGAAAATGGAGTAAATGGAGGTGTTAATTTTCTGTTGGTGAAGGGAGGAATAATTTGGTATTATAAAAGGAATCATGATGTATCCTGAGTTTGAGCAGTTTTGCTGTGTGCAACATGAAATGATTGTTACTGCTTATTGTATGGGAACCATGCTCATCATCGCGAAGATTTCTTTCTCAAACTCTTTTGAAGTACACGCAATTTCTGTAAGACGTGTTTTCTGCTTCCAGAAATATGTTTTATATGCTTTTTGAATATCCAATTGCATCTGTTTTTACCTAAACATACATCAAAAGGACCTATGCCACTGATGACTAGTGGGATTTTTCTGTACTGCATGGAAAGAAGAATGGCCTACTTCCTTCCTGAGTGCTGTTTTCTGACCCTGAATTTCACCAAATAAACACATTATTACCAAGTTGCCTTTGAAAATGCCTAACTTCTACTAAGGCAATTTACAGGAATTCCTATGTTAATCTTTAAAATTGACATGCTTCCATCTGTTCCATTTCAATTACATTATTGAATGCATTTTATTTATTGAATGCAGCTATTCACAAACACCCCCTCCTCTCTCCATCCTGTAGATTCTCCTTATTTTTTATGAATGAACAAAACTTAGAGTATCCTACTCCAAGTTGACCTCTGTAACTAAGAGAAAAACCCCCCTTCCCTTTTTTATCTTTTAGAACATTAAAAAGCTTTAAGAAGCAAACATTTCTGCTAGTTCATAATACTTTTATTCCTATGTTACTGCTGGAAATCAGAGTGGTTATAACTTTTTAATCTAATTATTCATGACTAGAAAGTTAATAAAACATGGAATTTTCTTGAGCAATTCACAATGGCAGATTTCAGGATAAAGAAGCATGCTTCTCCCTTGTGAGGTCTCCAGAGAAAGTGCAGCTGTCCTCTGTGTGACTGAACCTGATCCATAAGTCTTCTCTTTAGTTTGCTTTGACATGAAACTATGCTGGTTCTTGCCTAAATAAGGATTTCAGGGAGTGAAAGCTTGCCCTGCACTGAAAATGGAGTTAGATGGGTCTAATATTTAGACTTAACTTTTTACCTTTGCAAAATGTTGTTGTCATAAGAAAAAATAGTTACTTATTTTTGGGTGTGAAACTTGTCTGTGTCAGTCTAATCCAGAACAGCCTCAGCCATGTGTCTGTATTTTGGTCTGACTTGCTCAAGAAGCCTCGGCACACGACACAAAGCTCCTCAGTCTCTGGGCTGAGTAACAGCTATACGATACTCCCAGACATACCTTTCCTAGCCACATGACATACTGCCATTCCAAGTACTGAAAGTCTGTATATTTCTCTTTCCTGTTATTATAAATTCCATGTAAAAACTAAACTCCAGAAACACAGTGGGGTATTTGCTAGAGACTTGAACCCAAGAGAGAGTGCTTTTCTGGGATCTCTTCTGTATGTTTGGACCTCTCCACACACTCCAGTGGCCCTCAGGGGATGTGTGGAGACCTACGCTCAAAATGGGGGTACAAGGAAGAGAAATGTTTTTATGGGCATAAGAGGTAGTGACCTGAGGTGGCCCCTGTAAATCGACAAAAATGTGCAAAAGGTTTTGGTTGCACAAGTAGAGAGAGAGCTTGAGTAACCTAGAAAAGAAATGGGAAAACGAAAGTGTGAGACGGAGGACAGCAGGGACAATGTGAGGAGAGTGGGAGAGGAAAAGCCCTAAATGGGAGCTTGGGCAACAGGCTCCAAGAATGAGAGATGCTACGGAAAGAAGAAAAGAGGGTGTGTGTAAAATTACAGAATCACTGATTCACATAGAATCAGAGAATGGTTGAGGTTGAATAGGACCACTGTGTAACATCCAGTCCAATCCCCCTGCTAAGGCAGTGTCACCCAGAGCAGCTTTGACAGGGTCATGTCCAGGCAGGTGTTGAATGTCTCTAGAGAAGGAGTCTCCACAATATCTCCAAGCAGCCTATTCTAGTGCTCTGTCACCCTTGCAGAAAAGAAATTTTCCTCATATCAGATGGAACATGCTGTGTTTCAGTTTGTGCCTGTTACCATTTGTCCTGTTGCTGGACTATTTAGAAATGTGTGTCTAAAAGGCAACTTTTGTTATTGTTTATCTTATATATCAGTTTTTAAATTTTGATTAAGCAATATTTGGGGTGAGCTTTGGCCCGACTCCCCCAGGGTGAAGTTCTCCATTTGATTGACTTGAGGAAGGAAAATTAACTTCAAGGGTGCAATGGTCACTGTCCATTCATACTTGCTTTAGTTGTACTTAACTGTATCTGAGGCAAAAGAAACTAGGAGTTATTATATAGGAGAGAGGAGAAAAGGTGAGATAATAATAATTGAAGGCCTGCAGTACAACTGCTGAATTAGGGTCACAAGTCTGTTTGTGGAAGAACAAGACCAATGGGTGCATAACATAGAGCCAGTGAGGCTTACAGTTAGATACTTAGACACAGAAGAAATAAGGAGTTACAATATCCCAAAGTCCCAATCAACATTCCTGTGTCTGCAGTGCAGAAGTGATCTGAAACTGTAACTGAACTTGAAATGTCAGAGTCCTGTACCAAAACTGTCCTTCTTTAGGACTGAAAAGTCTCCAAAAGAACTTGGATTAGAAGAACCTTGATTTAGAAGAAAGACAAATTGACTGAGATCATCCTTTTGTAATGCAGCTGGAACAACTGTCCATCATACTTAGGACTGGGCTGAGAGGGGGAAACTGACAGCAGAGAGAGTAAAGAACTTTTTCCAAAACACTTGAACTACATCTGATGGTATGAAGATGCCTCTCATGAGCTGCAAAGCCAAAAGGATTAGCTTAAATCAACATGGATATAACAATACAACCATTTAGGATCCTGCTCAATCCATCTATTTTTACAAAAGGAAATATTATTTTTTTTTCTTTTCCTTTTCACTAACAGCAGTACTAGCAAGAAAGCTTTTCCATACTAAGAGGAGTTAAACTTAGAGCTAGGGACAAGAGAAAATTGATGCACCTTAGGGACTGTCCTTCCTTTGTTAATGGGAAAAAATTTACATCTATTTCTCTGCAGCTGCTGGCCTAGATATTCTGACCAGAGGTTTTTCTACTTTCAGAATAATGTTACCAGTTCTTATCCACATACTAAATTGATTAGATTGTATGTGAATGCTGACTTTGATATATGGTATGTCAACTGCAAATTTGTTTACAGGAAATTGTATTCCAAACAGTAGCATTAAATGTCACTGAATTTGACAGACAGAAAAACTGTATAGGCTGTTTATGGCATTTGCCCTTCAACAGAGCAGAAGCAACCTCACTGAGAGTGGGATAGGACATCCTTATACAAGTGCACATGTTCCTCTGGGAAACAGACACATTTGCTGTCTGTTGTTTATCTCCCCTTGTCTCCGTGAACAGAGATATTGCACACAGTTTCTTCATGAGCTGGGTTCATTAGACACTATTGAAACTATACATCCATATAGGCACTACAGAATGCATACAACTACCCTGACAGGTGTGCAAATCGGCAACCCACCAAGTTTGTAGAGCTTATTCTTCCAGGGTCTTACACGTGTGAAAAGTTTAAGAGAATGGATATGTTGTTTCTCTCCTCTCCAAAAAGGATGTAGGAAATTAATTTCAGTTTCCAAATACAATAGGCTTTGAAGGTATTTCATTAGAATGTAGGCATTTGATTTTATTCCTTCAAAGTCCAATTAAGAACCAACATTTTTTTATTAACCTGTAGCACCAGAAAAATGTTTTTCGTGCCTTTAGATTTTACTAAGGGTGAGTTATGCTGTGATCTCTGATTTGTAACTGACTGGTTTCTGACAGACCAAGCAGTGCATGTTCGTTATTACAGACACCAAACTATCTTGTGCCAACAGATTTATCTGAACATGCAGTGTGGGGGGCCCCAGATGGTTCTGGGGTCTCTGAATAGCTGAAAGGTTGAAGGTAGAACGTCTACGCCTGGTCAGGTAGTAGCCATGGACGGAAAAGGCTGGGACACAGAATGGGTTTCCTGGCAAGAATGCTGAGTAAGGGTTATTAGACATGCGTGGATGAATGTCCAATGGTGAGATGTTTATATTACCAGCAAACCAAATGTACATGTACATGTGTTACTGAACGTAGCATATAAGTAGTCGCAATGCTTGTAATAAAAAGTTCATGATCTCCGAATATTGAAGCCTTGTCGCTCCCACTCCTACCGCGACAACGCAGTCTCTTCTGTCATCCTTTTTTCTGCTCTTCTTTTTTACCAACACATCTCTATAAATATTTTGGTAAACCAGTCAGATCTTCTTTGACTCTTTTCAAGGGATAAGATTATTTCAACCATTACTATGCTTCATATCATGGGCATTCCGCAACCTCAGCTACTGTGAGGACAGACAGTGAAGTTCCCTGGATTTGGCCATACTTTTTCTGTAAGAACAACTCCACTGACTGACTCATGGGTAAAAGAGTTTTCATCACAGTAAGAGATGTTGAATGGACTCATAAGAAGGAATACAAAGCCACTGATCCTGTGTTATCACACCTCCTGGCATGCAGTGGAGTCAGGATTCGGAACTGGTGAGCTCCAAGCACTTTACTGCAGGAATACACTTACACCAGCACAGAAAAAGAATCCTGATTCACCACACTGTCTTTGGAGTGACACATGCTACTGTATCATCTACTACCAAAGCACTATCAGGGCACACAAACTCTTCACTGAAGGATTGTCATGGGGACACTCTTACTGAGTGACAGTCTTACTGCACACAACAGACCACCAAATAATTTCATTATTACCTCTAATGGCATGTGATTGTGCATACAGACCACTCTCGTTATTGAGAAGTGGGGATGGCAAGTTACCTTTCTTCAGTTGCTTATTCTGTGCAATAAAATTTGGTCTTTGATTAAGAAACATCCCAGAAAGAAACAAATGCATTGTAAAAAAGATCAGTGGAACTTACTGCAGAGAAAGTTCTCTCCCATGTCCCAAGCAAGGAAACTGAAAAATATTATATTTATTGTAATTACTAAGTTCTATCTGAATCTTAATGAAGTATATTCAAGATTTTTTGTATGAGCACAGCTTTTCAAGAAGATTTTTCTACGAAAGGTGGCCCTGAGCCTGGACCTGACTATCCTAAGCTCTATGAGGAAAGGGAGAGGGTGGGGTAATGATCTAAAACTAGATGCATGGCCACACTTTTCAAATGACCTCTGTCTCTGGAAAGATAACTGAATGCCTCTAAACTTTGAAATGTTGCTGCTGTAAACCTAGACCTGCCTTCTGCTTTTGTGACTTTGATTTTTTACTTTTACTTTTCAGTCCTGACTCTCTGTTACACTGTCTGTGAAATGTAAAAGGGCCTTCAATTTTAGTTTCAACGGTGTTACTGATGGCTCATTCTTTGTTAAAAGCACGCATCATCGTGGAAGCAAACTTGAGCAAAGGTTTTGTTCAAAAGGATAAGTTCATGCAGCAGATACAGCATCTGCTGTTACTAGTCACAATTTCCTCTAGCTCTAGGAAGCAGACTGCAGTTGCAAGACCTGAATTGCTATAACTTGGGACAATTCCATAAACTTAAGTGGTGCTGCTTTGATTTATAGCAATAGGGACCTTGTCCTCATGCAGGGGAATAACATAATATCTCCTGTATATACTATATTTTCCTGCATATAACACTTTTGATTACCCAGTGTTCATTATTATTGAGAAGGGGTGGTAATACAAAATCACAGCTTCAAAGGAGGCTGGGGCTATTTTGCCAAGAACAACACCATATACCAGCTTTTATTTCAGGATGAAGTCTGTTAAGTATCTAGCAGATTTGTTTTTCATCAAAATAGAGTTAATGTATGTGGCCCTATAAAGGCTACATGCTTTCTGAAAAGGGCTCTTTTGGGATCAAATTGCATTCATTGCAGAACTTGATATGGAGATGGTGAGGCTTATTAAAAAGCTTTATGGCAGGTAGTCAATGCCACTACTACCACAAATCTACAAAATTTTTCCAAATTACAAATGCAGACATATTTTGGTTTTTTCTGAGCAAAAACAAGTGATGGTGTAGGAAACTATAAGCTAAGAAAAGAAGGAAATGGGATGTGTTTCTCCACAAGTCCTGTTAACTTGCAATAATATATTTGAGTATCACAGTAAAAATCATTGACATGCCAGACCAAAACATAAAAGATAGTATTAGGCATAGGCCCTCCAGTTTCAAAAAAGGATTTAGATTTCAGTGACCTAACTCTGTAGGTGATTGACAACTTTTTTTGACCAAGTTCTGCTTTAAGAATTGTCAAGTTGTCTTGGGTTTGGTTTTTTTTTAACTTACAGTACTTTATTATAATTAATCTGACATTCTTAGTGGTGTACTTAATCACAATACATTTTAGGAAATATAAAAGCTTAGGCACTGGAATTGGAATTTAATAAGAATCCAATCATTAAATTCATAGCTGTGATTTCCAAGTCTTCACTTAGTCACTGCTTATATAGTTCTTAAACTATCTGTGTAATTTCCTAAATCCTCAGGTAAAAAAAAAAAAAAAGCTTCTGGACATGGACAGAAGCATTTCAGTTTTGGTTTGTCTGAGCATTTTAGTATCTATCACAAACATATTGAGAGACTAGTAATTCCATACTGAAGTTGCTATAATGAGATGATTTTTGTTTCACTTGCTAGGAAGGACTTCAGCTGCAAACTGAAGGCTATAAAAATTACAAAAACATACTTTTGGTAGCCTCACCTGCAATTTTAGGGCTTTCTAAATGTTTTGGAAGAAGTTGTCAATACAGAGAATTATTGACTTATAATTCTTCTGCAACTTCTGAGGTTTCTTAGAGTTATCATGTTAATTCTTTAAGGAGCTTCCAAATCTGGTAGTCCAATAAAGGTGAGTCTGCCACAACTCCATGTTTCCAGGTCCATCCAGTAGTAAGACTGAACATGTATTCACAATAGAAACACAAACAAGTATACAAATATACAGATATATGTGGCTGGTCATACAGATCAACAGAGACAGTGTAGTGAAATGGTGATGGAGGGTTGCAGATGGGTGGCTTGCTGTGGATGATGTATATTACAGCTGCCATTAGTTCAGAGAGGATCTCTAGGACAATAATATGGTATCAGGAAATCCAAAATAACATTCAAAATTGTGTTTTCCTATGCATGTAAATTTAAATTTTATTTCTGAAATGCTGATCAGTGAGATATATCTTTATTTTTACCTTGGACCTGCTGTTGCAGTATGGAAGTAAGAGATAATAACTTTCATTAAGTGTCTGCTGCAAGCTGTGAAAACTGAACACTCAGCCCATGGGTGACAACAATAGCTTCTACCACCTGAAACTATCGTTTAGAGTTCAAGTAGGTTTTTTTGCTTAAGAATGTCTTCCATGTTCCAGTGATAGTGTTGGCACACATTGCTGAGACCTAAGAAGATAGGGAGTACAGTTTATTTTATTTTATTAGCTATGGGAACCTGCATGTTGAGGATAGTTTTCTGAAACAGCCTTTGGACACAACTGACGCAGGACTGTAAGATTCTAATCCAAGCTCTGCCACCAAGTCACTGCATGGCCATAGTCATGCCACAGCTACTTTGGGACAGACACTGCTTTGATGGACTCAAGCTACTAGAAATCCAGAATGACAAAAACACACTATTGCAGCAGTCCAGTCAACCCTTGGTCTATTGACATGTGACAGGATGCACCTATCTCAGAGGGGAAAATAGCACAGGAACTAATGGAGCTCATTGACAGAGCTTTAAACTGGCTTGGAAGAGGGAAGGGGACAAAACCAGGCTTGCCAGTGATGAGCGATTGGATGGAGTGCCAAAACTTGAGAAAACAAGCACGAATGTCATCCCTCAGTCTACCTCAGGAGGCATTGCCTACAGTGTACCACACCTGAAATGTTTCTATACAAATGCACAAAGCATGAGGAACAAACAAGAGCAGCTCGAACCTTTGGCCCAGTCCCAGAGATTTGATATCACTGGCATAAGTGAAGCCTGGTGTGATGAGAGCTGTGACTGGAGTGCCCTTTTGGACTCTTACAGGCTCTTCAGTAGGGATAGGCTGGACAGAAAAGGTGGAGTGACACTATATGTAATAGCCAGAATACATGGAGCTCATAGTCAACAATGGCACAGTTGAGAGCCTCTGTCTAAGAATCAAGGGGCAAACAAATGTTGTAGATGTCATCATGGGAGTCTGGTATAGACCTCTCAGCCAGGACAATGATGCTGACAAATTATTCTTTGAGGAACTAAGGGATGCTCCCAAGTCAACTGTCCTTTTCCTTATGGGGGACTTCAACTTGCCAGAAAGTAATTGGGAGCACCACACAGATGGTAGCCAGAAGATTCCTAAAATACCTGGATGACAAATTTATGGAACAGTCCTAAGGGAGCCAACTCAGAAAGATGCGCTCCTTGATCTGCTGCTTGTGAACATAGTGGATCTTGTGAGTGAATTGGAGATTGGTGGGCATTGTGGTCACAGTGACAATGGAGTGACTGAGTTTAAAATTTCTGTTGGGAGAATGAAAAGTGCCACCAAATCCTCAACTCTGGACATGAGGAGAGAAGAGACTTCAGGCTGCTCAGGGAATTAGTAAGTAAAGTACCCTAGAAAAATGTTTTTACAGGTCCTGTGGTCCATCAGTGCTTTTTAAACATCACCTCCTAAGGCTATAAGAGCAGGCAATTTCCAAATGTTGAAAGTCAAGCAGGTGAGGCAGAAGACCAGCTTGGCTGACCAGGGATCTTCGCTTGGAAATAAGGCCAAAAAGGAAGGTATATGCCCAGTGGAAGCAAGGCCAAGTGACATGGGAAGAATACAGAGATTCTGCTTGGTACTGGAGGGAGAAAATTTGTGTGGCCAAAGCTCAGCTGGAATTGAAGCTGCCAGAAATGTGGGGGACAATAAAAAGAGTTTTTTCAAATACATTAGTGGCAATAGGCAGTGTAGAAATATCATCAGGCCATTGCAGGGTGAGGATGGTCACCTCACAAACAGGGATACAGACAAGGCAGAGGAATTTAATACTTTCTTTGCCTCTGTCTTCAACACAAGTGACGGACCAAGGGTGTCTCAGTGCCCTGAGCTGGAGGACCATGACTGCGAGAAGGATCAACTCCCAATCCACCCTGAAATTATCTGTGACCTGCTGCTCCAGCTGGATCCCCACAAATCTATGGGACCTGATGGGACTCATCTCAGAATCCTCAAAAAGCTGCTGATGTCATTGCAAAACCTCTCTTGATGATTTTTGAGTGGTCTTGG
This sequence comes from Pseudotriccus pelzelni, assembly GCA_035584735.1. Classification (NCBI taxonomy): domain Eukaryota; kingdom Metazoa; phylum Chordata; class Aves; order Passeriformes; family Tyrannidae; genus Pseudotriccus; species Pseudotriccus pelzelni. Next base: position 31,756,792 of record JAWMRA010000161.1, on the reverse strand, counting down.
GAATCCAGAGTGATCCCAGCTAACTGGAATCTGGTGGATGTTGTCCCCATTTTCAAGAAGGGTAAGAAGGAGAACCCCAAAAACTACAGGCCTGTCAGTCTCACTTCAGTGCTCAGTAAAGTTATAGAGATTATTCTGGGAAGTATTGAAAAACACCTGAAGGACAACACAGTCATTGGTCAGAGTCAGAGCGGCCTTCTGAGAGGAAAGTCTTGCTTATCCAACCTGATTTCTTGTCATGACAAGGTAAACCACATACTGAATCAAGGGAAGCCAGTTAATGTCAACCTTTTTGGATTTCAGTAAGGCTTTCGATACTGTCTCTCACAGGATCCTTCTGGGAAAAAATTGTCCAATCTGCAGCTGGATAAAAACATCTTGTGGTGGGCGAACAACTGGCTCATGAATCGAGCACAGAGGGTAACAGTGAATGGGGTAACATCAGACAGGTGACCTGTCACTAGTGGGGTTCCACAGGGCTTCATCTTAGGGCCTGTGCTCTTCAACATCCTCATAAATGACTTGGACACAGAACTGGAAAGGACACTAAGCAAATTTGCAGATGACACAAAACTGGGAGGAGCTGTTGACTCCCTTGAAGGCAGGGAAGCCCTGCAGAGGGACCTCAACAAATTAGAGGGCTGGGCAAACCCCAGTGATAGGAAGGTCAACAAGGGGAAGTGCCAGGTTCTGAACTTGGATGTACATACAGACTAGGGAATGAGATGCTGAAAGGCAGTGCCACAGAAAAGGATCTGGGGTTGATGGCAAATTGAATATGAGTCAGCAGTGCCCTGGCAGCCAGGAGGGCCAAACATGTCCTGGGGGCATCAGGCAAAGCATCATCAACCAGTGGAGGGAGGGGATTGTCCCACTCTGCTCTGCACTGGGGCAGCCTTGAATATTGTGTGCAGTTTTGGGTGCCACAATGTAAAAAAGATATTAAGCTCTTGGAGAGTGTCCAAAGGAGGGCAGTGAGGATGATGAAGGGCCTTGAGGATAAGCCGTATGATGAGTGGCTGAGGTCACTTGGTCTGTTCAGCCTGGAGAAGGGGAGACTGAGGGGAGACCTCATTGCAGCCTACAACTTCCTCGTGAGGCAAAAAGAAGGGGCAGGCACTGATCTTTTCTCTGTGGTGAACAGTGGCAAGACCCAAGGGAATGGACTGAAGTTGTGTCAGGGGAGGTTTAGGTTGGGTGTCATACAAGGATTCTTCACCCAGAGGGTGGTTGGGCACTGGAACAGGCTCCGCAGGGAGGTGGTCTCAGCACCAAGCCTAACAGAGTTCAAGAAGCATTTGAACAAAACTCTCAGGCACATGGTGTGACTCCTGGGGATGGTCCTGTGCAGGGACAGGAGTTGGACTTGATCCTTGTGGGTTTCTTCCAACTCAGCATTTTTTGTGATTCTGTGATTAAAATTGTTGCAGTTCAAGGCCAGCATGGCTAAAAGGCCTGGCTTTGTGCTGGCTCTTGTCCTGTAGGAACAGATGTCTTATCATTGTGATCCTCGAACTTAGATCCCAGTCTTAGGCTCAGTGCTTGCTGAACGAACTCAGGCCTGCCTACATCCAGCAATGCAGAATGGTCCTTCAGACAATATTGTTAACCCACTGACATTGCTTTTTGAAACTTGTGGATCTAAATATTGAGAGTTCAGTGCTGACATATGCAATGCATGTAATGGTTAAACTAAACTGTCTGACCAACCTTTACAGCTTTAAATATATCCAGGAACCTGTTTCTGAATTTTTGGGGCTAGAATCTGTGCTTTACATTATTACATTATATAGCATCTTATATCTACTTTCATACATAAGATACATACAAAGAAATAAAGTCAAGTTTTGAAAATGGTGGTATCGTGACCATAAATTCAGTATTTTGTCTTCCTGTTGGATGATCTAGGACAGCAATCCATATTTCTGTGTGCAGTTTTGGGAAGGAAGCAGGTAAATGAAATACAAAAAAAAAAATAAAATCTCAGTGCACAGGTCATATTAAGCAAAAGAAAAGGATGAGTCCTGAAAAAATTATGTTGGGTTTTATTCTATTATTGATATTACTATGTTAACAGCAAGAAGGTTCTAACTTGACATAGAGTCCAGTTCTATTAGTTCTGTTGTGTGGGAACTCCTACATGGTGGGAGAAAGCCCTTCCATCAAAGGCTTAACAATCTTTACTCCGGAATTTTATTAAGACCCAATGCTTCACACCATTTTTGAGACAGAGAGGCAGCCAGCACTGTGACTGCAAATCCAAACACAGAAAGCTTTATGAATAGGTTCATTGAGACCAGTGCTTCTGAAGGTGCAACATGATGTTGAAAATTTAAACAAAAAAAAAAACAAAACAAAGAGGAAATTTTAAACAACTTACGTGTGTTAAGCAAGGTCCCAGTCCAAAGTTAAGGAGGAATAAAAGGTGAGGGTGAAAGGGTAAAAACATGAAAAGCTTTAGAGCAATGAGTAAGGCGATAAGGAAGGAATGAGAAAGGACATAAGAGGGGTGAGGGAGAAAATGAAGTAAGTGGCAAGGGTAAGAGTGACTACATAGTCTGCCTTCAGTTGCATATTAATTTTCTGTGGTGTTTAGCAGACAGGGAATTTTTGATGTCATTTGAATTAGAAAGAAATTATTTGTTCATTCAAAAATAAAAATTCATAATCTCACTACCGTGTCAGCCTCAGAGTTGTTAGAGAGATTACAAATGCATACATCAGTAAGTCAGGGATGGAGATTTCTAAGGACTTTGCAAGGACTTTACTTGTTTTGCAGCATAATGGATGAATGCTAGATCCAGTCATGTAAATGGATAAGATAACTGGGACTATATAGGGAAGCAGAATTAGAGCAGAGGTTTAGGGTTTCAGTTTTGTAGGAATTGTTCCTTTGAACTTTATTGCCATTTGTTAGTGATTTTCTGGATGAAAAACTTATTTTTTGCCCATGGAAAATATTTTTCCATCCTGATTTTTTTTGAAAATATGTTTTTCAGACAGGATCTTAAATATTTGAACTTAATTTCATATCAGTATACATTTGGTTCATGGTTTTAATATTATTCCCCCACAGCTATAGGGAAAGGAAGGATTAGTCAGAGAAGAAGAGAGAAAGACCATGAGCATGCATGTGGCACACATGTAAGAACTTACTTTTTCAAGCTGGACTTTGTGGCAAAAAGGTAGATTTTCTGACAAACACTGTAATCACAGAATTTCCACACGCGCTTGAGCTCTTCTGTGGCTGAAAGTTATCCAAGAGCAAGACAACCATAACTGTCAAGCACTCAAAAGGCAATTGGACAGACAGGCAGCATAGGAGAGAGCTGAAGAAGTTTAGGTAGTTGGCCAAGGGGTGGGCAGAAAGACAGTCTGGCACTCCTCCTGCTTCCTCCTTGATGATTGTGTTAAATGTACTTCTCCAACACCCAGATTTTCCTTTCCTTCTTCCTTTTAACTTTAAAAGTTACCTCACCTTTCCTTCTGTGCCCCATTTTCTCAGACCTAGTATTCCTCCAAGGCAGAGCAGGGGAAGTCAGAAGAGACCAGTGGTACTGTTACCTCCAAGTGGGTAAGAAGAAAAGGAGAATCTATATCATCCAGATTTTCAGGATCATCCTGCTTAATACACAGCTTCTTCAGTATGCCTCTTTCAGTGTAGCCAGGTACTCAGACTCTGTGGAGGAAAATGCATTATTCTTAATGAATAATGAAGTTAAAATATTTCTTTAATTGATGCAGCAAAATGTTTCCAAATTTTCCTTTCCTCAGCTTAAAAAAAAATAAATTAATAAAACAGTATGTATTTAGAAAGTCTTTAACAAAAAGAGATCAATGCCTGCCCCTCACCTTCTCATAGGAGGAACCTGGAGACTACAATGAGGTTTCCCCTCAGTCTCCTCCTGGATGAACCTGAGGTGACCTCAGATGCTCTTCATATGGCCTTCCCTGTAGGCCCTTCACCAGCTCTGTAGCCCTCCTTTGGATGCTTTCTAACAGCTTTATATCCTTCTTCTATTGTGGCTCTCAGAACTGCACAGAGCATTTGAGGTGAGGCCACCCCAGTGCAGAGCAGAGCAGGACAATCCTCTCCCTTGCCAGGTTGGTGATACTTTGCCTGATGCCCCCAGGACACGGTTGGCCCTCCTGGCTGCCAGGGCACTGCTGACTCATATTCAACCTGCCATCAGACAGGATCCTTGAGTCCCTTTCATGACACTGCTGTACGTATATCCCAGGTTGCCCCATCTCAAGTGCAGAATCCAGCATTTTCCCTTGTTCAACTTCCTGTGTTTGGTGATTGCCCAGCTGTCTGATTTGTCAAGATCTCTCTATAGGGCTTCTCTGCCTTTGAGGGAGTGAACAGCTCCTCACAATTTTGTATCATCATCGAACTTACCCAGTACACGTTCAAGTCCTGCTCCAAGTCATTTATGAAGATGTTGAAGAGCACAGGGCCTAGGAGAATTCCTGTGGAATCCCACTAGTGACAGGTAACCAATCTGATGTGAGCCCATTCAGTATTAACCTCTGTGCTTGACTCCTGAGCCAATTGCTCACCCACCACATGATGTGTTTATCCATCTGTGGGCTGGACATTTTGTCCAGAAGGATCCTGTGAGAGACTGTATTGAAAGATAGTAATCACTATACACTATGACCTAAGTAAAGTTTTGGCTTCATTTTAAGGATCTAAAGAGATTCAGTGACACATCGAAACAGATCATCAAGTCATGTGCTTACAAGCTCAGGCTGGAATGTGAAGATGAAGGCATGGGTATTTCTTACTGCTGCCCGGAATAAGTAACTAGTGGAAAAATTAATCACCTTGCCATATACATTGACTTATTTTTCTAAATCAAGGAATAAATCTACATAGGTTAGACCCTAAATAAGCTGTCATCCAGGAATGAAAGAGTCTCCATTGGGATAGGAGACACAGCACAGTTACTATATATCAACACTGGAAAGTGAAATTTCCTTTCTTGGAATTTGATAATGTAAAATTCTTGTGCTTAGCATCCAGGACTGGAAGAGCATTTGTCAGGGAAAGGCATATGGTTTCTCACATACAGCTGAACAGTACTCTATTATAACCATCAGACCACTGGCTAAATGTAGTGAATGTAAAATTTGAAAAGTGCTTATAAGGCTACAGCTGAATAGCCAATTTGGGAATTGAAATTTAGGGTCTAAATTGTTTTTTACCCAGGCACCATATTCTCCTGCTGCTGGAAATGAATGACACCGACTTTTGAGAAATTGCTTGTCTCTAAAGATGAAAAACAAGGCCTTTGGTTTTACAGTGCTTACCAAACCCACAAACATGTCCTGTTCTTCATTTTATCAAGAGTGCCATCTCCTTCTTGAATGATCTACACATTCTGGTTTTTGTTTTGTTAATGCTGGATATTCATAGATAGAAAGTCTTCTTCTAAGTGATGAATTTTTCAAGCAAAATTCTCATTCGCTGCCCAAGCTCATAAGAAAACAAACCTATAAGGATCTCCAGACAGAAGAGATTTAGTGCATGGTTATAACTTCATATACTTAAACATAATGATATACAAATACCATTCACATTGCCTTTTTCACTTTATTTTTAGCTTACTGTATTGTCTTCTAAATCAGTGGAGGTATAATGGGGGGAAAAATTGATTTAAAAATCTAAGATAAACGTAATACTAATCTAGGAGATAGGAAGATGCAAAGGTGTTTAGATAGATGACAACAAAGAGAATAAAGAAGGTGGGTATTGTCAGTGTCAAAATGTATGAGGCAAGTATTAGAAAAGAAAAAAGAAATCTCACAAAATCTGTAAGAAAATCAGAAGCAAAAGTAATGTGATGAGTGAGGCATTCTGTTACAGTCTGTGAAGACTCGTATTCTTAACAGATCCTGAAGTAAGGATCACATTACACGATCTTTTGCAATAGGAATAAAAGACCCTCAGATTCCACACAGACAGATTATATGAGCAAAGTAGCTAAATTAATGAACTGAGGAAAAGCAGTTTGATTAATCTGTAGCTGTTATGACTGTGGTGAGAATTTGATAAAAAGCCAAGAAAAGCAACCATAATAGGAGGCTCCTGTTAAGCTTTCTAGCCAAGTAATGATGTTGAGTTGTAATTTTAATTGGGATTGTGAATGAAAGACAGCAGAAAGTAGCTTTCACATTTAAGAACTGATGAGTATGAAACATTTTCCATATTGTTTATTAAAGTTTATCCATTTTAATTTTCTGTCTGAGTTATTTTTGTTTTGCATACTGTGAACACCTTTTTGAATATTCATTAGACTATTATTTTAAACCTTATTCAAGGAAAGAACAATGTCTGAAAAGCAACTGAGCAGGAAGAAATCTTTTTTTTTTTTGGTGACCAGAGAAATCTAGCTTATCCAAGTTTAAAGTTTGAACAAGTACTCCTAGAGGAAATGCTTTAGCTCTGTAAATAATTAGGTATAATTTTACTTGAAGCTTAGAAACCTAAAAAACTTTTTAAAAAGTGTAGATTCTTTAGGGATTGGTATTTGAATGCCAAAGCCCTCCGTTTAGCCCTTGGTCATATTGAATCATTACTTCTGTGAAATATGTGTATAGTGCAGTCCTGCATGCAGCACATAGTGTCATCCCATATGTCAACCACTAAGATTTGGTTACATTAATTTAACTTCTTTGACCTAAGTAGCCCTGATATAAATCTTTTCAACAGCTTGTTCACCTTTTGCTGCTGAAAGATTCTGTAAAGCCTTATCACTGCTGTCTTTGTACTCTTACCTTAGGAAAGCTGCAGCAACATCAACATCAAGTAGCTAGGAAAACAACTGCATGTGCATTACATGTACTTCTTCAGGTTCAGGTCAGCTAATGAGCTGGCTGCTTCCATGTCAACTAAAAACAGTTAATGCTTTCATCAGGTGAACAGTGCTCTGGAGTCTCTTTGAAGGTTGTGCCGCATTCACTGCAGTGGCTGAATGTTGCCCATATAAACACCGCATCTCAGAGATGTTGTTCTGTTTTTCATACAGACTTACTGTTGTTGGGAGGAAGCGTGCCAGTGTTCCAGGTACCAGAGGCCAGACCAATTTACTTTGAATTTGTGGAAAGGAGGGAAGAAAGAAAACACCCCCAAAAAAATCCCAAGGAGTGGTTTTGGAGACCTTAACAAAATAGAAAGCATGAAAAGCTGAGATCACATCTGGGATTTATCACAGTGTTTTGATAAACTTTTGCATGTAGCCAGCACTCTGTCCTGCACTGAGGACTCAGTGAAATTACAGCACATATACTCTCAGTGGAGGTTGTCAGATCAACTTTATGCTTGAGTGTTTTGACTGATTCGTTACTTGCACAGACAAGTGCATTTAGAGAAAGGTGACTTTTCTTCTCAGGAAAGTTAAGCATGAGAAGTATTACTGGGCAGTGTGACCTTAATTAGAAAAATGGAAATTGGTAATCTGTTTCGACCGTAATGTAAAGGTAATTTCTGGATCTTCTTATAGAATAATAGAACCAATTTACTTAATATCAAATTGATGTATTGATGTATTGCCAGTAAAGGAGAGGTCCATAAAAAAGATGCTTTAAAGATTACTTAGTCTCAGGTGACTTGTCTAGTGCCTTTCACAGTGCATGAGCTCTGAGATGCCTAAGCATGGGAATCCATCTCAATTATCCACTTGGAAAAGTCGAGAAGAGTTCTAGTTAATAAACTTCAGAGTATTTCTTATATTACTGTATATTTTGCTATTTATGCAAAAATAGGACAGCTTTGACTTGAAAGCTGCTAACAGCTGCATCCTTAGAATATTCTGTGTTCTGTCAGGCCCTGCCTGCATATCTAATGTATTCATGGGATGGCCTGACTGTCTTTCCCCATAGTCACAATATCTAAAGTAACCTTTTCAACATATGTTCCAGGTCACAGTCCCTGTCATGTGAGTCTATGTTCCTTCTTTACTATTGCTGCATGTTTCCATTTGTCTGTGTTTTAAAATATGCACTTTCCATAAAGTAAGTTGAGAAAAACATGAAGATTACTCTACGTAAGCAGTCTGTTATCTTTACACTTAGCAATTATATAGTCTCTGTATCTTTATTCTTGAATTTTACTGGACATAATTTTGTCTTTTGTTCAGATAATCAATGAAAGATATTTAACAGTATTTTACAAGGATCTATCTCCATTCAGAACCTTCTTAGAAATATTTACACTGGTGGATGAGTACAATCTAAGAACAATTAGTTAATTGTATTTTAACTGATTTTGCATGTACATTGTTGATTCTTAATTCTTCTTAGAAGATAAATATTAAATCAAACCAGTAGTCTCTCACAGTATGTAGTTATAAGTTCTGTCTTATGGAGAGTTATAGAAATGGGATTTACAGTGCTATCATCTTTTATACCTTTAACCTACATGGCTCCTATCATATGTTAAAATGCACTTTTAAGAATGTCACATGTACCAAGCAGAGTTTCCTTTCCAGGGCTTCAGTTCACAAGAAGTTTTTTCTAAAATTAGGTTTTCTGCTTGCTTAGATAAGAATAACTGAGTGAAAAAAACAGTAGCCAACATGGTGATACAGCCATTTAAATTGAAATTTTGGTGACAAGCGTAGGGTACCCTCTAAATTTACCTGCAGTCTTGCTAGTAATGCACATTCCATTATGTGATATTTTGCTTTAGTTCTTAAAAAAAAAAATAAAAAAAATAGAGCACTTCTGAATAAATCGGAAAGATGACAGTCAACCAGCTATTTAGAAAGAAATGAAAAATAGTGTATGTAAACATAAGCTCTTTGTAACTCCAGATACCACAATGTCAGCTGCCTGGTATGTTTCTGGCAAGCCAAGGGTAAGTGACAGAGTACAATGAAATGTTAAATTAGCCTGTAAGGGGTTCCTAAGGACAGAGGATACATTTTATTTAAAGAAAGTAACATTGTGCCTCATGCCAAACTGAAGTAATTTCCTTCCACTTTCTATACTTCCTAGGTTTCCAGATTTATAATTTTTAATGGCATTTGCCAGAGCTCACCTGAAGAAAGCATTACTCAAAGTCTAAAGGAAATATTTTTGCTCAGAATCCAGACCCATAAAGAATAAGTACTGTATGTTAAAGGAAAAAACCCTGTAATTTTACTGCTAATTATGCACATAAGTCGAATAAATAGACCACTGTTGCTGTGTTGAATAGAAAATTCACACATTGCTTCTTACAGCAGTGCACTGGGGCTGCTTTCTCTATCACTAACCTAATTAAGGGATTTCTTACCATGTAAACTTTGTCCTTTTTGCGAAACCAAAGTAGATTGTGTGAAACAGAATATACACATAATCGTACTGACTGGAAGAACTATTAGCTTAAGTATCTGGTTCAGTCAGTTATTCATTCAAGAACTCAGCTATTTCTTGTTAGGAATAAAGGAGCTTTAGTTTGAATGAATTTACTTAAAATGTATAATTCAATTTCAGAAGGATTGTGCAGGTATCACTGATATTAATAAATTATTTCAAGGCCAAAAGGCCCAAAATTTAACCAGCAGGAGCTGGTCTCACAAGAGCGTGTATGAGTGTAAATTTAGTGATACAGTACCTCTTTTAGTCACAACACTATTACGCAGCTTCTGCTTAAAACTGTAGGAGCATAAATTCCCCTGGCACTTACATTTCCACTAATAAAGCATTTTCAGTGGCTCCATCTGCTCAGAGCCCCGTAGGTTCTGGCAGCACTGACTCACGTGGTAGTTACATGGGTCAGGGACTTCAGTCCCTTTGCAGACTGTGACTGTTTATCTTGCACTGAGCCCTTCCCAGCACAGTGGCTTCCCCCGTGCCACCTGGAAGGGATACATGCAGGGATACAGCTTGAGTGTATCAATTCTGCCAAGTAATAAGACAAACACTAGGGAGTGACTTGAGTTCTTTATTTCATGTGTGGTGACATTAACAAAGAGTGGAAACCTTTTGCCGTGCTACAGTATTCAGACTTTCTCGCTCCATCAGCATAAATCCATGCAACGAAAATTGAAAAACCCGAGAAAGAAGCCTGAAACTTTATTAAGTCATCCATCCCTCTCCATGAAAAAGATGGAACTTGATTGAAGCTTGATATTCTTGGGAATGTGTGAGAGTAATGCAACTTCAGTATTAAATAATCACAGAATAATTTTTTCCTAATACTAGACCATTTCATTTATTTATTATTTATATCATTATTAATTTATTAACCCAGAAGCATGACATCTGTCTTTCCTTCTCTTTCAACTTGGATTTACTAGCCAACAAATTCCTCAACTATGTCCTGGTTTCCTGAGTCATATTTACAGGAAAGTACATATGCTCCCATCTATCATCTCTTTTCTGAGTATGCAATGTTATCCAAGAATATCTCACAGCAAATTAGATATCCAGATGAGTCACTGATTTCAACAGTGACCCATATCTGCCTGTTTTATGTGTAAGAACATTTTGTACAGATATTTGACTTGGTTTCATTCATTCTTGAGCTGTGGCTCCTCCTGTTCAGCATATTAAGAACCAAGTAGGTGAACTGCCTGCTGCCTTTGGCTGGAGCTATGGGGCACGTGTCAGTGATGCTGGTCACAGGCAAATCAAGTCACTCTGAAGCAGTTTATGATGCTTGTACCTGACCTCCTGAGTATTTTGAGTGGTGTATATAGCATATAAGGTCTGAAATTCACTTCTATTCCACAAGAAATTTGATTTCACAGGATTTACATGTTCTGGGCTTCTGAGTTCTATAGTCAATTTCCCGGATTTTTAAGGTTACCCCATAAATTCTAAGGTTTTTATAGTGCAAAAAAATCGTTTGTTGTTGTTTCTTAGGGGAATGTGAAGCCTCTGCCCTCAATATCACAGTTCAAAGTTAACATGAAAGCAATAAAAGTTTTTAATGGTACATGAGCTAAGTCAAGTTTCTATGTGACTTCAGATGACTCTAATGCAGAAAGAACTATACCTGGTGGAACGGATTTGCATTCTTGCTTCTTGTCTCGGGTGTGATCAAAGTCTAGTAGTCAAACCAGGCCAAATCTGAAGGTTTTGCACAGTCCATAGATAGTGTTTGACTCCTGTATTTGAAGATGTAGGATCTCAGACAGAAATTATCTATTATGAACTTGCACATTGTTGCTGTTGCTCAGATAGAAGGATGGGAGAAGAATTAGAAGTTTCAATGAACAATTTAATTTCTGCACAATATCCTTGCTAAATCTGCTTCAGCATTGCCTACGTTTCAGTGACATTGGTTTAGCTTCAGGGAACCCTGATAAAAGGCACTTTTATACAGCATAGAAGACATATTATATTTAAAGTACATTTACTCTGAAATTTAGTTACTTTAAATCTACAAAACAACCTTATTTTCCCATCACTGAAACTAATCTTCCTGGAGGGTAGGAGCTTTGATTCCAGCGGTCACATTCCCATTGGCTTTAGAGCTTTGGAATAAGGCTTCTAACCCTTATCATGTTTGCTTTGATACTGAAGTTTTCCTTTATATAGCATTTATTTAATTTCTATATTTATTTAAATAACTTTAAGACAATGCTGGAAGAAAAAAGAGGAGTGGAGCACCTACATGAGTCCAGATTCAATTCCTAAACTACAAACAGGCTTGGGTTATTACAAAATGGAGGAGGAGCATGTTATTATCCTTATTCTACATATTCAAGTTACAGGTAATAGATTATTTGGTGGGCTAAAATGCACTGAATGCTTATATTAATCAAAATTATTAAGCTTATATTTATCATAAACCAGAAACATTAACTATAAACTGACAATTTTAGTCTTCCATTTCACTTTGGTTTTGCTGAAAAAAAAATTTGCTAAATTGTTGTGAGATATTTAAATTAAAAACAGTAGAAAAAAATTTGTGACTAACTTTGTTCATGCATCTCAAAAATAAGATACTAAATTGCCCCTTTTCTTGAAAAAACTTGGTGAAGAAACAGGTCTGACTACCTGCATATTAATATGAATGTATTGTCCATGTGTTCAAAAATTACTAAGTTCTTAAAGTAGGAACTGCAAAGAAGTTTGGGCAAATGATAAACAACTGAGGAAGTGATTTGTTCTGGGGACTTGGGTTAAAAGGGAATTTAAGTAAAGTGGGAGGATGGGAGTTTAATAAATACACTGGCTGTATACACAAATACATCCCCAAATGTATGTCCTCGAAGGGGAAATAATGAGATACTGAAAACTGATGCGTTTTCAACCTTCCCCCTTTCCATTCCAGCAGTTTTGCTTTCTAAGAGGCATGTTTGCACATCTGGTTGGAGGGGAGAGATTAAGCTGAAAGGACACCTCTCCAACCATGACTGGGGGAATCAAAACCAGAATACATTTCAACAACATACTGAATAGATTAGCCATATGTTTTCAGTGAATTGCATTTGTTTTTACAGACAGGAAACAAAAAACTTCTTTTACAGATGAACATTCAGCTCTAGGATTTGAGACTGTAAGTGCAGAAATATCGAGAAATGGCAAAATAGAGGATGTGGTGAATGTGCTTGTTCATCACAGTGCACCTGGCATGTAGACTCAGTATTCATGTTCCTTCTTCAGTCTTCATTAGCTCAACACCTATTTTCCAAGACATCAGACACTGTCCCTCTTCCATTTGACACTGTTATGCATGCTTATAGGAGTGCTGTAGTGGGACTGTGACTCTTTTAACCTAACCTGTTATTGTCTTCAATATGCTGACCCTACATAGTATTTTGGAATGTCTTTATGCTGAAGCATAAACCAATAATTCTTTTTTTTTTTTTTTTTTTTTTTTACTGTTTCTGTCAAGCAGTAATGTTTAGTTAATTTATGGTCAAAATATGGATAAAATTATGAACTTTGTTTTGCACAAAATGCTAGCAAAAGGGGATGGGAAACAGAGAACACAAAAAATGGGCAGAATGCTACTGAAATATGGTTTCAAGGGAAGCCAATGACCATTCTGAGCAGTGAAGGGATGTTTTATACTCTAAATGTGTTCTTACTTTCCATCTCACTAGTTTCCCTTGTGATTCTTTCTATGTGAGCTAATTGGGTCTCACATAAAAGTTTAATATAAACTGGGATATGGAATGTACCTTCCCGTGTGCTCCCTCAATTAAAATACTTTCTTACTCAAAAGAACAAAATTATACATACAGAAAAGGGCATAAAGCTAGATAGGAAGGGCCCAACAGTGAAGCTGTTCCTATTCAAATTCTGGGCAGGTTCTCTTTCAGATCTAGATCTAAACTCCATGGTTCATAGCTTCATATGCAGGTCAGCTGGTGGTGGCCAGCAGGAGAAAAGACAGTATAATGCTAATGAGAAAATGCTCCTAGGAAAACCAGTAAAGCAATCCTGCTGCTGCCACCTTCCCACCTTGTTATGGGAAGGAGTAGGTAATGTAGATGTGACCTTCCCCATTGCCATAGTAGTTGAAGGCACACATTATCCATCATCCTCGGGTCTGTCATGATATTTCAGGTTTACTATTTTGGCTTGAAAATACCAAGTGATGGTGTTTGGTCTTGGAAAAGTCAACATAGTTTTCAATGAATGTCAGAAATTCTTACTGTCTAAAATCACTCCCAATATTAAAACCAACTACTGCCTCTTGGAAGCTAAATCTTATCCAGGATCATGTGGCCTCCTGTGAGTTACAGGTTTTGAAAGAACCACATGCCGGTCAGGGTGGTGCCAAAACTGCAGCCTGAGTTTAGTCTTTGGTTTTCATTTGTGCCCCTGAACCATGAGGACATTGTTTTCTGTAAGAGTCAAGAAAGAAAAAAACTCAAGTTCATTGCTGCAATTTTACTGTTAGCCTGAGGACATGTTGCAACAGAGGCACTGCAACGCCCTGCACCATAGCATTCATTGGAATTATTCTAGGAACTGTAAATGGACTTCTGCCGAATCTTTGTAGGCAGAAATCTATTTGGGGACAAAATATTTAGTATTACTGGCATTTCAATTGTTTAGTAGTCCATTAAACTGCAGGTTAATTATCACCTATTTTCTAATGGACACAGGCATACTTATCATTATTATTGGAAGCTTCTATTAAATTTAACAGTGACTGGAAGTGTCAGAAGATACCTAGGAAAAAATGATGGTAGATATGTAACAGTAATTCCACCCTTATATCATATCTATTTGAAATCTGGAATTATAGTGAGTTTTTTGCAAATTATTTACTGTCATCCTTTAAATAACTTGTAGATGTACTTTAATATTTGCCGTTTTTATATTGTCTGCGAACAGTTTGCAGTTTTCATAAAGCAAGTAATCTAATATGATTTTGGAATAATAGTTGACTTTAGCTTGGTTTCTCATAGTCCATTATTTATGTTTGATGTTTAAAATTCAGACTGTTTTGATTGCATATTCATGAATTTAGACCTATTTTAGTTTTCACTTACAGATGTTAACAAAATAGTCCTAATACGATCTCTTAACCTCCTGACTCCTGGAAAAAATTGGAGTAAGCATTCACTTTACAACATTTCACCTCCAGAAAACTAAGACTTATAGAATCCTCTTAAAATTTTTTTTCCACAGATATTGGATACTTCATGTGTCTTGATTGGTAATTTCTGACCTGTACCAGGATTAGTTCAGATACATTTCCTTTCTGTTTAAAAAATGCATGAACTTGTTACTGAAAAGATTTTTGTAGTTTGCACATTTCTTCTATGAAATAAATCTGTGAAATGATCAGTCACCCACTGTATAGTGCCAAAAGTCTGGCAATCCAGCATTCAACACTTAATGCATACAGAGTCCTTCTGTGCTCCGTAGGTGACAGTGCCTGAGGAGGTGTACTAAGGGAAACAGAAAGCTCCCTTCCTCATCGCTAACGTCTTTGGCTGCAGACACTGCAAGGTAAGATGCCTTAAAATGGTGTGAGACACAGAGTGGCAGTTGTGTATTTTCATGTGAGCTTGTTTATTTTTAAAGCCTGAAGGAAAGGAGGTATAGATTTCCTGTATTCCATAAATACAGCTAGGTCCCTGGATAATACAACCTTGTGGTTCTCCAAGAGGAAATTCCATGTAACTTTATGTGATTATTACACTCTGTCTCTAAGCTTGTTTTCATCATCTCCTGAAAGACTGTTAGGAGAAAAGTGAAAGGTTAAGGAGAAATTAGGGTTTGGTCTAGGATGTACTGAATGCTTCACTATAACCCCTTCCTCCAGAGAAGTTAAGGAAAGAAAAGTTCAGCTTTTCACAGCAGGTGCTTTGCACCTACGAAGATCAGCTCTGTCTGCATCATTTTCCTTCATGCCCTGTGGTCTCCATGAAATGGTGAAAAGAAGTTAAAAAAATTAAAAGATACAGGCCAGTGGAGATATACTGAGATACAGGGGAAAGACCTCCACTGAACACTACGGTGACTGGTTTGGGTGATTCAGCATCAAGCACTCTTTCGTCTAAATAAATATAAACCAGTATTTCAGCAGACGACAACAGGACAAGAATTTACAAGCAGGTCTGCATTTTAGACAGAGGTATCAGTAAATATGCTTAAGGATGGGAACAAAAGAAGATTTGGTGGTTAGTTTTTGAAAATAAGTGAGTTTTAACCTCAATACACTGCCTAAAAGCTAATCTAGGAAAACTAATTCTGTGTTCATAAACTTCCCCTCCAGGTCTGTTTGGAAAAGACACAATATTCTTCATGCCTCATTCTGCCCATGGATTGCGCCTGCAGTTTTTACCTTGCTATTTTTGTTTTGGAGCAGTTGTAAGGACACTACCTGTAGATTATGTTTAGACATAAGGAGAAATTCTCATCCCACCGAAGTCACTGTGTTATAAGTTACTAAATGACCGAATAAATTAAAAGAGCCAATTTATAATTTAAAAAAAAGGTAAAATTTATTAACAAAAGGTAAATAAGCAAAATCCACGCATGGGGCTG
This sequence comes from Pseudotriccus pelzelni, assembly GCA_035584735.1. NCBI lineage: Eukaryota > Metazoa > Chordata > Aves > Passeriformes > Tyrannidae > Pseudotriccus > Pseudotriccus pelzelni. Next base: position 31,740,838 of record JAWMRA010000161.1, on the reverse strand, counting down.
GTTAGCCCCATGGCTAACAGCGCTGATTGTCTTTTTCTCTGGTCTGTTGTACCCTTTCAGCCTCGGTTTATCTCTTCTTATCATCAGCAGCTGTCTGTCTTCTTGACTTCCCGTCAGTCTTTAGATATGTATGTCAGTGAATGTTTATTGAGGTCTAGGTGTTTCTAGGAATCACTTCTTTGAAGGAAGAAACTGTTAAAGAAATGGTTATTGTATAACTATAACTAGTTACTTATAATTTTTTTACGGACAAAATTTAGCCAACCTATTACAACTGGAAGTTCTGCCGTAGAAGTTGGTCCAGAATTTATTGTAAGTGTTTTGACTATCTTAACGTTGGTGCATAGTAAATGAAAAGCATCAACTCTATGTGGTGTGTCTTTTTCCAGCACCGCCATAGAATAATTTGGATGAACCTGCAACAAAATTTTATAGGTACTCTGCATTCAGGTAAATGACACTGAATCTGTTTTGCCTGTCAGATATTTCAGTTGTATCTATAACAACTTTTTGGGTAGCATTTAGCATGCTGCTTTTTTCAAAATAGTAAATAAATTGTGTTTTCCCTTCCAATAAAACATGCAGATTATAGAGTTGTGTCCTTCTGATGAATTTGAATTTATCCAACTGTCCACTGCCAAGATCCTATTGCTATTGCTTGACATTCATGCTAATGCCATCCCTGCAATTCATTTAAACTTGGAATATTACAGTAATGTTGTCTGGACAACAAAATGATTTTCATTTAATTCTTCACTGAAGAATTAAAGGATTTATTTTTCCCTCCAGAACAATAAACTGGCACTACAGATAGATGTTCTGATAGAAGACTCAAATATGTTCACTGTTATCTCTAACAATTGTAGTACTTTTAGAGAGCAGGATGGGAACACCAAGAGGGCACCATTACTCTGGGTTAAAATAAAGCTACAGGGAAGTCATCTGAAAGGTGGTGTGCAGAGGCAATCATACTTTTTTGTTTGTTTCTGTATTAAGGGCCCATTTCTTGCTTTTGAGTATCTTAGATCCAGTATGTAACAGGGGAAAACATAGAAATGTTTGGTAGCAGACTTTCATTTAATCCATAAGCTTTGTATTACTATTGTGTTCAAAGGGAAGCAAAAATGGAGATCAATTACCCAAACTTTTCAAGGATCAGAAAATATAGGGCAGAACAATTGAACTCATTAGGATGAGACAAACTCACCATTTTACGAGTGAATAACTGGGCATATTCAAAATAATAATATATCACAGAACCTCCAAACCCTCAAACAATTAATTATACTAGCCAAATTATACCAGATCTTCTAAAAAACAAGAGATTTAATTCAGGGAAAATCTGGATTTCTTTGAGGAGTTTGACTCCTGTATGCTGTTTAAAGATGGAAAGTGTCTTTTACTTGTCCATTAGACTTTGCAGCATTAGCCAAAACCTCCCTAATAATTTACAAAACAAAAAAAAAAGTAAGATTTTAACACAGGAAGACAAACATTGTCTCTGTTTGCAAGGCAAAAATAGTATGTACTGAAAATACATTTAAATTATATATTATAAAAGAGCTTGTAGCTAGAATTTCACTTCAAAACTTATCTGTACAGAGCACATTATACTTAGGCAAGTGACTTGAAATAAATATACTATGGTTACCATTAGACATTCCCATTTGCCAACAGTTACCACATGAAACATCTGAGATCACAAATGTTTCCCCTGCAATTAGAACAGGACTTACATTTGTGATAGTTTTGTGGTAACCAATGAGAATGTTCTTTGTGTATGATTTCCACAGTACTTGGACAACATATTGGAAAAAACAAAGCAAAAACCAGAACAATGTCTAAGATTTGACTGGAATAAAAGTCACTATATCAAAAACCTAACCTGTACCATCAGCAGATGGCCAACAAAAATACAGAGGTGAAGACACTTTTTATTTTTAGATATTCACTTTAGCTTCTACTTTGCAAAAATAGAAATGAATATATGCGAGCAAGTGAAAATTGGAAAACAAATTTTGAAAAACACTGGTGGAAAAATCATACCCCCTGTAACCCCAACAGATATTTCCAGGAGTCATGTACACTGTGGTAAGTCCCCTCATCAGTAAAAGTGTCTCAAGTAGGTCCAAAAAAAGAAAATACTCAATACTTGCAGAGTGTGCTACCACTACTTCACCACCAGGGAGTGACTATCCCATTGCATTTAGCCACAGTTTTCAGGTGCTTTGAGCAAAGTTTTGAGTCCTTAGTGGATGCATTCATCATGAGAAACAGCTCTTTTCTCTGCATTAATTTCTTTGACTCAAAATATTGCTTTAGGCAATGAGCTGCTCTTTCCAGGTTACGCTCTCTTACGGAAATGAAAAACAGCTCATGTTGTAATGAGAATGGTTTTCTCATGTTTTCATATTTTGGTGTCCCAGAAATAGGTACAGATGAAAAAACAGGAAAAAATGTTTAGTCCAAGGGGTGAGTAAAGCTTCATTCAATCTCAATCAGTTCAGCAGTTCCTCAGTCTTCTTATCTCCCATGATTTGCTAGTGGTTTCGATGATTCTAAGTTTTGTTTCCCATCAGTACAAGCTTAAAAGATACACTGTACCAAATTGTCAGTACAAGTCATACCAATTACAAGAAATTATTTTAATTTGTAATGTTCCTCTGAAATGAACCTAAATATCAAATAAAAGTGTATGAAAGAACAAAACATACAATTACATGACAAGCAATTACCACATCATATGTTAATGACTCAAAATATCTTTTGGGCAAAATGCATTGGACCTTCATAAAACAAAAAGAAATATGTAGATACCAGACTGCACTCTGGGTCTACAGACTCGATCATCACTGAATTACCGTCCTGAATATTTCCTTTTTTTTTTTTTTACATAGAAATTTCCGTCTCTTACTTAAAACCCAGCTACAGCACAGATTTCTATACTCAGTGGGATACTGTGCTGACTTTGCTCCTGTTGAGGCAGTGATACAATTAGGTTTATAAAGTGATGCTTGTCACAGTAGATGCTCCTGTTATTACCATAAGATGTGTTCTGAAGAGCCCACACATGTCTGCCAAGGCATAACAAGGTAGGAAGCTGAAGCTGTACCAAGTATGTAAACCCTTCCAGCACTGCACTTTTGTTGGGAATGCTGTGCTGTACTCAACCATTCCGTCAGATGTTTTCAGGATCTCACTAAACTGTATTTTGAAAATATGTGTCACTTCAGGAAATCTTTATGGTTTGAATAACTTTGAAAGAAGTTTGACAATTTTACTAGCTAATGTTGTGAAGTGTTGGCTATTGCTAAAGTTCAGTCACTTGGTAGGCATATAAGAACAGAAGAACAAACTAAACAGAGGGAGGATTAACACTCAGCTGTGATTGTCTATGATTTTCATCTTCTGAAGATGTGCACCAGAGTCTCTTACTCAAGATGGTTGCAGTATACTGTAGAAACATGAGTGAAAATATCCTGGAAGCCATAGGTGTAAAGTTTCATGATTCATATTATTTGCCAGATCTTCACTGGATGTAGAATCTCCAGACAGCTTTTGTTCAAAGCAATAATGAACTAGAAAAGCTATAAACTATCAGGTTTACTTTCACCAATAGATTTATTATTCCTGGATGCCAAAGTCTTTTATTTATCTCCCAGCAGGATAAAATACATAGGAATGAAATAACCACTCCCTTAACTCTAGTGCCAAGGAATATAATCTATAGATTCAACGAAGTGGCGCACTGTCTCTCTAAAATTTTGTTGAATTATTTTATAGTGTTCATTGCTTTTACTGAATATTAGTCACATGGGTGTAATTAATTTCACATAGCTTTCAATTAAGCTAATTTTCAAATGGATGTTCCACTCATGTATGCTGCTATTCAGAATTTTTATTCCTTTCAGGAAACTCAACACAAAGGGTAGGTCTTTGGTCTTAAAGTCTTGTTTTAACCTTCAAAATAGGCTTTGTGAAAACAGCATTGCATGATCTGAATCAATGTTTCAATAGTTTGCATACAAGGTTTTCTCAGTATATGTAAGAATCATCTCCCTGAGGCAAATTGGATAGGTCTGGACTTCCTTTGGTAATTGTTAGCAGGCCATATTACAGAGTAGATTGCTTGCACACATTACACTTACATCAGACTAAATATGTTTAACTGGGCCTTTGAATACTTTGGAAATAGCATCAATTAGCCTCTTCAGTACTATTGTTGAAAGACATCATAACAACGTGATGTATAAAAACACATATCAGGCTTTTCATGAAACTCTCTCCATCTTTAAAATACACAGCAAAACACATCGCTTCCATTTGTCTTGTCTTTTCAGTCTTTTCTTCCAGAAATTTTAAACCGGATACAAGAAACCTTAAAAAGAAGATGACCTTGTTATAATAAACATAAATAAATAAAAATATGTCTTCTCTCTGAATAATATGTGGAATAGATGTGATTTACTTTTCTAGTGTAGCAGTTGTGAACCCTATCAACACAGCAAAAATATGAAAGAATGAAAGGTAAAAGGTGTTTCATGTGTTTCTCATCCCAATATTATGTTGGATTTATTATTTTTTGTTGGCTTGATTTACAAATTTAACCGAAACAAAATTAACCTCCAACAATACTCCTCTGAATTGATCCATTGCTTGATTTCAGGTGGATAGATAGATTTCTTTCAATAAATATGATTGCAAAATACATGCTTCTTAGTAAAACAGTGTGAAGTTATGAGTAGAATATGAAAGATCATTGAATTTAAAAAAGTTTGGACAGGTTTGCTAAGTACAAATCTAGTTATGACGTCAGTGCAGTAATGGATAATAAGCTAATGATTAAAGAAATAAGTGATCTGTAAAAGTATTCTTATTTTCTCTATTATTGAAAATCATTTCAGATTATTTCTTGAATGTGAAAAGGCAAACCTTGATACTTAGTCCAGGAAAGTGGGCTGCAGAGCAAAAAGTACTTCAGGGCCTCAGTACTGGTTGCCTACAATAGTAGGAGACCCCTCACTCCAAGCAGACCAGTGCATCAGGTGGGTGGAGATCAGATAGATGGAGAGATATTCACATGTATGCCAGCCATTTCTGTACAGTTCTTAACGTAAACAGAAACTAAGATTCTAAGTTTCCACTGCAACCACTCTAAAGCAAAATAATGTGCAACATTTTTGGCTGGACATTTCAGATATCTGCTCTCCAGAAGAGTCTCCACTAGAATTGTGTTGGAGCATGATAATGATCTGACAGGATGTGTTCTGTAGTCTTTGCATTTTGTGAATGTCTAACAGAATGCCAGCTAATAATCTTCCATAAAAAATTTTAAATTATGTTTTACAAAGCCTTTATGAAATGATAGTTGCATAGCAGAGAATTCGACTGTACCTTCTGAAAGTAAAAGTGTTGCAATTAAAACTTTGAGTAATTTTTTTTATTACCTGTTTTTCCTTTAAAACTTATTTAAAACTTTACTACCAATGTTTGGTCAGAAGAAATAGCTAACTGCAAAACTATATTTTCATTTTCAAGGAAGTCTGGTTTTAAATTAAAATGATAAACATACATCTGGGCCTTCACTTGTGAGTAATTTCATGTAATCAGAATGACTGCTGCCTTGAAACGCAGTCTGAGAAACACATTTTGTCAAGACCTGTGGTTTGTCTCATGAAGAATACATTACCTTCTTGTTTACATTGAAACACACATTTTGAGTCTTTTTCTATTTACATGTTCTTCCTGACTTTCTGAATATTTCTCTACACATTTTAAATCAGTATGGCTCACTTGGTGTGAAGCTAAACTGCAGTCCACTGCCTGTGGATTCTGCAATACTACTGGGTATAATCTGACAAGTGTAGCTGGAGTTACGTCCCACCTTTTGCTGTTCAAGGAAAATTTCTAGATTCAGTCATCCTCTCTTTACCTTCCTATGCTTTATCATCAGCCAATGGAAGAGGCTTCTTCTAACCCCTAAGTTCTAAATCTATCTCATACAGCTACATACAGGGGCACAGTGCTTTCTTTTGGGTTCTCTGGGACCTTTCCTGGAGAGCCAGTGGTCATGGTGCTGTCTCTTGTTTGCCTTCATGGTCAAAGAATGTTTGTTGAGTCAAGTTTGAAGATACAAGTAGAACCTTCTAGTGAAGTAAATGATATAGCTGGTTAAAGCAAACAGGCTTTCAAGCACCTAAAATCTTCTTCAGGCTTGAGACAAGTTTGTCCACCTTTTCCTAGCTACCTGTTGAAAGATACCTCTAACTGCAAATTTTATGTGGTCTACATGTGTGGCAATTATAAAGATTTCACAGTCACCACTCTTGGAATACCTTGGTTTACCATCTGCCTTGAGTCACAATGAACTCAAGTAAAATGTAAATAAGAGAATTAATTTATAATATCCAAAATGGACAATGTAATTGTCAATTTTTATAAAGGAGGTGAAAAAAGCAAGCAATCAGACAACTTCTAGAATTGATACTGGTCAGAGAGGTTGTAACTTACTGGTGTTTGAATCTTGATCATATTATTACCAGTAATAATTAAAGAACCAGAACATCAAAGTAAAAGCATGATGGAATGCAAACAGCCTATGTTGCCAAGTCATTATCTTTGAGCCAATATATTTCCTATGACATCCTGACTCACTGACTACTTTGGTCTAAATTATGGGCCAAATGTGAAAGCCAACATAAGAGGCTTTCATAATGTGAACAAGGAATAAAAAAACAAAACCTCAAACCCAAGAAACCCAAACAAAATTGAAAACAGAATACACCAACCTTTCTCAACTGTTGCTCAGCTTTTTATATTCTGTCCCTCAGCTCACAGTACCTGTAAATGTTAAAGAAAATATGGGTTTTTTTAGCAATGTCGGATCTCTCTTACCATCACCACTGTTTTATTCTCACACTCTGGATCTCACATATGCCAGTCTGTGTATTCCAGAGCAGATTAGCAGGGACATGTGCAGTAAAGGACTAATGCACAATTTGCAAGAATTCCACCACTGGCAGTTTACTGAATGTAATGCTGAAAATAGATTTAATTAATTCAACCTATTAGATTAGTAAAAATATATATAGTGCATATGACCTGGGAATATTTTCTGTGTATTGCAGCTGTAAATACCTGTTCCCTAGACTGCATGGTTAAACAGTTAATTTAAGAATAGCCCTATGCACCAGTGCAGGCTGGGGGCTGACCTTCCAGAAAGCATCTCTGCAGAGAAGGACCTGGTGGAAAACTAGCTGTCCATGCGACAGCAGTGTGCCCTTGTGGCCAAAAAGGCCAATGGTATCCTGGAAAGGTAATGCTGCCCCTCTATTCAGCCCTGGTGATGCTGCCTCTGGAGAGCTTTGTCCTGTTCTGGCTCATCAGTACAAGAGAGACATGGAGCTCCTGGAGTGGATCAAGTGGAGGGCTACTGAGATGGAGCACCTCACTTATGAGGGAAGGCTGAGGGAGCTGGGCCTGTTTATCCTGGAGAAGAGGCAACTGAGAGGGGAATCATATGAATGTATACAAATATCTTAAGGCCAGATGTCAAGAAGATGGGCCCAGACCCTTTTCAGTGATGCCCAGTGACAGGACAAAGAGCAATGGGCATAAACCGAAACACAGGAAGTTCCATCCGAATATGAAGAAAAACTACTTTTCTTTAAGGGTGAAAAAGCACTGCAACAGGCTGCCCAGAGATGTTGCAGAGTATCATTCTTTGGAAATATTCAAAACCTGCCTGCACACAGTCCTGTGCAATCTGTTTTGGGTGACCCTGCCTTAGCAGAGTGATTGGACTGGTTCCTTCCAATTTCAACCATTCTGTGAATCTGTCTGATTCTGTGATACTGTAATTGCTTCTAGTTTTCTAATCAGTGTCCAGTCACCATAGTCTACCTAATGACTCTGAACGAAAAGCCAAACCTGTTCCTGGCTTGAAATTCCCGAAAACTGGGTAGTGTCAAACCTGAATTTTTGTGAGGCTTATCTGTAATTTTATGCTCATTTCACTGTATTTTAAACAATTTTTTTATCATAACCAGACATGTACCTTGAGAGGTGCTTAACAGGCAGTGCCAGAAAATGCAAACCATGGTGCTCATTTTTTCTGCTCAGTGGTGTAAACCTTCAATTAGAGACTAATAAGCTGTTACCTTATATAAGGCATCTTTAAATGCTTGGTGTTTACAACATAGTACTTGTAGGTAAATAGAGTTTTATTACAGAGCCCTATGCACCTTATGGCAGGCACTGTTGTAGGTTAATATGATAGAATTAAGATGAAACTAACCAGCACATCCTTGTTTCAAAGGACGATAACAGCTTAAGATTTCAGCATTATGGATTTCATTCTGAGAAATACTGAGGATCCTCCTAACTAAAAGTCCTGTTAAAATGCATGACTAATGAAGACTTATTAACTTGAAGCCAATTGCAAGAAGTTGAAATTATTCCTGCAGTTTTTAATTTGCTCAATTTGCTCAAGAATAACTGTAGCATTTGGATTGATTTTTAGCTTAGGATTTCCATTTTTCACTTTCCATCAGCATCCCTTAGAGTACAGTGAGAAGAGTACAAAAACTTAAAGTGAGTTGTACAGGCCACCATGGTACTCCTGGGAATCCATAGATGTTCTTTACTCTGTATCTTAGTTAAAAAGTGAAAGAACATGAGTTCATTGTAGCTGAACAGGAACTGTCCATTGCTTTGTTTTTTGGAACTCCACTGTTTAATCCAACCACAAAAGGACACAGAGGAACTATGTACTTTAATAATGTGGACTGTAAATTGATACAACACATTCCAAAGCATGAGCTTTCTTTTCCTGTTCTTACTAATTGCATTTTAAAAATTATAGTGGTGGGATTCAGTAGTGTACCTTCTGCATCTTTGCTCTTTGAGAGGCTGAGGCAATTGCCATTCAATAATTGCCATTCAAAAATCAATTGGAAGGTTAGATTCCTGCAAAAGACTTCATCTTAAAAGAGTTTTGCAGCAAGAAAAATAATAACACCTCACAGCAATAATTCTCGTTTTAAAATATCAGACATTTCAAGTTATTGAGCACACAAGAAAATTATAATGTTTAACTATTTTAACTAGTCATTCCTTCCTGACTCCTTTCCTTCCTTTCTCATATTTTGGAAACCAACTAACATTCTTCCTAAAAATTACCTAAAAACTGTTCTTGGCTAGCCAGTATGTGAGCTGAGGTTTTGATACTGAGAGCATGTTAATGGCCAAATTATAAACCCTTGAGAATTAGAATTCAGAAGACAAACATTAACAGACCCTTAACTGCAGTAGCACAAACCAAGATACTATAAATTACGGGGTACTAGTGTTAAAAGCACTGGCTTCCTGGTATCTGGCACCCAGAACCTTTTCATTTGCGTGCATATCAGGCTGCAGAGAGGTTGCCGCTTGCCACTTGGCCAGTATTCAGCTGGCAGAGATGTCTGTTTTAAACTCAGGCCAATCGGTGGCTCAGGACTGCAACTAAATATTTTGTTGTTATGCCATGAGAAATATTTACCCTTCTCTGTTTTTTTCTCTTTCCCTCATTCGTTAACTCTTCTACCTAGATTTTCTATGTGACATAATACTTTGCCAGGTTTTGCATCTATATGTATTAACAATTATGGCCTGGTATTTTAATGAGCTACTTTCCATCTTTAAAAATGTACGTACAGCCAGGATAGCTCCATGGATTTCTCATGGATCATGGGCAGTACTTGTGGTATGCCTTTCTTTGCATGAGCACAGACTGTGTTTGATACCACGGAAAAAAAGGGAAATTTGAACACAGGCATCTCAAAAACTTTGTAGTTACAGCCTTTATTAAGCTGAAATGGTTAGTAATTTATATGTCCTCTGTCGACCAATATCTACAATGTGAGACAATTCTCTGTCTATGCCTTGTACAATTGTGACACAGACAACATCTCTGTTCCCATATGCTGTTTGCTGACTATGGCAGCAGCAAAGCTTTTGGATACAGTCAGTCAATCCAAGTACAAGGCTTTTACTATGTTTTTTCTGAAGAAGTAAACAATGGTCCTATCCTCTATGCTTAGCTCTGCCTTAGGTGAACTTTCATATATGGGAAATGATTGTCTGCATATTGAGCGGAAATTCACACTTAGCATTGTTGTTTCCTGGTCTGATACAATTTTGCTGCTTATCACTAAGGGACACACTCTTCAAATTCATTGAGCTGAACCAGACAAAAAGTACTAAAGCAGGAAATGCTAGAATGGGTCATAAACAACTTCTTGAATGTTGCTTTTATACCTGTTTATTCCTTCCCTTGCATTTAAAGTGTAAGAAAACAGCTGTAATACGTATTAACTCTTTCTAGTGAACAAAAGCAGCCCAACTCTTGTCATTTCTAGAGTGCTGAAGCCTCTTCCCTCAAGAAGCACCTCACATCCACTAAGCTGACAGTGGCAGGTGCCATTCAGCCTCCTTAGAGCTGAATGAAAACATTCCACACAGAGAACTTGTCTAAGGTAAGATTCTTCACACAGGGTTTTGGAGTGATGCCTTAATAGTTTCAGCAAGTCCCCAGGATCAAGAGTTAAACAAATGATGCTGTGATGTGTCAGTAGTTCCTTCCTTGCCACTGTTTTTCACTGCTCTGTTGGTTGCATGAGTCTGACTCTGAAACCATTCATAAGTAACACCTGAGTATGGCCTATCCAAGGTGAAGTCTCCTTTGGGGACTTCCAAGGATATAAAGGCACAATAACTTTTTTTGCTCTGCCTGTGACCACAGACCTGCACCCACTGGTTTTTTTGTGCAATTATGCTGGACAAAATGAACTGGACTATAGGAGAAAAATACCTGATTTTTAAGACATTTGTATTTATTGTGTCACTGCAATAATAAGGTACTTATTAAATTTGGGGCCAGACTAGCTCTCAATAAAGACTAGGTTTCATTAGATTAGACTTCACTATGCTTCCTAGGCTTCACATGTGTCCGTACAACCACATATTGGCCCCATGGGAGGACAAAAGTATTTCCACAGATATATCACAGGACATGGTTAGACAAAGCCAGTGAATATGATACAAGATTTCTCTGCAGAATTCTCTGTTATTTGAGGGGAATCTGTAAGTACTAATATAGTCAACAAATCCGAATAGTCAAGAATACTAACCCCTGAGTTCTTCTGTGTTTAATCATAGGATGCATCTCTAACAAGACATGTTACTTTCTCTCAAATGTTGAAAGATTATTTGCTTGGAGTCTGATGTTTATATTCACAAAATCTTCCTCCAGCCAACATCTTATTTACACACTTGTAAACCATTTTGTTGACCTGCATGTAATCAGCTGTTATAATAGATAGTGCTTTAAATAAGAATGATCTGAAATTGGTTAAAAGATCAGTTTCTGTAAGGGCAACAAGTTGCACAGGAGAGTAACACTGAAGAATTGAGGACAATAACCCCTTAAACTGCTCTTATGTCATCTTCTGGAGCGTATCAGAACTCCATCCATATAAACAATAGTCTGATGAAAAACCCTGTTCCAGGAATAGCCTGTGCCCTTATTCAAGGGCTAGTAAAGACCACAGAGAATTAAATGTGACAACAGTTTCACTCTACACAGTCCCAAGGGAAGCTGTAAAATAACAGGTCAGATCTAATTCCTCACTCCGATGCATAATAAATTGCCTCTTATTGTTTTGGTTATGTTTGTTCTGTTGGTTGGTTTGTCTGCTTTTTTTTTCAAAATTAGCGAGGTGCAGAACTAAATCACTTTCATTAGGAGAAACGTTCAGCTAAGACTTTGTATGAGAATAATGTGGGAACATACAGCACAGCCTTACATGTAGGGAATATCAGATACTGTTCTGTTCATTGTTTGTACCATGTGGCTTTCTCAGCATGTGGACATAAAATGAGCTAAACAAGCAGGAGGAATGGTAACAGTTAATAACAACCCTTGTACCTCATATATTTTTATATATATTCACAGGGAAAGTAACCAGTGCTACTCGATGAAGTAAAGCAAGACAAATTGAGACTACTTATAAGGAAAATATTACTTGATCGCAGCAATATAGAAGACTATGGAATGGCTTCCCAAGGGGAAAACTAGGAGCTTATTGTCCGAGTCATTTAAAAAGAACTTCCATAAGGCTCTGGAAAATATAATGTAGAAACAATAAAACTTTGGCAGAAGATGAAGCATACTACTTAACACATCTATCTCTTCTCGAATATCTATGTTTTTGTAAGTCTGAGCCAGATTATAAACCTGGGAGTTAAGATGCTCTGGCACAAAGACCCATAAATTTGTTCTCAGTCTGATTCCAGTTTAAAACCGGACTCTGAAATTAGGAAGCCCAACTCTAAAGCAGGGTTTACTTTTTACAGGAAAGCACAAAGTCAAGTTTGTGTCTTAATTTAAAAAAATGGAACAGATTCTTCTCTGGTGTAGGTATATTTTGCAAACTTCTAAGAATCTGAACTGAGTCAAAAGTGGTTTGGGGGTAAAGTTGAAATTTTATGAAGGTAGGTGAAAATTTGCAAAATTCAAATAAAATCTGGCTGGATTCCACCTGCTACCCCTTGATCCTGCTAAAAGTCAAGCCAAAGGGATAAAAACGTGTATGGACCAAAACTAGAACATACACAAAAAGTGTTCTGCGTTTGTTCAGATGCATCCAGTACTTGTATATGAACAGCACTATGGTTCCTTCTTACCAGTAATTACAGACACCGTGGTAAGAAAAAATGTGGAGAGCTGAAACATAACACAAAACTCAGAGTCTATAAAAAGCCCTGGCAAATTGGTTATGTTTGCTCTCTACAACATTTTCATCCATCTGCTTTTTTTTTTTTGGGTGATATCAGTGACAAAAAATCCCTACAAACTGAATGAAGTAACTGTCCTTGGTTAAAATGTGGAATTTCAGAAACATCAGAAAGGATTATTTCCATCAAAATTAGTCACAACATTTTAGAAAACAAAAATTATTCCCTGCTTTAGTACTGTTACAGGATTACAAATCATTCTGAAAACTTCACCAGTGAGCTAACAATATGATTTCTTCCAAAGGTTTACAGTCTAATTTAGATATTAACTGAAGAAAAGTCAACTGAAAAATAAGGCTAGGGATAGAATGGAAGAAATATGAGAAAAACCTGTTTCTCTCTTTTCTAGTGAGAGATTTGGTATATAATATGTTTGCTTTTTAACTTTACAGGCATTACATAGTCATAATTACAGAGGTTGGTTTTTGGTTTTTTTTTTGTTATTGCTTAGCTAAAACTGTAGAAAAGACCAGATAAAATCTGTGTAAGGGTTTTGCTTTTCTTCTAAAAATGCAGAAGATATTTTCCTCCTAGACTTGCAAATAAACCTTATGTCATAGTTTAAATTGATTTTTTTTCAAATTTTTCTAAAGGGTTACCTGTTTTAGGAACAAAATATTTTGAAAATTATTAACTATCCTCCAAAATTCTTTTGAACATTTCTATTCTAATACTGAAGCTCTGAACTATCATTAAGTACTGTTGATAACATCTGCAATAGAGCATAGGTTCATTTAAAGTTACAAAATACTTACTTAGTTTTTCCATCTCTTCTTCCTTTTCATCAAGGTATATAAAATTAAAGGAAGCTAATTTGATGACTGCACTTTGCTATAAAGACGGAACATTTTTCTATGAACAGGAAAACCATTTTAGTATAATGACATCAACATATAAAAGGAGTAGACAGTATCTAAGGAAAAAAGAAGAAAAAAATTTTAATAAGAATTCTATTGTGGCTCTCATTTAAAATTTGCGCTTGGAAATATTGAGCACCCTCTCAAAATAGAGGTGTTAACACATATTTCGTGTTGTTTGCAATTCCTGACTAACAGAGAGACTGAAATTTCAGGAAATCTCAAGTTAAGACACTGATTCCTTTCTGATCCATCCTATTTCTGCCACTCCCAATTTACTCACATAAGAGTAGCATCTATTAAAAATAAAGATGAGTGAAAAAAATTGGAAAAATAACTTTAGCTATGAACAGAAGGCAGGAACATACACAACTATGGGGAGAACACTCAAAAAGCTAAACAGAACATTATTGGTATAAGATTGAAAACAAATGCTTTCAGCAACTTGTCCTAGGCAGGGCTGTCTTTTCTCCACAGATTTCTTTAATTTCCCCTTTGCTATTGGGCCTCTTTTTGCGGTCCAACATCTTACCTAATAATGAGAAAACAAATACCAGCCCTTAAAAAATATGATCACATGCACCCTCATGGCTGTATATGAATTTAAAAAACCAAACTCAGTCTTTCTCAGGCAGGCAAATAAATAATTGTTTTCCTGACATCAGTTAATCTCGGAAATTGTGATCAGCTCTGTCTCTTTTACTGTAGGCAGACTAAAGTCTCTGTTATGCCAGGTAGTCTTGCAGGAGCAATTACTGAAGTAGAAATTAGTTTGGCTTTCAATCTGTGACTTTAGGTTCTAAAAAAAAAATAATAATTTAAAAAGAAAAAATCACCGCTACTGATATGGAAGACTATAATCAAAGACTCAGAGAACTATGTAACTTTTTTCTATTTCAGTATTGAAAATTGTCTGTTGATGTGTGTGGCTAGCACTGGTAATTCACAAGTCTCCTTTGGTTTTAGGTTGGGAAGTTCCTGTTCTGGGATTACAGGAGACCAAGAAAATGTGCATTAAACTGCATGGAAGTTCACCAGGCAGTAAAACTGTACTTCCAACAGCATGAGAATAATTTTTGTTGCATGTGCTTTGTCATCTCCCTTTCAGATCTCAGCAGGAATATTTCAAGAAAAACATTGCTAATGTTAATTGTATTTTTTTATTTTCAGTCAGAATCAGGTCTAATGGGAGCCTAAGCTGTTCTGTAAACCTAAAATGTCTGAAAAAAAAAATCTGCAATCAGAATATATGAAGATAAGTGCTGTTGGGGAAGTTTTCAAAGCCTATTTATCAAAACTTGAGGCACATACATGCTCAGTTGTGATCTCTACTGAAGATATTCTGACAACATATTTATGAAAATTGGCAGTATGGTTGTTCACAATTATGACAATCCCCGTTTTTAGAGTATTAACAATGTTTTGATTACTTCATAGATTAATATGCCAAAAAGATCCTCCGTCACAAACAAGTTACAATTCCAGCAGGAATTAATGACATCCAGTTTATTTTATACTGGCTGGATCGACCATTCTGAGATGTTGCTCAGACAACAAGGTAATTTTCTTTAATCATGGGGTGTAAGCACCTGGCTAACTCTAAAACTCCAAATTAGTCATGTCTTTAAGTATATTCTGCTGAATACTAGCACTTAAATACTTTTTACCTTCAGATTCAACCAAAGCTGAATTATTTATGTTAATATCTCATGATCTTTGCAGGAAAAAAAAATTAAAGGAAGAATCTGATTTTAGAGAAAATGATGGCTTAGAGACTGGATTTTGAAATGGAACTTAAAGTACTTTGACAACTTTCTGGAGTTTTCTGAAATTTAGATTTTAAAGCAAGATATTTACATTTAAAAACATGCTTTATTTAGATATTTAAAATAAATCTCCTAAGAGTCTAGCCTGCATATAGAAATTGTATTTGAAATACATACATATTTATAGGTATGACTTGCATTTGAAAGGAGACCAGGCATTAGGAATAGTATACTCTTACTGCCAAAAGCTAAGTCTGTTAGAGCCATCATTTGGTCCAGAAATGCCCTGCTGCAAACAGGGCTGCTTTGTGTCTGTGGAAAAGGAAGTGGCCATATTGAAAAAAATCAGCAACTACTCAACAGCCTCTTCTCTGTATACAGTCTTCCAAACAAGGAAAATAACCAACAACATTTACAACAAGAGGCTTTGGAGGAAATTAACACAGGCTAGTCCAAACTCAGCACAAAAAGGGACATGTGAAAGACAATTTCTAACATGTGATTTATAAATGATCAGGTAGACTGACAGATGAAGGAATTACTTTGCAATTTTGAGTATCTTACTTGAATTTTGGTCAGTTAAATGTTGGATGAAAATAGCAAACATATTAGGTATTTGTTCAGTGAGTGGATAATATATGGAGAATGACAACTATTAATGTGTGGTAGCCAGAAGTTTCCCAAGACAGGTTCAGGTCCTACTCTGCCTTACTACAAAATGAACAGAAGATTTTACACTCAAGCAGGAAGACCAGAGATGACAAGTGCATACAGATAGATGGGACAGAAAAATAAGTAGTCACTAAGGATAGAAGTCAGCACTGTAGAACCATCTCTGAAATTTAGGATGTAAATTTAGGATGTAAATTTAGGATATAAAGTGTCATTATAATTACTCTGTGAAACACTGGATGGAAACATTTTGTTATTCCAAGAGTAGTCTTTAGAGGTATATATGACTGAAGATGCGACCTTGCTACCTGGTAAAGACATTCTTGAGTTTGTTTTTGGCTGAATGTACCTTAAACAGTTTCTGAACTGTAACTAATTAAAGGGTCATCCATTTTCTGAATGAAAGTGGAATGAGAGGACATTAAGTATTTCAATCCCTTCCCACGGTGGTTTGTGCATCCTTCAAACAGTTAATTGGCACCGGGAAAACACTTTCCAAATCTTAACTTTTCAGACATATTTATCATGCCAACGTTATAAACAGTGTAGAATTCGGACAGACATGAAAAAAACCCTATGATATAGTTGCTGTGTTATAGCACAGAGTTTCTAAAACACAGCAGTATGTTTTTTCTGTGGTACAGCTCGCCAAGGATCTCACTGCCAGGTTTCCATGATCTCCCAGGGTAAAATGGCAATCATTTAAGAGTGAGTCCTTGATACTCTAACTCATAAGGAGCAACAGAACGCAGAGGGAGGGTAGATCTACAAAATTCACCTGTAGAGGAAAATGGTGAAGCTTCTGTACACTCCAGCTTATGGAGCAGAACTACTAAACTGACTCTTTGTTTGTTTTTGACACAGTGCCTGCTAGCATAGCAGTACAGCCTTAAAGAATGTTTTTTCTATCATATGCATAAAAGCATCCAACCAAAAATATAACAAATGCATGCAATTTATACATAATACATACATTTGTGTATATATATGAAGTTATATCCTATTTTTGTGACCATTTCACAGACATGAATGTATACATGTGTGCAGGTATATGTGCTATTTTGATTTTCTGTCTATGAAAAACCCACTGTGGGAGAATTTTATTAACAGATACTAAAATGTGTGCCTTTCAGGTGATTTGTACTAGTGTTTCACTTCATTTGTACTCAGTGAGACATTCAGAATAGGGGAATCTGACAAAGCCCTTCACCACATATACGTGTAAATATATCAATATTTCTAAGACAATATTTTCTATAATTTGAAAATTTCATTCTGACTACAGATTTTGTTCAGTTTAGTGTCACAAAATTGTGTCATAATGATCAGGAGCTCTGAGTGTTTGAATCTTATTATTGGATCTAATATCCATGAAACACTTACTTTGTGTTTTTAATTTTCCCTACCTGAAAATTTTAGTTGTTCAGTTGTGAAAGTAGAAGAAAAAATGGCAGGACTCAGATCAAGCGTTTCTGAATAATTTGCACCATGATTCAGATGAATGGTATGAGGAATAATCAAGAGCCAGTACCAGCAGAAGCAATGGGAACCTCTCCTGGACATTGAGATACACAGTATGTCATGGAAAAGACTGATATTTTTGTATTGTTTCAGTTTATTATACCTGAATTTCCACATTCGTCCTTGATACTTGGTCTACCCATGAATTTTATAATGAGGAGCAAAACCTTGAAGTGACATCAAAAATGAGTTGAGAACTACATGAGCAGTTTGGATATAACGAAGCTACACAGAAAACAGACACATTCATCTATGAATCACTGCAACCAGTGAGCTCCTTTGAACAGTACAGATCAAAAATTATAGGAGAAGGGAGTGAGAGCTGCTATTAAAATCATCATTTAGCAATCAGGAAACACAAGAAGGAAGAGAATATCACTAGAGATAAGACCCAAGGGAATGGCCTGAAGTTGTGTCAGGGGAGGTTTAGGTTGGATATTAGAAAAAGGTTCGTCATCCAGAGGGTGGTTGGGCACTGGAACAGGCTCCCCAGGGAAGTGGTCACAGCACCAAGCCTGAGAGAGTTCAAGAAGCATTTGGATGATTCACTCAGGCACATGGTGTGACTCTTGGGGATAATCCTGTGCAGGGCTAAAAGCTGGACCCAATGATCCTTGTGGTCCTCTTGCAACACAGCATATTATGTGATTCTGTGATCACACTTTGCAATATGGCTTAACGAAAGAACACATCTGACCATACCAACTGAAGGGCAACTCCTCCTTCTTGCCAGTTTTCTGTTGCTACACAATCCATATAATTGGTCCACCATCTTATGATGTAGATTCTAGTATGTTTATACTTCTCACTTACAAAATATGGAATTCCATCTGTAAGAGTTTTCTTAGAAACTGTAATATTCTGGCCTAAGAATGTTTGACTTTTCTTATACTTTAAACCAAGTGAACTATAAGAGAGAGGTTTTAGTCTGGATGCATTTCACACTATTGGGAAACGTTCTTCCAGTTTAAATAAGTGAATTCAAAAGTAATCTTACTTCTCTAGTAAATCAGCCTAACTCTACTCAGATCTGAAGGTCTGATTCAAGATGAGAAATCCTTGTATTTCAAGTAAAGCGAATAAATAGCAGGAAACTGTTGATAAGTCTGAAAGTGTGAAACATGCTCCCAGAGTGGATCATTGACAATGATGGAGAAGAGACATCCAGAAAAACATGGGTTCCACAGGAAGAAAGGCTTGCAAATAAGTAAGAACCAAACCACTGTCATTTATAGACAAAAAAAAAAAAAAAAAAGTGGATAGACTTTTGGGTCTTTCTTGTCATGGAAGCAACAGGTCCCCTTGTAGATATGGCCCAGTGAAACAGAGGAGATGGAAAACTGACAGTCTGTCCTTTGTGGCTTCAAAGGAATCCAAGGAATGTTTGGTAACAGCACAGTGTTTAATCTTTGTTTGCCTTAAAAATTCCAGTTCTGGTCATTGCATTTAGCCTACCTAAATTACTTACATGTTTTCAGTTGGCAAAAGTTATTCTTCACTTCCTTTTTAATTTAACTACAGAATTTCTCTGTTGTGGAAAACCTGTTTGGGAGGGTCTTTTTTGCACCGAAAGTGGCAGTATTTCAGGCAAAAGTGAATTACATCACTTCAAAATACTTCTGAATCTTTGTGAATTACAGCCCCACATAGACACAGTAATAATAGGAAACCCAATTTAAAACTAACGTTGACTGCATTTTGAGTGCTCAAAAAAGGCACAAATTCATCTGTCTTTTTATTATCTAGCAATTTCTGAGGAACATATTACATATTTGTTTCCAATATTCCTTTTTTTTTAATCAAGTTCCTTGCTGTTACTGTCTCTGGATCATATACCTCAGAATTTTGTTGTGGTTTTGTTTTGTTCCTTTGGCCATTCATTTTCAGAGTCACATTTCCAACTATTTCCTTGGTTCCCACACCTCAGGTATCAATATTAAACTTCTCAATCCAACTCTGGCAGAATGGCATTTTTAATTTGATGTGTGTAAAGTGTATGCACTGCTGAAGTCTATTAGCAGCACAGAAAAAAGCCTTATTTGAATCCCAAGGCGAGATTATTCTACGAGGCATGAGCAGATGGTTTGGAAGGAATCCAGAACCGCACAAACTGATTATCTCCTATCCTGCTACACTGATAACAGGTATTTGAAAGTGGACACTGAAACAGTCAGAAACATTTTGTATGGTGTCACGCTGAGAGCTCCACTGATTCCTGGTGGGATGGAGTATTTAGATTCACTACATAGAACTCCGCCACTCAAATAGAAAGGTGTGTCTGATTGAAATACTAGGCTATCGTTGTATTTGTACAGTAGCACTTAAGGCATGAATTTTACAGGTAATTATTGGGAGCTGAAATGTCATTGTATTCAGCAATTTTTGATTCATTTACATGTTTTGCAAAGAAATGTGACCTGGCTGAGCCAAACCTATGAAGGCCTGCCTGTCCACCAGTTTGTGTCACGGACCCATCTCTGTCTCCAGCTTACTGTCCCATTCCTCCATTTTTCTCACTCAGACTCAGCTTTTCCCCTCGTGCTTGTCCTTCTCACCCTAATCCTTCACAGTTTCTATGTGTCTTTTCCGTATCAAATATTGTCTCCCTGGCCACCTCATACCTATTCCTGCCAAAGCCTGGGTGTACAGACAAGACTGATTTCCTTATCACTGTATTTATCAGGCCCCGAGGGCACTAATGGGTCCTCCTGTTCTCAGCACTCCAGGGCTCCCCCCACCCTGCCCACACCCCAGGGCGCTGTGTCAGCCCATCAGCCATCAGACCCTGCCTCACTGATGCCGCAGCAAGGACAGTGTCCAGCTCCCCACGGCCCTATTCTGCCTGGCCATGGGCCATGTCCTGGCCTGGCCCCAGCAAGGTGCCTGGTGCTAGGGCTGAGACCACCCTGGTCCCCTCCCTGCCTTGCGCCCTGCGATGGGGAGCCCCTCACACTCCCAGCTTCTGGCCCCACAGAGCCACCAGACTGCACTGCGTCACAGTAGCACTGATACTCCCCATAGGAGCTGGGAACCCCATTTAAAAGGCTAACACTTTCTCAGCCGAGGGATGCTGCACATTCAGTGTAGGCAGAGCTTTTAGGAAACATTTTCCAACCAGCAAATCTACTTCAGTTTCATGTACTAATTGGACCTTCTGAAATTTTTGTCATTTGGACAAGGTATGGTGGATTTTGCACAGAGTTGGGAATGGGACATCCTGCATCAAAGCAAGGAAACCCTTCAGTATCATAAAGAGCAAAGGAATTTATCACTCTGGACATGAAAAACTTTTTCAGTTTTCTCCCCTCACTTGCCTTCAGAAATCGCTGAGCTGTTTTGACTGAAAATTCCCCAAATAGCTCAAATAGCAGATAACTGCATGGAAGGTTTGTAGCTAAAATTAGAAAAAATTCTGAACTGGAAGTTAGAATCTGGCAAAGTTATAACAAGTTATGACCAACTGGAAAGGGTCAAAGCAACTTGAAGAATATAGGTGGTGCTCCCTGCCACACCTATAATTCACGCAGCTTATTTTTCTTAAGCTAAATTCATCCATTGACAAATTTATGAGCTGCTGAGTGTTGTGTTGTGTCTGGGCTTCAGAGTACTTTGAATTAATACAGGAAAGCCTCTTTTACACTGAGCATGAGACTTGTTTGAAATGCTGGCTATAACACATTTTCCAAAAATTGTTTTAAACAATATAGCCCTATAAACACTAGCTTACCATACTTGGACTTGCCTCACTCCCTTTTATAAAAAGCATCTCAAATAGTTTGCTAGTATAAAATATCATAGCATGTATGATATTCAGAGGTAAAGAAAATTAGATTATATTTTCTTCTCCTGTGGAAAAAAAAACCAGCCAGGGAGTTGAAGCCTGAAACTTCAGATTTTCTGAGAATTACTTTTAGTCTGATGACTCACTGCAGTCACAGAACCAGAAGTATGGAAATTAATGCTTCCAGTCTCTCTCATTTTCCTCTGTTATTCCTGGGTAGTACAACTCCATACTTCCCTTTCTTCTCCAACCCATGAATCCTTCTCCCCTGAAATGTCTCTTGTACTCCTCTCTTTTCTGGAAATTAGGATAAGCTGAATTTTGGTAGACTCATCATTCATATCTTCTTTGAAGAATGCAGAAAATTCTTGGTCTTCAACAGATTAGTCCAAATGAGTAGTGCCCACACTTGCTGAAGGGAAGTATGCATAGGGAAGTACGGTCGCAGTTATGTTTCATAACTCTTTAGGCAGAAGGACACATATCTGTTTAAAAGTGACACAGACTCATCATATTCTACCACTACCTGCCTCAAAAAACTGAATATAGCCCCAACAGGGTTTTTTCCATAGGATCAGATAGTTTGCCTGTTGCTGTGTGGTACAGGGCCAAAAATGCAAAGAAATACTCTGTTGTACCATATGGAAAAATTTCCATATACTTGTGTCTTTAGGCATAGGTTGATCTGAGTACTTTGGGAATTCTTTTCTGCATACAACGCACCCAAATTTTACATTTTCCCAGTTGACTAAATTCGCCCTGTTTTCAAAAGCACTCTTACTTGGTTAATGGTGTCCAAAATCTGGTTGATTATGTCTCAAAGACTGAGAGCTGTAAACAGTGAAAGTGAAAGGTAAGAGACTGCTGAAGTTAAAGGCTAATGAAAGCAATGTGAGAGAGTGTTATGGCCTTCCACAAACACTGAGCAACTGAAGAGGCAATGGAAGGGATTAGTTGCGCAGCAGAGCAGTTTCGCCTGAGGTATGCCAGATGTCTGAAGTGCAGTGGAGGACAAAGAACAACATTCAGAACTCCCTGCGTTACTGAGAGTATCCTTCAGACTTTGCTGCCTCCCATGCTACTTCGTGGAGGGAGGAGAAAAATAGGATGACTTATTTATTCATGTAGTGTCATTTTCAGCATAACCCCAAACCAAAGCGTATAAGTATTGTTATTATTATGGGTATTATTATCCAAGACTAAAATCCTGCATCTAGAAAAGATTGCAATGCTCCTTTTTCATATAAGGAATGCTGTTGATTACTGTGATAGAAGCATACTGCTTTGGTGCACTGATTTAAGTACAAAAATTTTAATATCTCCCAAAGTCTTGACTTTGGTGGTCTGAGTCTTCTTTCTGTCCTCACTGAACGGGACAAATCATATTTTGATGGCCTTGGTTGGGAGTATGTTACACAGGGATTCAAGCAAGATCTTCTGAATACTTGCTTGAACGGCATAGCTGACATAAGTGAGCAAAAAACTGGGACTACTGACTAGTGGAAACAGCAGCACTTTTACAGATGAACTGGATTTAGTTGCCAATCACTGCTTTAGACTATTTCCTTTTTTTCTGTTAACAGACATGAACTTGCTACTGTATCTTGACAGTAGTCGGTTATTTTACAAAACAAGTGTCAAAAGTGCAAATACAGAAACGGAAGACAGGCTTGGCTTTTTAGTTGTCATTCAAGCTGTGCCTTTAAAAATGTGATGTTCCTGTTTCACTACAGGAAAAAATGAAAATGTTCTTTTGTTACATAAAGGAGAATAATGCAGGTGCAGCTTTTATCTGTCCATAAAAGGCCAAAACTAACTCTGCCTTCAACGGGAAGCATTCATAATGAATTGAGTGATATGCAGAAGAATTTTTATTTGTATCTTAGGAATGCATAACTAGAAATATTATGAGCAATTCCTTGACAGTTCCTATTCCACTTAGAAAATATGCTAACAATTTGTACAGTCTCTTTATAAAATCTTCCTGGATGTGTCAAACAGAAATACATGCAGGACCACATATTTTTTCTGTTGTACTGTTCATGCAGACTTGTTTACTATCATATTTGTTCATGAGTTTTATGTTACTGATTTCTATTTATATTTTTAGCCCAAAATTTTTGAACCATTTGCTCAGAGAAATAAAAAAAATAAAAAATAAAAAAGCCTTTTTTTTTCACTAACATCTCTAGCCATTATGGATTCATTAAGAATGAAATTAAAAGTGGCAAGTTAGCCTGCTCTGTATTTTCATTAACAAGGAACATACAGATATTCACATATGTGAATTTTACATGATTCCAAATTTTGTCTTAAAAATCTCTCTCCCTTACTTACAGAACTCACCTGAAACCATGTATCATTCTCCCATCAGAAGAACAGAGACTGAGTGAGCAGTCTGACTTAATTGGGAGCAAGTCCATTAACATCAGTAAAAATTAGCAGTCTGATGTTTCTTACAGGTCTTATCCTGAAAACCATTCCTTGGCAGTGCTATTCCTTCTCTGATCTTCATTCAGTTTCAGTAGCCAATAGAGAAAGCCATTTTATATTATTTGTTCAAATAAATCACACTCAGAGAAGGGGTGCTGCAGTAGTGAACACTGTTCACAGTCCTGTCCTTAGAACTATAAATTGTGCTGCACTGTGGTGTGACACTCCTTGATTCTCTAAGTGTTGGTTAGCAAAAAAAACATGGTCCTTTCCCTTAGTAGGAAATTAATTTCTACCCTTTCTTCCCACTGTCTTTTCTTGGGACCCTGCTATTGTCATTCCTATTGTATCAAAGCTATTTTCTTCAACTGTTTACTGTAGACATTTCCAGGTTTCTTGATGGACTTGTTAATGAAAGAAATATTCTGGGGTTTGTTTTCCTTTTTCTTTTTCTTTTTTTTTTTTTAGTATCTCCTTCTTGGTCTTAAATCATAGAGTCTAGAATAATAAAAAAATTTCTGTCTATGTTTTTATAGTTTCGAAGAGTTAAAATCTTAAAGGGAAGTACTGTGTGTTGAGCTCTAAGAGAAAGTGCATTTCCTCTTTGTTCTACGAATCTACAAGCAGGATTGAACCTTGGCCTTCACAAATAGGGAATTCATAATTCAGCCTGGAACTACCCAGAAACCCTCTAGTTGAATGAGAAATGGATGATGTTTTAGGATTGTGAGATGGTCTGAAGTCATGGATGCCATTTCCCATTAAAAAATAAAGGATATTTCTGGGAAACTACACGTGTCCAGTAACCTATCTCGGAAGGAACTGAAAACTGCTCTCCAAGTGTATGTTCAGAGGCTCCTGCCAAAGTCCTGTATCTGGATGTTCATATTCTCTAATGATCCTCTGACTCAGTTAAGTAGATTCCAAATGCAAGAGACTGAGTAATGTCTTGCTTTTTATCATGAAATTTCTTCCATGGAGAAATGTGTAGGTCTGTACCTGACCCAGTTATGAAGTGAGAGATTTGTACTTGAACTGAATAATCACTTACTGTTTGTTACTGATATTGCCTAATGTCTACTTTCTTATATGTTGTCTTTCTTCTAGAGGCAAGTAATTTCCTGATGTTATGCTTAACCACATCATGCATAGTGAGTTTTATTTATGCAGTAGGGAAAGTTCTCTTGACTTTGCTTTCCATTATCATTGGCAGTTTCTCTCAAAGTGCATTGAACAGAAAAGTGTTACTACTGAGAAACAGACTTGTTGGAAAAACATAGGATCATTTAAGCTTGTGTTAGAATGAATCAGTCTTTAATTTGTACTGTCTTAGGCTTACTTTCACCTACCATGTTATTAATCCTTGTCAAAACCCCATTCAATAGAAATGTATAATGGTTAACAGGAAGAGGTTTATGAAACAAGCAGTTTGTACAGCTTGTTTGTACAGCTATAACAATTGTCTCTAGAAGTCTGAATTTATTTACATGCTTTATTTCAGGATTCAGTCGCCAACATCTCAAATGTGTTTGATTTGTGTCAGTCCTGCTAGGGAAAGGACAGTGTCATCACAACAGGTCATGCAGGCCTGGAGTTGTATTTTTCTATTAAGCTGTTGTGGCTGGGCTGGTAGAAGTCCATACAGTTGATGTTATTTCCTTACTAGGTTGCTTATTAGTTAGCTTTCTAATAGATTCAGAACATATTTAGAAAAAAATTTACAGATACACTGAGAAAGTTTTTTAGAATAGAAGAGTTTTGATATCAAATCACTACCAGGTATTCATAATAATTATAATTTTTCATTAATAACCTTGATTCTGAAATCCTCTTATGTGTTAAGTCAGTTTGCATTTGGTAGAATTACTTCTGATATGCACTAAGAAAGTTGAGGACAAGACACAGAATCACATCACTCTCTTTTTTTCCCCACTCAGACATTGTAAAACTTCACTTTAGTAAGGAATGTAAGAGCAAGCCTTTACTATTTGCATTTCAGAAATGTAAAAGGGATTAATATGATATATACATTTTCAAAGTCACAGGATAAAGTTTGTACTGTCTCTTTTGCCCAAGTGCCAGTAAAACCAACCTTTTCCTGAATTGTATAGTTTGGTCTGCTATGCTCCTTGACCAGAGGGTTTTGAGTGGCCTATTGAAATAATTTACAAAATTTCTTGTGCTTCATTTTCTTTGAGCTAGAAGGTAGTACTTTTATGTTAGTCCAGAACTAAATCCACAAGTAGCTCAGTCAAGTTTAAATGGTTGACAGTTGCCTATATGAATTAAAACAACTTAGCCAAATTCACTGCTGAGTTACAGTGAGCCAAAGCAGCCTGAGGCTGCCTGCTGATAAAGTGTGCACAAATATAACTGAAGGGAGAATTTAGCTTATGTTCAATAACAATACTGCATGAACTAGTGCACCGAAATGGAAATTAAAGATAGCCTTACCCAAAATATATTTCTTCCAAACAAACTTGCATTCAACCTTTCTCCTGGAATGAATCAAGAGAAACCTAGCAGTCCATTATTTCAGAATTCTGATTTTCCAGATCCAGCCTGGATCTGACTCAGTAGGCTGAGCCAGGTAGTAGCTGGAATTCATGCACAGCAGCATACAGTGCATGGGAGGTCAGCTTTAGGCCTCTATACCTCTAAGAAAATCTGACATATGCAAGTCTACATCAACTGTTGAATGCTCGAGAATATGAAAAGGTCCCAAGACAGAGTCAGGCAGAAAACCAGCTGTCACTACCACTTTTCATGTAGTCAGGCACAGCAAAGGGCTTTGTATAATACCATGAATGATCTGGCAGGAGTCGCAGATAGGACTCCAACTGTAATGCATCTTGGTCTGTTGAGCTGAGCCAGACTGAACTTTGCCTCTCAGCCTCCAGTAGCATTTCAGTAAATGGTAATTTTCAATAGTTATTGAGACTTTGCCAACTATTCTGATGCAGATTGCTTCACATCCCATGTAAAAGGCACATTGGTTGGATTTATTCTGGATTTCTATGGCATGGAACAGTTCAACTCATTGCTCCGTCTGACTGTAACTATTTGTCCGGCCCTACAGAGGAATGTGAAACCCTCTCATATAAACAACTGAGAGTTACGTTTTAGGGCTTGTGTCTCTAAAGTGGGAGGCTTGCTGGGAACAGAATTAAAGGATGGAGAATGTCTGGTTTGGAGTGGAAGAAAGGAAAAAAAAAGTGAGGGACTTTTTTTTTTAATTCTAACTTTTTAGAACTCCTTATGTTTTCCATTACAAGGACATCTATTTGTAGGTAAATAAATTTAATTTTAAAAATGGAAGTCTGACTTGACTGATTTTGGTTAAAAAATAATGAATGGTAAATCAAGCAACATCATGGAGTTTTATCATATATGTCACATCCAAAGCACAGAGTAGGGTAGAAGTTTTCCTGGTCTTTGCTTTTAAGCAGAGGTCCTATCTGTCTAGATGTTAGCCAGCATATACAAATCATACTGATTGTCATGTTTGGGGGTGTTTCAGTACGGCTGACAGAGAAGACAGAAGGGCTATCTGTATTTGTAATGAAGTGATGCTTTTGTTAAAGTCTGTGTTTTACCTGTAATCAGCTGAAGAACTTTTCAAGAATCTGAACAAGGACCAAAATAAATTTGCTTTTTTTCATCCAGGTATTATACTACACTTTATCATTCAGCCGGGTATGGTAAAGGGTTTTTATTCTCTTCCCCTTCTGTTGATATATAATTACTGTTTCATCTTAGGATCAATTGAAAAAAATATGTTCTTGATTTTGGAGGTACTGGGAAATCCTAGGCATTCCTCAGGCACAGTTGGAAGTGACAAAAAAATGGCTGATTTTGCCAGGAAATCAATGCTTTGTGTGTCAAATCAGATATATAATAATCTAAAGAAGGACTAACCCATCTCTTTCTAAATATGTCAGTTTCCTTTGCCTTAGGGAGGTATGTGTATACTAGCCAGTATTAAGCAAAAGTATTTTTTTACAAAGTACTTTTGAAAAGCTTTGCCGTACTATGAATCTGAAATCTAAGTATTGCAGGATAGTTTTATCTCAAGAATATGCAGAAACATAGGAAAAGTAACATTCCCAGATTAATGAATAAATTTTAGCATTTCTTAAAAAAATTAACATTTGTGCAATCGGATTTTGAAATTTTGTGGATGATGCAAAACATAGATCACCTTTCATTCTACATCCTGCTCTGTAAAGTCATCTGCTATTGGCAGTTTATGTAAATATAGGAACTTCAGAAGGATAGGCGTAAAATTTCTGCCCCTTTGTCTGCAGAACTGCCGTAGGTTATTATAAGAAAAGACTGCATTTCTTTTCTGTTGAAGACTTTGCTTTTTTTTTGTTGCTTTCCATAGCTGAATGTTATACAGTCACTTAAGTCTTAGAGGTTATGGTTAAGTCTTTATTTTTATGCACACATATTTATAGAACATACCACATCAGGAAAACAAACACCATGCCTTGCTGCTGTCACAAATGCCACAATATGGTGTAACACCTAATTTTGAAAATAAATCTCTTGATGACAGAAAGAATAAAGATCTATCTTCCAACAACCGAAGCAGAATGATCTTTGGACTTTTTGTGGTATGTCACAATTATAGAATATATTGCCAAGGAAGATACATTGTGGCTTGCAAACTTGCAAATTATCTGTCATGTTTCTGACCTTCAAGAATACTTCTGCTTATGCTTCAAATAAAGACAGTCCCATTTAGAACAGTGAAAATACAGCTAGTGCTGGAATTCAGGTAATGCCCTGCATTTGCACTGTTTTATGCAAACTTATCAAGCTTTAATCTATATCTTACATAGATAAAACTAGCAAATAGATTACATTGTAGTCTGATCTGAATAATCTATGTAGCCAAGGAAAAGGAAAATGAGGCATATTAAGCAATCTTAATATTAATACCGTTGGATACAGCTCTCTTTGTCTGACACAGCTGTGAAATGTTCACAAAGTGAACAGTGTTATTATTGCCAAGGGCTGAGTATTCCTGTAGTGATAAATTAAACATGAGTTCTTGTTTTTCAGCTCTTTGTTAATCTGTTAGTCTGTACTGCCTCTAAATGATTGATCATACAAGGAAAATATTGTGAAGGCATTCAAGTAAGAATAGAAATAAGATACTTGGTTTCTGTTTCTCAGGAGGGACAAAAGATGATGCAATGTGCAGACAGACACACAGACACATAAGTGCCACGATGATAGGTGTTATATCAAACCCATCTTATTAGGCTACATTAATAAAATAAACAAAGTCACTCATGCAAATCCAATCCTAAATCAACAACATAATTCTGAAAGTCCCTTCTGTGGTGACAGTCATACACTGAGTAAACTGAACTATAGCTTATATTCCATGTCTTGTTTTTGTATGTAAGCCTGCTGAAAAACTGGAGAGAACCTGGGGGTCTAATGGCATCTTTATTATGTTTCTTAACAGCTGGAGGTAAAGCAGTGTAAACCAAACTGCCCTTACTCTGTTAGCTAATTCTTTCTCTTCGCATGTCCATACTTGGGCAAAAGTCAACTCAGCTTCTTCAGGCAAAAGGTTAGAATTTGACACTCCTTGCTGTTCAAAAATAAAAAGTAAAAATAAAAGAGAAAAGAAAGATTTATTATGTTTTGAATCTGCTACTGTGTGTATTATTTCTGTGTTGCTTTTTCTTTCCAATCAAAGCTCAACAGATTTTTATTTTGTGTGGCTTACCACAAAAAGTAATACTTTTTTATTTTCTTTACTGAGCAAGAACACAAAAATGAATCATTTTTAGAAACATTTTGGTTAAAAATAGATATGTCCCAACCTTTTCTCTCTTCACGGTATGTGAAATCTGGTCAAAGTATAATATTTTTGCCTACTGTTACCTAGATTAAATTTCCCAGGGCAGACAGAATGTTGGAAGCCAGAAAATGAGTATCCTCCTACTGCTTCATAAACAATATCACACCTAGCTGGGAAAGACAGGGCTTTATAGGAATCTTGCTTTTAATGGCGTGTCCTTATTTCGCCTGGTTTTTTGCTTTCAGTGCTATTACTGAAAAGTTACATGGGCTATTAGAGTGACCATGTTATAACGCACATATGTTCATAGTGTGCATGCATAGGAATATGGTTAAGCAAACCATCATGAGGACAGAAGAAAAATTAATATAAGGGGAAAAAAAAAGGGGGAAGGGTTATCTTTGGGAGAAAACCAAGCATCTATACCTAAAAACAGCATTGCCTGGATTTAGGAAGACAACACTGTAGGTTTTTGTCTCTAACCCCTCTTTCAGAATGTTAAGTAAAACTGCAGTTCCTGATTTTTAGATCAGTTCCATGATTGTTTTGACTAGGTCAGAAGGCAGCTTGAAAAGAGAAGTTGTGATTGATTCCGTCTTTTGTGTTAGTGCCCAAAGGATTTGTCTAACCCCAAAGATATCTTACAGGGAAATATAGCCTGTCACTCAAAGTGGACATTTCTTTTGTGCACAATGACACTGGAGATGTGGTAGGAATCTATCTTCACATCTCTCCCATGCTGACCTGTTTCTGAATGAAAACATCCAGCCTAGTACAGTGCACATTGCTAACACCAGTGTATTAACAGCTGGTATTTCCACAATAATCCCTGGGTCTAAAAAGAATTTTCTTAGGATTCTCTGAATAATAGCTACCATATTCAGTGATTAATGTAATCAAATTATCAAATACACAAAGATGTGATACAACTAAGAACCATGACTGATTTCTGAAGCAAATGCTTTATGAATTTACAGAACATGAATTATTAATGCCCTCACCATATCTAGCAGATGAACAGATTGCAAAAATAGAGAGACTGTTGTGAATACAATTTTCCAGTGAAAACAATAAAGTACTACCCTGACTAATCCTCATTTGATTTGCAGCATTTAGTTCAGAAACAAGCAAACATAAACTTACAGTAAAAAAAAATCTGCCAGAACCTTAGGTAATCCACTAGGTATTTATTCTCATTGTTTATAAGAAGTGAATCTTAGTTCTAATCTAAATTTTCTGGTTTTATTTCAAGTAACTGGATAGATTTTGCATCTTTATTGAACATATTTACACCTAAAAGACCTCCAATCACAATGTTATTCAAATACAGATAATTACACTCTATGTCCAAGTACCTTTTTGATAGGATATCACAATATTGCTCTCATTCTCTCTCCTTTTATTTCTGGCATTTCTTTGTATTTTCCCTTTTCTTTAATTCAGTTAAACTTTTTTTTTTTTTTTTTTTTTTGGTGGGAGGATGGGGAAGGGAGAAGGAAGGGAGAGGGAGATGGATGGGAATACAGAACTTAGTAAATTATCTAGATTCATGCCCTATACACAATCTGGAAATCTGTAGAGTCTTATTTTAGGTATTATTTGAATTTTTAAATACACAAATGCAAAAGTGAACATTCTGCAGATCCCCCTCAAACAGCCAGCACAACAAACTGTACTAAATCCAGGAACAGAAGACTTTTAGTATCATTTTGTCATATTGTCAGAGCCTTCCTATGCCTTTAGGGCTTAGGAAAGAATCCAGGACCTGCAAGCCAGTAAGGCACTTGACTGCAGTAGGGTCTGCTGAATACAAGGGGGGAATCAGATACAAGTTCCTTCTTGACCCACTGACAATACACCAAAATGGCATAATTTTAAGATACATTCTGCAGTTTCCTACTACACCCAAAAATGCATTCAACTGAATAAACTCTTTTTGCTAGTTTTCTGTGACAGATATTTTTTTTTAATGCAACTCCAGGAGAGCACAGCTGTTCTACATTTGACTGAAAAATTTTTCCAGAAAGTCACAGAAAGTTTTGTGCTGAGCTAAATTCCAGTCTTAATAAACAAGTTAAATAAAACCTCCTAGAAACTCCTTGGTATCTTGATGCACTCTCATTTGTATCCAAATATTTCCCTCATCATGCTCTTCTCAATGCAAAACAATAACAAAATTCTGTTCTTGTTTATTAGGACTGCCAGTGCTTGGAGCTGTTCGACAGTCATCGAAGGCACATTAGCTATGAACTTTGAGGTACTGACACCTGAAAAAAACAATGCTTTTTCTGCAGTTTATTGCTTATTGAGAAATGTGACATATGAAAAACTCATTGCTTAAAAACGTTACTGTTGGTCAGCTGTTCTGCTTGTTTGTCACAGTCTTACTCTGCAGTAAATGTGAAAGACTTCAGTAGAAGACAAATAAATAACCACATGTTTATGCTTCAGTGTCACCTGGAGAAATAGTGTGGGGATTTTTGCCATACTTTATCTGCTCCAGGGTGGCTTACTTGTGTTTCAAAGCACTTAGATAACAAGTCTTCCAATATTCTGGCCAATAATCCTTTATTGTTGCGCAGTGTAGAAGAATAATTGCACAACAAAGTTTCTGGCATTTGCACTTCATTGATTTATGTAAGCAGAGTTAGAATCTATTTCATTTTTTCACAAACCAAGTTGCCTCTAAGTATCTCTGTGTCAGAGATGATAGGCGCAATAACCTTTGCTTAGCTAGATGAGATATTTCCTTGAAGAAGAAACAGTTGTTTTCTAGATTTTATACAAACTGGACCATCCACTCAGTAGGAAATGTCAACATCTCATTGCTTGATTTCAATTCCTATCAAAGCAAGTAACTGAAACACAATTTTTCTTTTTGTTTGCAATGAAACATTTTAAAATGGGTACACAGGAATAACCACATCTTGTCATGTTGTTTGTTTTTAAATTAAAATTACATATCTCAATATTGTCAAACAAAAATGTTTTGATTTGGTTTGTTGAACTGACCAGAAATATTTCTTTTCATTTTCACACTGAAATGTGCTTTTCTGGAGTTGTAAATATCTCCTGGGTATACAAATTATCTCTCGAGAACGGGAACATTCCCATTCTACACTCTGAGGTGGCTTCCTAGATGAAATTTCCCATGAAGCATTAAAAGCACTTAGTTGAAAGGCTGCACGGTATTATGTGGCGACTTGGTCAGAGACATGTTTCATATGTGTGAATTAGGTATGTGAACCTGGATTCTCAAGAAACATTGTGTGCTGAAGTTAGCCTTAGATTTTTAAGCTTCTCTTCTTATTTTGATCACTTTTCTTTCTTTGTTTGGTGTTTTCTTGTATGTGAATTTAAAACTATTTTCAAAGTGTCTCCTTCCCTACATTCTTTCCTTCCTCTGTTCCTCCCTCCCTCCTTCTTTTCTCTCTCCCTTTCTTCCCTCCTTCCCACCCTCATTCCCTCCCTCTTTCTTCTTTCTTTCATTCTTCTGTCCTTCCTTTGCCATGTATAACTTCAGTGCTGATGGTGAATATAATTGTTTGGCTGCCTTTGTTGCTGATTGCTTGAGTTGTTAAAGCTCTCACTGACTCTGGTGTTCTGTAATAATCTATCATGACAATTGTTTCAACATTCACTGCTAACACAGCACTGTCTGCTATGACTTGTCGTGGTTTAACCCCAGCCAGAAACTCCACACAGCTGCTTGCTCACCAGTGGCATCAGGGAGTGAATCGGAAGGGTAAAAGCTAGAAAACAAGAGGGTTGAGATAAAGGCTGCTGAATAGGGAAAACAAAAGCCATGCACACAAGCAAAGCAAAAGAAGAAATTCATTCACGGCTTCCCATGGGCAGGTAGGTGTTCAGCCATCTCCAGGAGAGCAGCATCCCATCACGCAGTAATGGTTACTTGGGAGGAGAACTCCAAACGTCCCCCCTTTCCTCCTTCACTCCTCTGCTTTATATACTGAGCATGATGTCATATAGTGTGGAATATCCTTTTGGTCAGTTTGGGTCACCTGTCCTGGCTGTGTCTTTTCCCAGCCTCCCGTTCACCCTCAGCCCCCTTGCCAGCATGGCAGTACAAAAAGCATAAAAGCCCTTGGCTCCGTGTAAGCCCTGCTCAGCAATAACAAAACCATCTCTATCTTATAAACCCAGTGCTCAACAAAAATCTAAATCATAGCCCCATACTAGGTACTGTCTACCCCAGCCAAAACCAGCACACCTGTCCAGATATCTATCCTCTTCTCTCAGTACCATAACATGCTTCAGTATAACTGCTCTCAGTG
Source organism: Pseudotriccus pelzelni (assembly GCA_035584735.1). Taxonomy (NCBI): domain Eukaryota; kingdom Metazoa; phylum Chordata; class Aves; order Passeriformes; family Tyrannidae; genus Pseudotriccus; species Pseudotriccus pelzelni. The sequence continues at coordinate 31,706,852 of JAWMRA010000161.1, read as the reverse complement.
CTGTCAGCTGTTAACATGGAGGTATGATGGAAAAGTAGCACAGCCTTCCCACAGATCTTAAGGCTCCCTTTTGCCAGTCTATAGCCCTCTGACAGGTTGTCCATAGCCTTGCACCTAGATTTCACAGAATCCAATAGTTAATTTACTGATCTGCTATGCTACTTTTTTCCCCTGCAGTCATGATGGCTGCGTATAATATGATACTTAGAATTAATAAAGTATTGCCTTTTGCCTAAACTTACAGTCACAACATTAATGGGCAACACAACAGTAACCATTAGATTTATTAGATTCTGCCATGCACATTTGTAGTATGGAAACACCAATGCATTTGGAATATAAAAACCACATGGATGCAGAATGTTTTACAACATGTATTTGAGGCAACCTAGAATTACTGCTAAAATATTCCAGCATGTGGAGAAAGACAGATTGCCTAATTTCTAACAACACTTATGAATGAAGTCACAAGAAACTTGGTAACATGGACTGAAGAAAATCTTAGTTGTGGTCTCCTAAGGGCTAGTCGTAATTAAATCTGACCAGCAGGAGCTTCTATATGACAGGGTATTGAATGAAGCAACTAAAGTCCATCATACTAAGAATTAGTTCTGTGACAAAATTATGTTTTTTTTAAAGACTGTCAGCTGTGTGGCATGTCAAAGAAGCATTATTATTTTAATGTAAAGCAATCTAATGGCTAGACTTGTATGCAGAAGCATATAGCTAAAGATGCAATGGTCCAATGACGAAACCTTTTTTTGCCATTAATTATTTGGTAACTAATGTCACATTAGGTTATTTCCTGCTTCTTTCTATGGATAAAAAGAGCCAATTGATATTTTTCTTGTTGGTGTCAAATAGTCTGATTAGTTAGTAAATCTGCCATCTCAAGTGTATACCACTGAAAGAAAAAGTATAGTGATGAGCAGTTGGAGAAACTGCCTAGTAAACAAGCTTTAAAACACAAACAAAGCATTATCCAACTATAGAAGCCAAATTAAAATTTAAGCAAAAAGAGCTCAATTCAGCTGTCATTGGAGGAGTAAATGCACTTTCAGACTGCTGGTTTAAGAATCAGATGGTGAATTTATCCGAGCTTTGTTTTTCATATTATTTAGTCAAGAGCCTAAAAATATCAGGGCACTGTCACACATAGAGCTGGGCAGTCTATTTTTAAGGAAAATTTATTTAGCAAAACCCTTGTAGAGTGTTACTGACCCTTTAAGTCCAGTGACCACTCTGCTGCCTTTGGCAGGATCTCAGGAAGGGAGGGAGGACTTAGTAGATGATGGAAAATGCCTGGAGCTCCCAGAAGTGTTCTCGGATATAGTGACTGGTAGAAGAGAAAGAATTTTAGAGCCTGCTCAGGGCGACCTGAGAGCAAGAACTAAAAAACTGATGGAAAACACAGTGGAAAGGATTCTGAGATGGAGAAATGTGTTACACAAGGAAGACGTTGGAGGAAACTTGATAAAAGTGTGATGAGTAGGTGAAATTTGAGGAATAGAAAATGTGATAGTCAATGTTTTCAATGGGTGACATGTAAAATGGGAAACTGGAATAAAAGCACAAACAGTTGGTAGGCTGCAGGAGCCTCAAAAGTTTTTCCCTAGGAAGGATTCCACAGGTCCTCAGTGTGGCTTTGTGTACTTATAATAGGTGCACTGGCAACAAGGGTAGTTTCATACAGTAGTGTCACATCATGCTTTTCCAGGTGATCTGTGTCTGATAGCAGTCTCCCGTCAGGAGACTCCTTCACCTTGTAGCAGCTAATCTGGACAAGGATCCTGTTAGCAGGCTTCCTTTGGGATCGTGAGTGCTGCCTGGCCCCACAGCTGTCCGCACACGCAGCCCTGGTCCGATCACAGCAGAGGGCAGCCTACCCTCTGCGCAGCCACCGCCCAGGTGCCAAAGCCTGCTCTGCAGGGACAGGACAGCTCCAGCTGGAGGCCCCAGTGGCCCCTGTTGTCATCCACGGCCTTCCTGTGATGTCTGTGCAAGCTGAACACAAGCTGGGCTTTTTTGTCATCTGTGTTGTTAAAAGTGTGTTTGAGTGGCCCAGGGGTGGCTTGCTGATGCTTTGTAGCACACTGTAGCATGCTGCTCTTTGCAACTGTGTGTGTTGGAACTGGATTGGCACAGGCTCTATATCTGGTCCTTGGCTGTGAGAATGACAGCTTGGCTGTGCTTAGAAGATGTTGAGCATTTCTTGTGAATATATGTGAAAAACACATCCTTTCTATGAACAGCCTTATGGACAAACCTTTTATTGCATGCATGTTTGGAACCATTTGACTAGCTCACCTGCTCTTATAGATAATATATGCCATGGCATTTCCCACAGATATTTTCAGAGAAGAAAAGCAAAAGGCTAATGTGCTTCATAAAGATATAAAGAGAAAGTGATTTTTAATTTTTTTTCATAATAGTTGTGAGTAGGTGATTTTATTAAGACACCCACACTGGTAGTTTATATCACACTTTATACTACACCTTGAGAGCAGATAAAAATCAAAAAAGTCCAGGCTTTCTGCGAGAATGATGAGTTCTTTAAATTCTGAGATCACATTTTAATGCAAAAAAAAAAAAAAACACCAAAAAGCAACAAAAAACCCACACCAAAACAAACCAATACTTAAACAAAAACAAACAAAGAAAAACTCAAGAAGACTGTCAGTAGGAAGTATGTGTATTTAATTCATGTAATGTTTGTTTGCATGTCCCCAGAAAACTGTATTTCTCTTACCCAAAAGAGAAAGAGAGGGGAAAAAAACAAGGTCATCATGAAACTTAAAAGGAAAGGCTGCTCCAGAAAAAATATTAGTTTTGAAGAACATTAGTGTTGTCATAATGCTGCCACATTCTTAATAAATTTTAATGTGATGATATTTTAGACCATAGACAGATTGGGCTTTGAGTTGTTGGGCCCTGCATTTGAATGTCCTCTGGAATGAAGGAAGAGGTATCCAGCAGTGTGTAGTTAATACACATTCTTTTACCACTTCAGTGCAAAATGCAGAATCTGAGCTAACCCTGTCAAAGAAGATCAGCGTAGGCTGCTGCCTACCCTGTGCATTCTATAAGCTATCTACATTCACAGAGAAACAGATGCCTGCCAGTCCTGCTCTGCTGAGAAGTTATAACCTCTGTCAGTAGAAAGAATAGGTAGCTGGGGAAGCAGCTAGATTTGTCAGACATAGTTTGATATCCAGCTGTGTCTGACCATGCCTTTAGAATGCTATGCACTGTTTTCACATCTGAAAATCTTTTCACACACTTAAATTCTTTTTGTGAGAAGTTCCCATAGGTCCCTCAAAATCTGAAATCATGATAAATTTCAAATCCTCTTTTGTTTGGAACTTCTGTTCATAAACTAAACAATGCAATCTATAATTTGTATTGTAAGGCTAGCCCATTGTTAAATTAAAAAAAAAACAAAACAGTCTGCAAAGTCCCATAGAACAGGCAGGGAAATGTTCGTAATTTAAAATCTGGAGTTTTCTATCATATCATCAGAATATCTGTTCTGTTCACAATCCTTCAGTGTTTTCACCTTGGAAATACCTGGGGAGTGTATGACAGTCACATAGCTGGGGCACTGTTGCCCCATGGCCAAACATCACTAACTTGATTCTGGCCTTTCCACCTCCTCACAGTAAGGGTCTGACTTTTTATCACAGCCTTCCCTACTGGGTGACCTTATGTCACCCTTTAACATCACTGGCCCATGACCCTGGGAGCCTGGGAGTAATGTTGTCCTAGTCATGGTTTTAGAAATCGCAGTGCTTTATTATCACCTTTGCCATCTTCCAGCATCTTCAGTTTAAATCTGAAGGTAACTGCCCTTGTAATCCAGTGCCAGCCTCTAGGACCTCCAAACTCCTTGTCTTTTACAGTTTATAGATGTAAAACATATTGAACATGTACTTTCTGTGTAAGAACATTATTTCAGATGACTGTCTGGCAAAGAAAATGTTTCTGGATTGGAAAAAGCAGACTAGCTTACAAATGTTGCCAAAAACACTGAATCTTTCTTAAGGGCAGACACTTTGGATACTTCAGTTGGCACAAAATCACTGAGGAATATTTTTCAAAATATAAAGTACTGTCCCTTTGAAATGCTCAGTTCTTTAGAAGAATGTAAAGTATATTCACACTGGAACCCAGCCGCCTGACACTGCTGGGGTAGGAATAGTTTTGCAAATCAAAATTGTACATGGTATTTTAATGCTATTAATAAAATGGACTGAAGTAAACTCTTGCATTTGAGTGAGAGTTTATTTTTAGTTAACTCAGTAGCTAAAATAGAATTTCCTATACATAGGAACCACATTTTGCCTCTGGTGTGGGTGTTTATATCTGGACAGGCTTGGATATGACTACTGGTGAGTGATGAATTATCAGTTCTGCACTCATGACAAGCCACACTCACATTGCACTGGAAGCTTAATGACGAGCTGCTGAAATGCTGAACACGGAGTCAAAAAGTACCTCTCCATGTTGTGGGCACCAATTCTGTAGACATTCTCTGAATTGCTTTTGGAATGTGGCATCCTTGCTAGCTTCTAGCTCTTTGGGCTTTTAGAAATGTTTTTGAATGAATTATATAAAAGTCTGCCCTTTGTCCTCTTTGTTCTGTATTTTTGTTCATGTGTTTCCTTTCATCACACATCTCTGTGGGGAAAATTGAAATAGTCTGGAGAAGAGGAAAGGCAATATAGGCAGTTGGATTTGAGGACAGGAACAGTAAGGATCATGTTAAGTACTGTCTGCCTGGTTGTCATTACACAACGTCGTAATATGAGCTGTAAAAATAAGTATTGAGAAATGAATAGGTCAGAGAATGAGAGTGAGTTCATTCTGTTGTAATTTCAAAACCATAATAGTTTCCCCCTTTCCTCTTCTCCCCCTAGTAGCATAAATGAAATTATGTCATTTTGCCTAGGTTCATCTGTCAGATTTTCCATAATTCACTTGTAGATTCCAGAGTTCAAGCACTTCAGGAGTAGCTTATCCCCTCTTTTTTTTTAACAGGTTTTGGTTTTTCTTTTTTTCTAAATTACTGGAAAATAACCCTTCACATTATATTGGATTATAGATATTTTTCTTACTTATAACAAAAGGGATTTTTTTTTTTTGAACACGCCTTTGAAAGAGAGTATATTGAGAGCTTTCCAGATTGTGGTTCAACAACACAGAAGATGGAGTGTAGACCCATTAATATCAGTGCTACTGTACTGGTATGAGCGGTTTTCCATAGTCTGGAAGGACTCACTTCTCAGAAAGTGATTTTGCTTTTGTAACTCACCCTTACCTTTGCTAGCAGCAAAAGGTAATTAATGAAAAAAAAACCCAAATCACTTAAACATCACTGGTGCTTAGAAATTTTAAAACAATAAAAGATTGCTGCTTTCATTAGTAGAAATCTAAACATTCTTAAATGCTGAGATCCATAGGCTTGTGAAATAGTTTCTTCTAGAAACCAAAATGAGTGAATTAAATCCATCAGACATATTCAGAGCACTGAAAATATATTGCATGGGAGTCAGTGTAGCCTTTAAAAATTAATAATGTGGCAAGATGAAACATATTTCTATGATATTCATATTTAAAGAAAACAAAACAGTGGAGTAGTAGAGGCCCTCAAGCTGGCATCAGCATGGAATGGTGCAGGTCAGGCAGCACAGCTCTTGGAGTAGCATAGCTGGATAATTAATACTTGATCTGTGTGGATGCAGTTGTAGTAATTGTGCTTTTCAAGCCCCTTCACATGGCGGTAGTTGACAAATTGAAGTGCATAGTTCAGAAAAGAGATAAGAGATTGAAACCCTTATTTAGGAATATTTAGAACTTCAGGAGGTATGCTAAGACGAAAAGAAGAAATATCATTGCCTAGAAAAGTGATTCTGAATCAGAAGGAGTCTGTACTAATAATCTCACAGTTTAGAAGCAGAAGATTTCCTGAAATGGTAGCTTCATCTCAATAGAAAATAATAACAGTAATGTCTATTAACTCTGATATTTAAGTGTCCTTTTACATTAGGTCCCGCTGTGTATTCAATTATTTTTTTCAAAAACTGGTGGCTACCTAGAAATATAAATATCAGTACCAAAGAGACACCCACCCCAGTGCATCTCCAGGTAACTCCTAAAATAGTTTAATTATACCAAGTCATGGTCTAGTCTTGAAATGCTTGCTTCGGTTTTTGGGAGCAATTATCTAAAACCATATTCATATCAGAAACTTGCTCCAGTGGAAACTCAGCATTTTCCTGTTACCACTTAGTGGCATAAAAACTGAGCTAGAGAGTTATGTTTCCTCTGGCTTATTCTTTATGTCCCTATTGTGAGAAATAAATGGAGGGCGGTTTTATTACAAGCAGAAGTTTGATCATGTTAAGAAACTGTAATTTGGGGAAACTGGAATAATGGGCATTGCTGTTTCTGCTTACTGTTTATCTGCAAGCCTACCTGCAGCTGTGGAAGGCTGAGCTTGTTAAGGTTGCTCGTTAAATGTTTTGTCTTAGGGCTGACTCGAGAACAATGGGCCTGGCCAGACCTTGTTATCAAGAGATAACATGACCAAATGACTTGATAAGCTGTTTGACAGGAGTGATGAGCTGACAAGGGAGGAACAGGAGCTGCCCTGAGATACCCAATCAAGCTCAAGAAGGAAGGCTGTGACACCCAATAAGGAAGAAAAGGAGCGGAGCTTGCCATGGGAGGAGTGAAGGAGTAGTTATGCAAATCAAGAAACCTTAAAAGACTGGTCCCTCGAGGTCCGAGGTAAGGGAGGGGGGGGTTGTTACTTGGCCTCTTGCATCCACTGCACTGTTAATAAAATTCTTTGTTCCATTCTATTTGGCCGTCTTCAAATTTTATTCAGAGATTTTTTGCACACTGTAATTCCAGCTTGCACAGTCTGGGTACCCAGGCTCAAATGGGACCCAGTCAGATGTTTCTGGTCAGACGGACTCTTATCAGTCATGGAGATGTAGTTGGTATCATAAGGTTGTCCTGTGTGCAGAGACGGCTGGCTCTTCCCATGCTTATATCAGCCTCAGCAGCAAAAAGGCCACCTGAGTGATCAGGGCAGCTGGGGCTCAAATGGGAGCCCAAATCCTGTGGCTGATGAGACAGTGTCCTCAGCTAGCCGAGCTTCCATATGAGACATGGAGGGACTGGTTCCCCTGGGACTGAGCTGAGGCCAAGTAGCTCAGTGATGCTTCGTAGGCACTTTTTCTGTAATGGACAGTGAGAGATGGGGTCCTCCAGAGTGTGATTACAGCCTTTGCTCTGATTCATTCTTAAAAGCAGCCCGTCAGTCTCCACCGACTATTTTGGGAGCCTGGCAATACACTTACCCCCAAAAAATCTCTTTGCTGAATGACTAAGGAGACAGGTTCCTAACTGGCATTCTGAATCATCTTACTGTGGCCAAGCATCTTTTAGCTGTTGAAACAATGAAGGTGGATGTGTTTTAAACCAGTCTCTTCTAAAAACGGGAATCAAGCCAAAGAATCCTAGTTTACAGATTTTTTTCCTGCAACCTTTGGAAAACACATTGTACTTTTCTACCTCTAGGTATTTTCCATGATTTCAACTTCCTTCTAATACTCAGATGCAAAGCTGCTTGCAGTATTTGACTTTCAGATATACAAAGATATTCTGATATAAATATGCAACAAAAGTGGTTTTGTAATTTTTGGATTTTTTTTTTTAATTTTATCTAACTGTAAGGAACACATTTGCAATAACTGAAGATTTGTCTTCAGTGAAAGACTGGTTTCCATAAATGATACTCAGATACCTTAAATCACATTACAGGGAGTGCATGTGCTATTATGGGATCTGACAGGACATTAGACAAGACCATCTTTGAGTAACTAAAAAGAAAATGATCAACTACTGGAATGAAATCCTAAATAGGATCTAGACAGGGAAATAATTCTTCTGAGGACATGAACTTATGCAGTAATAAATTTCAAAGTATGAAACAACTTTCTTTTTCATAAGCTGAATGTGAAATACATGTTGGGTTTGGAAAATTGCTATTCTTCTGAAGTGTTAAGGCATTCTGAGGAGTCTTGATATATACTATCTGTCTGTATACAGTGCAGTCCAGGTGGCTGGAGCACTATATAAGAATAGTTCTTGAAAGAACAGCTAACAGGGGCTGCAAAATGCACAGGACCTACAGAAAGGATAACCTGAATTGTCCAGGCACTTTGAATGGATAAAGCAAGTTTTCAGCTCTGTTTCAGTGAAGTTTGAAATTAACACTTGACTTAAAGTGTGTGAATGCCTTGCTGAAATTGGTACAGTCATGGATGAGAGAGAAATTAAGCACAGATTTAAGTATTTTGTCAGACTGGTTTTCTGAGGTGGGCTATTCTCATGGAGAAAAGATTGAATACTTCTTCACTTTCAAATCACTAAGACTTTTGCCATAAATGCAGAACTTTAGATGCTGAAAACCATGTAAATAGCATAAGTACTTTTGAAAATGTACCCAAAATTTCCAAGGCAAAAAAAAAGTCATTCATGTGAAAAAAAAATTAAACTCAGAAATCTTGAGCTTACAGCCAAATGAAAAGATTTCCTACTTCAGTGGTTGTAAATACTTTACCTATACATGTACAGATACAGATACATGTTTGCTCTTGGTAGGATTTATAAAAATGTTTTTATTTTGAATTTGCAATATGTCTTTTGTGTTTGACTTCTGTCACTAAAGTTTAAAAAAAATGTTCTTGAAAAATATATAGAAGCTTGAATAATTATCTGGGTAATTGATTGAGACTCATTGATGTTTAATAATATCCTGTTCTTCCAGGAAGCATCCTTCCTGTAACAGAGGGCACCTCTCTTTGTGTTTATATGCACCAATTTGGTACAAGCTCCCTTTGGTGTGAATAGATACTACAGGCAATGCAGACTTTCAGGTATATTTGTATGCTCTTCAGTTTGGAACAGTCATCTCCATTAATTTTTACTTTTTTTCTTTTAGTTACTGCAGTATGCAGAATCATTTCTAAATCAAGATCCTGTATATCACTTTGCGCCATACGAGCTTTCTTTCGAAGCTTGCTTTCATAGCTTCTCCTACTAATGTGGGGATTTTTTGGCTCAAATTGCAAACCTGTATCTGATCTTTTCTTTGTGTATTGATCACCTTTTCCTTCATTGCTCCCATCCCTTTTACAAATGGGGCAAAATAATCAGCTTCCATCTCTCTCTAATCATTGGATTTATCAGCTAAAATGTAAGAGATGCCTGGGGAAAAAACACAAGTCTTTCCTCAGTTAATTAAGGATGTACTTTCTGTAATTAATACAAATTATAACTTAAACAACTTTGAGAAAAGGAAACAAGGAAAACTTCTTGGCAATGAATATCAGAGTTCTGCCAATGCACTTAAGGAGGTCAAATGACCTGACAATATGCCTGAACCCTCATATGGTAAAATAATAAAAAGGCTCAAGAGTTCCTAAATAACATTCCAACTTAACTGTACTGAGAGCTTTTTTTAAAGAGAAATATGGTACGAGGGGGGGAAGTAAAAGTGTAACAAGACAACAATGAAATCATTTTATGTCTTCTAAAATGAACAGCTGTAATATGTTACTGCATATTGTCTCCAGTTATACCCCTTCTCAGCAAAGAAAAGTTTCTGACTAATTGAAGGCTAATTAAAAATATTTTTCTCTTGTCTGCTTTTTCCTTGCTATAGTTTCCTATAAGCAGGGACATTCTGTGAAGCAATGTGATTTTATAGAAGCCATTGATTAAAAAATAAAAGGCATCCCATTTGATTTTGAAAATATCCTGCCTAAAGATATCATTAGCATTTTTCAGACCTTCACAATAGGCCTGATCTGGTGAAGTCAGTGCAAGTCTTTCCACTGACATCAACAGCCAGTGGATCAGGGCTCATTTATGTGCTACTTCTAGCTGTGTTTTCTTCATTCTCTAATTTTGCAGTGTTTTCATGCTGAGATTTGTTGAAGTTGATAGACACAATTCTTGCAGTTTTTTTGTAATTCTACACAAAGTGGCAAATTTGGTGTTTATAAATGTCTTTTAATCCAGTGAGTCTTACCAGTTGTGTAACCTGTTCCTTCCTATAGAAGGAACCAACAGATAGAACTGTGTTTGTAATGAGAGGATATAGACTGACAGGACAACTGTGTAGGAACAGTTTTGGCTAAAGACCACCAAAACCCAGAAACATCTAATGCAAAAGCTGCCTCAGGACTTCAAGGTTTCAGTTGCAACTTCTGTGTGCAGAAGACTGCTGCTGTTTACATATCTGCAGGGCACACCCCCTCTACTACCTTGGACTTAATTTTAACCCTAAGAGACACTGTTTGGTTGGGGTTTTTGTTCTTTTTCTTTCTATCTTGTTTTTACCAAACTTTAAAAAGAAAAGTGTTTTTCTCACAGATTTTTAATTCATAGGAAAGCACACTTAGCTGTGTGAGTGTTCTGACTTTTTGACAATCAATATGACCTATAGCTGGACAAAGCTACTCATCCTAATTGCTTACTCTGGAATAATTATGGATTTAAGGAAGGAAGAGTCTGATGACTTCCAGTTTCTGAAGGGGAGAATGGTCAGGTTGCTCCTTTGGAAGTTAGGGAAATGAAGAAGCATGATACAGGATAGCTGTGGTATCTGGAGTGGGTTAGCATAACTTCTTTCTCAAATGTGCAAAAATCTTGATAATTCAGTGATCAGATGAGCCTCAGGAGTGACAGAAGGAGGAACTGAGACAGACTTGCTGCTTCTTCTCTCACAAAAGTGATAGGAGAGTGGTGAAAAAAGGTCAATATGAGTCTGTCGGTCTTCCTGTAAAAAAACAGCAACCTTTTTCACAGTGAAGTGTTGGTGTGCATCACATTTTGGTTGTCTCTAAAAAAAGAACAAAATACCCCCCCCCCCATCAATTCCCCATTGGAGTACAGTAATGAAATGCCCAGCTGTAGATGCAGCAAAATTCATTCCAGTTCTGCTCTGTTATTGTCTGTCTCATCTTCAGCAGATGGCTGAATGATGATGTCTGCAGTAATAAAAATATTAAAAACAAAAACTGCCAGCTGAATTGGAAAACTGACTAATTTCTATTTTTAAAATGTGGTACATGAAGCCATTATTTTTAAAGCCAGTAATGGCCATTTTCAGTAACAGCCGTGTGAGAAAATTTAGTGAAGAGAAGAAACAGTACTGGATTTGTCTATCCCTTGACTTCTGGAAAAAGAGAGCATCTCACTGCACACATAAAGCAGGACAAAGACAGTCCCATAATGCTTCCATATGTTATTCAGAGGAAACATTAGTGTAACATACTGGTAGCAGAGAGATACATTGTCCTCTGGTGAGGCAGAGATCTCTGAGGCTTGCTTTGGCACTGCTTGCACAAAGCCACACACATTGCATGGCCAAGCACTGCATGGCTTCTCCATCTTCACAGCAAGTGAGATGTTGCTGGAGCCATCAGTACCATGGACATGCCTTTGAAAGAGTATGGCCTTCATTTACATTCCAGGTTCTCCGCTTGCTTCACGGTATATACTGTTTTTTCAGCTGTGGTAACATAGCATTAGATGTAAGCACAGTTTCACACCCTTTTCCTTCTACAGGTTCTATGATCTGGATTATGCAAAATTCCAAGCTAAACTAGGCATTTACTAAGAGCTGACAGAAATTGATGAAAAAATCATGCTGTAAGAATATTCACTGGATAATGGTCTTAATTCTCTTTATACTGGGTAGATCTCTAATGACAGAAGAGCATGTGGCACTAATTCACTAATTCACTGGGACTCAAAAACTCCAGTTTTGTTTTCTTTATATAAAGTACTTGAATAAACCTACATCTGGTATCTCAGATCTTATGTTTAATCTTAATTAGCATGTTAAAAAAAAGAACACACTCTGGACTTGTTTCATCCTTCATTTCCGAGTTCCATTCAACAAGGGGGCACCAAGAAATGTGAAGTTTTGTCCTGCTGTATTGTGTTAGGGTCTTAAACTTTGTAGTGCATTAAATAATGTTAGGTTATTTCAGCTTCTCTGGTCAGGAAGTTAATTAGTGTATTGTTTGAATGGCAAAAGATGCACAAAGCAATTTATATACATCTTATCACTCATATTTGCAAAAAAAAAAGTTTTCCTGAGTGTTTGGGATAAAATAGAATTTTTTTTTATCATTCTTTTTCTTCCAGGACTGTGCAGACCTTTTTTATTGGTTTATGTTCAGACCTATGTACAAAGACTTTTGCCTTCTCTTTGCCATCCATTGCAACCTGACAACTTGTAGTTTAGGAATGTTGTTCTCCAATTTAATGTTCCCACTGAAACCTCTCACTGCTCGCTCACTTTTCCCTCCCCTGTGGCAGGCTGGAGAGGAGAATTGGAGGCACAAAAAGTAAAGATCAAGGGTTGGGATAAGAATAATGTAGTGGAAATAGCAATGAGATAAGAAAAGGAAATGTAACAACAACAATATTAATGGCAAAATTCTTCAAGAGAGAGGTGAGTGACTCACATGCAAAATGCTCACGGCAGAGACCAACCACCCTACCCTGATCTGGAAGAGAGCCCTTCCCCCTTCCTGGAAAATGAACTGAGGTGCTATAGGAGTCCTGATCATGCCCCTCCTGGCTACTGCAAAAACTAACCCTGTCCCAGCTGGAAACAAGACACGATTATAGTGACAGGTTTACCTTTCAGTGAAAGATAAGGATGGACCAAAGATTTGAAAACTAGAGTGTCACAGTCATTCTTTATCTTATTCACCCATTTTGAAAACCAGCGCAGAATGCTACTGACCAGCTTTATAACAGTGTGAGAAATAAATAACACCTGTATGCAAAAGTGTTTCGGAACTACCAATGCAAAGACTGACAGAAGGAACATTATTCTTAATCTTGGTTTTCTGTTTTCCAGGTGTTGCTTGCTATTTCACAGTCTGTAAGAAAATATAAAATATCTCTCCCTTTGTTTTTTCCCATTAAGGATTATGTTTAAATCTGAAAGTCTTTTAGATATAAAACATGCACTTGGACTTTCCCTTTATCTACAGAATAAGGAACCTTTAGAATAAAATACTCTCTGCCTCCTGCACTTTGTCACTAGAAGATGTGCTGAGCTAGACATGCAATCTACACATTGAACAGCTATTTCTTCCATTAATTTCTCCAGTCTCCTCTTTATCTCAATGAATTTTCACACAGTGCGCATTCAGTTCCACACCTTAGCACTGTCTTCAGGGAAGGCACATCTGCCGCTACTTGCGTTGAACCTGCCATCCGTCTATACTTCCTATATTTGCAGAGGGGATGACCAGTCACAGTCCACATTTTCTTTTGTTTTATTTCTCACGATTTTATAAAGCTTTGTCATATTTCTGCCCAGACTGAGAGCTGTAGCTACTTGACTGCTCTGTGTATGGCAGGTGATGCACATGCTGTCATTACTGCTGCCCCTCTCCGTAACTCTCCCAACTGCACTGTATCCATTCTTGAGACAAGGGACTCCCCTGCATACAGGATTCAAGATGCAGCACGAGCTTACACTGTGGCAAAACTCTGTCCTTTTTCTAATTATTGTTCCTTATCTAATATTTCCTATAATTTTATGTGCTACTTCAACTACTACTAAGCAGTGAGCTGATGTTTTCCTAGTTCTTACATGAGTTATAACTTCCAAACTTTTCCTGTGATGATGGTGATCATCTCAGAAAATTCTGATTTTATATACTTGGACTTTTTTCCCCTTGTTTGTGAAGAACCACTTATTCCTGGCTGGTTTTGATTCTGCTACATGCTAGTTTCATCTGATATCCTCTATTTCTTGTATTGGAGAAATCTGAAGAAGGAGTAGACCTCAGAAAATAAGTTCAATTTATTAAATTATCCTTTTATTCTATTGTCTTGTTTAATAAACAAGTCAAGCTAATGTATTCCACACTGATCTGATGGTCAAACCGTGAGTAATTTTTTAGAAATCTCTTAGGACATTTTTTAAAAAGTCAGTTCAGTAATATTTTTATGCAACTCATAAAAGTGGCAGGAAATAATATTGGAAGGAGTCACCTCCATGCTTCTTAATAGAATCCCTCAAACAGGTATAGGACAGAATACATGCTGATGTGTTATCCTAAAATAATATTGTTGAGGCAAGAGAATTTGCTTGTAAGCCTTAAATGACTGAATGGGACACTACTGGGAAAAAGAAGTTTCTCAAACACAACTGAGCTTGGCACAGAGCCACTCTAAACATTTGGTTGGACAAACATTCAAATTTCTGGCATGCAAAATCAATAGAAATCTTTTATTCATTATTTTGCCTTCATTTTTATTTTGTAAAGCTGAAGTATTAGAAAGTAGTCAGGAAAACTCTTTTTCATGCTTCTAATTCAACCTAAAAACTGATTCTATTTTGTAAAATGAATCTTAATCCTTGATACCATGTTTTCATTTCTAAATTCCTATATAATCTTCCATCATTAATTATAACATACTGTACTCACTAGCTACAGTCAGTTCCCACAAAAGAAAGTAACTAAACTGGCAATCTCTACCGCATTGTAGGATGGAGTTTGCAATACATGTTTACAAAAACGACGATGCAACTATATAATGCATGTAATCTCTTTCCTCCTGACACTGAGTAGCAAAGGAGACATACTGTACTGGCGCATACTTCCTATACTACCTCTGAGGGGAGCCGTTATCCAACAGTTCTGATTAATGCCAAGGAAACCATATATCCCTGCAATCCCCGCAGGATTATGTAGGCCTGATTCTACTCCTGTTTAAGTGATGTGAATCAAAAATAGTCTGCAGTCTTAGTCTTCATGGTTACATTTCAATAAAACAGACATGAAATGTGACTAAAATCTTTGCAGTACAATCTGTTGTTTTCAATATGGTACAGGATAAGAAAGAGTCAAATGAAACTGCAGAGAAAAAGCAACTTTCAGTTCCTTTTCATTTCAGTATCTGACTGTGTGTGATTTGGTAAAGCTTATTCAGGAGAGAAGGCATTCTTAGCCACTCCAAAGTTTGACCATATATAACTAAACAAATATAGAACATTACTGTTGATTTCAACATCTGTTTTAATGGTACTTTACCCATTTATCTGAAGTTGAAGCCATGTTCTGAAGTTTGAAACTTCATTTTCACTTGAAGCCACGAGTGACATGCATAACTTCTTAAACCAGAATTTCATTTGTATAGGTAGAGAGACATGTAGAACAAGGTGGAAGGAAGAGAGATGAAACAATTCAACTAACAGACAGGGAAATGGCATGTAATCATTATTGGTATATTATGACTAGTGTTCAAAAAGAAAATATCCAATGACTTCATGCACTTTGCATTACTTAGCCTACTGGAGATTTGGTTTGCAAATGTTCCTATGTGTCCAGTTGTCATGATACACTCTTAGAAATATAATTTATTTATTGAAAATGTCATTCTTAATTACAGTCCTCTAAGTCCTCTGTCTGAAAAACTCTTCAAGGAATAGTCAAATGATGTAGTTCAAGGCTGCATTGTATGTGAGAGATTAGTGAAAGCTTTTCTGTTACTTTGAACATGTGCTATTCCATGAGATACTTACTTTTAATGCAGACAAAGTATGTTTCATTGGTTGCAATGAAGTCCAGAGTGACAGACATAAAAAACATTCCTTAAAACTGGAAATCTTCATGTATTTGAAATGCACCAGCATTTTGGGCTTTTTATATTGTCTACCGAACCTCTGTACTTGTTAATATTTTCATTTTAGGCCTCTTAGAAGGCAAAAACCTGGAAAGTTAACTTCAAACAAACTTTAGGGCATGTGCTTTTCAAATGCTCTATAAGTCATAGTAAGTTATTTCATCTTCACCATGTAGGTTCTCTTGACTCTTAACCAGGCTCAGAAACAGTGTGACAATGCCAAGAAGTGCTGAGATCCTAAAGGACAAGGACAAAAATATGAACAGAGTAGTTGGTGTAGTTGGCAATTCTTTTTTTTTTTTTTTTTTTTTTTTTTATGTCAGCCACTGAGAAATACAGCATGAGATGCTTTAAATTACATTTGCTTTAAGCCTGAGGAGCTACAGTTTCCATAGAAAACATGTTTTTTTCTTCTTAATGAGGGATTGTCAGGAGTGCAAAGGTAACAATGCCATTTCATGCTTCCCATCTCTTTATTTCAGATGTGCAGAGCAGAACCCAAGCAGACTAGGGGTCCGTGCTCCTTTCTTTTATTCAGAGACTTTTAACAATGTTCCAAATCATGGGGTTTTGCAAGGAATGGTGGCACTTATGTTTTGGAATTTGGACTGAGGCCACTACTACATCATTTCACACAGACTTCCAAAAAACTAGAAACCCCAAAACCCAATCATATGATAACTTCTGGCTGAACTCCTGCCCAACTTGAACTGAAGTCAAATATTACTTTAGCTAAACTAAATTTCTCTTGGTCTTGGCTTTCAAATAAAACAGTTGTTATTTTTGTTTTGTTTTTTTCCTTATTAAATGAAGAAATCTGCTTGGGATGTCCTTAAATGTCCATGGACTGATTCACACCAAAGTAATAGTAGATGACATAGACAAATGATCTGAGTTACTGATTTCATGTCTGGAGAGAGTGAGTAAGAAGTGCACTCTGTCCCTTGGCTGTCATATATTACTTTACCATATCTCCATTAACGTCCCAGTGAATGTGTTGATTACTGCTCTGGATTATCTGTTTACAAACTGTATGAAACTCTCACTGGAAAAATAAATTAGTGCTTTGGCTCCTCTGTTTTTATCTCAGCACAATAAACCATTTTTCCTAATCAGCTCATTTGAAGTGAAATGAAGGGACAAGTTTCACTTGAATTCCACTGAAGTACCTCCTGCCTGCAATGATACAGCTCTTTTACTGACAGCTCACGCACTCAAAATTTGGGCAAGACTTGCGTGGCCCAGTACCAAAATAACATATTACAGTAGTTTTTGTTGTGTGCTTGAAAGGCATGGTGATGACCTAAAACTAGCATTTCATCCAAACCTCAACTGTTCCAATATATTCCAGTCAATTCTTACCTTGGGATTTAGGACTAAAGGCAGGGATTCAAAATTTGCTTTTATTTATGAACATTGTGTGGGAGACCTGCAGAGTTTACAGCAAAATATCTTTCAAGTGTATAGGGATAAACATGCCATGTGCTTCTGGAAGAATCCTGATGGTTTTCTCAGATGACTGTTTCTATACTCAAATCCATACGTTTCTCCGCAGCCACCTTGCCATGAGACATATCAGAGGAGAGGCTAAATATTGAAAGATCAAAAAATTTAACTTGTAGTAAAATGGACATAGTTGGGCATTAAATTCAACCAAAAACTTATCAGCATTTACCAAATTTGGAGAGGAAGACACTGCACTTCAGACTGCAAAGAATTTTTTGGAGGAATGATGAAGATTTTTCTTGATAATTTCAAGTCACATGCTTGTAAATTGCATAAGGTCTTATTATTCCTCTTCTGATTTGTTTTTTTTCAGGACATGGAAGTATTGAGATAGTTAACAGAAAGATTTGGACTCCAATTCAGAATGGGACAGGTGGTATGGATTTATTTAGTTTCTACTGAAGAGTGCTTCCAGCAGCTGCTGAAATGGAAAGCAAACAGATGAAGATTGAGATGGAATAACTTAAGTCCAGACTTGTAAGCATAAAATTTTTGTTTCTTTTCCTTACTAACTTGAAGATGAATCTTGCCAACTTTTCAAAAGTGTTATATATATGCGTAAAACATACGTATCTGCTTATTCAGGTCATAAATTGCAAGCATCCAAGCCATGAAGAAAAAGGAAGCCATAACTTTTACAGTGTTGCCTAAGAAAGCACTATTCCATTTTTAAGAGAGCAAAAGTATAGGGTCAAAATCTACAACCAGCTGAACAGGCATGTCTTGAGCAAGCCAAACGGTTTTCTGTCAAATTGAGCTTCACCTACTGGCACATTTATTATCTTAGTACAAGTAAACAAAAATGTCTCTATTAAACTAGCCTGCTAAAAGTGTTACAGCTTCCTAGGTATTATTTCCTCCTCCCTCTCATTCATTCTGTTCCTTTATCTTCATTCTGTTCTAGTTGGTCATTAAAAGCAAAGGTCAGGAAATGAAAATAGTAAAAAAAAAAAAAAAAAAAAAAAAAAAGTAAAAAAAGGGGGGGGAAGGACAAAGGAATAAAGGTAAGAAGAAGAAGAAAATGCAACAATTGTTAAATTAAAACCTGAAAAGTATTTGGTTTCAATGCCTTCAAGTTTTTTGGGTTTCTCAGTGAGGTGTTAAAAAATGTAGAATAAACATTAAGTTTCTTGAATTTTTCTTGAAACATACTTGCCATTTTTCACCCAGCCCTTTTGCCAACTTTCTGACTGAGTAGTACAAACAGCTTTTCAGCTACTCCTACAATGGTGCATTCAGAAAAAGATGCATGTGCTAATGGCACCTGCACAGCCACTCATTTATGGCAGTCAAAGAGCAAGTGAACGTGCCAATCAGATAATATATGCAGGTTGGATAACTATATATCTAACTACCTGCCTGTGTGTGGTACTGTAGCTAAGTCAATGGTATGACATGGAGGCTAATATGTTCTCCAGGATACAACCATTTTCTCCATAGCAGGAAATTGGTTTTTCAATAGTAATGTATAATTTACACTACTAGTATGGTGTATGTTGTTAACCTTCTGAGTTTCAGATCCTAAACAAGGAAAAATTACTCTGAAACAGTAAGCTTCTCAACATCAAATCTGTTTCATTCTTTTTCTTGTAACGTAAATATGTGCAAATCAATTAATATAGACATAGTTGTCTGCTTGCATTAAAGGAAAAGTGTGTGTGTGTGTGTGTCAATACATGATCACGCTGTGTATACATATGTGTGTATGGTAAGTATATTTCTTCAGTGCAAGCAGATGACTACAAAACGTATGTTAATCTCTGATACTGAAAACATTAAGGCCTAGGGAATATTGACTAGACATGCTATTAGAGCTGTGAAATAATTCTTGCCACCAGTGTTTCTAATGAAGACCAGCTGCAAATAGCTTTATTTTTCATTCCAAAAGAGCATTCAAGTTGTTTTTAATCCAGCTGAACTTTTGAGGGATTAGCTATTATGTTCTCATTACTCCTTTCACTGACAAATAACTTTCAGGAGTGATTCCATCATTAAACAAGTTCACCAAGCAGAATATTCTGTTTCATAAATGGAAAAAAAGAAAAAAAAATTGAAAAAACCAGACTTCTAAAGAAATCACAAAACCAAAAAATAAAAGCCAACTTTCTACCTCTCTATAAATTCAGGCTAAAATGATCTTACTTTATTTAGCGTGCAATTTTGGCTAACAATAATAATTTTCACAGTCTAGGATACCTAGAACATTCTGGATAGCATTTTTTACCACTTTTTTTCACATTCAGCTGAAAAAATAACTAGGAGAAACACAAACATATTTGTGGTGTTTCTGATTGATTCAGGCAATCAGCAGTAGCACAAGAGGGCATGGTCTCAAGCTCTGCCAGGGGAGGTTTAGGTTGGGTATTAGAAAGAAGTTCTTTACAGAGAGAGTGATCAGGCATTGGAA
>JAWMRA010000161.1:31487672-31687101 GCA_035584735.1 Pseudotriccus pelzelni | reverse complement strand
GGGGTTGGATCAAGGGTTGGACTTGATGATCTCGGAGGTCTCTTCCAACCCAGTTAATTCTATGATTCTATGATTATTATCTTTTAGGAATTTACTTAATTATTTTAAATATTTTGGAAGAAAATGTAAGTCAAATTAACAATTGAGAGTGTGATACATATGGAAAAAAACTCAGAAACTCTGTAGGCATTTCCATTCAGACTTTAAGGAAATAGCTTACTATTTGACTAAAGTGCTTTCTGGATTCTCCATAATTGTGTTCTTTATAGCAGATTGTATCCTTGTATTAATTCTTAATGCATTAAGCAAAGGAAATGTGGAATTGCAATAGAATGTATATGAAGTGCAAGAGTATCAACTGATGGCACATTCATTTCTTGCCTCCCATGTCACTGAAACAGGAAATATAGAAATATACACCCAGAGGTACGATGCTGTCTCATTCCATCTGTACCCATTTTCAGGCAGGAGGTCTGTCCAAATGGTTATTACAGTCCCATTTGGATTAAGATCCAGGAATTTTAATTGCTACTCCTAAAATATTATTTATAGTCTTGCAGTGGGTTTCTGATTTATTCAGCATTAAAAAAACCCCAACCAAATCAAAGAAAAAAAAACACACACACCCCCTGAGCCTTCGTATTTCTATATGTAGGGCAATGTTGTCATCTGATGGAAAATGGAATACTTCACTGAAGACTAAATGAAACTACAATTATGTACCTGAGATGATGCACTTCTACAAGATTGAACACCAAAATCAAAATTTCTGTAACACATTACTGCAATGCCCTGGTAGTGTTTCTGATAATTATCCCAGTAAGATCTATAGAGAATGAAGAAATACCCTGTTTTAATCTACCTTGCAGATCCATAAAGCATCTCTTCACTTTTACAGGGTTGTCTATGCTGCATTCTGCCTGGTGTGCTGTTGGATAATATCTGCTTATATTTCTCTACTGTCCTTCCCACTCCCATTCATGCAGTGAGAGATTTCTCAGCCCTGCCTGATTTGACTGAACCATTCATGCTATGCAACACACCATCTCCCTCAAAATCCTGCAGATTAGCAACATGGTGTGGCATGGTTCAGCCTGCTGGAAATCTGGGAGGAGAGAGCCCTGTAGTGTGCATGCATGTGTGAGAATGTGGAAGCTGAGATCCTCCCCAGGGCCTGTGCTAGGAGACAAAACAGAAGTCAAAACCAGACACCTATTTCTTGTAAGAATCAGACAAAAGTTGCTGTGATAGGTGAAGCAAGTACTTCGCTTCCCTCTTTTGTGTGCGAAGAGCAAAACGCTCAGTGGCAGTCCCCATAGATCAACAATTGCAAGTCCATGGCTGCCTTGAAGCCTCCCATGACATCAGATTGAGGAAATGCTCAACAGTCCTTGGATTTTTGGGGACATAAACCAAACCATGGTATTCTACAAGAGCTGAGCTATTTATGTCTGAACTGTTTCCCCTGGCTTTGTTATCCATTTTCTGGCCTGGAAGAGAGACATATCTGTGGGTTTGGGGCCAGGGCGGGAGGTGGGAGGGGGCAGGTGTTATTCGCCATGGGGCTCTCCTACCACATAGCAGCATTGAAGATTGATGCCACAGGGAGAGAGTGAGACCATGTGCCCATGCAGCACTGGGAATCTTTTTTACCTCGTGGGGACTACCTCTGCCACAGCCGTAACTGGTAGTGGCTGGCCCTGTATTTCACTGTGCTGTGCACAGGCTGGTACATGGTGGCTGTGTAGAATAACTGCTCACAAAATAGCATTGGGATGGTATGTACCAGGTGCCGGCCAGAAAGGCATAGGGTGGGTGGTGCGTACTGTTCTGGGTTTCATATGTGACTGTTTGCTAGGCAGATGTAGGTCATCTGACAACACAGAACTTGGTATTTCATCAGCAGTGATGGAGAAGAGTCTTCAAGTACAGGTGGGAATTCAGCGAAAAGAAGGAAGTGAGCAGTGTTGTATTGCTTTTTTAACACAAAGAACAAGGCTGCTCCTGCTCTGGAGCTTTTCAATTTCTTTATAGGTTGTGGAGACTTCAGTACCTTCAGGGCTCTGCCCAGACACAGGACTAATGTGGGAGCTCATGCCCTGGCAGGAAAGATACATGTTGTGCCCACTGAAGATGAGCTGTGCATGTACCATGACATTTCTGAATATTTTTGGGAACATGGAAAATTATTGCACACAGTGGTGCAGGATCTGCCTCCTGTCTTACTGAATATATACTGGCAGACCAGGAAAATTCCTGGGGATCATCCACACTAGTGAGCATACAGAAAAAGAGGTTTCCTCTCTGGGATTTCAGCTAGGGCATAGTACTGTGTGCAGAAAGAACCGGACACTGTGTGCATTGTCAGAGAATTTGGCCTCAGGGGAGCTAACAGGGATGCTGTGACAGGATACTGCAGACACAAAGACTTATATTTCCAATCAGGATTAATAATTGTTCAGGCCATCAAACATAAATAGCTGGTGTTTAGACAAATGAATTTTATATCAAGCTTTTGGTCGTATGTATTCACGCACTGCCACATCAATTGAAAGCAGGATGAGAGCCATCAAAGCAGCAATAGGTTATGGGCAATCTGACCTGATGGGTCCTGGGAAAAGTGTAGGTTTCAGTGCTGAGTACACAAATCAGCCATGCTAAGCCTGCATGGGAAAAGAGCAGCCAGAATATATTGCTCATCAGTATGGCATGAGACGAGTAAGTCTGAAGTTTGTGGGCACATGCATAGTTCTTTATGTTTTGGGGTTGATTTGTTTACTCATGTTCTTATTGGCTGTATTAGCAACACGCTGCCTCAGAGTGTCTGGATCTGTTGCTGTCACCAAAACAATGACAACCAGGTACAGAACTCTGTTTCTGTGGAGGAGATTGGTGCCATAGGGACAGAAATCACAGAGCTACAACCCACTGAGTAAGGCAGTGGAGAGTTCAGTGGTTCTGACAGCTCTCCTCCCTGGTAAGCTGACCACTTGGTCCAGGGGGCTGATGCTTGTTTTCTTTTCCCTGCTTCTGGGTCACAGAGATTCTTTCTCTCTGTGATTAAGCAAATAGCACAGTGCCTGGGCTGATGTGACACTTGTATAGGTTGCTGCTCTTCGTGTTGTTCTTACTCATATTGGCTCTAGAACATTTGGCAAGAGCCATCAAATGTGTGATTTGTAGAGACAGTTGGGTGTGAAATGCAGCTATGAGATAAAATGTATATAGTAAATGAGAAAAGTGTCTGTTGTAGCAGTGTAACTCACAGGTACAAAACTACCTATTAGATATGCTTGTGAGGTGATTGGAGTTGCAGTAAAGCACAAACTGAATTTTAAATTTGGCCCAGACATGTAGATCTCATTTCTGACTTTTAGTATTTCACGGAATTGAACTCTGAAACATCTCAGTACTTCTGTTAATAAACAAAAGTTAGAATTTTTGTTAGTCACAGTTCTAAATAAATAATAGATGATGCTGATGAGACTTTTCAAACTCCTGATTTTTAGAGTAAAAAAACCATGAGCAGCATGAAAAGTGGATTGTCCCCTCTGTTGGCTATCTCATTCAGTAAAAAGCCTGCCAGAGCTCAGACAGGCTGCCAAGATTGCAAAGGCTAAATAATTCACAAATGTGGGCACACCACCTGTGCCTCTACAGTCCAGGCGAGGCATTGGCATCCCATTTGGAGGGAGAACAAGAAGAAACATTGCTGACTCACAGAGACAGGTGGAGGAACAAAGCAGTGGCTTTGGCTAAATAATGGAATTGACTGTAGAGGAAAATTTTTATTGCCAAAGGATACACTCCATTTGTGATCAGCCCCACTGTTCTTGGCTAAAAAATAAACATTTCTCCTTGATATTCCATTGAGTTATCAGCATATGAGTGAAGCCTTCTTCTGGTGTTGACTCATTTAAGAGAACCATCCTTTCAGGCCTGACCCAAATGCTGCTGCAGTCAACCAGATAGGAAAAAGAGTTAGTCACCAACGAGCCATCACACAAAAACACAGAGCATTTGTTATGGACCTGAGTTATGACTCAGACTGATATCTAAGTAAAGGCTCCCTCTATTTGCCTTTGCTCTTTAATTATTAATTTTCATAAGAAACATTTGTAATAGTCTTGTTTCAATGTCTTGAATTAGAAAGTTTTCGTTTCTTTCAAGTTGGAATTTTTTTTACAAAAATAAAATCTTTGAAATCTTATCAAATTTAGATATAAAATTATTAAAGGAAGATCCATTTGTAGAAAATATTGAGATTTTTTGCTCTCATCCTTACTTAAGAGGAAAAAATGCTAGCAGCTCAGGCCTATATGCAGTAGAAGAAAGAAGTTTCCTATCTTGCTTCAGTCCCATTTTGTTGCTCTTCGTTGTGAAGTTATTTGCTATGGGTGACTTATTTCTGTAATTTATAAAGGCCTTCTAATGGAAGAGATGGAATGAGGCAATGGAAGTTGGTAAACACATCCTGAGTCTGAAGACCAAAGCAGCTCATAACTTGTGCTTCCCGTTTCCCTTCTGCTCTATTCATTCTCCAGACTGGCATTATTCTTGTTTATTGGGCAGGGACAAGCTAAGCACCTCCTAACACACAAGTCTCAGCCACACTCAGAAGCCTTAATGAAGGTTAAACTTCCTGCAGACTAGGTTTCAAAACATAATATTTTTGAATGCAATTAAAAGTCTTAATAGGTTTCCCAAAGCCAATGCAGAATGAAGAACATTGCTCTTTGGCAACTTGTAAATAATGGAGAAAATTCTAACCACAATGTCTCTGAAGCTATCCCTAGAGTCAAACTGGAATTTTTATTGCTGCATTGCCTTTTTAGTCATGCCACTTTTTAGCACTTTAAGTTTTAGAAGTGAAGGATAAATCTATGAGCAAAAGTTTCTGATGCCATTAGAAGCAGTTTGTTCAACCTCTGCTGTTTATGAACTACAGGTCATTCCGTTTCTTTCAAGCCTCTGCATTGCTAAGGTTTCCAGGAAGTTGTTAGTACTGTGGCATACTGCACTAAGAATGGCTATCATTCCATCCTGGCGGAACTTATCCATGTTCATATGCGGTGGGTTGACCTTTTCTGGACACCAGTTGCCCACCAAGCTGCCCTATCGCTCCCCTCCTCAGCAGAACAGGGAGAGGAAGAAAATAAGATGGAAAAAACCTCATGGGTCAAGACAAAGGCAGTTTAAAAAAGCAAAATTAAAGGTTGCACTTGTGCAAGCAAAGATAAAAAAGAAAATATCCCTTTGGTCAGTTTGGGTCAGCTGGCCTAGCTATGTTCCCTCTCAGGATCTTGCCCACATCCAGCCTGTTATTGAGGGGGTGGAATGTTGGAGGGACAACACTGATGCTGTGCAAGCACTGCTCAACAGTAACCAAAACACTGGTGTGTTGTCAACACCTTTCTAGATACCAATGCAAATCACAGGAAGATGAGGCCTGCTGTGGGGAAATGAACTCCATCTGAGCCAGAGCCAGTACATCACGTGTAAGGGCCTCTGTCAGTAACTGCACAGTCATGTAAGTCTAATGACGCTAGAATTGGTCCAAATAAACACATGTCCAGCCAAAAACACATCATTGCTCAGATACTACGAATTAACCCCATCAGCAAAAGAATTCTGATACAGCAAGTTTCATTTTGTAACAATTTGCATTCAATGGTGTATAAATGCATTGACCACAGTTATGTCTCAGAACCTCAAATTTGGGACTCAACCAGTGTGTTGTTAAAATAGATTCATTGTTATGTCCCTTCCAGAAAACACTCAGGGCAACGTTCTTAAATTTCTGACAAATTACTCCACTGAAGACAAGTATAAGCTCCTTTATTTGCTAGTATGAATGTTGTACAAATGGAATAGCCACTCACAACACCCCACCCCAAACCTGCATCCTGTACAGGCAATGAGATGCCTGTTCTCAGATGCTTACAGTCTGATGTGATAGCCAAAACAAGAGCCGTGAAGGACTACCATCAGTAACGGGGCAAGTCATGGCTGAGCTAGAAACAGGTGGCAGGTGTCCTTGCAACCAGCTCAGCATCTTTTTTTTTCTATTCCATGTAACTGCTGTAACCAATCAGCCCCTTATGCATACATTTCAACTGTCACTCCTTAAATTTGGACTTTTCTGCATTATTGAACATGCAGAACTCTGATTAGGGATTTGTAAGACTTGCCAGACTCAGAAAGTTTTAGTGTGGTTGAGATAAGTCTCCTTTAAGTCTATGTGTTAATGGGCTGAAAATTATTTAAAACATAGCTATCTCTTTTTGAGCACAGATATAAAAATATTAGAAAGCAAAAAAATTATTCTTTTTTTGGTTAGCACTATTAAATTTGCAAACATTGTCATTTCTGGCTAGCAATAGGGGTAACAACTATCACCCTCTCCTTCCTGCTCCTCCTAAATCTGACTCCTACGTCCTGCAAGTGAGCATGTTATGAATAAAGGGGACATAAAGTTCATTAGTGTTTGGTCCCCATATGAAAGACAATAATAGTCTTCAAAAACCGTATCATCTGATTTCATCATTATGTTAAGAAATTCCCTTTCAGGTTATCATTCTAAACATAGTAGTTAAGATCTTCTATCAGAGTAAAGGGTAAGTCAAAGGTCAAAAAACAATGACTTCTGCTTTAGGATCTGATGATCAGTAACAACAATTTTAATTACACCTAGAAGAAATTGATTCCATGAGCGAGCTCACATACATTTAATTGCTAGAAGTATAAGCAGGCATTTACAAACACTCCCCAATAGAATCAAGACATCAAGTACTTTCAAGAAAGTCTTAGATGACTAACCTCCAAAATTACATATGCTTACTGTTATCCCGTGAGTTCAGATGGTAAAATATTAAACAGCAAAACAAATCGACTCCCCCTCTGACCAAGATTATCAGATTGGTGTCATTCAGCAGGATTTTTGCCTGTGTGTACGCCCATTACAAATGCCATGTATTTTTGTGTACATGTGTGACACCAATGTGTGAATATATAAACAGCATGTGCTACATATATTTGAAATATCTGTTTTGCATACAGTTTGTGGTGGGGCTTTTTTGTGTGTTTGTTTAAACCCCGTATCATCTTTTGTCATTCCGCATTTTTGTTTTCAGGGGTCCAAAGACCAGTACTGAAGGATGCATGCAGAGTACAAAATGCATTTCTTGGAAGAAAGACAAGAAGAAAAACAACATTACAAAAGCAAATTGCTTCCGTCGCTTGCCCGTCTGTCTCCCCTAAAGAGTTCCTGGCAATCGCAACATACTCATTCGTCATACACAAATATCGTAGGGCTATGTCAGGCATATCACAGCCTTCAGAATTTTTTCTTTGTGCCTGCATACACATAAATATGGACACAGTCAGAATGTCAGTTGATACCATGATTACAATTACCACAAGAGCTGACTTGGATGCATGATGTATCAGAAGTTTGTCAGGCCAGGCTGTGGCTTGGAGAGCTGTGTTTTGGTATGCAGAGTGTGGTGTTGCAGGGCTTTCAGATGGGAAGAGGTGACTTTGCTTTGTGCCTGGCTCAGCCTGCTGAGGGGAGCACTTAGGGAAAAGGGAGTCACAGCTCCTCCCTTCCTTTCCCTCTTTGCAGATACAGGAGGAAGTTATTCCATATACCCTGCCATATAAATGACTGCAGATGAGGACACTCTGAAAAAGCAAGACAGAAACAGAGCATTCCCTTTTGGTTTTTTGTGTATGGTTATACACCTTGGTTTTTTGTGTATGGTTATATACCTTGTGTTGTTTCTCTTAGACGTTTATTTCTCATTTATTTTTGGTCTGAAACTATTAACCTAAACATTTTCAAATTTCATAAATTTCTGTAGACTGACAACTAGCCATTATATTGATTCTGTTGTATTCTTTCTATGAGGCTTATTTATTAAAGAACTAACCCCAAGCTTATTTCATGTGGAACAGCCCCCCACCTATCTCACTAAGCATTAGTATGTGTAATCCTGACCTCCATGAAGCAAACCCATGGCCAGTTTGCAGCAGCAGTCACCATGTTGCTTAGTGGATGAATTTGGTGTCCTGGCAGTAAGTTAAACTATGGTTTGGCAAATGTGTTTAGGCTTTGATGCTGTGAGTCGTCCTTTCCAAACAAGAGTTTCTGGGTGGTATTTTAAGTTACACAGTCTGCCGCTGTTTTCCTGGATATGATAACACTGCAACATGCCTGTTTTGTTAGGGGTCATGCTGTATGAATACTGCACATTTACTGGTCTCTTCTTATGACCTTTTTTCCCAGAAGTGGAAATGACAACAAATGAGCTCACACTGCAAGGACTCGAGTACCTCAAGGTACCTTGGAGCACAGCCAGGGGAGCGGACTGGGCCCACAATGGGAGCTGCCAGAGGGGAATATCTCACCCTCAGCCTCTCTCACAGCTGACCCTTGCCTTTCAGTCTGGTTGGCTGTTGAAAGCCTGAAAATGCCACTTCCACCCTCTTGGCTCAGGGCTTAGGTGCGGAACTGCATAACTCACTGCTTGCTAAGGAGAACTTTCCTTCATTTCTAGCAGGGGCCACGGAGGAGTCACTGGCTCCCTCGGCCCAGAGTCCCCAGGCACACACTGCCAACAACCTATGGCTGATTTCTGCCGATCAAGAGTTTCAGTCCAGCTCAGCGCATCATGGGCACCCATCTGCCAGAGGGTGGAGGAGGAAGGCCAGGAGCCCCAGGACTGCCCCTTCTCCTTGGGGTAATCCCACAACAGCAAAGCAGGACCTTTCCCTGGAGCTCCTGCTGCCTCTGGGCCTCCTGGGCACTTGGTCTCCCTGCCAGCACCACTCACAGGTATGACGTGGCTCCACACATCATCAGTGAGGGGCCATGTCTCTTTACTCCAAGACAAAATCATGACATGGTCCCTCATGTGGTCAGTGAGAAGCAGGATTCGGGAGCCCAAAATGTAGACAGAGAGGCTTATTCCACATTGGCATGCCCTGAAATGGAGAGATGGTGGAAATCTACACCTTCTCGAGGTGCCTAGTTCGGACTCACTGCTCTTGGCCTCATAATTTTGGGAAACCCTTCTCCTCACCTTTCCCATAAAACTGCCACTTTCAGTACAACAGACTTGCTCATCTAGTCCTCAGGAACTGAAACAACTTGGCCTTTTTTTAAGCCCTGCCTGTTTCAATTTTGTCTTTTCCAGAGGTGAGGCAGCATCACTCTCCAAATAGGTCCTCACATATTTTGGTCTATCTAATGTGTGCCAACAAAGGATTACACATGGTCCTTTGCTGAGGTGAGGCAGCAGCATTTCAGGAAGTGGAGGCTGAGGTTGCAATATGGTACACTGGTTTGATACAGAATCTCAAACTTCAGCAGTTAAGAATAGCAGAAATTTTTCTTCAGAAATAGACGTTCAAAGGAAACTTTGCTTTGCACAGCCGCTGCAGCCATAAATCTGAAAGGCAGAGAGAGGGGAGATAAAGTATTACATGAAAAATCCCAGGAGTCAAGATAATGGCATTTCCAAATGCAAAAAGAAAAAAAGCCCGTCTTTTTCAACCCTGATCTTCAAATTTAGCTTTAAAAGCACTCCTTCAGAGAAATTCAGCATTTTACTCCAAGACAACATTTTTACTCCAAGACAAAAAGACCCAGTTTAGAAATATGGAGGTAAAGAAACCTCCATGCTCTAGTCAGTTCAAATATTCAATACCGTCAGTTCAGAGATGA
Source organism: Pseudotriccus pelzelni (assembly GCA_035584735.1). Classification (NCBI taxonomy): domain Eukaryota; kingdom Metazoa; phylum Chordata; class Aves; order Passeriformes; family Tyrannidae; genus Pseudotriccus; species Pseudotriccus pelzelni. The sequence continues at coordinate 31,677,374 of JAWMRA010000161.1, read as the reverse complement.
AATAATGCAGGACATCTTTATGATTTTAACCTGTGAAATGTATCTTCACTTTAGTAGGATATTGATGATTTGTATTTTCAAAGCCTAGATGCTCTCTCTCTGGACAAAGTTTGAACTCACATCTTGCATTGTGATGTCTTTTGAGTTTAATTTTCACATGCTATTCTTCAAAGTATATGTATTTATAGGTGGAGAAGTGAGGGGGAAAATAAATTTCAATGCAAAATTTAGCACAATTCCAGGAAAATTTGTATAAAATACCAAATCATGACAAGATCCATCAACCTGTATTTTCAAGGAATTCTGGGAAAGTTCTTTTGCCCACTTCTGCTTCCAGTGTTCATGAGCAACTCTACAGAGTTCATACCTTACCATGCTGAAAGACTGCTGGCAAACATTTTTTTCCATGAAACAAACAGTTTGTAATTAAACACTTGTGGATGGCTGAACTCAGTCAGTTATGAATGCTCAAGAACATATAAACAATCCTACAATAAAAACTCATTCCATAATTTGAGTCAACAAAGCAAATGAGTTCTAAGCACAATTTAATGAAGTCTTCAAGACAACATAGTTAGACTTCTGTCTCATTTAAATGGTCTTATGCGAACACTGTACTTACACAATGTTTTTTAAAAGGTGCAGAAATCAGCAGGAAAGGAACATTCTGCATGTTTTAATGAAGATATAAGAGTTAATGTTACTCAAAGCACGGCTCAGACTAAAGAACAAGTGTGAAACCAGTAGAAAATACCATAATTTCTTCTTGAGGTTAGATTTAAATATTTTTGCTTTTTTTCCCCTCTTAATAACACCATCCCTCATTCCTGCAGATCCTGAGAGACCGTTCCGTTCCTATTTAGTTCTGCAAGTGCTGGTGCAACTTGTATTAGTAGGTCGAAGGTAAGGTTGACCAGCTGCTAACTTCTTGATCATGATTTTGTCTTGTGCACTATAGAAGCTTTGCAGCAAAAGATGAAATCCATAGAGAATTTTTACACTGTTTGGTTAAGGAGTGAAGAACTTGTGGGTTTCTGTGCCATGATAACACAGTTAGGTTGCTTTGGGTTCATCACATTTTGAGGATCTATCAGTGCTGGACTAGGGTATATATCTTGACCAGTCCTTTGCATATTTATCAATTTGTTGCATTGCACAGGTGTTAAGCGTCCCATACTGATTTTAGTTTCTGAGCAGCTTTCCATAAGCTCAAAATCTGATAAGATATTTACTATAAAGTTGTAAATGTAAATATAATGCCTTTGCCAGTCCCTAGGAAGGCAACAGGACTCCAGCTCATGTGTGAGCAAGCTTAAAACAGGTTGGGAAAAGTTGAATATTTGGGTTTGATTTTAAAAAAATATTTTGACATTTCTGAACTGATTTTTTTCCTAAACATATTGGTCTCTGAAAATGCCAATTTGGGATGAAAATAGTTTGGAAAATATCAGCCTTTTTCCCTAGGAGGGAAATTTCATCTGTCAACTCTCTGTATTATCCAAAACAAGTCAAGGGCAGAAATAAGTAGAAAACACGTCCTAAATAGGTACCTCTCTGTCTATTGCTGAGCCCAAGGAGTTTAGCTCAAATGGGAACCATTTGGATTGGGCTGCTTGCCTTTTTTTTAATGGCCTAATTTTGCAGCAGTAGCCATGACTATCATAACAATGAAAACAAAGCAAAACATGGAATTGGACTCAGAATTAGTACATTCTGTCTGCCTGTTAGGGGGAAGTCCAAGTCAAACCTTCACTCCCAAATACACACTAAGTTTTCAGGAGATTTGACTTGGGATTCAGAGCTTCTAACTGAAGTTCATCTGTGACAGAAGTAATTGTAACAGATCTGGTTATGAAAAACAACCTGCAGGCTTCCATATTTTGCTAGCAGGTTTATATCCTACATCACCTCGGAGTTATTCAGTTACAAAGGAAAAGAAAGGAAGTGTCTTTAAGCCAAGTTCTTTGTCCTCATAATTTTGTCAGCATCTAGGGCTTCTGAATTAGCTCCTGTAGTTAATCCCAACAGGTCATGCTGCTCTGGTTTCTGACTTCCTTTCGCTTTGCATGATCACTGACAGTTGTTCAGTTAGGAGGAAACCTGCTTTGTCCCTCTGATGTACTGGAAGCAGGATGTGCTGAGTGCTTCCCTCCTACTCCTAATGCTGGGGCCTGCACAGTGCCCTGCATTGGTTTCACTATCAGCAGCTCTTGTCAAGAGTTGCAGCGGAGGACTTCTTCCCCAGACATATGCAGATATTTACAATTCTTGATTATTAATGCACTTAATAGAAGCCAGAGGAATAAACGTGTATGACTCACCATCCTGCCTGATCTTTCCTTAAGGAAATGCTTTTTCTGCCTATGAAGCAAAAAAAGAATACGAAAGAACACACAAAACATCGTAAGTATGACACAAATAAAGTAAAGTAAATATGTGAATATTAGATTGACTCCTTAATAAAAGTTCAGGCTTTGATCTTAAACACACACGCCTTTGAAATTTCCCAGTATTGCAGCTGATGATGAAGAGCAACAGACTTTCTGCTTAGGAAGGAGCCTGCTCTCTCTCTTCCCTTTCAGCCCTTCAAGCCATTTGCAAGATAGTTTCAGAGGTACACTGCTGCTATTAGATTAATCCTTTCATTTCCACCTCCTGTCGGGCCTCTGCTTTCTTCTCCCACTTAAAATAATAAGTATCTTTGAATAAGCCTGTCTTGTTTTACAGTAGGGTTAGCATTTGAACAGGAGAAATATTTTAGTCAGAAATTTATTGCTAATAATCCTTATTTTCTGAAAGAAAAGTAGGCTATTTCTTGGCAGTAACATCTGTGAGAAATGGGATCCTCCCAAAAATTTGTGAAAAACCCCTGCTGCCAGCTCCACACATCACATTATTTTTCCCTCTGTAGTATGCTGCCTTTTAAACTAATAACTAAATGCAAAGATGTAGAGATCAAAAAAGTGATTTTCGAAACCCTTGCTGATGCACTCACTGTGCTGGAAGTGAGGTACATAGCACTGCCAAAGTACCAGAAAGCTGGATGCACATGTACCTCACTGAAGGCCCCAGCACAGAACCCTACAGCTGTCCGGGTATCAGCCTGGCACTGCCAGACTATTCCCATCTGTGGAAACCTGTAGAAAGCTTCTAGATTTATTACACACGGGAAAAGTGTTTCTTTAGATGAAAAATCTCAGTCATATCTGAGATTGTTCACAATTCAATATATAAAATGTAGAGCTGAATGTGCTGAGCTCTTTAAAAGGGTTGCTGTGTGGTGCTATGCAGTGTTTCTGGATATACTACTTGATACTCTTCCACTCTGTGAGGGAATTATTGCTTTATTTTTTGAAGTTTGAAACTGGTGAACTATGCATGAGGGAGAGAGATGATGGACACAACCACAGCATATCCTGTTCCTCTCAGTTCTGTTCCTTCCATTATAAAAAACCAGTTAAAAAATCCCTAAAAGGAACTGTGAGTTCTTGAGGTGCCAGGGAATGAAAAGGCCGATTATTCATTTAATTCATTTTCTACACAGAATTTGAAGAAAAAAATGGAAATAAAATGTTTGGAAGAAAGGCAACTTCTTTTCAACTCTTCTGAGAAATAGAGAAAAAAGGAACTTGAACTTCTTGCTTGGAAATGTCTCTTCTGTGGGGGATATGATAAAATTTTAAGGGACAAATTTGAGCTGTGATGGATGACTTGTGGTTGTGACTTTTCAGCAGAAAGAAGGAAAGGACATTTTTCATTTCAGACTCATGGAAAAATCTCATAAAATAAGGAAGAGAGTGGTAAACATGAACATGAAATGACTCAGGTCATTTAAAATGCAATGCAAAGCCTAAAAATGCGACCAGGGACAACTAGGCCAACAAACTATAAATATAAGTAGTCATGAGAAGCTGGCTTGATATAAATGGCTTTAGGAATTTGAGGGGGAAAAGTACATTAGAATTTTGAACCCAAGTCCTAAATAAATGCTTGATACACTCACTGGGTTACATATTTCTGCTACTATCTTTATAAATTTTCTTCCCAGAAGAGTCTGTTCTGGACAGGATGTCTGACCTTCTGCATAACTCAGGCCATACAGTTTCACCCATCCATTTCTGCATCAACGCCCAAAAGCTGCAGTTGAATCAGAGCCTACCTTTCACAAGGGAAGGACCTCTTGCATGGAAGACTTGAGCTGATGGTTAGCAGAACTGTGGCTAGTTGTGTTTGCTGTTAAGAACTTCTCTCCTGTTTCCAAGTTGAACCTTGTTTCAGCTGCCAGTCATTTTGCCTTTATATGCCTCAGATTACTAAATTTATAAGCTCTTAAGTCTCCATTAATTGTTAGGGATAACTGGTTATCCCAATTCAGAATATCTTACAGGATGTGTTCACACAGTTGTCCACTGTTTGGCATTCTGCAATATCTGGTTTGGATTTTGAAGTAAATAAATAGGCAGGGTAAAATTCGAGGAATCTGTAGGACTTAGAAATGTTTTGTGAGGTTGTAGCAGTTTTCTTCTTACTCACAAATGTCAGCATGGCATCACAAGCACAAATGTCAGCATGGCATCACAAGTAAAAGCAAAATGGCTGCTTTTTCTTCATGACAATACTACCAATTATAAGCAAGGAATACTTTTCTGTTGTAACTTCCTCATCTCTGACCAAAACAGTGTTTCTTCTCTGCCACTCAGCATTTGCAACTGGATACCCCTGGAATGAACTTGTTGAAGGGGAGAAGCACAGTTTTCAGATTTAAAGTATACAAAGAAGAAAGTGTGGGCTTCTGAGCTATCTGAAGAAATATTCTTTCCTTCTAGGACTCTCTTCATAGGATGTGGAATTTTCTCAGCCCAAATGTTGTGGACTTTTTGTCAGTTGTCTCCCAGCCTGAAGGTTGTGGACTAGGATGTTTTGGATCTTCAGTCACACCCCAGCATTCTCCAATCAGGATTAGCATCACAATGGACACCTTTCTTAGAATTGCTCTTAGTAGTGTCTCGCCCCATACTACTTTTCATTAGGAAGGCACTGTCCTTGACCTGTTAAAGAAGTGAATGACTTTTCACTGTTTTAGTCACAAATACCCACAAGTTCCCACAAATATTGCTGCTGCATGCGCACTCTCTTCTTTGTCATGCAAGAGCAACTTTGAATCCTAATCCTTCCTTAAGATGCCTTCCAATTTGCTTTATTTGCTGAATTTGCTTTATTCAGCCATTAGATTTAGGATGCTCATGAAATCCTTGTATGTGCTCAGCTGGACCAAGCATTTTTCAGTTGGTAGTTTTACTACGAACTGCTATATTGTAATTTTCCTTTCTTTCTGAGGCTTTATCTTCAAATTAAATTTCTGCTTTCATCCTGACTTGGTTAACTGGACAGTCGCAACTGATCTAGTCTCTTGGAAGCCAGAAGCTGATAGCTTGGAAGCTACAGCCTGCTGCCTACCAGGATGGTCCTCTGTTCTAGCAGTGCTTTGCCATTTATTTTATTTTTTAATAAATGTATGGGATAAATCCTCAAATTCCTATTGCTTATTTTTTTACCTCTCACGCACAGCATTTACATGAAAGATGGCAGTTTAATTTATTATTATTGCTGTTATTAGTAGTAGTATTATTATTTTGAACATGCTGGCAGCTTCTTTCCCAGTCCAAGAATAAACAATCCATCCCCTATTCTCACTTCCAGAGGCATTTGCTCCATATGATTCTGTATTCCAAACCAAGAAGATAACAGTGTTTATCTTTTGCCTCTTAGTGGTGCTCCATAAATGCTCACTTGAGAGAGTTTCTTTTCACTTCTGCAGTTCTTCATGCCATACATATGATTCTATGGCAACCTCTTTCAGGTCAGAAGCGATTTTGAATACACTGAGCTAAGAAGCCTTGGTGATGAATGTTTGTTAAAACACAAACACTAATATAAGATTGTTCCACCTCTTTGAAAATGTGGAATTCTGTGGTATATTCTGTGGAATATCCACAGGAATGCCCATCAAGCAAACAAGCCAGGAAGATATAGAAAAATCAGAATGTGTTAAGATGTCAAATTTAAATGTTAAATGTCTGCTTCTGGCTGAAGCAGAAAATATGTACAGGAAATACATACATTAGTTAAACAGGAATTTAGAAACATGTGGGACATGGTAAGAGACTATGAACAGCAGAGCAGTTAAACTGGACAATGGAATGAGAGGCAGCACTGTTTGCCTTTTTCCTCGGGCCAAATTTATCACAAAAACATTATTGATGTTGAAAGTTGAATCTGATGAAATAGGAAATTTTGATGAAATTTTATTTGATTGGGAGTACTTTGAAATGCTTAAATAACAAGTTATAGTTTCTGGCTTCAGAGCAAATTTTTAGTTTTAATGTCACCTGAGGTATCTCAATGGAAAATACAGTAACCAGAACATCAGCTGTTTTGTAATAATTCCTAACATTTTCCGATAAGGAAGCCTCAAGTTTTTAGAACACTATGTAACTCAGAAGCAATTGTTGAATGTTCTGCTGAGTTTCAGTTAATCCCTGGTTGGACTTTTTCATCTCCAGTTAGTAGAAATACATATGGATCAAAAATAAGCAAGGGATATCCTATGATTACCATGTTAATCCAAGGGTTTAATTTTTATCCTGTTTTTACTCTCTTTCTTAGATATACACATCATCCTAGTTTAGACAAGTGAGCACTTCAGTGAAAAGGCCTTTCTTTTTCTTATAACTTGATATATGTTCTGTTACACATATCTGTGCTGGACATTACAATAATTTATGCATAAATACTTATTTATTAAAGAAAATAAAATATAATAGAAGAAAGCATTATTTATTTTGCCTCTCTTCTCTATATTTTGTTAAAATATTAATTGTTTTACTGCTGGCATTCTTAAGGTCTCCTGATCTTAGCCCATTAACCCACTACGTTAAGTACTAAAAAATAGCATGTAACAAGAAAAAAATCTCTGCCTCAGAATTTAGGGCTGGGGCAAGATCAGGAAAAGCCAATTTACTGGGAATTTTTGCTTAAGAGAAATTAATCTATTCTTATGCCATTGTGTCTTCTAGCTTTTTTTATATTTTTCGTTTAAATTATAGTTCTTAAATATTTTGTGATGGAACAAAAACCTCAATATTTTAAGGCCAAATTTCATCAAAGGCATTTGAATTATTTCTGGGCTCTTTTACTGTGAAACTTGTATCTAGTTCTCATAGCATCAAGTAGTCAGTTGTTGAAGAAAAGGATGACAACATATTTATAACTGGGTGCCAAAAATGCTCTGTTGATAAAGAGCTTTTCATGCATATTTGATATTTTTGCCTTCTGAAGAAAATTTACCAGTGACTCTGAATGGCAATGTTCAGTCTTCTAAGTGGAAATAAGTCACCTTTATGACTATTCAGAAATTTAGTGACAGCTGTAGTATTCCACAGACATGCAAGCTGAAGGTGTAAAATCTATGCTTATTTTATTTTTCTGATTCCATTTAAGTCAGATTTGTAAAGATAAAGCATTTAGAAGAAGATAGAAGTTGCTGAATAACATGAATGATAATTTTAGTCTGTTTGCTGAGAAAAAATAAACTGTATTGCAGATCCGTAATATTTCTGTAAAAGCTTAGAAGAATAATAAAATTATGAAATTTTCAGAATAAGTTTAAAGAATTTTTACTCTATTTAATTAAAAAGAAAAACCTAAACAAAACAAATGAAAGAAAAAGGCATCTACTCTGCCTTGATGACACAGCTACCAAATTTAGGCCCTGGATTCATGCGATTGCCTCATCAGATATCTATAACATGAGACCTCAGCGTGTTGCAGTCCCAGGCTGTGCGCAGGGGCGATGAACATTGTGTTCACATAAGGACATTGCCCATATATGGCTGGAAATCCCAGTGTGTGCAGATGTCAGCCAGCCTCTGCGTGGGTGCACAGGCTGGCTGACAGCCCTCAGTGCAGAACTGGGGTGGACAGAGCCGCTGAAGCCTGGCCAGGAACCTTCCTCCAGGAATGTCAGGAATGCCCTCAGCATTTATTCAGCAGGAAGCTATTGGCTAAAGGCACACGTCAGCAATTGCATAAGTTTCTTTAACAAAGCAATTTGTGTCTCTTCAAAACAGAGGTGTGCTTCTTAGTTACATGGGTAGATGACATTTTGTCTTCAATTATATTAAATCCTCTAGAAAAGGGATCAGCTTTTGAATATCTTTTTATTTGCTTCTTGTACATAAACTAATGTTATCTTCTGGCCTAAATGTAGCTGATATGTATTTCTGAAATAATTTTGATATATTTGAATCTAACAGTCACAATTTCTTCTCAGAGTCACCTAGGTGGAATGGTAGATCACAATGATAAGAAGTGATATGTTTAAAAACCAAATTTTTACTGGCTTGTTGTTAAAAACAATCAAGGTAATAAATAATATGTGTAAATGCACAGCTCCAGAGAATCAACAGTGGAGAAGAGCTACAAATTTGCTTCTGAGACCCAGTCATGACCTATTCAGAATGTAAATATGATTTGATGGTGAGAAAAGAAACAAAAATCTATAACTTTGGGTTTTTAAATAAGTGTTTATATTGGAAAAGGGATAGATGAAGTTACCAAGAGATGTAAGATTTCAAGGCTACCCATAAATGGCTGCATTACAAAAGTGCTCAAAAAAATACAAATAAATTTTCAGTGTCACAGAAGTGTGTTCCTCTGGCTTGCTCAGGGCTTGTTACTGTAAATGCTGAGCACTTCAGCCTAAAGACACTGGTCCTGTTAATTTCAATGGCATTAATCATGTGTGTAAACCTGAACAATTCCCAGAATTCCCTGAAGATTTGCCACCTTGCACATTCAAGTATTTGCAGCAGCTATAATGCAAACTGTAGTGTACAGCCTAGTCCACAGAGAGAACTGAGTAAAGTATTGGCCAAAACAAGTTTTTCTGTCCTTTTTGTGAGTTGACATGATCCACAGAGGGATTTTATGAATATACTCAAAGGCAGAGGTTAGTGAGGCACACTCATATTGCTTCTTTTTCATCTCATTTGGCATAAAATGTATTACATGTTATCTCCAGTTGTCATGGGTTTGTTTAGGGACAATTTTTTCCAACCCCCCACAAATTGCTCTAAGGTGAGAGAAGGTTTATGCAGACAAAAGGAATCTGACTGGGGAGAAATAATATTAGGATTTATTACTAGCAAAATAAAAATGAAATAACTACATCTATGACAATTCTAATTAAGCAAAAGCACCATGTATTTACAGAAACATCCCTCCTCCCTTTGTATCAGTCCAGGAGGAGAAGTAATTTTTTTCCACTTTTAAAGCTCCAGGTCCTCCAAGCAACTCTGTAGCACCTTGCAAGTTCCTCTCTGTTATCTCTGGGACGACAGAGGGGTTTTGTTGTCTGATAATCTTGTATTTTCAAGCCTGAAAGTACAAGATTCTCCATAGAAGATCCATACTACTCCACCATCACCTCTTCATGAATGCCTCTTTAGTTATGCATTTAACAACCGGTATATATGTATAGGATAGCAGATCACAGACATGTACTCCCTGAAGTGGGTTCCTATTGCAACTGTCCATTGCAGACTACGATGATTTTGTTTCTTTACTCCAGCTTCTAAACTGGTGTTAAATTCAGGTGTTTCCCCCCTTGGTTTCGAACCAAGCAGAAAAAAACCCCCAAACCTACTGAAAAGAATCCCCAATCCCCTAGTGAAGGTTAAAACATAGCAAGTCTTGCTATGATTGAACTGGAATGATTTAACTGGGATAGCAGTTGTCTTTAAACCTGAAAAAAAGGTATTACTTATGGAAGAAACTGCCAGTACAGCTGTTCTCATGGAAATCCTACAATCCTTTATGTAAGTTAATTTTCTACGTTTATACATAGATGTATGTTTGTGAGTGTATACACGTGTTTTTGTTTTTCTGAGTATAGAGATGACATTTTAGGTGCTTTTACTTTACCACAGAAGCAATACACAGTATCCTCTGCTTATACAAACTATGACCCAATACCTAGGGTTAAAACTTCAATGAATATTCAGATACCTGAATATCAGTGCTTTTTTAACTGGTCTGGTAAGCTGGTAATTCCTCATAATTTGACTTGAAGGCAGAAATTTTCCAGATTAGGCAAAGGGTGCTTATGTGCCCAAATACAAATGAAAAAATCCTTTTGGTCAGTAGCATCATATTAAAATACAATATACATAAACATATACATGTGTATGTATTCACTGTAGACATTACAGTTCCAATTTCTGCATGGTCAATAGACTGAGGAAATTGATTCTTACTCCTATGACGAAAGTATGTATTTCACACTCATCTTCACCAGGATGGATTTTTACACAAAATTTCTGGTTACATTGGGTTTCCTCTAAGAAAGTAGGGCAGTAGGCCATGAATGATCTAAATTTCACTAACCAGACCACTGAAGTAATCAAATTCTCCTTTATTGTTCACTTCTGTGAAAGACAAAAAAGAGGCATTAGGGAGCTGATATTTTTTATTTAATTAATTATGGGAATAGACGCCAGCTTACATCATCTTTGCTGTCTCTCATTTCATTGGTAGAAATTCACATAGTTTACAATTTCTCAATAGAACGGTCAAGAGTTAATGCACAATCCTTAATAACTGAATAGTCTCACGTGTTTTTCATTTTCTGGTTTAGAAACTCACAGCAAGATTACCACTGGCACGTTGTTAAGAAGATTGATATGTTTTTGAAGTAGTGTGGAACCTCTGTCATCATCTTTTACCAAGTAACAGTACAAATCCTGATTAAACCCTTTGCATTCATTTTCTTTTAATAGGCTTCACTTTTAGAGTAGGAAAAAAGAATGCAAGGTAATGATTTGAAAAAATGAAATACAACATGCTATTTTGCAGGAACTGTATGGCAACGTTAAGGAAACATACTGACTTTGCAGGAAACCAAAGTAACTGAGTAATAAATTGTGTTACTGCTATGTCTGTTATATCTTGAAAAATTTCAAAGGTCTCACTAGACATTATTTTTATTAAATAAAGTTAAATAGGGATAAGAATTGCTTCTTCAATTTTCATTTTCTTGTGATAGCAAGTTGTGACCTTTGTATGTATGATAGTTTGTTGCTGAAAATCTAACCATCTCCCTATAATTTGGAAACAGAAAGAGCTCTCTTCCTTTACTGCATATCTGCACTGACACACAAATGTACGAGTATCTTACTCTTTTTTACTCTTTTTCTTAATCAGCTGCTCCTGACTACTGATCAATACAGGTTAGATATTGATTCTGTATATTGGTCAGATGTGTTATCTGCTTTGCGATTTACACAAGCACATTGATGAACAGGCCAAAGAAAAGGGAGAATGCTGTTGAATCCAGCCATATGCTAACTGCATGATTACCTAAGATGTTGGGTGTTTTGGTTGGGCTGCTTTGGCTATGTGTTAATCCAGCTTGCACCCTCCTGACATATTGGCTCTGTTGTGTTGACAATACAGCAAAGAGAAGATACTGCAGAGGTGCAGTCGGATTGTTTAATATTCTTAGAGCATGCTGCTAATAACACCAAGGTTGGGGGTTTGATCCCCGTGTGGGCCATTCATTTAAGAGCTGGACTCGATGATCCTTGTGGGTCTCTTCCAACTCAGAATATTCTGTGAAATCTGTGAAATCTTCATGTAATTGAGACAGCAAACAAATGGCATTACAGGAACAATGAAACTGGAAAAGGTTCTTGATTTGAAAGTGGTTCCAAAGGAGGGGTTTCTTAAAGATTGGACAACACATACCACATGTACTCATGCATGTAACTGTAAGATGAACACAGGGGCACAGAACTATATAAGTTGGAAAGGATGTTTGGAATTCATCTAATCCATCGTACCGCTCAGAGCAGGCCCATTGTACAGCACTTACTGGCAGCATCAGCAAGGCATCTTTAAATCTAAATACCGCTTACATGTCAGACCAGTTCTGTAAAGAGTACTAAAAAATAAATTATTTTCCTGTAGTCAATAGATCCAGAGAACACAAGAACATCACTGAAGTGTTACAGTACTAACAAGGAGTAAAATAACTGAGAAATTGCTACTGCTCTCATCTTGCTTCTGAGCTACACTCTAGCAAGTAGGTAAAAAAAATGCAAAAACTTAGCCTGTGCCCAAGAGCAGTATCCAAGCCAACAATAAAAATATAGAAACTTATTGTTTGTTAAAAACCAAAGCAGCAGACAAGCCACATAACATAAGCCTCCCCATATAGCAAATAAAGCATGTTGTGACTAGTTAAACAAAACATGCACTAAAATAACTATCCATTCTACAGTATATATTATATTTATAGCAGCTGACAGAAATAAAATAATCTGTTCTGTCTTTGGGTAGGACGGTAAGGTTTTTCATTGTTTAGGAATGTTTGGGATACACTAATAATGGGAGAAATCCAGATGATATTAGCATGGAATAGTAGTTTGTTATAAGCCTTTTATAGATTTGGCTAGTTCTCTTCGTGTTGTAAAAGACAAAAACAAAAGTGTCTGGAACACAGATCTATAAAATGGCTATTGCCTTTAACTGGTTGTTGGGTACAAGACTACAAGAAATTAATAAAAAACTATAAAACATCTGCTCTTATATGAGATCTTACTCCAGAAATTGCCACAGTTGCCCAGAATTGAAGCTTGGTCAAACTTTTTGCTTCTATGTAGTCAAAAGCTAAACAATATGAATGGAATCACAAGGATAAAGGTAACTCAAAAAAGTATTGAATTTTCCATAGGCTTGCCCTTTATTTCTTGGAAATGCAAGTGATCTTACTATAAATATATGGTAACCAGCATCTAATAAAAATATCTATATACATGTAACTGGTTTCAGCATTAAAATGGCATTTATATAACCTACAGTGTATTTATTACTCAATGGAGAATAACAATGATACAGAAATAAGGACTACTAGAGTACTATTTTTTGAGGTTTAATAAACAGAGGCATATTTTTAAAAAATTGGTTTCACTATTCTGAATAAGTTTGGAATAGCTGCTGGTTCCATTCATTACTAAAATTTGCTTCATACTGAAGGACTGAAATACACAGAATCATAGAAAGATTTGGGTCAGAAGGGACCTTAAAGATCATCTTGTTACCAGTCCCTTTCCACTAGACCACTTTGCTCAAAGCCCCATCCAACCTGGCCTTGAACTCTTCCAGGGATGAGGCATCCACAGGTTCTCTGGGCAACCTGTTACAGTGTCTCACCATCCTCACAATAAACAATTTCTGCCTAATATCTAATCTAAATCTACTCTCCTTCAGTTTAAAACCATTCCTTCTTGTCTTAGCACTTCCATGCCCTTGTAAAAAGTCCCTCTCCAGCTTTCCTGTATGAGTTTTGAGATACTGGAAGACAGCAATAATGTGTCCCCTCAGCTTTCTCTCCTCCAAGCTGGAGAAACCCAACTCTCTCAGCCTGAGTTCATAAGAGAAATGTTTTAGTCCTCTGATCATCTTCACGGCCCTTCTCCAAACTCAATCCAGCAGTTCCATGTCCTCCTTAAGTTGAGGACCCCAGAGCTGGATGCAGTACTCCAGGTGGGGTCTCATGGAGCAGTTAAATGGGAGAATCATCTTTGTCAACCTACTGGCCACAATTCCTTTGATGCAGCTCAGACTGTGGTTGGCTCTCTGGTGTGCAAACATGCACTGCTGGGTAATATTGAGCCCAATGCCCCCAAGACCTTCTCCATGGGGCTGTCTTTGATCCATTTTGCACCCAGACTGTGTCCATATTTCAGATTGCCCTGACCCAGGTCCAGGACCTTGCACTTGGCCTTGTTGAACTTCATGAGGTTTTCACGGTCCCTCCTCTCAAGCCTGTCCAGGTCTCTCTGGATGGACCATCCCTTCCCTCCAGCGTGTCAACTGCACTACACAGCTTGGTGTCATCAGCAAACTTGCTGAGGGTGCACTCAGTGCCACTATCCATGTCTCCAACAAAGACATTAAACAATGCCGGTCCCAAAACTGACCACTGAGGAACACTGTGTGTTACTGGTCTCCACTTGGACATTGATCTGTTGATGGCAACTCCTAGTGTGTGAACATGCTGACAATTTTTTATCTACTGATAGGTCCACCCATAAAATCCATGTCTCTGTAGTTTAGAGACAAAGATGTCATGTGAGACAGTTTCAAATGCTTTGCACAAGCCCAAGTAGATGACATCAGTTAATTCCTGTGTTCAACAACATTGTCACACCATCACAGAAAGCCATTAAAGTTGTCAGGCAAGATTTTCCCTTGGTGAAGCCATTTTGGCTGTCATCAATCACTTCCTTATTTTCCATTTGCCTTAGCATAGCTTCCAGGAGGGTATATGTGCTGTACTCCTTTGTTGACCTTAGCTCAGAAGCACTTTCTCAAATTTGACATTATTTGGAAATCCAAAAACATTCAGTGCTTTTAGCTTGGTCTGTCTTATTTTGTATTGTTTTATTTATGAAAAAAGTATTTTCAGCAAAAATATCTATTATTTTTAGTGACTGCAGGCTACTTTGAATTGTCATGTCTTCTGCCTCCAAGCTTACCTCTCTCTCTTCTCCTGTGTTTTGTCAAGGTATTATGTACTGATTTAGTACTGCCTATCTAACTTTTTTTTGCAGTACCTTTGTCCTACTGGAAGGTTAAAGATGGAGAAAAATACTTTCTTCCAAAAGGCAGAAACTGATCTCTGTAATGTAAGAAAATATTATCGCCCTTTTACTGTGGTTTGTTGAAGTTTGTTTTCTTCCATGTTTTATAACAAGATGTGGCATTCAACAATGCCTTCAATAAACATAACTAAAAATTTTTCTTCTTTAGATGCCAGTGATTAATGTGTTTTGTGTATTCAAAGAATTTGTTTTATTCCACAACCATAACTACAGCTTCCCACAGAAGCAATTCCTAGTTAAACCCTCCATTTACTCTAGCATTCATTCAACAAGGAGTTGTCTATCGTCTTGCAAGCAACAAAGTGAGCATGTTCATCAATTAATGAATATAAAATTTCACTCCCTTTGTTTGGTTGGTAAGAAAAAAAGAATACCTGAAATACATTCCAGCAATAGAAGTTAGAACCAATTTCTTCAGATGACATGCTACTTAAGTTTTAAAATATGTTGGCAAAATGGGACAGTCACGTCAGAACACTTCAGTTAGACCAAAGTCAAGACTACTTTATGTCCTTATTTTCCCTGTAGAGAGCAGTGGTCCTCTGTGTTCATCAAGGCAGGAATAACTCCTGTGGACATTTCCAGGCCACATGTATCAGATGTTTGTGGGTGAAGACCTAGGCCTAAATGATCAAGCGTTTTAATCTGCACATGTCTGATATTCAAGCTTGGCATAATTTATCATGTTAAGCAGGTGGTATGTTCTGGGAAAACAAAACATCATGCTTCTTCAGTGCATCCTGACCTTTTCAGCCATCCTTTCTGTGAAGGCTCTGACACAGATTAACAGTGTCTTCCCCACCTGACACGACACCACCACTGCCTCTTTCAGAAAGAGTTTCTTCACAGGGAATGTGTTTCTGTTTGTTTCAGTAAATCTGGTAATGCCAGAAATTAATTTTTTCCAACCTGGTTTCCTAGATGCATGAGTTTACAGGGAGGAATTTAAACAAAAACCAGAGCTGCTGACTATTCATCAAGGAAGTATTTTATATACACAGTTAGGATTCCTTTACCAAGCTCGTACATTAGTATATTCAATTTATTTTGTGCAGAGCTCACTTCCCAAATATTGCTCTGTCCAGTGTCATTTCACTGGTATTGTTTTTCATTTAGCAGCTTCCCATCTCCCATATTAACTAACTGCTTCTCCTATGACAGGGCTGCAAAACTTACAGCTCATCACCATTTACTTCCTACAAGTTACAAGAAAATTTTTTTAATATTAAAATTAGATGACATGAAGAAGTAGGAAAATGTATAGCCAGGTTTCTTCAGTCCTCAAGAAAGAATAGGGTCCTCATACATGCTCTGTGGCAACTCATAAAAAGAATGTGCAAAATGCACAAACAAGAGCAAAGCCAGGATGAAGCCCTGACATGTTGGATACTATGTCCTTAGCCAGAGAAAACTTTCACTGTCTTTCATGCACTAGAGAGGGCATGTATGGTGACCATTTATAATCTCAGCTGCACCACTTTACACTCCTGAAATTACACTTCTTTCAGCTGTTGCTAGAATTAGAACTGGTTTCAAGTAACAAGGACACTTATTACAGGCGTGTGATTACAAAATGTTTCAGCAACGCATTTTTAAAGTCATGAGATTTTGATCCAAAAGAAGTAGAGAGCAAAAGAGTTAATATATTTTACTTATTTTCATCAAGCTCAGTGGCAAGTAAAATCTGAGCTCAGCTGTTGAGCAGACAGCAGCTCAAAACGATGGAAGGTGGAACCTGTTCATTTCCTTGCATTCCTCGTTATGGCCAACAGTTCATTCTCTAAAAATATGACTGTGGAAAAAGTTAGAAATGTTTCAATTGATTCAAGTCTCCCTTATAAATCAGGAATTTACTCCACAGATATAAACAAAGTCTCAGCATTATGCAATTGCTTAAATCAGACTACAAGTGGTAATTTACATTTATGTTAGCCTGAACAGTCTTACATTACTTTAAATTTTCGAATTCAGATTTTGCATTCCTTTGCAGAACTTTATATCTAAAAACTGCAGCAAAGAATTTCTCAGGGGAGCAGAAAAAGTTCATATTGAAATGCAAATTATTATAAGTGAAAGGATGTTCTCCAGCTTCATTTGGTTTCTGGGATTTATATCCTAAACACAAGAGTAGCTGAAAATAATATGCTAGAACAAAACCCAGTAATGTTGCCTCTCTTATAGTCTCAGTTTTGTTGTTTTGCTTGGAGACTCAGTACATGAACTTTTATCTATAAATCAAACTCTTGGAAATAAACTTGCTGAAATCACAATCAGAGTCAAATATTTAAGTGATGATTTTTGTGAAAAGTTCAGTAAATATGTTGTCATCAGCTAGATTCTCAAGAAAACATCTAGGGGTTTTTTCTCTTTAACTTGGAAAAATATGATTCAGTCATGGACAAGAAAATTATGCTTGACAAAACAGCTACCTAGCAGGTCTGCACAGGAGCGCCTTCACTGTGCTGCCCAGTTTTTAAATCTTTTATAGTGCGCTCAGATTCCTTTGACCCTTCCAACCGCTGACACTTGGACAGTCATTTACATACTCCCTGTCTTCCTTCTCAATACCGATCCCATTTGTTCCTCTTCATTACTCTCTCCTCTCTATCTCCCTATACTTTGTGACATTTAAGCTTAATGGTTTCTTGATTTTTATCTTTAATCATCCTGCCTTCTCCTAGCAGCAAAAATTCAGATCTCATTTCCATACTCTTCTTTTATTACCTCCTTCTCACACTGCTTGTCTTCACCCTTTTTTCCTTCCACATTATCCCTTGTTTGTCATTCCTGTTCCTACTTCCATATCTGTCTTACCACCTTTCCTCTCTTTACATCTGTCCATCTTCCCTTATCTGGTTGTGTCATAGCTGCTTGTTCCATGACTAATAAAATTGTGGTTATCCAGATTTTCTCCAAAGTTTATTCTTTTTAGTGCCTGCCTCTCAGAAAAATAAGATCCATTTCTTTCTTTCTTTGTTTATGACATGCAGCTACCTTCTCTGGCCTAGGAGTGCTTCTCCACTGCTGTCTTCTGCCACGGATCAGATCTTGCTTGTTTAGGTACTAGCCTGTTCTGTCAACAGCTGTTTTCCTGATACTGTGTGATCCATTCTCTTCAATTCTCCATCAATTTCTCTCTTCAACAGGCTCTCATTTCCCACCTCTTACCTTCTGAGGTGTTTAGGTCCTCATTTTCTACTTCCATACACTGACTATCATCTCATTAGTGTTCCTAGGGACTGCTGCAACACAAGTAAACCCATGGCTAAATAAATAAATAGCATACATCATATTCCATTATGAATCAAAACCAAGCTGCCATTTTTAAAGTTTTTCTCAAAAGCCTCAAATGCCTGTGAGTTAGATATAAATCAGAATTTAGAACACACAGGAAGTGTGAGACATTCAGAAGCTTTGTATTTGATGGAAAGGTAACCTTAGTCCATTCTGGAATCCTCTCAAGTTTTGTGTATTATCTGAATACCAAGACAAGCAGGAACTGATTTTGTATCATATGCAAAGAAGGAGTGAGAAGGAAAGGGAAAAAGTAAAACTGCAATGAAAGTCTGTGCAGTCACATCCAAAGTTTTAGATGCATGGTCAGAGGAAACCTGTGCTCAAGTTCAGCTGCTGACACAAAAGCAAGTAACATGTCAGACTTTATAAGGAATGAGACAAGAATGAATGGGGAAAAATATGCAACTCTATGGTCTAAAGTATTGATAGGACTTCACTGTAAATATTTTTATTAAATCTGTATATTCTGCCTCAAAAAAGGGGATTGCAGGATTATAGCAAGTCTAATAAATAAGATGAGAGTACATAAACTGTTTTTAAAAGTTTATAGACTGCACAGACTCAGAGTAGTTGTTTCTTATGTGGGGACAGAAACCAGGACCTTCACAAGAACCTTTCCTAAACATCAGTATAGTTCAATTTGGATACTTAGGTTTTCACACAGGCTATTAGTTTGGTGAGGTCTAAAGAGATTTTAAAGACTCTTTGAGATAAAGGATGCTGTATAAATCTAGATTAATAAATTTTTCCTAGCGGTAATATTTATGTTAATTTTGTCATTTTTCAGATTTCCAGTGAAGGAACTGCTACTGGCTTAATGTTTAACTCTGCATATTTACATAAAGCTTTTCCATGTTACTCCTCATTCCTAAGAAATAAAGCATGCTTGTTTAAAAAACTCTGAGGCACATTCCTCTAAATTTTCATCTTTAACCTCTTCCTTGCTTTCTATTTGTATTACACAAAT
This sequence comes from Pseudotriccus pelzelni, assembly GCA_035584735.1. Taxonomy (NCBI): domain Eukaryota; kingdom Metazoa; phylum Chordata; class Aves; order Passeriformes; family Tyrannidae; genus Pseudotriccus; species Pseudotriccus pelzelni. The sequence continues at coordinate 31,658,384 of JAWMRA010000161.1, read as the reverse complement.
GTAAAGTTAAAAAGCTCAGCAAATCTATGTAAATGCAGTGAAGGCAACTGCCTCATATTTATTCTCCTTATTGGTTGTTTCAGAAACTTACTACTTTGACTTTTTAAGTTCTAGTCTAAATTCATGCTTTGTTCTTCATGTTGTATGTCTTTTTGTCCTCACTGATGCTTCTTCTGGCTATGCTTCAAGAAAAGATTTGTTCATTTTCTCTACTTCTGTTTTGCTAACTTTGATAAACTGTACAATTTTTTTAGAGTTTCCTAAGTTTTCACAAACATGGGGGAGCAGAACTGTACACATTTTTTCATTTTGGATATGGAATCCAGGCTGTGTGTGGAGAAAAAAAAGTATACGTTATTTTGAAAATGCCTCCCCTAATACATCCTATATCTGCCTAGTGTTTGACTGTTTTTTCCTGGAGATTTAGCCACTGTGTTTAACCAACCCGATTGATTCCTGCAATGGGACAACTGGGTAGATGAGAGTTGTCTCAGAGTCGTGATGTATGCTGTCTACCCGGACCTGAGTAAGGCTTTTCACACTGTCTCTCGTGGTATCCTCACAGGCAAGCTCAGGAACTGTGGGCTGAATGAGTGGACAGTGAGATGTTTTGCAAATGGGTTGAATGACACAAGTCAGAAGGTTGTGGTCAGTGGCACAGGGTCTAGCTGGAGGTCTGTAACTGGTGTTGTCTTCCAAAGGTAGATACTGGGTCCAGTATTGTTTAACTTATTCAACAGTGACGTGGATGAAGGGACAGAGCACCTCCTTGACAAGTCTGCTGATTATACAAAAGCTGGGAGGAGTGGCCAATCCCCAAGAGGACTGTGCTACAATTCAGACTGGCTGGAGGGATGGGCAGAGAACCATCTGAAATTCAACAAAGGCACCTGGGAAAGAATAGCCCCATGCACCAGTACAGGCTGGGGGCTGCCCTGCCAGAAAGCAGCTCTGTGGAGAAGGACCTGGGGGTCCTGGTATACAACCAGCTGCCCGTGAGCCAGCAGTGGCCCTGGTGGTCAAGAATACCAATTTTATCCATGGATGCATTAGAAAGAATATTGCCAGCAGGTCAAATGAGGTGATCCTGCCCCTCTACAAGCCCTAGAGGCGCTGCATTAGAAGTGCTGTGTCCAGTTCTGGGCTTCTCAGTGCAAAAAAAAGACAACGAACTATTGGAGATGGTGCAATGGAGGGCTATAGAAATGTTTAGGGAACTGGAGTATCTCTCTCATGAGGAAAGTGTGAGAGAGATGGGCCTGGTGAGCCTGGAGAGGATGCGACTGAGAGGGGACCTCATCAGTGTATATAAGTCTATGAAGGGTGGATGTCAAGGGGATGGAACCAGGCTCTTCTTGATGGTTCACAGCAACAGCACAACAGTCCCTATGAACTCAGACCAGTAAACGTCACAGAATCATAGAATATGCTGAGTTGGAAGGACCCATCAGGATCAAGTCCAACTCCTGGCCATTCTAAGAGTCACACCATGTGCCTGAAAGTGTTGTCCAAATGCTTCTTTAACTCAGACAGACTTGGTGCTGTGACTACTTCCCTTGGGTGCCTGGTCCACGGCTCAGTTACCCTCTGGGTGAAAAACCTTTTCCTGATATCTAACCTAAACCTTCCCTGACTCAGGCTTCGTGCTGTTTCCTTGAATCCCGACACTGGTCACAAGAGTGAAGAGATCAGTACTTTTTTCTCCATTTCCCCTCATGAGGATGTTGAACACCACAATGAAGTCTCCCCTGAGTCTCCTCTTCTCCAGGCTGAATGGACCAAGTGACCTCAGCCACTCCTCATATGGCTTCCTCTCCAGACCCTTCACCATCATCATGGCCTTCCTTTGGACAATCTCTAGAAGCTTAATATCTTTCTTACATTGTGGCACCCAAAACTGCACACAGTATTCAAGGTGAGGCCGCCCCAGTGCAGAGCAGAGCAGGACAATCCCCTCCCTTGACTGGCTGCTGATGCTTTGCCTGATGCCCCCCAGGACAGGGTTGGCCCTCCTGGCTACCAGGGCACTGCTGAATCCTATTCAACCTGCCATTGACCAGGGCCCCCAGGTCCCTTTCTGTGGCGCTGCTTTCCAGCATCTCATTCCCCAATCTGTACAAACATCCTGGGTTGTCCCATCCCATCTGCAGAATCCTGCGCTTTCCCTTGTTGAACCTCATATGGTTGGTGATTGCCCAGTCTTCTAATCTGTCAAGGTCTCTCTGCAGGCCCTCCCTGCTCTCAAGGAAGTCAACAGCTCCTCCCAGTTTATTGCCACCAGCAAAATTACTTAGTATTCATTTCAGTCTTGAGTCCAGGTTCTTAATGATGTTGAAAAGCACTGGGCCAATGATGGAGCCCTAGAGGACCCCACTAGTGACTGGACACCAGCTTGGTGTTACCCCATTCGCTTTAACTCTTTGTTCCCGACCTGTGAGCCAGTTGCTCATCCATCATGTAACACGGTTATTCAGCTGTATGCTGGACATTTTGTCCAGAAGGATCCTGTGAGAGACAGTATCAAATGATTAGAAGTGCAAAAATATTACATGTACTGGCTTTCTAGATCAGCTAGGTGAGCTACCCTGTCATAGAAGAAGATCAAGTTTGACAAGCAGTATTTTCCCCTCATGAAGCCATGCTGGCTATGACTGATGACTGCATTGTCCTCCGGGTGTTATTCAGTACTTTCCAGAATAATCTTTTCCAAGATTTTACTGGGCATTGAAGTGAGTCTGACAGGGCTGTAGTTTTTGGGGTCCTCCTTCTTGCCATAATTGAAAATCAGGACAATTTTCACCAGTTTCCAGTCGTCTGGGACCTCTCTGGATTCCCAAGACTGCTCAAAAATCATTGAGAGAGGTTGTGCAATGACATCAGCCAGCTCTTTGTGGATTCTGGGATGAATTCCATTTGGCCTTATAGATTTGTAGGGATCCAGCTGAAGCAGCAAATCCCACACAAGTGCAGGGACAACTCTCTTAAACTCTCTTTAAAAAAATGCTAGAACTAGTGTGTCAATGATGCATGGAATTTTATGGATTTTTAACATATAAAAGAGAAACCAACTGCACATGTGTGGAAGCCCTAAAGAACCTCTTAAGGTCTGGATTATGGACAAAATAACCTTAGTCTGTGTTCGCTTCCATAAAGAATGAAAAGTAGTTTACATTTCAGATAAGTCACCAGTCTTCTGAGACTTACAGGGCCATTTCATTCAATGTCTTCATAGACATAAATGATACAATAATAATAATAAAGCACAAGACGAATTCTAGTAAACATCTGTTGTATTTCAGACTTGAAGTCAGAACAACAAAGACATCAGCACAGCTGTAAAAGGTCACTTAATTTGCAGGCCCACAGCTTCCTTACTGTCTGAGTCAGTAAATAGGTAGTGATGGCATATTTAATCACAGGTTGGAATTTGTGAGTGACAAACAGGATAAGCTGTATAAGGAAAACAAAATTCCTACATTACAGAAGGTGGTATAAAAGAACATTCTGAGACTTTTCTCATTCCCCAGTGAAAGACTCACTAAATTTTCTATCAGGGAAGGTTGAGTCATCCCGTTCTAAATGAACTAAACTTTGTTTTGGAGAAATCTGTGCCTGGTAATTGTTTGTCTTTTCATTTTTCGTATCATGGTTTTCCATTTGGATTGGCACTAGAGCTGACAATTTGGAGATAGTTAGGGAATTTACAATTTGAGCAAATGAAATAAAATAATCACTTCTTTTGTGCCAGGTTTTTGGTTTTACTACTACAACAGGAAAATTCAAAAGCTAATTAAGGTAAGATCCAAATGACATAGGTAGGGTGTTACTGGAAGGCAAGCCTTATTAGGTCCATGACTAAAAATAAAAATTCTATGAAATACTATATTTTTGTTTGAAGCATTCATCAGTTTTAGGATCTGTTTACATTCCATAGTTCATGAAACTAAAATAAAAACATACAAGATACTAAGGTACTAAGAACAGATAAAGACAATGGTACCATAGCAATTGAGAAAAACGTCTAATGCAACCTCTTAGCTGTTGCAGAGTTTAAACTTCAGTTTCCAGCTTCAGAAGCTCACATACATTTCAGTAACTGCCATTAAAACCATTTAACACAGACTAACCAATATTGTCTAAGACCTCCCTAAGAACAGCTGTTCAGTATTGATGCAAAATCCTTGCACAACAAAAATTGCCCTCTTGCTGAAATGTTAACTTGAATGTGGCCACTAAAAAATCCCTGCTGTATGAGGAGAACACAGATTAAACCCACGGTGGAGATATGGACAGCTGAAACAAGGAACAAAGGGGCAGAGGTAGATTCCCTCCCAACATTTATGAATAGTCTCACAGTTATAAGGCGTATTGAGGGATGTTGGTCAGTTAAGGTCAAATATACTCTCTTGTTCTCGTATTGGTAGGGGCAAGATCTCACTGTTACTGCCTTATGCTCTTCTTGTTAGAGGCAGAAAGTATTTCTGAGGTCTTTCTGGTTTTTCTTTTCACCAGGACCACATTAACTTCAAAACAAATGTAGATGTTAAACCAGAAAGTTAGTTTAGTTTGTATTAAAAAAGGCAGAAGCTATCATAAATTTTTTAATTCAACTATGCTGAGAATTCTCTAAGCATTATTGCCACCTTTAAACAGGTCGGTTTTTTACTTGTAGAGGGAGAATCCCTAGTGCCTTGGTTCCAAAGGCACCAGCCTTAGAGGATGATAAAAATTACAAGGAACAGATGCTGGAAACACCCAAGATTTTCAAGATCTGTTATAGCTTTTTCAAAGATAATTTCCAATCTAGTTTTTGGGGTTTTTTAATGCCTGATAAGAACCTGCATTAAACTTCTTGGCCATCACACAGAATGGGAAGTTTGTAAGTTTAATTGTTCAAGATCAGGTAGGATGGGGCTTTGAGCAAAGGTGTCCCTGCCCATGACAGATAGGTGGGACTAGATGATCTTCAAAGGTCCCTTCCAAACCAAACCATTCTATGATTCTATGAAGTCTAGAAGAGGGCAAAAATAAATACACACTTTTCTGCTTTTCACTGGCTGGAATCAAATACTTAGGATCAGACACATGAAATTAGCACAGTGGAATTCAATATGGAAGGAAAAGGACAGAATCCTCCTGCAGGTAAGATTTATTATTTTGGGTTTTTGCATCGTTCATAGTTGAAGCAAGCACTTTGAAGATTTAGAAAGGGAAGAGTCTCTGAAGTTGATAACTCCCTGTGCAAAAAGCAAGCATGCAACTAAACAAATGTAATGAATCCTGTTTACCACCAAGTCAGGCTTTAAAGTTTATGCTACTTTCCAGCCTGTATCTGGAATGCAAGATATCAATGGCAGTTTACACAGTAGGCTGCAGGAGTAGATCCAGTGATGTCAAAGATACAACATATAACTGAAGTAAATAAATTAATTCTGAGGCAAAAAATTATTTAGTTGTGCAAGAGTCATAGTATTAACTATTGTTTCAGCAGAGTGGCTGGGGGGTCCAAACAATGTTTTGGCAAAGCCCTTGCATGTAGGGCTGACTGCCAAGAGCAGCTGTGCAGTGACAAGTCTGGAATGTCCTCTGGGTAAGACTGGCTGCAAATCTCTAAGGACTGTGAGAGTGGGAGGCTCTTGAACAGCTTGAGAAATATGAAAGCCCCATTCAATAATTTTAAAAAAAAATCATTAGTCATATCAGAAGGAAATATGAAAATAAGCTTTTTAACAATGCTGCCGTTTATTCACTCTAGAAAAAAAAATATTTGTGTGTGTTTAGTACACTTCCTCTAAGATTCACTCTTTCTGGCGGCTAGTTAGGATTCAAATAACAGATCAAAATTTTGTAGGTTAAGCTGCATTCAGTAGCCTTCCATAATGAAAGCTTCATATTCCTACACAGTATTTCAACTTCCTTATTGGCCGGAATTAGAGTTTTCCACATATTTCAGAAGTGTTACTGTGCTGTGTGAACACCTAATTCTGCTCTCTAGGCTCAATACAAGGGGTCACTGATTGAGCAATGAGGTTAATCACTGTAACATCTGTATCAGTCAACTTCTCAAATATATAAAAACAACTTTTGTACTTTGCTGTTTTGAAATCTAGTAATAAGAGATTAACCCAGCCCAAAATTATCTTCATATAAAAGTTTAAATCTATACCACAGAAGCCTTGTGAAGAGAAGTGACACAGAATAATGGGGAATATAATTACCTGAAGTCTTCCACCAACTTTTAACTGTATCTTATAAGTAACAAAACATAAATCCTGCTAATGAACAGGAACTATTTTCAGATGCAGTAGTCTTCAAACACAGACCAGATATATTCAGGAACAAAAACCCCATTTAGAAACTGAAGTTCAGCTATCCAAGTTTGAAACTAGGTGTTTAGTGCAGAGACCTATAGGTTTCAATGAATTGTTCCACCAAAAATAAAATTAAATTGTAGGTCATTTCTCCTACATTTGATAAAGTGATTTTAATAATTTTTTTTTTTAAACTGTGTTCTTTGTGGTCCTACAAGACTCCATGTAGGGGATTTGCAAATGGCATCAGCTGATGTGTAATCTCTTGGAAACAGCTTGTTCATACCCAGCCTGAGAACAGACAGTTGGGCACCAACCAAGGCTATCAGCTGAAGCTGTTCTCTCCCAAGTTCAGACAGACAGGAACTAAAAAGCTGAGATATGGCTTGGGTTTAGATTAGATATTAGGAAAAAATTTTTTGCTGTCAGAGTGTTGAGGCACTGGAGCAGGTTGTCCAGAGAAGTTGTGGATACCCCATCACTGGGGATATTTAAGGACAGATTGGATGGAGCTCTGAGCAACCAGATCTGAATGATCTTTAAGGTTCTTTCCAACCCAAACCATTCTATGATACTATGAATTCTCTTGTAAAACTGCAATGCTATTTGTTTGCTTTTTTTTTTTTTTTTTGTTTAGATGTATTTGCTTATATAAGGTTTCAGAAATCTAAAGTTCATTATTTCACTGAAGAGAACTGAAGTCTTTCTGCATTCAACATTTGGCTTGGAAGTAGATTATTAGGAGCTTTCTGTGTTAAAACAGAGCCATCTGTAGGATAAAGAAAAAGAGCATATAAATGATGTAGCTGTGTTCAATCTTATGGGAACAGCAGACTGAGAATATATGTACTAAATTGACCTGAACGTTGAGGCACAAGAATTGAATTCATTGAAACATACAATCATAGAATGGTGAGTTTGGAAGGGACCTTAGAGATTATCTAATTCCAAACCTGCTGCCGTGGGCAGATAGGCATTCTACTAAATCAGGTTTCTCAGAGCACTATCGAACCCGGCCTGGAACACCTATACCAATGGGGATCCCACAATCTCTCCAGCCAACCTGTTCCAGTGCCTCACCACCCTCACTCTCACCACTCTCAGATTTCTTCCTAGTATCTTATCTAAACCTACTCTCTTTCATTTTAAGGCTATTCTCTCTTGTCTTATCACTACATGCCCTCCGGAAGAGTTCCTCTCCAGTCTTCTTGTAAGTCCCCTTTATTTATTTTTTTTTTCATTTGGTAGGTGGCACGTGGTGCCTCATCCAACCATGGTGCGTGCCCAGCCCAGCTTTGTGACCCAGTCCGACCAACCCAGCCCTTAGAGTCAATTCTTATCCTGAATTCATGTCAACTAAATTATTGACTAGTAATTCCTTTGACCCTGCCCACTGGAGGATGATAAATGGAAGTTTATCTGGAGTAAAAAAAAGAAAAAAGAAAATTACTGATTCTCTTGTCACAACATTCTTATAATGAGTAATTTCTCATAAGGAGGGATAAGGATCTCTCTTTAGAAGTTTATGCACTGAAAATCTAAAAAACACTTTTTCTCAGTATTCCATGATCACTAGTTTCTGAAGGCAGTGAGATTATTCATGTTTGTATTAAGGCCACATCTTAAAACCTTAAATGCAAAAAAATTCAAAGTTATAATACTGAATATCATCTAATATCTACTGTCATCCTTGTTTATTCTTTCTAGTGTCAGGGAGCTCTATAGGACCTGTACATTTAATACGTAATGAAATACACTGTGTTCCAGAGGTTGATCTCCAAAAATGTACACAACCTCTTTAGAACTGCCAGTTTTTCAGCACTGACGTCTTCATGTGTGTGCTACACATGGGAAGTATGTGGTCATAGTTTCAGCTTTGCAGATAGAACAAATTGACTTTCATAAAGGATTTTGATTATTTCAAAATCTGAGTTTGTTCCAGTTGGTAACAAAAGCCAAACACTTCATAATGATTTGTGAAAGGGAATGAAACTTCAGTGTGGGAGCAGGTCAGCCCCCAGGCTTCCCCAAAGCATTGGTCCTCTGAGCACTGAGCTCTATTGAGCCAGGGTTGGAAACGGATTGCCCTGAAGGCTGCTCCTGATGGACCTGCTCCAGAACTGCATCTTTCAGCTGCTTCAGCCCCAGCCCCATGTCAGCTTCGCAGCTTCTGGGCTTCTGAGGGAACCAGGGAAAAACAGCCAGTGTCTCAGAAAAAGATTTTAATCTGCCTGCACTAGCAAATTCCTAACAGAAAATGTTTTGTCAGAACTTTTCCAGTCTCTTCCATTTGTAATTAAAGGCTTATGTTTTACTATAAAAGAGATTACTGTGCTGTGTGTAGCATGCTCCTGGTTAACAACAGTGCTGTCATTTCAGTATTGGAGGAGATATGGTGGTGCTGCTGCTGGTCCTCTCCACCTCAACTTCAAACCACAGAGCACCAAACAAACTTCCTCTTGCTTTAGAATTCCTTCCCATAACCTAAATGATGGTTGAAATTGCTTATAACCCCTTCCACACTGGCACAGGATTCTGAGGAGAAACCGCAGCAGAAAAGGCATCAGTCTTCAGCAGGAACAGTAATGGCCTGGACCAGGTCAGCCAGGCAGCAGCTGAACTCTGGTGATTTGGAGTAGTTTGTGTAATATATGACAGGAATCTCTCTATTGTAGTAATGAAGGAGAACTGTTTCAATGCTTCTAAAATAATTAAATACAAGTTTTGTGAAACTAGTTCTCATATCTTTGCAAACTCCTTATGCCAATTTATTGTTATATAAAACCGATGGTTATGAACATTTGAATATGCCTTTCCTCCTCATTACTAGAAAATTAGCGTGGCCCAGCAAAATGCAGACTGAAAACATGCAAGGCAGAATTGGCTTTCTGAGCCATGCAGTTCCTTCCATGTTCTTTTTAATCTTTTCTTTCAATGCTGTTGACACATTACACAGAGAAAGAACAATAAAGTACACGGATCTTTGGAATACTCAGCAAAATATGGACTGCCTAATGGAATCAATTTCTCTTTTTGTTTTCTGTTAAAAAATCAAAAATGCTAAGATGAAACTTTTCAAAATAGGAGATTACAGTTTTTTATCAAATAAATGTGGCAATGGAAAGATCTCCTATTCTTGAAATCTTTTGTCTTTTTCCAGGAGTATAGTTTTGATCTTCATTTTCATTTTTAGTTTGTGGACTTTTTTTGTCTCTGAATATAAAGTCAGATATTTTTATAGAAAAGAAAAAAAGAAAAACCTTTTTTAGTGCATAGCCCTTATCCAGCCAATGTATGGTGTTTGAAATGTATGGTGTCTATAAGATGTATACTGGGAGCAAAACAGCCAGTCACAAAACAGAGAGCACTAAAAGACATTCCATTTTAAAGACACAACCCATCTCAGTGCAGGATGATGCAGGAACTGCTCTCCTAAATTCACATTGCAGTAATTTCTTATCTACAGCAATAGTTTACAGATCAGGTTGCAATGGAAGCACATTTTTACTTGTACTACAGACTTCCCAGTGAAGAACAGTGGTGTGTCCTATACACCACTTTTCACTAAACAGCTGTGTTCTCTTACCAAAGAAAATGCACCCACCCCCTTGTAAGACTGTGTCTAACAACAATTCGGCTCCTCTTCGCTGTCATGTCAAACCTTACAAAGCCCTGAGGTCTCTCTAGAGGTGGGGAGGTGGTGATATTGTGAGTTTGGGCTTTGGTGGAAAGATATTAAATCTGCCATTCACCCAAAATGGTGGGTTTTCTGCTTTGCTACACCTTTCATAGTCTGTTGTTCTTTAGATTCTTTGTGAGTTTATAGGATGTCTTTTTAATATGCACATTGTGCTATTTTTCATTAGCTTTCCTGTCAGCTGCTTGAAGCGAGGTGTAACCTCAAGAGTGACAGTGGCCCTGGGACCACTAGTTGTGTCTAAAGCAGGATCATTACAGGACTACACTGCACTGTAGAAGTTCACAGTAAGGAGCCACTGAGGAGGCTTCGTGAAAGGCATTTGGAATCCCAGTGCAACCGCAATGAAGCTAAAAGCTAAAAATTTATCTTACAATAAAATACACTGGAGTAACTGTTGGTTTCTGCAAATGAGACTCCAGACCATTATAGGACTCCAGGCCAGCATGCACGATGGAACTCAAGCATGACAGAAGTGAGTTGAACCAGTCCTCCTTATTAGAGAAAATCTATTTACCTCTGAATTGCACTACTTAGCTGTTTTCTTCCACAGAAGTTAAAAGTTGTGCAAATAGATTGCCTTTGTGCCCTGAGATCAGCTCAGCTGAAATGTAAGACATATAAATCCTAACAGGAGCTAGCTGAAAAAAGCTTACACCTGTAAAGTGCTTGAATTACTATACAGTTTCCTCAGAAGACGAATGGGATCAAGGGTAGAATATGGTAGAAAGTGTGCTCAGTATAATGTCAAAGTGCTGCTGAAATGACGAGACACAGGTAGTCTCCTTTGGCCCGTCCTGTTCAATGTCAGTCACAAGAAAGATGTAATAAAGATGATGTCAGGCTAACATGAGAGCAAGTTTGTTCACAGAACTGTGATACCATGCACAGGGAATCCAGATCAACAGTGAGTCATTCTGTTGAAAGAAAGCAATGATGAGAGGATTGGACAAAGAAAAAATTTTTATACCATTTCTTAGTAATGTAGAGTGGGAGGAAAAAGCCACACCAGAGGATGAATTAGTGAAGACTCTAAAATGGAGAAGTAAGAAATGTTTATTTACTGAAACCTTCCAATTTGTATTCCAGCTTGGCATATCTCCCTCCTCCAGATCCCTTACACACAGGAGAAGAGCACTTTTCCTGTGGTATTTAGCTGGGATGGCTGAAATACTGAAAAACATAGAATCAGGACGTAAAGTACCGTATACATATACCATTTTGGATTTGTTCCAAGAAAAAGCTTTCTGGCTTCATGCTCTGAGGCCTATATAAAGCAACAAAATTCTCCCTACCCTCCAACAAATATAATTTGAGAACAGTTATGTGAACTTCTGCAGCTTTTTTAAAAAGGCAAATATTGTACTACTAAAAATATACTACTAAGCAATACAACACTCCTTCAGTACATAAACAATAATTTTCTTAAGGTGTCATGCATTTCCCAGAAATATGATAATCCTGTTGCATACTTACTAGACATTGTTTATAGTCTGAGGGATAAATCTCACCAACCTAGAATGTCTGCGGCATTCTGTCAGATATAAAACCTATGATGGAAATATGAATATGGTAATACATGCAAATATAATAAATACACTTTTGACTGTATATTAGGCATTGTCCTTAGAACATTTACATGTACTATTTTCTGCAGCTCAGTCGTTTCTAGCTTCTGGATTTTAAAATTAGATAAGGAAAATCAGAGTGTTAGCCAAAATGCTAGAAACAAGGGCTTTGCTGTGAGTGTGAAATATCTTCAGTATAGTTTACATGACTCTTTTATTGAGAGTTTTTTTCCTAATGGGTGTAAGCACTGTTACATCACCTAAGAGCAAGGATTCCATGACAGAATATTACAGCAATAATGGACAACTCTGATAGGAGATTTCTCCTAATGTAATAGCAATTACAGTAATACATTCAGTACTTCGAACATACTAATACTGCAAGAGAAAATGCATCTAGTCTTAGAATTTATTATCTGAGATGCTAATCTACAGGTTAAAAAAAAAAGAAAGCCAACCAAAATAAAGACATACAATAGGAATCAAGTCTCTAATTGCTTACTATTCAAAAAGTGCTGTTTTTTAACACTTTTTGAATGTGTAGATCTGGAATTAAAGTGTAACTCTCTGGTGTTTTTCCTTTAAATCAGTCAGTGTTTCTTTCTATCTAGAAAATAAAAATATTTGTATCCAGGACAATGTACTAAAATGCATAGAGACTAAGAGAATCCAGATGTATCAGTAAGAAAGATAAGTGTTTCTCTGAGTTTTATGGAAATCAAGCACCTGCAGCTTAATACAAAGATGTTCTGATAGAACCTTCTATTTTATTTGGCTTGTGGGCTGTGATCAATCTAAAAATGCCTGAATAGCAGCTTTGTTCCTGTTCAAGCAATTCTTGTGTGCTTTTTGAAAGGCTGGCATTTTAGAGGTCATGAATGAATAGGTTAATGAATACTTTTATAAAAAAATTGGTTTTGTTCAAACACCTATGCAGCTTTGAAAATCTCAATCATGACAGTACTTGCGGTCCCCTGTCCTGCAGGCCAATTTTTTTCTACTTTGGTTTTTTTTTTATTTTCTGTGGGTAAAATTATTTCTACCTTCTTCACCAAGCCATGAATGTTGCAGAACAAGCCAAAGTAGCAACTATTTTTAATCTAGGTTCTCACATGAAAAAAGCACACTGCACTTAGCAAAAAAAGATGAGGTTGAGCAAAGCCAAGTATCAAGTATTGTAACATTCACATCGACATTGAGTCTCACTCCTCATCTTGCTTTTTACATCTGTTGAAATATGGTTTCTATTATGGTTTTGGAAGATTTCCATTTGCTGTAAGTTTCAGATGGTATTGATGAGGTCACTGTTTACTTTGAATAGCTCTTTGATAGGAGAAAAGAGAGCACAATGGAACATTCAGGAAGTATGGTATGTAATACATTTTTAAATTAATCATATGAGAGTTGTATTGAAACCTAACCTCTCTTCAGCCTTAGGGCATAGCCTTAGGGGACAGCTGTCCCACAACTCCACATGACAGCAGGTTCTCATGAAATTGCAACAAGTGATGCTGATTATTGATAGGTAACAGCTATGTGAATTCTGCCTGCCCAAGCCACTTTGTACAGCTGTATAAACCAGAGCAGCAGACTGCAGAACAATAGGGTAAGGTGTGCTACCCACACACACACCTGCAGCTAATACTTTGGTAGCAGAAGATGCACTCCTCATATTAACTGGAAGTTGCTTCCCATGCTTCCCCAATAGGCTTCTGGGAACAGACCTGGATTACAGTCAAATGCCTTATCTAGGTGTTAGTCATGACATTCAAGTTGAGGCTTCAGAATCAGTTTGTGGTTATATGTGCTGATATTGAAAAGGCCACCATGTGCCCAGCCTCATCTTCTAACGCTCCTCACTGGGAGCCCTCCAGCAGCCAGACTGCTGTGATGAGCTAGAAAGATAAGCTCACTGATTTGTCCGAAAATTTACTTTTATTTTTTGTCTTCAGTTTGAACTAATGTGATTTGTTTATTTATTTTAATGACAAAAATTCTACAGAATATTAATTGCATGTAAGCAGAGCCCCAATGATGTTGTCTGGTAACGATATGGGAAAAGTATGAAGTGCTGCTATACTGTATTGCTCTGCTAAAGTACAGATATAGAAGGATATTCATGCAGCAAGTGTATTTCATACAACTTCTAACAAATTCACATATTGTGAGGCGTACAGTGATGATCCCCTATTCCCCTATTCTCCAGGACTCATAACTTCTTTATTAAAGTTTTATTATATAAAAGAACTACCTTTTAACTTTTGAGATAACCTGGCAGACAACTGATAAAATGGCCATACTTGGCAATCGAATTATCACAAACAAAAAACTCTTTCCTTCATGAGAATGTAAATCTGGCTGAAGTGAGTTAGTAAGAATCTTCCAAGACAATGGCCTCTGAATTATATGTAAATTATTATGTTATTGGGAAAAAAGGAGCAATTAAATCTATTTTCTCTGCACAGTATATTTTCACTATATATTAAGGCAGTTCCAGGAGCATGGTTTTGGTTTGTTAAAAGATATTTTAAGGAAAATAATTGTTTGATTTGTTACTTTTGCTTGACAGAATATTTCATGTTTAACACAGACATCATTTGTTAGAAACTCTAAACAAACTTTGTCTCCAATACTTCTTTCAAACACTGTTTAAAAACATCCTATTATGCTCTGTCTTTTATGTGCTAAAGTATTTCTGTCAATAAGTAAAGCATGCATAAGTACTTATACCTCAGAAATTTTTTTAGTGATGTACTCTTCAGGATAGCCTACAAAGTGCTGTGTTTGGAATCCTTCATTAAAAAAAAATCTATTTCTTCACAGCAGTAGTTATTTCCATTTTTGTTTGTGGAAAATTACAAACTGCTCAGTACTTCTGAAAAATTCAGTTTAGACCCCTAAACGGTGAAAACCAGGTATACTCGCTTCAAATAAGAAAATTAACTTTGGTATTTAACATAAATCATCACTAATGTAAATACACACTGTTAAAGTGTAGCCAAGAAAAGTATATTTAGAGGCAAATATTGAAGAAGGAGCATAAATAAGACAAGGATATTTAACACAAAGCAAGGCCATGAAGAAGTTCTGTCTGTAAAACTGCACCTTTTCCGGGACACCACAGATCCCTAGAGATGTGCAGATTCCTGAAGTGGTTTGAAAGGAAGGCTGATGGATCAGCTGGCATATACACAAGCACAGCTGCACTGTAGAGAGTTTTAGAGGAAGTAAGATTATTTTTATAATTTGAAAACTTCAAGATATGCATTTAAATTATAGGGAACTTCCAAGGGGGAGGGAGGGGGAAGATTATTTCTTTATTTCCTTCAAAACATATTATTAAATCCTGAATATGTGTTTGTGTATGTATGCATATACAGTCAGAAGCATATACACACATGCATAAACATGCAAACCTAACTGTATAAGGAAATATGATCTTACACACAAAGAAGTATCACAAAAAGGTTTTAGAATAGTGAAATTGATGAGAAAAATTGCAAAAGAAAATGTATTTCAGGTGATACAAATTCACTTTTAAATTCTTTGAAAGCAACCTGTGCCTTTAGCAGAGATAAAGGAGCATATAGCTTCAAAAACTATGCTGGTTTTAGTATTTTGATTAATTTTAGAAAATGAGTGAAATCTAGCTGATTCTTGCTACTAAGTTTCTTCTCTCTAGTCATAGGAGAGGAAGAAAACTGGCATGCTTAAACATAAATTTGGCTGCATTAGTAGGAAATCTACTGTAGTCATAAGCGGAAAGTATTCAAGCTAAAATGTCAGTAGTAGAAGATGACAGGAGTCAGTGTTAGAGGTCCAAATTTGAAATATTTACGCAAATATAACGTAACAGCGATGCGGAAAGCAAAGGCATCCAAGTTTGCAGATAGCACTTAATTAGCAAGTACTGCAAATAATGAAGGAATGTACAGTCAGAAATCAAAGACTGAATGGAGAAAAAGTTTCAGCCATCAGGTGAGAGTAGCTCTAATTACACTGGATTTTGGAAAAGGCAACATACAGAATATTTTTAATGTTAAAATTTTAGGAAAGATTTACCCTTTAAAAATTTTTGCAATAAATAAATATGTAGCTGTTGCTGTTTGTTGTTTTAGCGTACTTTTTTTTCTGAAAGGCTTTAGACTTCTAGTTCAAAAGAATGAATCACAGAGCTGCAATCATACCACTGTCCCTTGCAGAGGCTTTGGCCTAGATACACCAAAACACTTAGGCATCCACAGGGATTTTGGAAAAACAGAGCCCCAACCCACTCTCTTCCACAAAAAAAAGAACCTCCCAGTGAAGTTCCCCACATTGCCTGACTGTCTGCATCTTTGCACACTCAGCATGGCCTTCTCTTGGCCAGTGAGTCCATAAGGAGCTGTTCTCCAGGTCACACACAACATGCTGAGGCATAATCAGAACCAAGGAGGCAGAAGGGTGTTCCCATTCCCTCTTCAACAGTTCAAAATCCCCAGCTTAAGAAGTTTCAAGTCCCAACCAAGATAAGTAGAAAAATTGGTTCTTTACATGTCCAAGGACACTTCTAAAATGGTAGAAATGCTGCCTACTCCAACCTCCTTCTCACAGCAGTCCTGGCTCACGTCAACTGTGTCTTTGTTAGTCAAGTCTGGAAAATCTGTAGGAACAGAGATTGCCACCTCTTCTCTGGAACTTATTTCAGGGCCGTGCCACTTACTTGGCTTTAAAATTATTCCTTCCTGTTGGTCTGAGCCTCTTGCACTGCAGTTTGTGCTGATTTTCTCTTCTTATACTGACTGCCACTACTCTGACATTTTCCTAACTCCTCTTTGGGTTGCCTTTAGATCTCTTTTACTAACAGGCTAAGAAGCCCTTGCTTAGCCAAGCAGGTCTTTTGCTGAAATTTTCCAAACTTCCTGTGCAACAGGATAGTTTGTTCCTGAGCTCTCAAAGAGTTTTCTTTAAAAATCAATCAGTTATCTTCAACAGCTTTTCCACTTATGGCACCATTCTGCCAAGCAAACCCCTGAATAAACCAAATTCTCTTCTCCTAGTTTGCTGCATCCCTTCCCAGCCTTCATCCAGACCCTGCACTCTGTCATGTCGTGGTTGTTACTGCCCAAGATGCCCTTTCCTGCTGCATTTGTGGTCAGTTCTTCCCTGTTTTGAGTAGCAGGAAAAGAGGAGCATGACACCAGTTGGTCTCTCTAGAATTTGCATTGGGAAGCTGTCAATTATAATAGCAATCAAAATAGTGTCCCTAACACTAATATTCTTCAGTCTGCCTCTTGTTTAGAAAAGCAATACATTTGGGTTAATATTTAATGAAAAATGTAAAACACTGCTATAAGCAATGTATTGTTGCAGATGACTGTCGTGTTTTAGAGCTTATTTAGAAAAATGTAAATCTCAAGCTGTGCAATCCGTTTCCAAAGTGTTACAGAGAGTTCACTTGGAAGAGCTAATATTAAAATAAAAGGGACTGTACATATTATTAAAAGGTTGGAATTTTGTTTATGATTTAAAATTGAACGTAGAGTCAAAGCCTACATATATCAAAGCATTCTTGAACATAGCCTATAACTACATCACTATCTTTTTCTTCCTGCATAAAAAGTAAGCTTATCTTTGGGAGGTGTATGAGAAGATGATTTTGGGGGGAATAGAATAGACAGAAAAGGATACTGTTTGCTCGCTATTATTACACAGTCAGACAACTTCTCAGAGAGAAACCAAATTGCTGTTAAAAATTCAAGACAGTACTGAGAATCCATGACATGTACCAGAAGCATGATTAAAACCCACCTTCACTAAAGGTATGGAACTACCCTTTTGTAGATCAGTTAAAAGACCACTTTAAAAGACAGAGAATACTGTAGCAGTAACTTTGTGACAGCATCCTATTGCTTTGGTGTCTTATGAATCTTACAGGCATTTCAGGTAGTTCCCCAACCTCAAAGTGCATTTTTGATTGACATAATTTTTATTATCAACAAACAGATAAATGAAAAATTAGTAGCAGGCAACATGCAAAGATAAGAGCATCCTGCTCCTTGGTGTGTTATTTCAACTTAATTTCACTAAGTCCAATGATTTTGCAAATGTGGCAATGCAGCAATAGACCAAACTATTGGAGTGGACTAAGAAAAGAAAACACGCAGCAAGTTAATGAGCAGAGTTCTGAGATAAGCTATGAGCTGTGGCTGTATTTGTGCTGTCATCTTAGCCTGAGGTTTGAACTGATGTTTAAGCCCAAATTCCTTAATCATCAGATCTGCCTGCAAGTTGGCTTTTACTTGCCCTCCAAATGAGAAAGCCAGCTGGCTTACCAGGTAGGGAAATTTAGGCACTGCTTTACATCTGTTCTGACAGCAGAGATAATCTGATTCCAGAACATTTTTTTAGTGAATTTATGTCCAAATCAGAGCATGTCTACAGAAGGTGACAGAGGTAGACCTATTGTAACCAGGCTTTAAAAATATTGAAATTTCAAAGACTTTAGACATGAGTGAACATGTGATGAAACAAATTCCATCCACTCCTTTTACTTATTACTATTTGTAAAAAACTTGTCTTCTCAAGGCTTGAAAACATTCTGTCCTGAACTTACACCGGGGTCCTAATGTCTTTCTACATTTTTCTACTTTCTTCAACAGTTTTCTGCTTCACTGTTATGAAGAATCCAACTGGACTACTGCATTCAGCTCTGGGGCCCCCAACACAAGAAAGACATTGACCTGTTGGAGTGAGTCCAGAGGAGGGCCATGAAGGTGATCAGAGGAATGGAGGTCCTCTGCTACAAAGAAAGGCTGAGGAAGTTGGGGTTGTTTAGTCTGGAGAAGAGATGGCTTTGGGGAGACCTTACAGCAGCCTTCCAGTATCTAAGGAGGTCTACAGGAGAGCTGGAGAGGGACTTTTCATAAGGGTATGTAGTGACAGGACAAGGGGGAAAGTCTTTAAACTGAAAGAGGGCAAGTCTAGGTTAGTTATTCGGAAAAAATTCTTCACTGTGAGGGTGGTGGGACATTGGACCAGTTCACCCAGAGAAGTTGCGGACGCCCCATCCCTGTAGGTGCTCAAGGACAGGCTGGATGGGGCTTTCAGCAACCTGGTCTAGTGGAAGGTGTCACTGCCATGGCAGGGGTCTGGAACTAGATGATCTCAGAATGGTCTCTTCCAACCATTCTGTGATTCTGTAATTATTTCCCAACACAGCATATTTCTGCTTTGAAATGCATCACAAATATAATTCTCTGATTGATAATAGTTGCCCTGGTAGTAACTTAATGATTAGCTGAAGTTAGATGAGATTCATTGCAACACAGCAGTCCCAAATCCACTGTTCAAAGCACCCACTGGTAACACAACCCCAGATTCCTGCTTTATAAACTGCCGAGACTTTCCGGCAGAACAGGGTGCATTCAGATCCATTATTGTACAAAAATCAGCCACGGTTAAAAACATGGGCCACACAGCTTTATTTGTATCTGACCAATATGAAAGTAGCTGGGGAAATTCCAGGCATAAACTTTCATGTTTATTTCTGCTTTCAAGTGTACTATATCTGCATTTTTAAAAAAACTATGGTTAGCATAAAGGTAACATAGTTTTAAGCTATCCCATCATTTTCTGCTACATGGACCAGTGGCCAGTCATACCAGAAGCTTGTTTATTAAGCATTGTTAACAGTTAAATATTTTTGAAAGCTCTCATGCTATGATATTTATATTACACTGTTTGATGTTTTACATACTCCTGCAAACATTCCCTCTAAACACAAATCAGAACCAAATATTAGAAAAGGATTCTTAAGCTGTGGCAAAGGCATCTCCACATGTAGAGCATTTGGATGATACTATCAACTTCTTGGAGACAGGGTCTGTGTCTGTTAAACAACTTTTCCTCAGATGTTTTTTTATGATACCTTAGAATCAAGTTCTCCTCTTTACGTTTATATTTGTGCAACTGTGTGAAAGACAGTATGGATGACTGACTGCTGCTTAACTCAGCAACTCTTTCTGTCTCTATTGACCTCTCTGCCATCCTGACAATCTGATGGGGTCAAACATTTAACCTAGCAGTTCACAGATCAGCTAAGACTTGCTCTCTTTTGACCCATGCGAACAATAATAAGGCTCCATTTTCAATAGTCTTTGTCCTGACCAACCCAGATACAATGATAATTAACTTGGCAACGTTTAAAGCTACTTTGAAAATTGTTCAGTGTCTGAGGAATGTTAATAGCAGAACAGCTGTTTTCAAGAATTTCACACTTTGTGTTTCTTGTATTAAGAATTTTACTAATTCCTCCCTTATTGTTTGCTCTCATATGACATAAGATATAAACTTACCTCAAAAATGTGTTTTTCTTGCAAAGGGGGTAATTTCTCGTAAGAAAAACATTATTTAGTTAAAAGGTCTAAGTTCTGTTTTGTTTTCTGCATAAGGACCTAATTTGGTTTCTCAAATTTTTACTAACACATGCTTTGAGCAGGAGTTTGGACCAGATGGTCTCCAGTGCCCATTCTAACCTAAATTCTTCCATAAGTGTTGCTGAATTAGAAGTTGGTTGAGACTCTTTTCTGCTCAGTACAGCACAGGCTGTGAAGGAATCAGTGTCAGCAGTTGAATGGCACTAGCCCTGACTTAGTTGTCAGTCCAGTTCTAACCTGCTGCCCACAGGCATAGTTTATAAATCACGTATCTCAGCACTTCTAACTTCATGCATCCAATATGAGTCCTTTCCATATTGATGAAGTGCCTCCTTCACCAAAGCAAGACAGTATGCTAGACTGGATAAATGCCTTTCATTTCAAGGAAAAAAAAAATTGAAACACTTATGTAGCTTTTGATTTTGGAAACAAGATTAACCTGGAGTTTCAGTCCTGGATGACACTTTCTGTCATAAGTGAGAAAATAAAGTCTGATGTATTGCCACTCAAATGGGTTATGATGTGAACATTATAGAAATCAGAAGGAAAGCCTACCAGTCTTCCAGTGAGTTATAAAGTTCAGTTTTCAAACCTAGAAGGTTCAAACCTAGAGCCTGACACTGGAAACTACAGCATTCATTTACATTGCACACTAGAATATAGCGTTAAAAATGTAATACCAGTTCCAGCAAGAAGCATTCACAGATTACTAAACGTCAAAGCTGTATTTGTAATGCATCACTGTTGAGTATGTGCACTACAGCAATGTTTAATTTCAGGATCGCACAGTACTATTTCCACAGAACTCCTGCCTTCAAGTTCCCTTTATGGTCCTTTGGCATTCAACCTCCAGTCCAAAAAATAAGACCTCCACAGAACTCCCCACCAATCCAATCACCCCACAGTCCTTTTTTCCTATATCCTAGATCCTGTGATCTCTATGTCCCTCTTTACAGACAGGTGCTTTGAGCCTCGGTCTGATCCACCTAACTCCTTGTCCTACCACACTCCTGCAATCACCTCTGGCCATCTTTGTAGTGGAAACAGGGAGCTTCTACACAGCCTGAGCAAGTTCACTGGGAATGGACAGTGCTGATGTCTCACCACATGCAGTTTTTGTACCAGACCCTGACTTAATCTACTGCAAAAAAAGTCCAGCTCACTACAAGCTGATGCCTTGATCGGTACATGTAGCTATCTTTAGAGCTGTGACTTCAGAAGCCTCATAATCCTCTATTTAACATTTAGAGACTGAGACATTTTCTTTTCATTTTTTCATCTTTGTTTTTTTTTTTTTTAAAGAGTCTTAAGCTACTCAAGATGCAGTTCCATGAAGTTCCAACAAAGAGCACAGGCTGGACACCTCAGTCACCTCCGCCAAATTTTATGTTTCTGTTTCAAATAATTATAATTTCTCACAAAAAAAAATAGAATATTTTGATATAGCCAGAATGATGTATTTTCTCCTAATTTAGTTCTTGGAAACAGTAATTTTGACTGAAATTTTCCAGAAAGATTCAGCCTGAGGCAGATTACACAGCATGCAAAATTTTGGGCCAGATCATTAATGTTTGGCAAAGTTATGAGCAAGAGAAAAATGATTTTGTAATGGAATTTCTGGGCAATTTTAATAGATGGTGCCACTAGTCCAATCTACAACACATACAAAAGGTACCTAAAATTTTATGAATTTTCTGGAGATCACTAACTTCTTTCACCCCCTAGAAATAGCTTGGTACAAATTTTCTGGATTTGCTTCATTCATGAATACTTCAGTGACTGCTGAACACAACTAAATACATCACTGGAAGTCTGAGTTTCAAGGAAGAAGGACAAGGCTGTCTTACAGGAATGAACAGGTTGGGTACTAGCGACATGCAGATTCATATATTCACAAGACCATCCATGTCTTTTAGACTCTGAAAAACAATTCCATAAAAGAAGAAAATTACTTTTGATGCAATTCCATAAGGAGTAAAGGTTTTAATGTTACCACCAGAGACAGCTGGACTAGAGATAGCACTGAACACTATTTGCATTCATATGAAGATGCAAGTGAGAACTTTCATACTATTTCAAGATATACTTGTAAAAACATCATTTTAATACTAGCAGCATTAGTTCTGAAATTACAGCTCTTATTCATACATACTTACACATGTATATGCACCCACTAAACAGAGCCTTTGTATTCATGCATCACTTTGTGTGGCAGATTCAAGAACACATTTTTATAAGATCACTCTTTCAGCTCATCAAACAGCAGAGTTTATTCAGGCCTAATGTAATACTTTTTCTTTCTGATGTTGTTAAAATGGAATTTGCTTGATTAACTTCTTACATT
Organism: Pseudotriccus pelzelni; assembly: GCA_035584735.1. Lineage (NCBI taxonomy): Eukaryota > Metazoa > Chordata > Aves > Passeriformes > Tyrannidae > Pseudotriccus > Pseudotriccus pelzelni. The sequence continues at coordinate 31,636,047 of JAWMRA010000161.1, read as the reverse complement.
AGTGCTTAATTTAATATGAATTGCAGTCCTTATACATATTTTCAGCACTTGTCAGCAAATTGATTGACCAATACTTCTACTTTCAGAGACTTTCAGGCATCTTTAAAATGTGCAATATAAAGTTAATGCACTGAAGCTAACTTGAATAATTTTTGATTCCTCAAGAAGGAAATCCATGGTTTATGACCAAAGCCAATGGTTGCATATTAATTATTCCAGTTGTGAACTTTGATCAGAAAAAGCAAGCTATGCTGATGAGAAGATTGTTTTCTCACCCTGTCGAGAAACTTCTTGTCTTCTCTTCCATGGTATCAGGTCCACTGATGTCGCAATCCCTTACACAACAGCAACTGAACCAAGAAACAGTTCAGTTTGCACATGTCAGATGGCCCTGAGACAAAGAAAGCTTTTACTTACTGAGCACATGTAGTGACACTTGGGCTGAATTTATTTGGTGTGTTCACTAGTGGTTCATGAAGCTACCCAGTAACAAATAAAGTTATTTTATGCGTTATTTTCTACTCTTAAAAATAGTTAAAATTATAAGCTGGCTAAAGTTTATCGCAATCTACAGAGAAGGAGCTCAGGTGTTTCAAAATATCAGTTGTTAAATAACAGGACGGAATAGGCAGCAGAAGCCACACTCTGGGCACGGTTTTGTACTGTATCCAAAACTGTGAACAACTAAACCACTTCAGTTTCCATTCCCACATCTTTAACCCCTTCTCTACTAGTGCCTCCCAGCTGGAGCTTTCTCATAGCCTCAAGAGACACAGCTATGCCTGAAGCATGCCCAGTGGCAGTGTGCCTACTCACACCGGCAGCACCTGACCCAGATGCCACTGCCAAGGCTTGAGGCAATGTTGTACCATTTAAAAAAGAAGCAGATCTTTAAACTGGCAGTGCTAGTGGGAATCAGCTTGTGCTTGTTAAAAATGTTAGCAGTTTTGTCATTTAGTCCACAGAAAAACATGCCATAAACTTTTTAAGCTGAAAGAAAATGCTGAAATATCCACACGAAGTCAAAAAATATCGGGAAAAATGCAATGTGTTTTGAAGTTACACTGACTTATTCATAGAAAAAACAGTGAAGAGTGGTCATATGAACCTCACCTAGGGAACATTTTGCCATCTACTGTTTCAGAAGATTAAAAATGGAGTCTAGACAAGAGACCAGAAGCTGAAGTAGATGAAGAAAGATTAGCAGTGCATGATCCTTCTTATCACACACTTAAAAGACCCATTTTGTTGGCATAAAAAAGAAACAGTGGGTGGCATTGCAGGCTGATTGAGAGGTTCCAGTGGGTCTCTCATGTCATACACACATACAAGAACCTTCCAGCAGAGAACAGTGTGTATACTAAAATAGCATTGTAACAGCATGGGAGACAGCTACAGCTAGGTCCAGCTCCCATTCTGCTTTATTCTGTAAATCAACAGGTTTAGTCCAGCAGAGGGGACAAAACTAGTCCCTCAAAAGAATTGCAGGACTGAATATTTTTTGCTCTTTCCAAGAAGATGAACCTTCACAGTGACAATTTTATAGTCGGTAGATTTTCTGTCATAAAAGTTTAATTCCCTTCCAAGAGGACCAAAAAACCTAAATGACTAGATTATTGAAATTCTTGAAAATGGTAATTGGAGTATATCTGCATTACATAAAGCAGTGCCGTATTCGAGGCATCAAACTATGTCCAACAACCATGCGCAGGGCACTGACAGCTTCTGCCCCCAAAACATGGCAGTTTTCACCATGGTCATACAGACTCTGATCCTTGGTCTAGCAGATTCTGTCTAGGCCAAGGAATCTCAGAGCAGTAGTATATTGCATCATGATGAAATCTGCTTTCTATTGCCCTTGTCTGTTCCCTCACCATTAATTTAATGATGAATGAATTTCCAGATTTACATTAAAATATAATTTAAACCGAGTTTGAAAAGGTACTTTAGAAGTTGTAAAAACAAATTAAGACATTGCAAGACAAAGAAGTACTAGATAGGAAAGGATCAGGAGATAAATGACTGAGTTTTAATGGCTTCTCCATGCAAGGAGATTATGGTAGTCTTGAAAGAATATGTCTTGGCTTGGAGTAAGTAGAACTGCATTTCCAAAAAAGTAGTGGCTGTATCTATAACCTGAAAGCCTAGTTATTTTGGGAGAAGAAAATTTTTTTAATGTTTTTAATTTTTAAATTTTCAGTTTATTATAATTCTGTGATCTCAGTACTGCTGCTAACTGTTAGATGCACAACTTGCAAAAAAAATTCCCACTGACTGGCATTCTTGTAAGCACACTTAGTGAAGCAACTCAGTGTTGAAATCCATTTTTGAGGCTTGTGAGAGTTGTTAGTTACAATCTTCTTTTTTGTGTGGTTGTGAAAAGCCAATCTACATCCAGTGCTATACACCCACTATCAGAGGCGCAGAAATAGAAACAAAAGAAGGGGCAGTTTCCAAAGACTAGTATCAAATAAGTATTCCTCTTGTCTGAGAAGAGGTTGCTATGTAGCAACACGCTCTCTGAGTCGTCAGCAGAAGAAAGAAAATTGTCTTCTGCCTTGCATTCTAAAAAGATTATTCCTCAATGATTTCTCTTTTTAAGTGTCTAAAATTAGAATCCATCTTATTCATATACGTAGTCCTCTTGGAAGCAAGGAAAGAATACTTATTAAGCGGTATGCTTTTGTCAAAATTTATTTCATTGTCACAGCCAGTGAGAGCCTAGTGAAAGGGCTGTTTGTATTGGATCTAACTTTTAATCTCTGCAGAAATCTGTAAAAATGAAGTCCCTGAAGCATCATGAACTCTTGGCAGTTGTATGCTCTTTGAAAGTGCTGAATATGATGAGCTTAGCCTCATGGTAATATGTGCATAAGAAATAAAAAATGAATCTACATTTGACTATAGTGAGCGCCTTTCTGAGAAAATGAGAGGGAGAACATACAGTGAGAACAAGAAACTCGAGGTTGAGTTTTCTGCTTTGAATTGGTGTAATGGAAAATATATTCCCCAGTCACCTTCTTGACTCCTATTTATTACACAACATCCTCTTGCTTTCCAGTTCAGTCTTTCATGTTTCTGCAGAACAATTTCTTAAATATCATAGGCCAGAGAATTAGATCTCCTTTTGTTTTTTGTCATCTAGCCAAGTTTAGGCCAGACAGCTGGATAAAACCACAAAGTCTCAGAAGAGGCAGTATCACAGAAGTTGTCCTTCCCCTGTCTGCCTACTGATTACTAAACTGCCACAACATCTTTAGCCAAGTTCATATATTTTCTTTATTTTCTAACAATGAAACACCAGAAACCCATTTCACCAGGTTTTGTTCCTAAACATTGGAAGTCTCATAAACATTGAGTTTATGGTGTTTGCTTGACACAATCTTTTCTCAAGCTACATTATTCTTGGATAAAACTAAATCACTTTTTCTGGGCAGCTGAAGGCATTCAATACTTCTGGGGACTGTATTCAGTAGGAGTCATGGGAAGAAGGGCTTCAGAATCTGGCTGAACACTACAGAAGCCTCTGCATCACTTAAACATTTACGATTACAAGCTGATACATAGGCATAGACGTTCCTTTTCTGAGATCTGAAAAACACCTAAAAGTTATGACTGTAAGGCTTAGCTGAATTCTTTTATTTCTTATTCCAATCATTGTCATAATAAATTTTCTGTACACAAGAGAGAGGAGAGGTGTGAACATGTGGAGTTTCTTGGGGCAGTGGAGATTAAAGGAAAGTTAACAGAAACTGACATCTTCCCTGAAGGACTGTTGTCTTATTTATTTTAAAGCCTGGGATACCAACACTAGTGTTAATCAGAAATCAAGTGTGACACTAAAATAAAAGGATATCAATTCCTAAAGAGGCTCAAGGAGAGCATTAACTTGAATTTGTGACTCCTTTGTGTGTGTGTGTATGTGTGTGAACAGGAAGACATATAATATTCAATAAAATTTTTATTAAAATAAAACTGGGATCAATGAATCTATAGATATTGGAGAGTAGGAATCTTATGCTTATAGTCACAATATTACTCAATTCTCTTCTCTCTCATGTTAACCTGGTGATTTTGAAAAGGCTAAGATGGTGTAATTTTCCTCACGTAGGAAGAGGGTCATCCAGCTCCTTCTCCAGCAGTAATGTTTACCAAATTACTGAAAAACTACCCAGCATACAGACATGTCTACTATGCTACAGTCAACATTCAAAAAACCCCCAGCAATCTATGAAAGCTGACATAAAAATTTCTGAGCAGAATAGAATTAAAATCTCTTGAATATTTTATCAAATGCATTGATTCTAAACATCAGCAGTTGCACAGGTGTTCTCCATTCACTTCAGGGAGGGAGACAGTAGGGCGGGAATAGCTCTAGGAATTGTTAATGAAATAGTGGTCGCTCAGGAGTTAGTGGGAAAGTTATGAGGTGAAAGTTATTAGGTGAACAGCCTTATTACTATATTTCTTTGGAAACTAATCTGCCTTTACTGTTCTAGTATGTGTAGAACTCAGAAGCAGTTTTCCTGCTGACTCAGACTGTTGGATGTTGAAGTTGTCTAAGTTAAAATTGCTCCTAGTTCCAGCTAAAGTAATTTTTTCTTTGAAATTCTGATAGGTTGCTGTCAACTAAATACAATAATCTTTTTTCTATGCAAATGGTTCTCATGTTTGAGAATGCCCCAGCAAGAAATATTAAAGGGGCTCAGCTAAAAAAGGACTGGATTTATTCATTTCTGCATCAGCTGGCACAATAGGGTTAGGAAGTAGTGTAATACAGGTCATAAAAACTAATTATAAGACAGTAGTACAGTTGGCAAGGTCTTTGTTGCTTTTGTAGGCAAAGAAATGTAATAACACCCTCCAAAATTTGCAATCTCCAGCTCCTCACCCTAATGAAACACCTTCTGTGTGGATGGACATTTTTCCTTTCAGGAAAAACACTTAATGATGACATTGTTAAAAGCCACAGTAAAAATAGTTCGCTAGCACCATGAAGACTGCCCTCCATAAAGGTAAAGATTTCTTCTGCTGTAGGATTCCTGAGAGACAAGATTTAATTTGAAAGGACAGGCCTGGACATGCCTTCTGCAGCTTGTTTCTTTGTTTTTCTGAAAAAGAACAGCATCTTCCCTTATCTAACAGACATATTTACGAAGAAAACACATCCTAGCTTCAAGACACACGTGCCTTGTCAGCGACAGTGAGACAGATGTTGCACCAGAGTAGCAGAAAGATTTCAGTCTGGTTAGATGTCCATCTACTCCGCGTTCTGTACCAGATCAAAATCACAAAGGCTATGCTGCCTAAGGTTTTGCACTGACAATATTTTTCATAGAAATAAAGGCTTTACTTGTGCCAACTTTAGGCTGATCAGAAAGAAAAAGATGTTTGGAAAACAGATCTGTTACTTAGTCTGTTTCCCCGTTCTTTAGAAGACCTATGAGAGAAAGAGCACTTTTAAGTAAGTGGGGGAAAAAGGATGCTTGTGACCTGTATTTTTTGTCATATAAAGAAATAGTAATGCGTGCTAAATTACTGCTTAATGAAATCTGTTGCACCACCATTACATATATGTTTTGATTGTTAGTTTAAAAGAAAAAAAAATCTTTTCAGTTTAGAGTTAAAACTATAACAATATTCTATTTCAGCATGACTAGCTCAAGTTCTGCAGGACAATATTGCACATTCTGAACACAGATTTTTGCTTTTAGCTTTGCCACAGCTGGAAAGAACTAAGAATAGAGGTTTACTGTACATTTATTTTACAGCTGATATTATTTATTTACTGTTTCTAAGGATTAAAAAGCAGGGTTAAAATCCACAGAGCACCTGGAGGAGAGTTTCTATAGAACTGAGGCACTGAACATTAGAGTGAAATTATCTAAACCTCTATGTAGCCCCACAGGTATCCGTGGTCTACAGATGTCCAGGTTTTGCTAGTCAAGGACTGTAAGATGTACAGCTTTATCGTATGACTGAAACTTAAGACAATGTGACAAAGCTTAATATCTGTGCACAACTCTCAGGTACTTGTATGTAAAGGAGGTAATTCATTTGCATATCAGTTTACATAAATCAGTACCATCATGATTCATAAAACACCATAGCTGATGAAGAGGTGACAGGAAGAGGAAAAAGTTATGCCTATGAATCCAGTTATGCACACATCTTCAGAGGCTGCTGTAAATTGAGAGCGTATGATCAAGGCCATATCTATATGGGGGAATGTGAATATCCACAGGTAGTAGGAGGTGAATCTTGTGCAAGTGTGAACTCACTGAGATGGGTTAGCACCCTGTTGAGACATTCCTGCAAGCATCTTAATCCAGGAGACTGCTTCAGGTTGTGAGTCTCTTTCTGACGTGTGTTTCCATGACATTTAGTCACTTATGTATCATTATATGGAAGGCTAACAAAAGGGGCTTTGCACTGGGAGTCTGCTACAGACCTGCCAGTGTGTGGAAGGAATTATATAAAGTCTTTTATAAACAACTGGAAGAACACTTATGATGGCAAGCCCAGGGTCCCATAGAGAAATCTATCCACCCTGACATTTGTGGGAAAGGAAATGTTAGGAGGTACAAGTAACCTGGGAGATATTTGGAGAGCATCAGGGAAACCAGCTAGGGGAACCCATTGTTCAAAAATAAAGAAGACTTAGTATGAAGATTTGTGAAGTCATTGGCTGCAGTGACAGTGACACGGTGGAGCTAAGAACCTGGAGGAAATGAGAACAGCAAGTAGCAGACCAGGCTTCACGATAACTGATTGCAGGTTTTCTGAAGAGCAAAAGGGTCTAGAAAAGTTGGTTGGCTTTCAAAGATAACCTCCTGAAAGCACAAGAACAGTTCATACCATTGTGCAAGACTCCAGGCAGGCATGTTAGGAGTGAATGAAGACTCAGCTGAATGGGGAACCCTTGAGTTAGCACTGGTTCTGGTGTATGTAAAGCAGTGATTCTAGCAGAGCATTATAATAGTAACGCATAGTTCTCTTTTAGAGAGATATAGATTGGATGAGCATTGTGTTTTCCTCCCAGACAGCAAAATCAAGTCACATGCAGCCATTTACTCACTTCCCCACCAGCAGGATCAGGGAGGGTAAAAGCCAGAAAACTTGTGGTTGAGATAAAGACAGTTTAATAGGAAAAGCAAAAGCTGCACACACAAGCAAAGCAAAACAGGGAATTAATTCACTGTTTCCTGTGGGCAGGTAGGTGTTCAGCCATCCCCAGGAGAGCTGGGACCAATCACGGTAACAACTACTTGGGAAGACAAACATTATCACTCCAATCATCGCCCCTGTTCCTTCTTCCCTCCACTTTATACACTGAGCATGATGTCATACGGCCTGGAATATCCCTTTGGCCAGATCTGTCCTTGCTGTGTTTCCTCTCAGCCTCCCATGCCCCCCCCAACTTCCTTGCCAGTGTGGCAATACAATAAGCAGAAAAGGCTTTGGTTCTGTGCAAGTCCTGCTCAGCAATAACAAAAATATCTCTGTGTTATCAACCCTGTGTTCAGCACAAATACAAAACACAGTCCCATACCAGCCACTGTGAACAAAATTAATTCCATGCCAGCTGAAACCAGCACAATAAGGAAACAACCACCAGGCATCATGGATGACAAGCTGAATGGGAGCCAGCAACAGATCAACACCACCTTGGAATTAGTAGCAAGAATGTGCAAAATTCAGGCAAATGATTATTCCCCTCAATTTGGCACATGTGAAATTGTGTTTGAGGTGCTATGTTGAGTTGTGATCTTCCTTGTATATCTTAAAGTAAGCCGAGTGGAACCACTGAGATTATCACAGGATCTGAGAATTTTAGAGAGAAACAGAGGCAATTTTGTTCAGCCTGAAGAAGAGATCAAAGGAGAAACGTAATTGTTGTATTCCACTTGCAGGGGAATGGAAAGGTTATAGAGAAGATGGAGCCAAATTTTTCTCCGAGGTGTATACAATGGAGAAATGAGATGCAACAAACAAATTGCAGCACAAGAAATTATCTATACAGTCAAGCAAAAAAAAAAGGTTTTCGCAGTGGAGGTGATAAACCATCGAAACAGATTCCTCAGGTGGTTGTGGAATCTCTATCCTGCGACACCTTCAAAGTTCAGCTGTATACAGCACTGGACAATCTGTCTGCCCTAACAAGTTTTGAGTTGCTCTGAGAAGCAGGTTGGACTAGCTGACCTTCAGAGAGAGATTCCAATATAAATTAGTAAATGATTCAATCAGCTAAGATATATTCTTCTCTTCAACATCTCCTAATGTCTATTAAAACTGCTTCCACTTAAGCTGTTGACTCCTGTGACTCCCATTTGAAGGAAGTGATATAGATCTTACAGAGCAATATAAACCTCTACATTTTATAATATTGGGCCCCTTGAAAATATTGAAGGTCTCTGAGAAACTGTACAAAATTTATACCATACAAAAACCATACAAAAACTATACCATAGCCCCTGTAACCCTAAACCAAAGTAATTAAATCAGTTCTACTATATTATAGCCTAGGTACATGGATTCACAACACAAGGGTTGTAGAATCACAACCTGTGCTATGCACTGTGATTTAATTACTAGCACCAATACAGCAACTGATTTGTATGTTTCAGGCCAAATGCTCTATGGTAACAAGAGCATGGAGATTTAAAGCAACCACAATGGTGAAAATGGGAAGAAAGAGAACACCTTTTAGTTTAAAAACACAACTTGAGGGTGTTTTCTGTTAATTAAGAAATTGTTGTGGTTGTATCTGTGGTTTATCTTCTATTTTCTTGGTTACAAAATTTACTTGCTACAAAGTCTTGGCAACCAAAATCAAGCCTGCAGTTATCTTCAAAATGTTAAATATAACACGTGAAGCCAGATTCTGGAAGTTTTAGTTATCGAGAGTAGAGTCTAGATAGAGCAACTAGAATCAAAGGCATGCCTTGAGGAGGAAGGCAAAGCTCAGTTTCAGCCAGAGTGGCAAAATTGGGCTCAAAAAGAACAACTAAGTGAAAGAAGTAAAATCTTGCCCAGTCAGCTTTACAGTATAGCAGCTCATATTTGAGTGAAGATAAGAAGTTTGTTTCTGTTTGGACTCAGGACTGCTACCTTTCACCAAAATAACTAGGTTTTTTGGAAAGTCAGTTTCCCTCACTTCTTTTCTGCATCTTTAGATTACAGGATGATAGCAGGGCACACCTAAAGAAAAACATTACCTATCAAGATTTTACAAAATCGAAAAGAAAACAGTCTTGGACTTCTTAAAATTATTTTGTTCTTCTTTCTCATTGAATTGCCTAGAAATATGTGCATTTACCTTTTACGAGAATTCTTAACATACAAACCAGAACACTCTAGCAAGTTTATTTTAAAAATCCCTTTTTTTTTCTTCCTGCACTACTCTGAGTAGACCTCTGGCTGGGTGCCATTCAGACATGTAAAGGCAATGAGACTGTGAAATAAATAACCTAAATAATTTTATCAGACATTTTATGTTGCAGCATGTTTGAAAATACTGAAGGAAAGTAGATTAATAGGTGTTTTTATCTAGCTGTTTTTAAAATAATAGCCATGTCAGCCAACTTAAATGAAGGTTCCATCTTGGAAATCTGTGTTAACCCAACCATTTATCCATTGCTGTTCTTAACAAGATTGACAGTGAGTCATAGCTACTTTCCCCGCCACCTATAATTAGAAGTGGTATCCCTGTAAAGCACTTGTACACAGCTGGAGATTTCAGGGTCAGTTTTTAATTCCTGGTTAGATTTCTCTGCAGTGCTTTATAGTCAGGATATATATAAGGATACAGCATTTGAAACTATACTAAGCAAACTTTAAAAGAATACCAGACTGCTTTTGGCAATTAAATGTGAAGGCAACTTGAATCAAATGTAAATTTACTTGTACAACTGACCCATCACATACTAATACTACAAGACAGAAAATTTTGTCACCAGAATATCAAACACTAACTGCGGCACCCACATGGCTTTGTAAACTGTTCTGAGGGGTGGATCAAAGACTGAAATAAATGTCCGTGTATGATGCTTGCCTTACTCAAGGTAGACTGTTCTTATGTTCCAGAAAGAATGTAGGAAAACCACAAACTAAATTGCAGCCCTGCCAAAACACAGCTTCCAGGTGTCCCATCAGCCTTTGCAATGATAAGCTCAAGCAGAAGTGCTAAGGATGGTTATGCCCCACTGAATGCTTGGATTCCATTCTAAACTCTGGCATTACCTAAATTTTAGAAAATCTGAGATGAGCCTAAATGCAGACTGTTGTCCTAGACACCTGCTTCTAGGTCTACCAAGCATCCTGAAGTTCATACTGCAGCAATGGAGTGGAGTTTGAATGCGGCCAAAAAACAGGAGAAAACCACTTATTTGTCCAAAATACATTGAAACGTACTGGAAAATAGAAAAGACAGCTTGGACCTTCATTTTTCTTTTTTTCTGCTCTCTTCATTCTTGTGCATTAGAGTTTTTTAATCATTTTTCTATAGACAGTATAACTTCGTTTAAGCTCATACGGCTACTTACTTCACTTAGTAAATTAGAAGTAACTTAATGGACTAAGTCCACTCTCATTTAGTTTGGTTTGATATTAACGATTTTGTGACAAACTCAATAGGTACGGAGAGGAGAAAGCATAGTGAAGATGATGCCTAGATGTTTGCTATTGCTTTAAACTGCACAATGGATTCGAATTTGCACCCAGACAAAATAACAATTTACTTTCTTTTGGTAGCTTGCTACATTCACTTTCACTGATGCAAATGATAATGATATAATCCATAAGATGACAACATCATAGACTCATTCGGGTTGGCAATGACCTGAGAGAGGTCTCTAGGGCAGTCTCCTGCTCAAAGCAGGGTCAACACTGGATTCAAATGAGTTTGCTCAGTTCTACAGCCTCTCTAGTTTACCAGTTCCAATAAAAAGTTTTCCCATAGAGACAACTTTTCCTTATATCTAACCAGAATCTCCCTGTTTTGATTTGTCATTATGGTTCTTCCTAACGTGCAGCTCAGCCTTGCTCTGTCTTCACAGTAACCTCCTTGTAGGTGAGAAGGTAGCTGTGCAGGCTGAACCAGCCCAATCCCCTCAGCCTCTCCTCACTGGGTCAACACTTCAGTCTCCAGTCATTTTGGTGTGTCTGTGCTGGACTTGCTGCAGTTTATCAGTGTCTTTCTTGCATTGGAGGCCCATAACTGGATGCACTATTCCAGATGTGAGCTAATGAGTGTTGACTAAAGGAGTATAATCAATTCCTGTAGCTATGCTCCTGTTGATACAGGCCAGTACACAGTTAGTCTTCAGTCGACTAACAGTAAGATTTTTTTTTGTGCACAGCTACATCACGTGAAATCTTGCTTGTGCGTATACCTATTCTCTGGCTAACCAAAAGGAATCAAAGCTCTCAACATGATATTACACCAACTTTTTTCCACTGGTAAGAGTACATGAAAGCCTTTTCAAACTTATAATTCTAAGTAGTAGCACTAATGTACCACCACTGGCTATGTTTTAAAGTGTTTTCTAATTTTTTTGCTAATCAAAGTCCCAGTTTTCCAGACATGCCACAATATAAGTCATTAATACAGGAGAGACTTGGACTCAACTTTGTTTGGCAAGTCTCAGAGCATAAGACTCCTTAACTGTATTTTACACCTACAGTTTTCAAGCATTGGCAAACAGTTTAAAATGGGAAGATCTGAAAGCAGGTAACATTTCTGGCATTAGACTAGAGTGTAGTGTTTAAAGCTCAGATCTGCCAGCAAGCTGAAACATGGTTTAAGAAGGATAACTTTGTTGTTTTTTCTTACAATGTCCCATAGAGCACATGCCAACACATATAGAGCCAAATTCTGCTGTCAGCTATACTAAAGTAAATCCAGAAGTACTTCAATGAAGTTCAGTGAATTGCATTATATTCTTACTCAAGTTCAGAAGAAAAGTGCTCCTTAATTACTAAGACAAGCTGGTCGCAAGGGGTTATGAACACACAGCCTTTCAAAGCCTAGAGATTTATCAAAAAGATAGGTCCTGCAGAGTGCTACAAGAGTTCCTTGGTCAGGGCCTAGACTGTAGATTATCCAGTTGCCATCTGTGAGGTAAGGGAAAACAATTATCCCTGTTCAGAAACTCAGACAGCTTTGGCAGTAGCATGATGCACCATAGTTTGAGCCTTTCTCGTGTAGGGTCTGACATGTGAGGGGTTGGCTGAGAGCATTCACAGAGAAAAATACCAGCATCTACATACCCAAACTTGGCAGGTACTGACTTCTTATGTCACAATGACTTTATTGTGCCTCTGAGTCCTGAATTTTCTCCTCTGGATACAAATGGTCTCAACTAAGAGTGCTGTATTTCTGTCTCTATATTTCCCATAAGAAGGTCTGTAACCACAGAGCTTAATAGTTTGTAGGTATATCATGTATATGTATATTAGCAGCTATACTAATTGTAAAAAGGTGAGGTAAAGAGGGTGCTGTTAAAATAAACACCCAGAGACGAAAATAACCCCATGTTTAAGGAAGAATGAAGGGCACTGCTGAGCATCATATGCAAAGTATATAGAGAGATCAGGCCAATCATAAAAGGATATCTCTTTTGAACCTGTTTTAGGCAATACACTCTAATGATTATTGTCACAAGTCTCAGACCAGGAAAAGATGACAGCTAGAGAATCACAGACAGATGATAAGACAGAAAACAGGGGTGCCAGGAAGAAGCAGATTGCTGCACAATCCTTGTCAGAGTCACTTTGCACTAAATCCACTTTGTCCCAAATACCATTCACTGACTTGGAACAATCCAGGTGGCAAACACTGGAATCTTTTGCCCAAGGGCATCCAAGCCTACACTGCCTAGATAACGTGCTCATCTTCAGACAGTAGGCTGAGCTGGGCTGGGCCAGGCAAACTGAGGACTCTCCAAAAACACTAATGAACTTGGGCTTATAGGCAGCCAAGAATGAAGAATTTGCAATCCAGTCCAGCCACTGACAAGGCTGGGGAGTTAAACGTTGTAGGTTCTGTGCCTGAAACTTCTATCTGCAGCTGATCCTCGGTATCCATCTACATCAGCAGACCAGTGAGCAGGAACCAAAGCCCAGGACACTCTATTAGATGAGTAACCTAACCACTAGCCTACAGCAATACTCTCCTTTTACTGCTTTCTTTCTCTCTGTCTACATTCTTCTCTGCACAATGGAAATGGGGCAACAGATGAGGCAGAGCTCACTACTGGAGTGATTCACTACCCTGTCCAGGTGACATTCTAGTGGATCTTTCCATTCAGATGGAATCCTAAAAATACAATGAGTATAATACACTATTTACATCTGTATCACATTGAGCTTTTTTCTCAGCACATTTTATTAATAGATTTGTCAGTAACAGCAAGGAAGATTTTAATATTTTTAGAGTAGATTGATGAAGGAAGAGCTGTTATTGATAATTTCTCATTTAAGCCAAGGAGTTGCACTGCCCTGAAGACTTTGCCGAGAAGCAGTGTTAGTGAATTTGCCTCACGTTTAAGGAGCTGCACACGTCTGCTTGCATTAAAGGGCATATGAACTCTGATCCAAGACAAGTCTCTGAACCCTGGTCCAAGACTAGTACAGCTCAGAAAATTGCCATTTATTAACTTGTCTGCAGTTAAACAGCTGAGCTCATCTAAAACACTTGTGCAATCAAAACACCTCTCAGAGGGGTGGTTCAGCTTCTTCATCTCCCTTCTCTGGCTCCATCAGGTTAGGACCTGTTTGTAGGTGCAGTGTCCTGCCCTATTCTTTGCGCCAGCTCTGGCTTATTGTTGAGTCAGTTCAGCTCACAAAACCAGCTAAAAAAGCGTTCATTCTTTTACTGGACAAGTTTTACATCTCTTCAGAAACTGAATTAACTTTTCAATGCGGATCCACTGTTAAGGTAGAGCTGATGGAAGTGAGAAAGTGTCCTATGTGGCTGGCACAGAGAAAGAAAAGGGGGAGCAAAGGCAATAGGGAATTGAGTGCTGTAAAAGTCTGCATTCAACTGTGTGCTTAAACTGAGAGCTTTTGCATAAATAAAATAGTTCATTATAGTCTTTCTGAATGAAGTGTAATGAATCATCAGCAAGAAAGTCAGGCCAAAATCAGCAACAAAGATGTTATGAGAAGATCTAATGCAACTGTTTCGGTGATGTAAGGATTCACATAAAAGAAAGAACTAAGCAAACTGAGTTTTTACATACCCCATGCCTCCAGCCTTCCTTCAGCTTACCCTGATGGGAAATAAAAATAAAGAAAAAAACCCAACCTGTTCAAGGTGAAATAAAATAACTGCTTAAGAACTGCACAGTTACGTGCAGTTGTATTGGCTGGCTGAAAGTAAACCTATAAATTAGATAAGGGCACATTTACACTGTAAAAGCCTCTATTCAGTGCAAAAGAATGCAATAGTGAGCTTCTGTCTGAAGCCAAAAAGTTAATGTGTAAAGCTTTTTGAATCCGAAGAGTCCTCTGTTACAAATGGGATCTGCAAAATGCATGAAACAAATGTCTTAAATTCTTGAGGTATCCAAAAGATCATTCTACAAAACAGTGATGTTACAGCCTCAATAACAGACTGTGATGAACTCGAAAACCATCAGGTTGACTCAGCACTCATGTAATTCTATCTTAGATATACTATCTCCTGGATAAGAGAAAACCTTTTGAGGTAAATCAGCTGGGGCTTGTCTCAAATAACTTTTTTCTTTTTTTTTACCCTCCTGTTATGTCTGCTAGAAACCTGAGCTCAGTGCACTACTGACATTACAAAAGGTCTTGAAGAATTGAGTAGAGATGGAGGACTACACTTTATACAGAGCTGCCACATAAAACCCTGCCAAAGGTAGTCACACACCTATAACAGTCCAATAAAATTGCTGCAAAATGAAAGGGGTGCAAATGTCTAGCTATGTCAATGCATTTCATCTTCAGGAATTTGTCACTGAGTGCACTGTTCAGGCATACTTCCCCACCCTCTCATTCCTGGAGGGGAATGCTGCCAGACTGCCTGTGCCTGCCCAGAGTCCTTTGATTTAGATCTCAGTCAGGGCCACGAATCCAATACCCACATAAAAGTCGACCAACTGAATCCATCTCTCTCTAATTTAGAGAGAAGGATGTTATAAGGGACTGTGTCAAAGGCTTTGACTAAGTCCAGCTAAATGAATTTGTAACTTTCCCTTGTCCACTGATGGAGTCACTCCATTACAGAAGACCAATAGGTTGGTCAGGCAGGACTTGCCCCTGGTGACACTGTGCTGGCTGTCTCAAATCACCTGCCCATCCTCCATGTGCCTTAGCAAAACCTCTAGGTGCATCTGTTCCATGATCTTCCCAGACACAGAGGTGAGGCTGACAGGTCAGTAGTTGCCAGGGTCCTTCTTTCTACCCTTTTTAAAGACGAGAGCAGTGTTTCCCTTTTTCCAGTCACCTGGGACTTCACCTGACTTCCATGACTTTTCAAATATCATGGAGAATGGCTTGGCAACTACATCAGCCAATTCTGTCAGCACTCTGAGATGCATCTCATCGGATCCCATAGACTTATGCATTGTCAGGTTCCTCAAGTGGTCATGAATCTGATCTTTACTTAGAGGGAAACCGTTTGCTCCCCCAGTTCCCATCCTGCTGTCCATCCGCTTGAGAGGTTTGGGAAGAGAGATTGTCATTGAAGACTGAGGAAAAAAAGTTGTTGAGTACCTCAGCCTTCTCCTCATCCATTGTTACCTGTTTTCCAGCATTGTTTATCGGTGGAGGGTGGGGGTTGAGGGAGCTCACCCTTTTTGACCTTTTCATGGTTACCTGTAGAATTCCTTCTTTGTTTGCATCTCTTGTCAGGTTCAGTTCCAGCCTTGCCTTGGCCTTTCTCACCCCATGCCTACACAGCCGAATTACAGATTACCTGCTCTGGTTTCCACTGCCTGTGCATTTGCTCCTTGCCCGTTAGATTGACCATCCATTCCCTACTCAGCCATGCCAGTCCCTAGCCTTCCTTCCAAATTTCTTGGAAGGCTTCCTTTAAGATCTGCCAGCTCTGTTACACTCCCTTGCCCCCAAAGGCAGTCTCCAAGGAGATCCCACGGTCTCTCTCTGAAGAGCTGAAGTCTGCTTTACTAGAGTTCAGGGGCCTAACTTTACTCCCTTACTTGACCCATATTCCTCAGGACTGTTAACTCCACTGGTGTGTGCTCACTGAAGCCCAGGTTGCCTCCAATCTTGATCACTTGCAATTAGATCATCTCCAGTTAGATCACTTGGATTGGTCACCAATAGATCCAGTATCACAACCCTTCTGGTAGCACTGGCTATTACCTGGCTCAAGAAGTTATCCTCCGTTCATTCCAGGAATATCCTACACTGCCTACAATTTGCAGTGCTACTTTCCCAACAGATATGGGACTGATTGAAGTTCCCCCCCAGAATAAGAGCCTGTGAGCAGAATGCCTCCAGTAACTGGAGCAAGAAGGCTTTTACACTGGATAATGTAACACTGGATCAGGGGACATTTCAGGAGTCTTTGACACCTTCGGAGATGTTACAGCTGCCTGTTAGGCCAGCACAGGTGGATCTATTATGGCCCATCAGCAGAAATGAATATCTTCAGGTCATGTGTGAGCTGTCCCAGGGCTTCCTGGGAGGGAATTATCACAGCTGAGTCATTTATATAAGGACAAAGAAACAACACCCAGCTTGTAGTCTGAGGTGTTGGATGTGCAGCCTTCAGCCCCTGACCCAGGGGGACACTCTGCACATTGTTAGGAAAGCACACTGATGATTGAACCACGAGCATCAATACTCCAGTCTCTTAAAGCAGCTGGTCAAATGTTTGAGTCATTAATCACAGCAGTTCAGTCTCTTTAAAGAAGGCAAAGAAACAAAAAGCCGAAAAGGCATATTTGGAGAAAAGAAAAGGCGGATACTAGAATTTTTGTGTAACCCAGGACAAACAGTTAAAATAATTTAGCCATAATTCAATCAGAAGCTGTACAAGCTTTACTTTTCCAAGAAAAGAAATTGAAAATGCACACTAATAACAGTGCACTGAAATTAACCTATTTTGTAATCAAACACTCTTTGAAGTCTAATTGTAGCATGTTTGATGTAGGCACTGATTTTGTAGAAACTGTATGTATAGCCAGTGCAAACAGTCAAATAATCCTGAGCCTTTATTTGGCTCCATAACCATTTTAATGACTTTTTCCACATTTATTGCTTGCTACAGCATACCTCCACAGAAGCTGAGTTGTGCTTTATGTGTTGGTTTCATTCTTGATTTACAGGCAAGCTCTTTAATTGAGAATTCTTAAGAACACACTGTGCATTCAGAACCTTTGCAAATAGAAGATGCATTTAAGAAGTTGTTAATATCTGTGTGGTGGGACATGGGTGCTCACTCTCTGGTATGTAGAGCACTCATTCAAAATAATAAAAATAATCAGGACATTTGCAACTGTCTATGATATGTTTGTATAATTCAAGCATCAAGACTGTTAGAGGATGTCTTACAGTTCAGATAGAACAAGTCTCTTTGACTTCTGTTCTTGCTAAGTGTTCAAGATTTTACCTCACTATTGCTTCATTCGTCTCACAGATATATTTCATCTTTCCATACCAGAATACATTATTGGAGTTTTCCTGAAGGTCAGCCAAAGACACAGACTCTGATACACATTTCCAATATGCTGTAGGAAAATGAGAAGGGGACGTGTGAGAACAGTACAATATCCTTCTAGTATTTTCTAAGTTGCAGTAAAAACTAGATGATAAGCAGAATGTTTGTTTTGCTATTTTTTTAACGGAAAAGATAATGCATTATAAAGAAAACAATTCTGGGTAATAAAAGTATTTAAAAGGCATGTAAATAGCATCAAAGAGATGCCATTAAAAAACCCAAACCCACTGAAATAAAACTATGCTGTTCGCAATGAGTGTTTTTCTGTGAACAGTTACTTGTTTGCATATATATCTGAACTGCACACTGGTAGATGCAATCCATATCATTTCACACTTACCATTTGGTTATTTTTCACTATTAACACCAGATAAACCTCACCAGGGGATGACTGGCTTGCAGGATTAGGGATGCAGCTGACTGCACAAAAATGCTGAAGGTAATTTGGGTGTATTTTTTGATTTTGAGGGTTCTTTTCGTCGTTCTCCAACACAAAGGTTTATAAATGAACATAAGTACTTAGATTCAATATTAGGTCTGTACTAAGGTTTGTACCAGAATTTTGGGGGTTCTCTCCAGGTCTCAGCCTTTTCACCAAACCCAAGTGCATAGAAAACAAGTAAAAAAAATTGCTAGTCTTCTATCATCTTTTCCCCATAGTATGCCTTGACAAAGAAAATGACATCTTGAGATAGTACCTTCTACTGTAGCTCTTACACCAAAGACTGCCCTATGAGTTAGGACATGATCAACAGGTGTCCATTCATAAAAGGACACCAAACACATGCAAAATCTTGCTGTCTTGTAGTGTTGTTACCATAAATACATAAGACATCCCAAAGGCCTCAGTCACAACAGCTGATATTCTTCATTGAAGAACACGCAAAATGTAGGAATAGACACCAACAGCCAAGCATGGATATAATAACAAATAACAGTATTACAAATAACAATAAGCATAATGGAATTCAGGATTTTTACTGCCTTTTTGCAGGTGCAAAATCAGAAGACCAGTGCTGTGCAAATCAGCTTCCAAGGATCAACCCAAGGAATGACAGCTGAGCTGGGAACAGGTTCCAGTCCTGTGCCATGCCACCCATGTCATGGTGGCTCTGCATACAGCATTGCCTTCGCAGCAGAGAATTGGTGAGATTTAGCAGGCTCCTCAGCCCCTCCCTCCTCTGATGAATAGTATTAAAATACCAAGAGAGACAGATTATCTTTTGAATGGCAACCCTGAGACATAACTGCAGAGGAGTGTATGGGAAAACTCTTTTGAGAAGTTCCTGAACTTTGAAGGTGAAATGTAAATTCAAACTGTGGTTGAAGCCACACCTGTTCAACAAAAACTCCTGAAAAGAGCAGGAATGCTGTTTGAAAAAGTTATTTTTGGTTCCCTGTGACAGCTACAACAGACCTTCTCAAATAATCTTGTATCAATTCAAAGCATGTGTGGCCTCATTCTGAGGAAACTGTGGCAAATGCAGTGAGCTTCCTAGGAAAAGCATGATTTAGAAAAGGTCACAGCTGGCATGCAAATCTGACAACTGCCTGTTGGATTATTTCCCTTTAGTGTGCATGCTTCTTTACAAGATAGATGCCTCTTTAAAAGTATACAAGACCAGTTATCATTCCATCAGTACAAGTGAGGAAGTGCTAGAATTAAGTAGCTTTTTTTTTAGACACACAGATAGCAAGGCTGATAGATCATTTCTATGTAGGTGAAACACACACTGACATCATAAGATTGTGACACAAGGAGCATGTAGCCTGGCCAAGCTAGAGTTACTTTTAAAGTACTGCTGCTAAAATCCCAGTGATATAAAAAAATTACAAGTAAACCCAGGAAAATAGGTCTAAAAATTCCATCACCTCTGTCTTCATTGGACAGCATTTCCAGTGTTGTTCAAATTAAATATAAAATGAAGGTGTTATGCTGATGAATTTTTCTGTTTTTCTCTGGTCATTTAGGTTTAGAATTAATTACTTAAATCCAAATGTACTTATTTTAGAAGGAATTCACCCAAAAGCACTTATGCTATATGTTTGCATATTATAATATTATAACGTTTATAAGTAAATGGGGAGAAAGAGAGGTGGGTAGAAAGTTAGTATAAAAACCAATGTAAATATTCACAAGCATTACATATAGCACAAAAAATACCCTAAGGTAATATAACTCACGTTATAAACCTATAATAAAAAAAATAAAAAATCTGCCTGTAGAATTTTAATTTGTTACCATATATTAAGGTTCAGACTTTGCTTACAAGATCACAAAATTTTTTTCTCCCGTATCTTCTACCTCTAGAAGAATCCTGCTTTCTCTTTTTTTTTGGGGGGGGGGTTGATGGTAAGGGAAGGAAGAGAATCAGAGTGTCACAAGTGAAGGCATGTCCTATGAGGGGCACTCTGCATGATTTTTCATCAACAAGAAGCAGCACAGGGAAGGGAGCCAGAAGTGTTGAGATTAACAAAATAAGGTCCTGTGACTGAGGGAGCTAACGTGTTTCCCAGGAAAATTGGTTTCTATCCCTGCCTCTGCCAAAAGTTGATGAGTAACGTTTACATGCAAGCACTAAGGCTGCGGACACTAAAATTAGGCATGTGACCTGAGGAGAGAAAATATAAGTTATGTGACTATTTTTCCTCCAAAATCTGTAAAATAGGGAGCCTGAGTCAGCTGGGAGCATGCGTTACAGCACCAGACATGCAGAATGGAAAAAAATCATTAAGAAACACTGAATAGAGGAGGTGGTCTGCACTCCTTTCCTTTTTGGATGAGGTGGCTCCCTGAAACTGGGGTTCATAGTCCAGAAACCTACTTGTCTGTTTGACTTGTCTCACTCAGGAGGCACCTAATCTACAGGGTAGTACTTATGCTCTCTAAAAGGCTATAAGAGCTAGGATGCTTAGCCAAAGAAAGAGAAGTTGTATTTCTGAGGATTTTCTCAGCATAGCACAACTCAAATTTATATAATAATTTATCAGAAAAACAGTCAACGAGTGGATTATAGAACAAATAGAGATTTATAAGACTGTCTTATCAATCCCATCAATGACATTTCTTCCCCTGCAACTCACTTTTGAATTTCATTTGTTTTGTCCCCTTTTCCCTTCACTTTCTTTTTCTTACCCTGATCTCTGGTGCATTTGCGCAGTCACTTCCAGGTGCCAGGACCCACATCATTCCATTCTTACATTTCATCCAGTAATTCATAGGCCCAGACTTCTTGGCCAGATACTAACCAGGCATCAATTTACTGCTAAAACTTTACCAGTCTCTGCCTGCTTCAGCTTCTGTAACATATATCTTCCTCCTTCAGATTGTCTTTGCCTAACTTGGAGGGGACACAAGGAGGAAAAAGGAGACATCCACTGAGTTCTCATGGGCAAACATTTCCTTAGAAGTGTTTGGAAACACTGTAGATATTTCTTTGTAATATTTTAAACTATTTGCTTTTCAGCAGTCTGAAATTTCTATCTCTGTGGCTTTAAAGCATTTTTTCAATTTCTTCATGTGTATGTTGGATTTGGGAGACTTGGGAGGAGAAGGGTGTGTTAGCATCTTCCCAGAACAAGGTATTTATTCATTATGAGCTTACAACTGAATGGGAGACAGAAACAAATAGAAAATAAAAACTACAATTCATGCTGCAGTTTTGCTAAAATAACTAAGTCATGGTGAAAAAATTCCATGTATTCTGACCCCCTAAATGCGTGTTTCTTTGCATATGGTTTTCAGTCGTGGTTATTGTCAAGCAACCATACAGTCAACCCCCAATGTGGCACATAGTGACAGAGTTCAGGGAAATGCATATCTGAGAAAATTTAATGTAGTTAGGTATCAGTAATTCCAAAACATCACTGAACCTGCAGTGGCTGACACTGTCTGCTTCACTAACATGAATACAGAATGAGATAATGCATGTAGAACAAGAAATTATATTTATTCATAATAGACAGTAATTTCCAAAATTAACGTGTCATATGTCGTTTTGTCATGTTTTCACAACTTATTCTTCCACAAAATGTCAGCTCAGGAGACAATCAGGAAGGACAGTATATTCCTGTTGCAGAGCAGCAAACCACACTCCAGTAATTCCAAGAAACAAATATGGGCAAACGTCTCATCTCACTCACCTGAACTGCTTTTAAGTTAAGTTGTGGGAAGAAAGCTACAAGATGGGACCTGCCCAGTATCGAACATAACTTCTAGGAGCATGCTTTCCTTATTCTTTCATCCTTGGTTGACCTGAAAACATACTGCAATAAAGTTTTGCTTCTGGGTGTTCAGCTCAAAGCAAGCTTTTAGCGCTACTTTATACATTGCAAATTATATTACAGGAAATGTAAACTATTTCTGCAGCATAACCTTTTAAGTGTTCTCAAAAAGGAAATAGATCAATGAATATTTGTTTAACATCTGGCATGTTTGATCTTTCTGAGAAATCATCATGTGAAGCAATATGCCTACAGAACATTTTAATTCTTATCTATCACTGACTACCTGCTACTGGAAACTATTGGAAACAGCATTGCAATGAGGGATCAAATGACATTTCATATGTATAGAATTGGATTATTAAATCAATGCATTTCTATTATTCATGTATGAAAACTGGATTGCTCTGCAATTCATAGATGGAAACAGAATGGTAAAGAAATCTCAGTTATCTAAGATAAAATAAATTTACAGTACAAAGTTGGCATGAAAACCATTTTATCTTGCTTTAGTGGCAGCATATGATGCCTCTCTAAAAATAGACTGCAGTTTCCATTTTAGGATTCATTTACATATCATCATTACATAAACTACATGCTTTTTACTGTACTACCAAGTAATTAGTTAAGGAAAACTCAATTGTGCCAGCCCTGAATTACATTTATGAAAACTGAAAATGCAGGTACACAACTAAAAAAAGAAAATTACCTGTTCAGCTATGTAAATAATTCAGGCAAGAGATTTCTAACAAATGTCCAGATAGATGGCCTTTTTAAGGGGGGTATATGCATTGACACTGTGGCAAAGAGATGTGAGATATATTACATAAAATGAAAATAATTCTTTTCATACAATACATTTCAAAGATAAAACTTAACCCAGGTTGCTGAAAAATAATATTTCTTCTTGTATAGCTAGACACCTGCTCTAGAAAAGCAGCCAGATTTCAAGCTGTACATGAGAACGCAAATGATTAACTTTATGATTATTCTAAGATCTGATATTTTTACTAGAGGGCTTAAAAAGTACAGTTATATAACTCTTGTGGCTGGATTCATGAAAACAATGTACAATCTCTTAAATTTCAAAGGGCTGCAGTAGCAAGAGTGTTATCAATTACATTCTGGGAAAATTATCAGTTTGGAAAGCAAAACAGTAATAATAAATATGCAAGCACATATACCTATACATGTGACATCTTGAGGTACAGCTTGATTTAAGGTGTGAAAACAGATTTGCTCACAGATGTGCAAAACCTATATGGATGTCTGTTCTCTTCTTAAGCAATGCATGGGTTTGCATAAAACTTGGCTCCCAATCGCTGTTTATCTGCCTTATCTTGCATTGTGTCCCTGAAAATAAATTAGTAATTTTAAAAAAGTGTGCACACCCTCTCAACAAACAAGCACTACATGTACTACTGGTAATTTCTGTAAACTGTATTTGAAAAAAGACAACAATTAGACTTTAAGGCTCATCTCTGTAGTCATATGGGATTTGCATAATTTTAGAGGCATTAAAAAAAAAGGATAAAAATAACAAGTCAGCTATTTCTGGTAATATATTATTAGAAAAAACAAAATGCTTTTGGGTTGTGGTCCTAGTAAGGTTTCTCTGCTATAGTGCTTGAACTTTATTGTACCATGTGGCCCATCAGTGCCTGTGTAATGATGGCTAGACAGTCCAGCAGCATTAATGATTTAATGGACTGTCCCCATTCAGGGCTTAAGTTCTCAGTGGATGGTTCCTGGACAGTAGCTCCTGATGATATTAGACTAAAACTTTTGGTTTGAAAGCAGCAGTCCCAGCTGATACAAAAGAAATCCTTCCTCTTGATTGAATCAGTAAGATCTGTGTTAAGTGACATCTTATCTGGCAGTTTCTCCTTGAATATCTTGCTGATCCCTCGCACAAAACATAGAAATATTTTGGCAAAGGTACTGAACTGAAAAGAGGGTTCTTTGTTCTCTAAGATTCTGTATGGCTTGACAGAAAAGATATAAAGATGTCTATAGGTCACTGAAGGTTAATGTTTCCTCTGGCTTTGCTGATTTGACAAATGAAGAGAAAACAAACACTCCAACCATAGGAACAGAATGTCGGGATCATTGCAAATCCAGAAGCAGACAACACTAACAAACAACTGAAGGTAAGCTTCCAGTGACATCCAAAGCAACATCTGACCAAGGATCTGGATTAAAACTTGCTCTGGACATTTGTGTTTTTTCTTTGAGCCCCTGATGCTAAATCCAGATGGCTGACTCCTGGTGTTGCACGCAGTGACTGTCCATTCATTTGTCGTGCAAATATTTTCCCTGAGCCAAAAGTAAGCCCACTTTGGTCCATTACTGAAGACAGACTGAGGAAGCAAGAAGCCGTGTTACTTGTTCACTCATTCACTTACCCATCTGAGTAATTAAAAATGTAGAATGTAATTGAGAATTAAGAAAACAAACTCATCAAAATTTTCTTTGTCCAATCAATAAACATGTAATATAGTAAAATGATTTTAAGTAAGATAAAATCTATGTCCAAATACAAAACTCCTTTCAAAGGCTTTCCTTTTTTCTGTTTCTTTGTGATTTTGGGATTGGTTTGTGGTGGGATTCCTTTCCCCAATAAAGGGTGCTGCACTGTTTGTACTCTGTATAAAATAATTAGAATTATTATTCTTTTCTGAAACCTATAAAACCAACTCTCCTTTAAGAAGATAATAGCTGCTTTATCAGGTTTCATTTTACTCTGTCTTAATTTATTGTATAATAATTGTAAGGTGTACTTTTTTAACTTGTCACATGTCATAATGAGAAGAACAAATACTGGATATAGGTCCTGTCCATACCTCAGGACTACTTAGTCCATACATACTCTCTACTATCTAATCCTACATCCCACAAATTCAAGATTAGAAGGCAGAAAAGAGTAAAGCTTTTACTATGCAGAGCCAGAATATGTAGGGAAATTACACTTATTAGGAAGAAAAGGTATTCTTAGGTAGAAGTGGGGGGAATATTGCCTGCTTCATCATTCTTATTTGCCTTGACTGTGCTTTTCATGAACTCTTCTTTTTGCCTCCTCTTTTGCTGCAGTTTACAACTCTTCCTTCAATATTTTTTTCCTGCCTCCATCCCTGTTATCCATTCTCTGTCATGAATATTTGTCTCACACAATTATGGATATGTGAATAGAGTTAGATTTGAAGTACCAACCCAGAACACAGCTCCAGTAGGCCATTGTAAGTGTCACTTTAGCAGTCATAGTAGGCAGCTAAGAAGATCTAAGAGCAGTGACAGCTGGTAACAATACAGTGTTTCAGTGCTGATCACATAATAATACCCTCCTAGTGGAACATTTCCTGCCCTAGTAGAAGGTGTTCCTACCCATGGCAAAGAGGTTGAAACCAGATGATCTTTAAGGTTCCTCCCAAACCTGACCATTCTATCGCACTATGATAATCTGCCAATGATATATGTGTGCATACTCTCTTTGACTTCTCTGATGAGTTTAAATCTAGAGAATGGATTTAAATCTTTCAGACTTATTGTAATGGAAAAGAGTTAAGGAGAGGAGTCAAAACCATCAGCCCACAAAAAGTGCCCTGTTGGACAAACCACAGAAGTCTTTCCTCAGCAATGGCTGAAGGAGTGAGTACATATGGAAGGGATGTGACTCTGCCACTTTTTGAGGTGCATTTCCTGTGCAGTCTCCCAGCATTCAGAGCAGAAAAAGGAGGGATGAACCCTCTGTTACTCCTCCTCATATTTCATGTGTGAATTGGTCATCTACAGATTTATTTAATCCCTGTCAAACCAGCAAATTTACTCTGTGTCCACAACTGTTTGTTGGTGGCAGTAGCCAAGAAATTAGTACCTACAGTGTAAAGAAGTATTTTTGTCCTTTTGCTTACTTTAAATCAGTCTCCTACTGTTCCTTTGAGAAGCCTCTGGTTTGTACATATCAATGACCAACACTGTCACATTTTCATTATTTTCATAATTCTGTGAAACTTTTCCAGATGACCCTTTCATTTATCTTTTCTCCAAACTGAAGAGTCAGAGATTTTCTAGACTATCCTCAACTGACCTGTTATTAAACACTGGGCAATGAGTAAACCTTATGGCAAACTTGATTGCCAAAGATCAGTATGCCTACAAGGTCCCAGGAAAGGAAAGGGTTTGGAAAAATCCCCACTTCTTTCCCTGAATTCTGCTTCCCTTCCGAGCTTGGTCAGCAAGGAGTGCTTGGACACTAACAGTCCAAAACCACGTTTTCTTTCTTGCCTTTATAAGACACTTATAGAAGTTTCTGATTCTTTATACTTTTCATTCCTTTTTTTACCATATTCTGCTAAGGTGTGTGATGTCAGTGTCTGGAGGACATCTGGACAGCTTACCTGCTCTGACTGGATCCTTGGGGCTGCCGCCATCCTGCCCACAGTCCAGGATTCCTTTTCACCCCCGTGGGGCCATCAGTTGCTGCTCAGTGATGCCTCAGCAGTGCTGTGCTCCAGCTTCCCACAGCCCTGTCGTGTTCAGCCACGGACCCAATGGTCTGACCCACAGGCTGGCACGCAGCTTGACTTCAAACCTACCACACCACTGTACAACCGTCCGGTGATCACGAGCCCTGATTCTCACTCTTATCTCTTCTTGGCTTCCTGGTTTCCAGACTTTGGACCTGCTCTGTTATTACCTATATGCCAGATGACCCAGGCTCTAGACTGGAGCTGGCTGTCACCTCTGGGTCTACTCTACTCTCTTGCTGGTGGTGGTGGGACGGGCCACTGAATCCCTGCCCAGCTAGCTGTGGTGTTGCACTCAGCTGCCAGCTCTCCAGCTATCAGGGAGCAGGCAGCCCTTGCTGCACAACGTTGCAAAACGTAGACAAGCCCATAATTAGTTTTCCAAGCTCAAAAAAGCATAGAAAGAACTGAAAATATCTTTAATTAATTAATGCAGCCCTTGTGTTGCTGCACATGAAAATTAACCTGGAAGCAAAAGGATACAAAAAAGAGGGATGGAAGATGCCAGAGAGGAAAAGGATGAGCAAGAAATACTATACTCCCTCTTTGCCTGCAGGACTCCAGAAATACTTTAAATTGTACATACCAAACTTAAGTAAATACATTATATAATAATTTGTTCCTTTACAGAATTTTTTACAGAAATGTTTTCAACAGTTTTTACTCTGCCTTCAGTATCCCTATATTTTAACATTTTTAATTAGGCTGGGAAAAAAGAATAATTAATAAGGACCAAAAAATACCCTGTTATAGCTTAATATCTGCATGAGGAATAGAAGTGGCTTTTAAAACAGGTAATAGCAGGCATGAAAACAGCTCTCAGAATCCTATGCCCTCATCTGCTCTAAGACTAAGTCAGGATGTCCACTCCATTCAGTAAATAATGCCTTTGAAAAAAATGTCAAATTTTTGTGTGCTTTACTCTTACCAATGCCATGATGGCACTAAGATGTTAATTTTTTATGTCTGTAACAAAAGCCATCATTACAGGTTGTTACTGGGCCATTGCAATCAAAGGAAATACGGAGACTTGAAAATGAATCCCAAATGAATGGATTCATTCATTTGAATAAAAATCTAAATAGAACGTCCCAGATGTTTTAATCCAAATATTTCCTGAGATACATGGTTGGTGGAAGCACTTGGAAGTTTTGATTAAATCTTTATTTACAGAATGAACCCTGATTATTTAGAACTGCTGGTGAAAGCTGACAAACCATCTGGACTGATTAGTCAAAATAGAAAGCTAGAGAAATAATCTCGTTCCAGAGATTTTCATATTGCTCTGAAGAGTGTGGATTTTCCAAATAACCATATTTGGGAATGCTGTTTAAAAAGACTAGTAATATTAATAAAGTTATGGGAATATTATGTCAAAACTAAATAGATGAAAACATATCCACTGGCCCATGTACCAAGAACTGCAGCAGATGACCAACTCAGAAAAGTACTGCTATATCACAGTATATATATATATATTACAGCCATTTCAAACTCTTTACAAATGTTAGGGCTTAAAACTTTACAGGGGGTTTTTTGTAGGTTTTTTTGTGTGTGTGTGTGATTTTTGGTTGGTTGGTTGGTTGGTTTGGTTTACGTGGTTGATTGCTTTGGTTTGTTTGATAGCTTTTTTTCAGAAGGCTTCATTTCTAAAAAATCCACCTAATGTCAGATAAAGTTCAAAGAAGTCATCTGTGAAAAAAATATCTGATCACAACAATTCAATAGAAATTTCCTGAAGATGTGGCAGTGGTTCTTTCCATTCTCTCTCCCTAATCACCCCCTGTGCCGTAGACTGTCTCTGCAAGCACTATGGGATCTCAGTCCACTTCGAGGACTGCCAGTGAACTGGGATCACTGTGGTCTGTGAAGAGAGATATTGCCACCAGAGCCTTAGCTGAGTCTTCCGAAGGGTTCACACGTTTCTAATAAGAGTTCCATATGAAGATGTGGCACATACTGCCATTAAGGATTTTCTTGTCAAACAGCTCAACTGAAGGAATCTCCATGGCTCTTCTACTTCGCCTCCCTCCAGAGTATAATGCCTCCCTGCCCCAACATAGGTTTTTCTTCCCTTTTCTGTTCTGTGGAGGCAGGGAAGTCCTCTGCTTGCTGGGTCCCAAGCCACTGGTAACGCTGAATGGTCACACTGTCATCATATCCAAACATACTGTGAGCTGGATAAATATTGTTCATTTATTACAGGAAATTAGTGTAATAACTAGATCCAAGGAGAAAAAAATACATTATTTTGACCAAAGTAAAAAATCAGTTTCTTCAGGACTAGTCATCTCCTATTTATAATTTCTTTCCTTCAAAAGATTACAAATGCACAAGTTAAAATGATGAGATAAAAATAATCATAATAATTTTAGCAGGGCTGAAACTAAATATTTTTGGATGATTTTCTTAAGACACAAAAAGCTCAAATTCATTCCTTCAGCCTTATTTGGCAGTAACAAAATATTGAAAATTTAGGACTGTGTATGGTGCTGAAGTTCAACATTTCATACAGATCTAACAGGCTACAACACTGTAGAAAACAGTCAGGAAGGTTGTTTCGGGCATGCCATGGTTTTGCCAGAGGACAGGATTTTCTGCTGTGACTGTACAATTAGTTGTATCTTTGGCTAATTTTGCTTTCCTTACCAAGTAATTGTAAGATACTTGTTAAGCAAAATTAAATCTAGGACATATCTTCACTTTTCCAGCTGCTTTGAAACATTTGTTTTGTGGCTAGGCTCTATCAAATACTCTGTAAGCATCAGAAGACAAAGATATGAGTCATCACAACCAGAAAAAAAAACAAGCAATGTGCCATCCTGGGAACCAGATGACATTTCTGGGCCCCTGACACTAATAGCTGCAGCTGTCAACCCCACTTGCTGGCCTGTTTGTTTCATGCTGATCCTTGGAAAGCGAGCCATGACTCACTTCCTCTGGTCCTAATGCTTCTGCTGAGCAGAGAGATGTCGCTCCCTGCCCAGTGAACGTGTTTGTACACATGATGGCTGGTCATGCTTGTCACAGAGGAATTTTCTCTCATGAATCCTAGAACAATATTTGAAAATAGTACGCACTTCAGAGCTACCATTCTCTGCCATTGCTTTCATGTCTAAGTTTTGGAGTGATGGTTAAATAGGCCACTCTACCTTACTGGAAAATTTTCAATCCTTCCCCTTACCTGAACCTGTATTTCAGTGGAAAAATTAAAAACCACATCAAGAGCTTCATTTTTCATTTTCTAAACAAAATTAGGCTGCCAATGACTCAAAAGTCTCAAAGAGAGGCATAGTGGTCCAAAGTTGTTGGCTTTTCTTTTTTTTTATTTATGGTGCTAAACTCAAGGGCAAGGTACTGCAGGAACAAAATCTGCTTCAAGTTTAAGCATGAACACCAATTCTCAGTTCAACCAATACCTCTTCAGAATACAGGCTCACTGAAATAATATTTTAACAGTTGTCTAAAATCAAATGCTGATTCAGAAAGTGTTCCAACTCAATTTGCTCTCGGCCAAGCAGATTCTATTTCATAGAATCAAATACTTATAAAATCATAGAACAGTTTGGGTTGGAAGGGCCCTTTAAAGACCATTTAGTCCAACTTCTCTACAATGAACAAGGGCATCTTCAATTAGATTCGGTTGCTCAGAGACCTGTCCAACCTGACCTTGAATTGTTCCAGGGATAGGGCATCCACCACCTCTCTGGGCAACTGTTCCAGTGTTTTACCACCCTCATTTTGAAAAATTTCTTCCTTCAATCTAGTATGACTCTACTCTTTTTTAGTTTGAAACCATTACCTCTCGTCTCTCACAACAGGCCATGATAAAAAGTCCACCCCTGTCTTTGTTATAGGTTTAACTATTGAAAGGCAGATGTAAGGTGTCCCTGGAGACTTCTCTTCTCCAGCTCTCTCAGGCTTTGCTTAGAGGAGAGGTGCTCAAGCTCTCTAATTCTTTTTGTGGTCCTCTCCTGGACCCACTCCAAGAGGTCCATACCCTTCCTGTGCTGAGGACACTAGAGCTGGATGCAGCACTCCAGGTGGGGTTTCACAAGACTGGAGTAGAGGTGCAGAATCCCCTCCGTTGCCCTGCTGGCCACACTGCTTTTGATGCGGGCCAGGGTGCAACTGGCTTTCTGGGCTTCAAGCCCTCATTTCCAGCTCATGTCTGGCCTCTCATTCACCAGCATCCCGAAGTCCTTCTCTATAGGGCTGCTCTTAATCCCTTCATCACCCAGTCTGTATTGACATCGGGGTTCACCCTGACCCATTCACAGGATACTGTCCTTCAGACACATCCTTGGTCACTAACCACAAGACAAGGCCAGCTGCACAAGACAGAGCAGGAGACAGCTGTCACACCCTGGTGTAAATCAAGTGTGTACAATAGATGCATTTCAAGCAAAATGCAGTAAACTTGATAACGCTGACATTCACAAATAACACAGATAAGAGTTTTAGCACTTGTAATCTGAAGCAGTGAAATGATTTCTTCCGTGGAAAACTACTAGGACCTGTGGTACAGCATTACTTTACAAATCTGCCAACAAATAGTTTATCAAACCAAAGGAGTTGACTAATCTCCTAGGAAAACATAGGTTTTGAACAGCAGTGTGATCTTTAGTTGAGCAAGTATTTTATAAATATTATTTCCAGTTATAATTACCTGAAATCATATCTGAATATGGTTGGCTACGATTTCTATAAAGAACCCTGATGCTCGAAAATATTCCAGTGTGTGAGAAACAGGATGCATGTACAGCACACCTGGGTGCTGAAACAGGTGGCCATTAAAAGATTGTTTTACTGATGTGTTCTGCAGAAAACCTCCAGCTCCAAGGGGAACACATTTTGTGTTGGTAGCCAACATTCCTGAAATACATCGTAGTTCTCAAGAACCTGTGTCACATCCCATCAGTTTGCAGAGAGGGAAGTCATTGCTCCATAATAGAACTTATTTTCATGATTATACATGAACAAGTAACTCCGGAAAAGAGAAAAGGCAATGATACATATTTGTGCTAAGCAATACATTTTAGGCAAAATCACAAAACAAACTTAGAAGATAGCTCTTGTAACTCAGTGAATTTTTTTTCTTTACAATTAAGTAGTGATGTTGACAAAAATTTGCAAACATGTTTCACTAAGATGTCAAATGACCGAAAACACTTAAGTACCACTAGGATTTTTCCTAGCTCTATCATCATAAGCCAGGTAATAAATCTTCTCTCAATTAAATAAAAAGAAGGATGTGAGTATAGAAAACTTTGCTGTACCGAAACAGAGCAAAAACCTAACTGATACCCGGGTAGCAGGCAGCAATCACTATGCTCCCAGATGACAGTGCTGTGTGCTACACAGAACAGATTTCAAGACAAATTTCAAAGACCTTGAAACAAGTTCTGATCATATTTAGAAAGCAGTCAATAACACATACTTTAGATAGCCAGTAAAGGATGAATCCAGGCATAAATACACAAAGGTAATTTTAGAACTTAGTCATCCTGATGTTTTCAAAATGCTCCACTCCTTTATAGTTAAAGGTTTACATATTTAGCATTGTGTTGAAGTTGTCTAAATTTATTGTCTTATTATCAACCACATATATTTTCCCAGACACAGTACTGAAGTTATATTGGACTATTATAGTATTTACAGAATTACAGCTTCACCTCCATATATCTGCCTCAATTAAACATCAAAATTTCTGTTTTTTCTAGAACAATTGCTTGACTATTAGAAATTAATTGTTTTATTCTCATTGAAATTATATTGTCATTATTTCTTCTTCATCACATAGAAAATTTCTAGTTTCTACCAGTGCAAGTGAAAGAAAATCCAAATCTTCTATGTCTTGCTATACATTCAATGAAAAGTACTGTCACTGCCAGATAGATATCTATCTGGATAATAATGATTTCATTACACTTTCTATGGGAATGTTGGAATAACCCTTGGAATGTCCTGATTTAAATTACTTACCTGATGTCCTGATTTAAATCATTTTTTAAAAGCTGCATTGAAATTAAAGCATCTCTGCGGCAGTTTTGCTGCAAACCAAGAAATTATATTAGAAAAGGTGTTTACTTTATGCTAAAGCTGTTCAAGGTAGGTATTTTAACTGTTGATCAAGGTCTTGATGCTCCACATTTAAATGTGTAAGAATTTGAACAATCTACAAATTCTAAGTAAAAATTGTCTTTTGTGAATTCCAGGAACTTGAGAGTCAGGAACACACAGAGAATATGTAGGATGAGAGAGATATTTCTTCAAGGAGTTATCTGGAAACTGAATAAAGGAAGAGTTTGATATACCCTACTCTTCTGGGAATGATGATATTTAATACGACAATTAAAAGTAATAGTCTTAATTCCAAAATAAGAAGCATACCTGAAAAATTAGTCTACTATTGCCTGATGAATTTGGAGCCCCATCTAGCAAGTTTTGGGTAGTAAAGGAGAATAATCTCTACTGCTTATATCTCAGGCAAATCAAGCTGTCAAAAATAAAAAATTCACCCTTCACAAGGTCTTAGAGCGGTTCTATACTTTGGTGAGCTTTTGAGGAATGAGCTTCCAATGATGCCAGCACTACAAGCTTAAGGAGAATGCAATTACTTGGATAGGGAATTTGTGTATGAGCAAAGGTTATTTCATAGTGACCCCATCACCAAATGTAATATTTTCATTCTGTTGTCCAACTGAAATATTTTCTCTTAATTCACTTATTGTACCACAGATTGATCTTTCATAAACTTAACTTTTCATAGAAATATTCCAGTACAGTTTACAAAACTATTTTTGTCACTTTTGCTTCCTCAACAGGCATTTTTCAGGCGAGCCAGCTGGAAGACAAGAAACCTCTAAGGCTATATTAGGGTAACACTGTCAAGGAATGGAATGGAAGTCAAGAGCCTAACCTCTGATTTAATAAGAAAAAGAGCATCCAGTGAGTAGATACAGCCATCTATATATTTTTACAAATTTATTTCCTTGTTTTGGAGATGTTTGTTAGAATATGCATTAGAAATAATAATGAAATCACGTCAGAACTGCTATACTCTACCCACAATTTAGTTTTTAATTCATAGTTTTGCTACAGCAAATTTCTCAATGACTAGAGAGTTTTATTCTCTTCTAGGAATGACTGAACATAGTTTAGAAAAATAAGAAGTATCTGAGAAGAAGTTCATAAAAGTACAACCAGCTACTTTTCAGGGATATGAGTTCCAGATAGTTCTATGAATTCATTTGTTCACTTTTTGTTTTTCAAAGAGAATAATTTTCTCCACTTCACACTTCCATGTATGGCAGAGAACAGAATTTTTTTCCACTTCCCTGAGAAAAACTATTCTTGAAGGTCCCTATGTACTCATCAAAAAGGTTAGCAAAATACCAAAATTTAACAAAAGCAAAGAAAAAGAATACCTCAGTTATCCTGAAAACAAGTCCAAACCTCCTACTCAGAGAGAACCTCTGCCAAATTACAGCACAAAATGGTCCCGTGGTGAGAATCTTGAAAAGCAAAAGTGAAGTTTGGGCTTACAGAGAATAAAAAAAAGTAAGAGAAAATTTTTGCATGATAATCTGAAAAAAAAAGTAACTTAAAACAGAAGGTGCATAAATCATAGCAAGTTATTCTTGTTCTAGGGGTCACTGTACTATGATCTCCTTTATTAATGCTTTAATAATGGACCTTAATTAATAATGCAGACCTGAATGAATCAGAAATCTGATTCAGATGCAGTGTAAGAATGTGCAAATGTTATGGTGTAATGCAAAATAAATAAGAACAAAAAAAAAGAATCTGTCAAAATTATTGATTTTATCCTAAGCTACCTATATTGTTACATAAGATTCTATGTAGAACTTAATTGTGTGCTTAAAGCACTTCCCATTTAACCCTCCTAAGTGAACAAAACGTGATTTTCTGTTATAGTGTCAGGAGGAAAACATACTTAGACAAATCAGCAGAAAATTTGTCAAGGAAATTCTAAATACATTAAGATCAATTAGGATATAAACTCTCAGATTTCCTCAAGCAATAACTTTTCTTTCTCATCTCTCAACTTTGCTAATCCTGAGTAATTAATATCTGATTCTGACCACAAATAATACCCAGATTTTTCCAGTTGATTACACCCATAATTAAACTAAACTCAGAGCAATTATTCCCAGCT
This sequence comes from Pseudotriccus pelzelni, assembly GCA_035584735.1. NCBI lineage: Eukaryota > Metazoa > Chordata > Aves > Passeriformes > Tyrannidae > Pseudotriccus > Pseudotriccus pelzelni. The sequence goes on along the minus strand of JAWMRA010000161.1, from coordinate 31,601,405 downwards.
TGTACTTCAATTTAAGTCTTCTGTTGTGGATCAGAATTAAGGCTTGTGCACTCTCAGTATTTCTGTTGTCTTCACAGTACAAGTGGATCTTGTAAAATATATTACCTTTCTCTACAAACCCTGTCCCACTCATATCCATATATGATGGATACAACACCGCTTTAAGGAGTTGGGATTTTTTACAGTTTTTCTATATGTAGCACATGGTCATCAGTTTGTGGTTGTGGACTATTCTTGAGAGTTTGTGAAGATGAAGTAAAAAAAAGAGAGAGTTTATTAGAGGAGGCTTAAATTCTCAATGCATACTCTGTATTTCCATTGGAAATCATCTCAGGAGGTGTACACTTTAAAAAAAGTTGAACAGTTAGGGTTGGCCAATGCTTAGCCATTGAAAACTGCAGTGCCCTCACTCGGTATGCTTCGTGCTCTGACCCTTGCAAATGAATCCTCCACATCACAGAGCTTGCTAGTTATCCCCCAGACTGCTTAAGTTTGTGCATGTAAACACACACACAGACTCACACACAAACACAGATGGAGAAAGGCAACAGTAAGTAATAAGGAAAGTCAAAGGCACAAACACAAGAGCTGGAAAGATGACTCTGGGCACCTTCAGGAATTTCCTTGTGTTGGGTACAGACCCGTGAGCGACCCATAGATGAGAGACCAGGCAGGACAGGGATACTTACAGCAACAAACACTGTAACAATATTACTACCTGAAAATGCAACTGGGCATGTCACAGAGCTTGTTTTTGTATGGGTTTTGCATATATACTTGTTACGAACTTCACTTATTTCCAGTATTGCCAGCACTTTAAAGAATTTCAGTTTTATTTTGGAACATAACAAGTTCCATTCTTTCATTTACTGAAGCTGGCTAAAGTGACCCATTAATACCTAAAGCATTATTATGTTATTTTAGTGAAAGTAATAATCCAAAGCCACAGAGGAGCACAGCCTGCTGGTATGCACACTGTGTGCCCAAGCAAGGGAGCAGACAGATGTCTCCCAGAGGACAGACTAGTTTGAATTCCACAACTTTGATATATTGTACTCTTTTGTCACTGATGAACCAAAGCCAGAATTTATACTCTCTTTCCCAAAGTGGTCAGCTAAAAAAAGCCAAACAAACAAACAAACAAAATCATTAAAAAATAGAAAGAAAGACATTATTATAGTATTTAGGACACTCTTTAAGGATATTATATTATTAATTTTTTCCATATTTTCATGTCAACTCTTTTTTTTTGCTGCTACTTTGTGCAGAAGTGTAACACAGAAGACTGCTGAAGCTCTGTGTATGTCTCTCCTTGCTTTTGGCTAGATGACAATGCAGTGTTCTGGATTTGGTCTAAATTAGCTTCTTCTGCATGGTAAAATATAGGTATTGACAATTCTTTAGCTGTTGAATCAAAGAGCAAAGCATCTTATATCTGAAAGTGCCAACAAGACACACAAGACACTGGTTGCTTAAACTCAACCTCAATTCAGGTTCGCTGCGGATGCTGGCTCTTTGAAACAGGTGACAGAATTCTTTTGAACAAAGTCTCAGGGTGTTCCCTGCAGCCTTTTCCTGGCTCAGCCAGAAGGCATAGCTGGAGGCTGCTGGGCTTCACCTGTACTGTGAGGGAAGCTCTCCCGAGTACTTGTCAGACTTTCCATTGCTCTGGGGAAAATCTTCAGTTACGAGCAAATCAGCCCCAGCGTCACTCTAGTACGGTGGTGCTGCACGTGAGCAAACAATTTTGGTGTCTATGCCACACTGACAGCTGCTGTCCAGCACAGTGTAGATGCTTGCCTAATGATCACTAATGAGCGATTCAGTCTCGTATCTCACCTAGAAGATTGCTGGAGCTATGAGAGTCTGATGATCACCACCTATTCATTTACACGTTACTTTTGCTGACTTAGGTTTTCCCTGACATGTTAAAACTTTGACATGAACATTGTTCTGGCTTAGGTCCTCCAAATGTTACTTTCCCAAGGTCTGGGGTTCTTGAAGCCGTTATTGATAAAAGTTTTACAGTTATGTTAAGACTCTATTCTCAGCAAACTTAATAACAGGGGCCTTAATGCCAAGGGCAATCAGGTTAGCTAGCTCTGGTGTATGACAGCCCAGATGTGTGATGTTACGATGTTACAGTGATGGATCGGATGCATGAAAGTACCATCTGAGAATGATAGCGCAGATGCTTCAAGGGTGTCTTACTTTCTCCTTATCATGCAGCAGTGGTATAAAAGAAATACATACAGTAGACACAGTATTCATATGCAAAAGGCTTTTGGCATGAATCCTCTGTAAGTGTAATGAAGTTACAGACATTTTAAGTACCACTTTAAACCACAGAGCTGATGTAGAACACTTGAGAAGGAGAACAAAGAAGTGGTGTTTCAATAACTAAACTAAGCACTTAAATACAAAAACACGAAACACTTTCCATGTGTTTTTTGGTCCTGAAGGGTTGCAAACAGGCAGGTTTTGTCTTAATTTTCTAGTTCTGCAGACTGTGCTCTAAAAAAAGAACTGGTCTCAGAGTCCAAGAGCAAGTCATCTGTAAAGTTCATTTTAATGATGGAATGCAGATTGTTGTTCATTCTTTTGGGGGGGTTTTGTATATGTTCTGCTTATCTTCACAAAGGTAAACATCTCTGGAATGTCAGTATTAAAGTACTTAGAATGTTATTTCTAGCCATCATTGCCTATGATCTGACTGTTCTGTTTATGTTAAATTTCCATTTGCTAAGGAAATCAGAAGTTTCTAAAATGAACATCATGTACATCAAATGTGCTGAAGTAGTAAATCAAACATTCTCATATTTGAGGAAGTCCTGTGAAAAATATAATTTTTTTACTACTCAGACTTCTCTTTTAGCTTTCCTGTGTTGTGACTCAGATTTTTTTATCAACAATGCTTTATATCACAATCATAATTTTATTTTATTGGACACTGTTTCTATTGGGAAAAGGGCAAATTTAATTGTGTCACTCTTTAGAGTCTTTTAATCACTCACCCCAAGCTCTGGGTACATAGTTATCATTATAAGTCATATCTTTCATAAGTCAAAAATAGCTACACAATAACAAATTGATTTCACATCCCTTAAAAAGTATCTCTTACTTCTCCACCCCCAAAACTCAAAAGCTGATGAGTTTTGCAGAAGATTTCCCTCCTTTAATAAAATTGATATAATAGCTCCCTTTTGTCAATGGCAACTGGGCACATTGCTGGATGAAATAAGCAGTGTCTGCCAGTCTCTTAATTTTCACCACCAGCTCTTCTGGGTGTACTGCAACACTTTAACAAATGAGGAAATCCTGGAATCTCTTCACCTAACCATGGATTTCTGTTACTGAAATTGACAGACTGTCACCAGTCTGTCACCAATCCTTTACTTTCTCTTCTGAGAATATTCACTGTTTAAGTCAGCACCGATCAGGATCAGTAGAGAAAAAAGGAAATACCCTGTCCTGTCCTGTACCCTCCTGGTTATCCACTAAACGCAGCTCTAGCAGGCTTAATGAAAGACTGTCAACACATTTCTCTTTTATTTTCCACTTACAGTATTGTCAGTTTTTCTGTCTTAACTATGCTCACAGCCCATAGATGTCTCTCCAGGTATACACGAATGTGTACACCCACGTAGTTCACTGGTCTTATTCCAGGAAAACCCTGGTCTGAATACCTTACACTTTGAAATCTGCACAAGTATGCTCATAAAAGTACGCGTATCTCTCCAATCAGTGCAGTTATGCTCCACTGACAGTACCCTAAAGGTCTTTTACAAGTTGTTTCTGACTAAGTGAGGCAACAATGAAGACTAAAATCTGTTCTGATCTTTGATCTAACTCAATCCCCACAGGTGTCAGAAGGACTGATATGCAATTGTTTTTGAACTAAGTTATATAGAAGAATGCCCTCTGCCTTACTGGAGATATCAGTAAAACTGAGGATACAAATATAAAAGTTTTCCTTTACCTGCATGCAAAAAAAAATACCATGACATACCATAAGAATATTGCACCCTGTGCACATGAGAAGGCAGCAATGGAACAGCTTTCCTGAACCCAAGCAGAGGCACAGTGAATTCACCACCACCATTTAATCCAATTAGGCAGTTATGAAATAGGTAGGGTCTCATAATCCACTATATCAAAAATTGAGGTAGGGTACAAGTAACACAAGAACCTGAATCTGGAAAGATATTAAAGAGGGAAACTTGAAGTACTTCAGAATTCTTTTACCAGTTGGAATCACTCTGGAATTTTCTAAATGACAAGGAAACTTTCCCTTTAAATACTCCTCGGTTGAGCAATAATCTATCTTTGTTATATTTCTTTGCTATTCATAGTGCCTTCAGCCACACAGGACCTTATTAGTCCTCCAGCACTACTATAACATAAGATTTTACTAATAACCCATTCAACAGAGTTGGCACTGGGCACAGAGGCATGCTGATCAGATTTTTCAAAGCCCTTTAGATACGCACACAAAATCAGTGATGTGTTCATTTGAGGATCTGAGAAAAACACTGCCTAAGATTACTGCGGAGCCTTGAGGATGCTGGAATTAGGATTTCCCCAGTCTGAGTTGATGCCTAAGAAATGGATCTTCTTTATTGTCACCTGACTACTACTAGAAGGAAATCCATTAGTTTCTGTGAAAATAGTTTTATGTTGATTCTGGTCTAACTCCAAATGAATATATGACAATTGCAATTCTGAGTATACAAACCAGTTACTGTGTGTCAATAGCTATCCAGCAACCATCCAGCTGTGTTTCTTAGCCTCAGGTAAAAAACACGCAATTCCAGGTAGCTCACCTGCCCAGCAAGGGAAGCATAAGCTATTTCAAATTTAGTTTACAATAAGTCTTAACCAAAAAAACCTTTTCCTTAGGTAGCTGACTTAATTCTCAGCCCATCTTACAGTTTTGTAAACTATTCACGTGGTCAGACTTTTACTGATGTTTCTACAGTCTTGGAAAGCCTGATGAGGGGAATGAACTTTCAGTTTTGGGCAATAGCCCGCATTTTTCAGGAATCTCTTGCCAGCTCTGTTTTGTGATTTCGGTCAGATGAGCACAGTGCTAGTGTATGCATTGGCCTGCTCTGTGGAGATATGAGGTGCCAAACTCCCAGCGGTGATTAGTCCCGAGGGAAGAGTCAAGCAGCTAAATACTCTTTTGTCAATCGAGCCCTGAGCTACCAAATGGAGTCGTTGTGGTCTACCCCCTAGCTTAAATAAACACCAACTGAAACTTGTCACACATGGCACCTAATTTTGTCAAAGTCTGCCTCAAAAGTACTCAGCCTTCACTTTATCAAAAAAGCTTTTGCCAGAAACAGCAGGTTAGAAACTGGAATAAAATGAATCAGAATATCAGGATAGAAGTGGTGTTTTTTTCACAGTGAATTAATAATTGCCATTTTCAGAGAGGTTGGAACGATACCAAGGATAAAAGACTAACACAAAGACTGCTACAGAGAGACCTTTTTTCATAACCCTGGTAGGAGCAAGCGTCTAAAGGGGAGGTTGGTTGCATTTACTGGATGTACTTTAGCAAGTTGAAATACAGAAACAGTGAAAGAACTTTTATAACAATTTATATGAGCTCAACAGTGATTGCATTTTAACAGCTGCTCTTGGTCCTCTGGGCCACTGCACTCTAATGGAGTCATTTTTTCTGCTGAAAGAAACTATTAAATTGTTCACATAGAGTCCCTGAAAAAGGTGTCAGTATGAGAAGCTGGAAATTTAGGATCTAACAACTTTTTAGCATTGGGAAAAAAAATCATCACTGGTTTATGTTCCCCTGTGGAAATCAAAAATGAAAAGCTAAATTCTGGCAGAATCCAGACATTTTCAACAAGCAGACAGACATTTAACAAATTTAACTTTAATAAACTGAAATGAATATCTAGTCTCCTTGTTTTCCATGTAAACTTTAACTGATGGTATGTGATGTTTATACCATTTATAGAGCCAGAGGACCCCAATGATTAATAGTGACCTATATTCAGCATAGCACTATATTGTTCTCTAGAGTTTGTACATTGCTCACCACTGAAACACAGCTACTACTGTGGGGAGATGGAGAGACTAGGCTATGTTTTGGAGAGCTGTGTGGAGTAGGAAAGGGACCCAAATTCTTCTTTAAACTGAAAGCCCTGGATAATTGACTACAATGCATTATAGCTCAGTTTGAAGTTAGTTTTGAAGGCTAATACTTGTGTTGTAGCAAGTAGTACTTTGGGGCCTTTGCTAATCACTTAGGACTCTCTAACTTTCATATCTTACACAACAGGCTTGTGACAGCACACAGCATGCCAAAAGCATTTCCCCATAGAATTTGTCATGTAGGTAGTTACTTCATTCCTACCTAGAGTCCTTGGACTTTCTTTAGCAGTAATAATCCAAGAGTGTGTAAATTTTTGACTGCTGATCACCTGACTCCTCTTGTTTCTGCTGGGATAGAGATTATTTTCTTCCTAGTAGCTGGTACAGTGCTGTGTTTTGGATTTTGGATGAGAATAATGTTGATAACACCCTGCTGTTTTAGTTGTTGCTAAGTAATGTTTATATTAAACCAAGGACTTTCAGCTTCCCACCCTACCGCACCAGAGACGAGGCTGGGGGGCACAAGAAATGGGAGGGGATGCAGCCAAGACAGCTGACCCAAACTGACCAAAGGGATATTCCATACCACATGGTGTCATGCTTAGCACATAAACTGGGGGGAAATGGGCCAGGAACCACTGCTTGGGAACTGGTTGCAACACTGGTAGGTGGGTGATGAGCAACTGCATCAGGCATCACTTGTTTTGTGTATTCTATTATTAGCATTATAATTTTCTGTTCAATTTCTCTCTTATTAAACTTTCTATATAGCAATCCATGAATTTTACTTTTTTCATCCCAATTCTCTCCCCCATCCCACTGAAATGAAGAAAGTGAACAATCGGCTGTGAGGTGTTTAACAATTTGCCAGGTTAAACCATGACATGGATTTATGCCTGATGTCTGTGGTGTTGTAATCACTGCTCTCTGTGTATGACAATGCAGCCTGGATAAAATAGAAGCAGTGTCACTCTGGAGCAGATAATGCCAGATTTTCAATAAGTAGCCCTTGGTATTCACTCTAGAAACTGATGGACGCTGAGCAGTTTGGGAAATATGGCCATTGTCTAGGCTGTCTGAAAGGGAACATCGGGTAATCAGTGGGAAAAATGGCCTTTTTTTTCTGTTATTCCTGAAGCACTAGAAAATGGTGCAGAATTTCCCTCTGTTTCCATGAATGTGGGTCTTCACTTCCAGATGCATATCAGTGCTACTTTAGTAGTACTTATGGGGTCCTCATAAAGAGGTAACTAGTGATTCAGCGTATCCTTTCAAAGGCTTGAGGATCTTTGTAAAAGAATGTTAAACACCACAGTTTCACTATCAGAGATGGCAAATCATAAGATAAAGAAAACCAAATGCAACCTGGTGTTTTAAGTTTGGTGGTGTGGAGTTGTTTTGCACAAATAGGGTATTTCCAGAGAATGAATAACCTATGAGTTTTCCAGTCAGACCTGAGGAATCATTTCAACTGTCTTATGACTGTCACAAAATGTTGCATTATTATGTGTCATAACACCTTTTATCACAAATACCTTACCATTAATCCCAAGAAATTGCAGATATAGTTTACTTTAAAATCCTGCTGGTGACAACTGGAAATGCAAATCTTAGTTATTCAATCATCCCACCCTTTTTTTATGAGTATATGTACAGAAAACTTTTCTTCTAGGTTGCAGGATGAAAAAAATGAATCTTTGATTCAACATATGAATTAAAGTTCAAATATATAAGGCAGTGAAAATTTAAGAATTTGAATTCTAGAAATTTTCCTTGCAGGATATAGTTAATCAGTTACAATCCTTAGTGACTTAAAAGTGACTCTGATTCATTAAAATTACAGATGAAAATGTTCACTTGCTTATCTGTCTTTTGTCACTGCATAATTCTTCATTGCAAGCAGTTTCACAGATTTAAATTAATAATTCATGAAGTTTTCAACACTTTCAGAATTTGAGGAAAGAGACCACCCATAGGCAGAAGTTATTTACAGCTACATAATAAACTCCAGTAATTCTAAAACTTTTGAGATGGGTAGCCATATTTATAGGACTACGTAATATAGTGTCTGTGTTTTGTTGACAAAAATTGTATTTAGTGTCAGGCGTAACCAAAGCTACAAATTCTGAAAGAAAGCTATGTAAACACATGTGATGAAAGCAGAAGATGGAATAAATTGAAATATGTACCCACCAAAGGTAGAATAGACCAGACTTTAAACACAGTCTTTCTTTCAAATAATTTTCTCTGCAAATAAAGTAGATCATGTGTCATTAGATCTCAGTATGGCATTGGATAGAAGTATACTCATTAGCTCAGACGGAAAACTGTGTCTTTAATTTTCTAGGCAAATGCAGTAGACCTGGTACCTCTAGGTTGAGATTTAATACTTTAGGTCTCAGTAATGCATTTAACACAATTACACATTTAATCATAATTTGTCTGAGCTAGGTAGCATTTAAAGGGTGTGGAGGGGGAATAGACAGTGCAAGGGAGGTTCCTGAAGTCACTCCTTGAGAACTGTTTAAGTCCAGTTTCTCATCTGTGATATTGGCAGAAAAAGTCTAGCATAAGGTTATGAGCCTTCATAAATGCAGAGGAAGGGATGATCTCCAGGGCTGGAATAACAGAAATGGTATAAAGTCAACATCAAAAATGAAGGGTCTGGAATACAATCATAAATAAAAGGAATTTACTCTATAAGCTAAGAAATCACCAGTTGCTAAAGACCTAAAGAAACAGTGCACCATTCAATAACAGAATGAGTAAGATTGTTAGCACGATGCAATGTGGGAAGATGTTTCCAGAGCAGAAAGAAATGTACCTGAGCTGCACAGTTCTGCCATTCTTCTGTAAGAAAAAAATGTTTTAAGTACAAAAGGAAAAGAAAGAAAAATGGGATGATCAGAGGATGAAGAGTGTACCATATAAGTAGAGGCGATAAGAACAAGCATTGAATGAGGAATAGTTACATGGGACTTGGTTTTGCTTAGTCCAAATTAACACATGCACACACTGTGAGAAATTTCTGAGAATTTCTGCTGTTCTTGCAAGCACAAAAATCTACACAGAAAGGCAAAGGGCTGTAAACTCTGCTCTCAGAGTTCATTGCCACAAGGGTAATAAAATATGTAGAGATCCATAAAAACTGTTGACTTAGATCTTCATATGGGTTAGTATAATGTGTGAAAAACTATGAGGAGATATATTTATTCTGATATTTTCAAATGGTGTTCTGTAACCACACAAAGTTCTGAAAAATATTTTTATGGGTTCAATTAGATCTAATTTTCTACTGAGCAAGATAAAATCTCCTGCAAAAGGCTCTAAGACACACCAAAGTAGTTGTTCGCCATTTTTTAGAAAAGCCTTTCCACAGTACATTAGTTTTAGCAGCATTAGAACTTGCACATCTATTGATAACTAACTAGTGAGCATTAGTCATGACATATTGCCAGCTTACTTAGCTCCATGACTAGGTACTGTGCAGATAAACGCCAGGTCAGTGTTTGTGTGAAGAGTGGAATGACTTCAGTCACCAGTAAAACAGACTTCTTTGGCATTGTGGGAAGGCCCTTAAGAAAGTTTTTGAAATAAGAGAATCAGGCCTATAAGAAGCCGAAAGGAGCTGATGCAAAAGCTCCATGTGGAAAAGTGTGCTGTTGATTTAATTTATCTTTCTGATATCTTTTTACTCTATGTATACTTATTCTGCCTTTTTCTTTCTACACTTTGGACGACTACAAAAAGTATGCTTCACCAAGTCATAGTATGTAAGTGAAATGAAAAAAATCAAAAACTGAACACACAAAAGTATTTCTGTGAAACTAAAATGAATACTTTGAACATTGCCATTTTAGTACTAATTCCTTTGACAAATGTAGCCCGATGAGATACATCAACGAGGCTAGGACAAGGCTTGAAAAACAATACTTTCCTGCTTTTGCAGAATACACAATAAGTTGCTTTTTTGTAGGTATTGCATTGTTTACTCTTCTGTCTCTTTAAATTTTTCATTGCAGAAAGGATAAAAAATCTGAAGAGAAAAAAATATATAAAATTAACATCAAAGAGATGCTGGGATCTCTTGTTTTTCCCTGTGGTTCTGGTCTTTCCTTTCTGATGCATATACCAAGCAAAGACTTGATTGTTGGCTATCTATGCCAACCATAGAATACATTTTGAAATATTGATTACCTTTTCTTTTTTTTAGTTAAAACATTGCAAACAATTTTACAATCCAGTTTGGATTTTCTTTAGGTGGAAACTGACAAATAACATAGAGAAATGGTCATTGTGAAGTATGGAAAGAGAAATTTTACAACTCCTGGAATGTTGCATGTACTCTCTGATTATCAAATTACCAACGAACTTTGATTCAGCTTTGGAACCAGTAACAGCCATTGCACCCAAAGACTATTCTTGGGTTGCTAATATGTAGCGTATTAGAATATATTTTTTTCCAAGAAGGTAAGAAGATGAGCTTCTTTTTAGTAAAATACAACATCTTGTAAGTCAAACATAAAATGTGTAGAGAAGAAGCAGTTTATTTTAATTGTGAAAGGCAAAATTTTGGAAGACATGAAATCTATTACAACGTAAGTCATACTTTGTCACCAGTTTTGACAATTTTTTCTCTCCTTTTTTTTTTTTTTGAAAGTATTTTTATTTGAGAATTCATTCAAAAACACCAAGTGATATCAGCATACTATAAAAACTATATAGTATCCTTATCCAAAGTGCCTCTGTATAATAATTACATTTAAAACATTGCAAATCCCAATCTAAGATTTTATTATGGACTTCAAATTGAATGCAGGTACATTCCTGCATAAATAATGTATAATATTTCCTCTGTATCTATAAGTAATATTTAAATATATTAACAGTTACTAAATTTAGGATGATACATATTGTATTAAAATCATTTTAGCGTGTTTTCAAAAATTTACAAAGAATTTCAAGAAATCATAAAATATTTGTGATTGACAAATAGTTTTCTCAGTGAATGTATAGAGATTTGTAATCAATGCCTAGAGGAAAGGAAGTCTGTCTTCTACTATTTTGAGGAATTCTAAGGCTATGAAAGCAATGTAATTTCCTCAGTAAAAGGAGGAGTTAGGGATTAAGCAGAAGCAGAGATTCTGGCATGAATCCTAGACACGTGGATTCCTTGAATCACAGTGTACTCAGTAAAGACTTGGTGTCAGTCCTGGATCAGCCTCTAGTCTGGAGAGTTCTCAGGAAACTTGAAAATGTTCTGAGAGTTCTAGCTAACAGATAAAAGCAAACTTCACAAATGGTCTCTGCTATCTGGCTCTTGTCACACCTTACAGGATACCCTATTGGCTACTGTCAGAAATACTTCTATTTAGGAAATTTTTTGAGGATATGGTAGGTCTAAAACTGTGGTGAATTAATAACAAAAAAAAAAAAAAAGATTGTCTACAAATTTATTTTAGAACTTTTTATATAGAATCTAAAAATAATATTAGATTACTTCAGAGCAAACACCTCTGGATATCACTGCTATAAAAAAATAGAAATAGTCTCACTTCTTTCTTAAAGCAAAACAAATCAAGAAAAAGTCCTAAAAAATATTTCTTTCTCTAGGTAAAAACAATGTAACCAAGTAACAAAAAGAAAACAGGCAAAGTCAGAAGGCCATAGTTTTCCGTAAAAGCAGATCATTGTTAGCTTACTAATTTCCATAGTAGTATTCCAAAAATATCAGTTACTGTAGATGAAACTAGTACCATATCCATACCTGAGATGACCTGAGCTTTTTCAGCAATCCGCTATGGCCCAATGCACCTTCAAGTTTTTTCCATTTTTGATCACTTCACCAAGACTTTGCATAGGTCATTAAATAACAGTATTCAGTGGGTCTATCCGTAGCGAGTGTTACAACACAAAAAAGAAATGGATATCACAAGAGTAGACTGATCTTACTGATTTTTATCAGGTTAAGCTATATGAGTATACTGAGGATGTTTTCTAATACTAAAAAAATCCAAGTATAAATGATTCAGAATTAGAAAGTTCACAATCTCTTGGGAAATTTTGCCAGCTGAAGCCTTCTTTGAAAACTACTTTGAGCAATATGGAAATGTTTATTAATTTGAGGATGATTTGCATATTACAGATGTGGGAACATCTTTCCAGCTTTAAATGTCGATACAGCACATGAATTCATATTGCTTTTTCCAACTCTGGCTAATGAGGAATGACCATATCAGGAAAAGACAGGCAGTGCCTGTAGACATCCTGAATCTGTCTTTACAGTTAATGGAAGTGTCATTGCAGGAGACTGTCTGTGCAGAGACAGTGTAACAGTACCTCAGATAATTGCCAGTGCACCATTTTTCTATTTGCATTCCAGTACTGGTCACTAGGGCACAGGCTGTTCTTGGCTATGGGATCCCATACCACTGCCTTCTGACACATGCCAGCTCAGATTTACACAAGGAAATCTTTGTGGTTAGAACCTGAAAGTCTGTAGATTAACCTGCCACTATATTTAAATCACTGAAAATCAAAACCCTACTCCTCATTCCTGTGGGAAGAGAATAACATATATCTTGATTTGGTTGCTTTTGTAATAACCATAGTTCCTTGCAGGCTTACAAAGAAAACAGTCACCTCATAATCTTGCAGACTAAAAGCAGAGGCCTATGCTAATGAGCAGGGGGAGCCAGATTCTACCTACATTCTTAACTATGCCTCAGAATACAACTTAAGGTGTGATTCATCTCACCTAATTTAACCATCTAGAACTTAGGTACTTTTTTCCAACTGTCAACTAGAACACAAAAAAAATAGAGAAAACAAAAAAGATCTTCTAAAACAGTATCTAAAATAGGTATGGTAAGTGCTGCCTAGATGTGCATCTCTCTTTACACTAGTGAGTAGGATTAGAGCCTCAAAGAACCTTTATTCTCTCTTTATTAGCCTACTCTGGGTCTAGGTCTTCTCAACAGTCAGCAAAGGAAGATAAGCATCTTCATCATATAATTCATCACACTTTTTTCTTCAGAGCTGATTTTTGGAATAGAATAAATCACTTCTGAAGTATCTCCATTGACTAAAAGAACCAACCTGGCATAAAACTCCCATCAAAAATTAACTCAAGCTTCCTAGGACAAAAGTCATCTGTGGACACAATCTATTGGAATTTTTTAAAGCAAACAACTGTAAATTCATTTTTAGATGAATTTTAGTATTCAGTTTGATCAGTAACTAGCAGTAATAGAAGAACATCAAGGAGATAATATCAATTTAGAAGCCAAATAAACAAGGACTATCCCATCTGTTAAGCAAGACCGACATAAGCAACTCATTAAAATGCCTGCTAGCATGTGATTATTAATTCAGATTGGACGCCTCGGTAAAATATTCACAATTTGCATTGTAACTACTTTGTTGGTAGGTTTTATGTCTCCACTAGTTCTACCAGAATAAACAAACTCCTTCTGCTGGTTTATGTTCCTATAGAACTAGAGTTCCTTAACACAGCAATAAATTAGACAACACCCATGCTGAATTGCAGTGGCCTATTTTACTTTCCATTATAATTCAGTGACTTATCGAGGCACATTCTATGTCTCTAAACAACTGTTCCCCTTGGTCTTTAATTCTGGCATGAACGCTGAAGTTTACATACGTGAGCAGAATGAACAAACACATACAGTGTGAACAAAGCTCATTTTGCTATGAGTAGAGGTTAAGGGAGCGCACACTGCCTCTACATTACATATTTGTCTTTCGAGAAGGGACAATTCGTTCATGAGTTGGTTAGAGTATGGTGCTGATAATGCCAAGGTCAGGGGTTTGATTCCCATACAGGCCACTCACTTAAGAGTTTGATTCAATGATCCTTGTGGGTTTCTTCCAACTCAAAATATTCTGTGACTCTGTCTTGAATAATAAAATGGGGCCATGGATACAAATGCAAATTTTAGAGAGGAAAATTTCATATAGACACTTTTCCTTCCAAGTACTTTGTTCGTCTGCTCATTTTCATTTGGGTTTTCATTTGTATGCTTTAAAGAAGATTTTACTGTTGCATAATGACAGCTATGTGAAGAATGGTCGCACATACCTAGGCAATGAAAAACTGAAAGGAAAGATGCAGATCATTTACCAAATACCTAGACTGTGAGTCAATATATTTTTGGATGCCTCTAGTTTTACCAGTGTGTGATGGAAATTATAAAACTGAGGACAGCAAGGCTACTGCTGGTAAATTATGGTTTAGATTTAAACCAAATGATTCAAAACTTAAATCAGTAAAATAGCAAAGACAGTTATGGACAGACATTAAAGCAAAATAAAAAAAAAAAAAAAAAGAAAAACAGAAAATAATGGATTTGAAAAGGAGTTTGTTTGCAGCAAGGGGATTAAAAAACCTCGTGATCTATAATCTTAGCTTGTCAGAAATTGCCTGAAAGTCTATTTAGTGACCAAAGGGACCTGTCTAATTCATTCACCATTTTTATCACTTCACTGTTATACTGTGTTTCACAGCTGGAGAGTAAACATGCCAAAAGTTGACATTCTAAGTAGCTCTGAAAATATTTAAATCACAGACATATTTTTTAAGCAAATTGCAAATTTGGCTTTCCCATTTAAGAAGATATCAAAGAGCATGTGGCTCAGCCAGTCTCCAAACTGGCTGTTTGGAGGAGCTCACCTCAAGCTGATTCTTTCATAGGGTTAGCAGGCAATCCAGGAACGGTAGTAATATTTTTGGAAATTCTGGTTTTGACCTACCATAGGAAAAAAAACAGTGATGAGTTTAGCAGAGTTAAATCAAATGTTGCTGGAAAGATATGCACAGACCAGTTCAGTGTGGAAATATTTCTGTGTTGGCTTAAGCTCTTTATCTTTTACTGAAAAGGGAAAAATATATGAACAGTCATTTATACCATAAAAGGAAAAACTAAAAATTCAGTGAATTTTGGTCTCAAAGCATATCAATTTCTCCTTACAATATTACATGCAAAATCACTCTTTTGATTAAAGAGGGACTTTCCTGAAATAGTAATTATCACAGCCTAGACTACATTTTGCAGCAGAAAAAGGACTAATTTCCACAACTGTGAGAGAGCTCAGTTGTATGGTTCTAATGGTGTGTCTTCTCCACAAAATACTGACAGTTAAAAAATAAGCAAAGTAATGTTAAACCTATGATTCAAAATTCTCTAAGGAAAATGGCTTGGTATAATTTCATTCTATGCCTATTTCAACTATTGGGGGGAAAAAAAGCCTATGTGAATTTAAAAAAATAATTAAAAAGTATAATGGATCTGAAAGAAACAGAATTACTGACTGTGGTGAATGAAATCCTCTGAACTCTCTGATTCAAATCATCTGAAGGAAGTGGTGAATAGGAAATCAAAGCTCTCAGAAAGATTAGACTAGAAATTTCCACCAAGGAAGAGGAAGGTATCAACAGGCAGAGTCTGTATTACAAACTTTTTTATGTAAGTGTTACTTATCAGTAAATATCTAATTGCAAGTGTGCATGAAGACTTTTTGCATATTTTCAGTATTTTCAATTTTTATTCTTTCCTAGTTTATAGGCCACAGAAATTCAAGTAGGGAACAACCACCAAATTCTCCACTGACCCTTCACTTATGCAATCCAACTGTCCCTAAGCTAAAATAAGAACATAATGTCTGCCAGGTCTGCAGAACAAGAGGTGTGTCCATGGTGATGAGCTGGGACAAAAAAATTGCCAGGGCACAACTGGATTTCCAAAAGAATTTTTTCTCTTCAGCTCAGGCTTAAGCAGATTGTGAGAGCAGCAGCAGGTTCTTAAAATGAAGAAAGAATTAGTAAGAATGATATCAATACCTGAATATAATCCTTTGCATTCCTTGTTACTATTAGTTGTAATGCAGATTCACAAGCTGTGGTTTTAAACCCAACATTGTCACCCAGACTTGACCTGTAGCATTGGTTTTTTTGTTATTTCAGACAGCGTTCTAACTTGGCATTTCATATGTAATTGCTTCATAGGAATTTTGAGAGCAAATGATGTGAAAATTTTATTATTCGAATAAAAAATCTAAGAAAATTAGTACAAAATACCTTTACCTGTGGACCCAGAATGGAAGTTCTTCAGTTTATCACTGGAAAAGCTATAAAAGAATAGACATTTGCTAGACATTTGCCAAAATGTATTTTGAATGCCGTAGGCTAAATATGGACAACCTTAACTCCAAATGTGTTTAATACCCACTGTCTCCTCCTTCAGGTTTTCTCCAGAAGGTGGTATTCAAGACCAATTTTGTCTACAATTTTCAGATTCAGTAACTTGCCTGAGAGGAAACATGGTGAAGTTTAAAGTAATTTCAGAAAGGAAAACTTGTAAATAAGATATAGTAATGATTTTCAGTTCTGAACGGTGTCTGCCAGGTTCAATATAGCAGATCCTTTCACTTGCTTTGTGTTTTGCACTCAGGGGTTTTTTTTACAATGACTATTGGCATAACTAGAATAACTCAGCAGAAAGTAGGAATGCTGTAAACAACTATGATTTTATTATTCCACCATTTTAATTACTTTCACAGACTGGTATTCAGTGGGTTGCTTCTTCTCACCAAACTTTAACATTTCACTTACATGCAGTAATGTACACGATATCAGCAGCTGATAGATTCACACACTGCAATACATAGATTACAAAGTGTTACTAACTTTTTTCAAATCATTAGATTTCTTTCTAAAATTCTGTCCAGAGTCACATATTTAGTGGGAAAGAATCAAAAAGGAGAACGAGTGAATGAGTGAACAAACAAAAGAAAAACTGACTTGTAAATAGAAGATATCTGAGCTGAAATTTTTTAGGGTAATTAGAGAATTTGATACCTGTGAGAAACAGGGCACATCAGTATTACCTACAGGTGGCTCACTGTAGTTTATTTACACTATCAGCACTTCTCTAAAATTACTCTAGATTTTCTGAGAAGAAAAACAATAAATTAAAGAATCCTAAGTTTGACAAAAGGAGCAGAGTACAATAAACTTGCCAATCAATCCCTCATTCTGTTCATCTCATATCCTGAAGGTAACTATTATCTATCTCTTTTCTAAATCAGCATGCCATCTGGAGCTGTGAGCAGACTGAAAAAATGCATTTTCTGTTCTGTGGCAGAGGCACTATTCACACTGCTATAAAGTAATCTCAGCATTTCTATTTTAAAGCCCCTTAGATCAGCTGACTGTGAATGTACTGACTGTAGATACAAATAACACTATATAAGTTTTTGAAAAATGGCATTACTTTATTTTTATGTGGTTATATCACTATTAGAGGTAAATAATTTCATTTGGCTTCAGTTAATAAAGACAGATAAATTTTGGCAAGATCAGTGGGTTTTGTTCCATTCAGGATTTAACAAATAGATATTTTTATTGGATATTTTGCTTTTAATTCAATACGAGATTAGAAATTTTCTTGCAACAACTGCTGCAGCCATATCATGAAAGAAGTTCTCTTCAGTCATACTATAAATATAACCTTAAAATGGGACAGAACATTCTTAAAAGTTGATAGTCCACTGTATCATGCACTGATAACACTTTTTGTTTAGATTCTTTATTAATTTTAGTCATATTATTTCTTAATTAGTTTTGATCATGCTGTAAATTCAGTAAACATATTGCAAAGTAACACCATGGGGGGAAAAAAAGTACAATCCACTAGTTTTTAATACATAAGCTCAACAGCTACTCCAAATACCTGCTATGGTCATTTTGCAGTCATGGGGATTAAAGGACTGTTTCAGTAGTGGAATTTTGCCCTGTAAAGTTATTGCAATAACTTTCTGGTTAAATATGTAATAAAGACAGTTCTGAACACTTTAGGAGGCCAGGATCCTATGCGCCTTATGATGAAGTCAGGACAGCCTGAATAGCATCTGCAGAGGGTGTCCCTGCATTTTCCTGTGTGCACATTCTGGTCACAGTTGACCTGTTTTTGGGGGTTTCCTCTTTGCTTTCAGCAGGGTACTGAGGGCTGCCTCCTGTGACCACTGCAGGTATGGCTTCAGCGCCTGAACCTGTAGGAGGACGAGCGTGTTGGGGTGCTGTACCTGCACACTCTGCCCGGCACAGGAGCAAACGTACTGCACAAGACTGCAGCCGGCCAGTACACTGAGCAAAGAGTAGCTCATCATCAGAAGGAAGCAGGAAAGGCAGGAAGGATTTGTCCAAACTTACAGAGAGGGGCCTTCAACTGCTTGAGATCCACATCCACAATTCTATCCTGAGAGCATTTCCCTGTAAGTTTTCTTCAACATTATCTATTCCTCTAACAAAGATATCACATGCCACCACAAACCTATCCTTCCAATAAATACTCACTGACAAAAACACCTGAAAAGGGCAGACTCAGCTCAGTGCTCCGAATGGAGAATGCCCATTAGAGGTCCAGATTAATGAATATGCTAAAAGTAGAGCTTCTCCCAAAGGTTCTGAAATCCTTTAGCTGTTAGACAGCTGAGATTTTAATATCATTGCTACACAGACATCCACTAAAAGTGGTAACTACCTATGCCATTTGCAAAGTATCAGATCCTGCCTCTGTGTGTTAAGCATGCCAAAGAAATCTGACACTCACTGAGATTCAGTGGGCACTCCATGGACTCATTTTGGACTTGAGCATCCAGGGTCAGGCAGGGATGAAATTTTGGATTCTTAGTGGCTTAGGATAAAACAGTTGTCCAAGACAGTTATAGAAATGAGGAGTCATGCACAAAGAGTCACTCACAATATCCAATGGGCAGGAGAACAATACTGCATGCAGAAGTGCTGCACAATACTTCATGCGGAATAATTTGATTTCATAGCTAGTCAAAATGACATTGGAAAGCTTTGTACCAATCAAGTGGAACAGATATGCTAAAATGGTCTGCTCGCTTGTCAGTTCAGCATCTATATTCTAGCCAGCTAAGAATGTCTGTCTTTACAACTTCATCTCTAGCCCTTTCATCTGAATATGTGTTTTACAGAATTAGGTTAAGAACTTCAGGCATTTATGTATGTTTGCTAGGGGTGGGGGGAATTGTAAAAGGATTTGCTGGTAAAACAATGAGGTTGATGCTCTTGGGGGCTGATTTATGGTAAGTATGCTTCAACTGAATATCAGAGGTAAGAAAACGCTGCACTGCATTACAAAAGGCATTGCCTAGTACAAATAGGCATAAAAATTTCAATGGCATTTCAAATGAATATTAGAATCAGAAATACCTTAAATCAATTCTTGAACAGCCATTTTTAATTTGCATAGTTCAGATGTTTCTCCTGGCAACATTCCCTAATGTCATTATCACTTACTAAAATTTGATACCATCTACAACCGGAGCCTGAATTCCTGACACACAGTACCACAGAAGTAAATATTATGCCAGATTAAAGAGTAGCATGTTTGGACAATTATGAAGACAAACGTTCCTCTTTTACAACGAGGAAGTTTCAGAAAATATGTAAATACTTAGGCGGTTAAATTGTGTGCAACTTATTCCTGAGGGAAATAACTTAAACACACAGCCCCAAGCTACTGCAATGCCTTTGATTATGTACAGCTCAGTCGAACAAAACAGAAGACATTCCGCTCCTTCTAAGAAAGTTCATACTCATTTCTAACCTAAAGTCATATAACTTTAGGCTGTGATACTCTCTGATCTCTAGCTCAGTGCATGTGAGTAAATAGTTGCACAGGAGACCTCACATGTTTTTTGAAGTAACAAAGAAACAATATTCTTTTGAGTCAGGATTCAATCCATCACTCATGAAGCCTATGCTCCTGGGGATATAAGACTTCTGCTAGAGCTCAATTGTTCTCCTAAATTCCCATCCACAGACTCTTCTAGTGGACAGACCAGCCTGGTATTATTGACTGGACAATAAAGGTGCTTGAAATTTACTTTCTATTAATTACAATCAGTTAATCTAAAGTCTTATCACAATTTAAACTGGTTACAATGCATTTCTTTTTTCTTATGCTGAACTTTTTCTCCAATTTCTCCACTGAATCCTACCATATATATGTGCTGGCTCAGGCCAGAGTTATTTTTGCATGCATGGATAAAGGGAGTGGAAGAGGTTATTTTTAAAACTTTAGAAAGCCTTTAAAAACTAAAAGCTAAAGGGATAAAATAGTAACTTTAAAACATGTATATCAGTGTTGTTTCATGTCCATATGTACATGCTACTGTAACATGACTTGGTATTAAGAATAGCAAACTAAAATTTAAATAGCTGCATGTCATTTTCCCATCTTTTTTTGTTGTGATTTTTTATGGACAGTAAAGAAAAATGACAAAATGCTAATTCACATTTCGCATCACCTTGGCTAGGCATACACTAAGTGTTCAGCTACAATTTGCACCAGTTTTCATTTTGCATGTTGGATTCTTTCTTGATTTTTTCTTTCATTGTTCAGTAGAAGAACTATTAAATTTATGATGATTATTCTTCCCTCAGGTGAATTAAAAGAATATGAAAATATTAAAATTAAAATGTTATAAAAGAATGTGTAAAGGTAAGGCTAGTTGATACGAAAACAACAGATGACTTCATGTAGGGAGGATAAAGTAGAGAATCAGATAAGGAAAACATGAAGTAAAGGAAATTTAGAAGGAATTTATTACATTATTTTTAATTTTTTTTTTTTGGTAGGCATGGCTGTTGAAATTTTACAGTGCACCCTTAATTGTCTGTACAGGATTGCTGTACTAGGTCAGAACAAAAACCATCTTACTCAGTGTGTTTTAGTTGCAACTAGTGGTAGTTATGCCAGGTAGTGGTCAAACCTGATAGGTCAAAAGAGGCAAGACTGCCACAGCTTGATGCTCCAGGTCCAAGCAATAATGAGACTGAGCATGTATTCCCACTGGCACACACAGAAACGCATGTACAACACATACACATGTATGCACACAGCCAGCTTCACAAAACAACACAGACAGAAACACCCAGAAATCATGCAATAGCAAACAGCAGGACATCCACCTGGTCGTACACAATGTACCTCAGTTCCAATCCGGGGTCCCTCTCTGGCTGATCAGGCTGAAGATCCATTAGTAGGAATTAGACCCATATGTATAATGAAGATCCCTTCAGTGTTTGGGCTCAGCTCCTCCCAGCTACCCAGTATCCAGTTGGTAAATCTTCCGTATCTCCTGATACCTGAACATACGAGGTGCTGAGGCTGCAGCCCCACCTCAGGTGCTGGTCCAGATCCCTCATAGGCACACAGAAAGTCTTCGTACACATACACAGCTGCACAAACAAACCGGTCTCATTGCTGGCATTCAGACCTCTTGGTCTCTTCAGCACTTGGCCTGGATCCCCTAATCATTTCAGTAATAATGCCTCCAGTCAACACACTCACAGAAACACACATGCACACGAACACACTCCTGGCTCCCAAAGCACCTACTCATCGATGAGTTCAGTCTGATATTCAGCTCCAGCTTCTGGCACTCCAGATGCATGAGCCCCAGTGACCCATGAGCCCCACTGCAGCTGCCACCCTTAGACCTCCATACACATGTGGAACAGAGAACAGAGCTCCTCATCTACAAAAAGAGTCTGGAATGGAATTTAGTGAGAAGATGGGACACACTGAATTAACCAGGTTCAGGACATGACCAGGCAAGTGTACTGACCAAATGCCAACTTGTAGAAGTCTTTTATCACCCTCTTCCCCTTGTCGTCCACACCTGCTCCTTCCCAAAACACCTTGAATTCTCCTTTCCCCCACCTTTGATACCTACCCTCTGTGACCCATTGTTCCCCTGTGTCCCACATAACTCCCTTACCCCCGCGTTAAACACTCCTAGTGTGAAAGGAGACCTGAAGAACCTCTGCCACAGACTTGTGGATGGGGGCCACCCCTGGCCCACAGCTTTGAGGCTCCCCTGTGACAGCCTTGGGAGGGTTTGGGCAGGAGCTCTTTTCTCTGAATAGGTTATTGGGGTTCCAGCACCTGTTGCTGTGCCTCTCTGCTCTTCTGTGTTGACAGAGTACAGTCTGTAATCACATTACGTAGCAGTAAATAGGACAAGTTAAGAGTGATCCTTCCTCCTGTCCACCCTTGCAGTTTACAGAAAAGCTTTTCCTGAAACAAAGGTTGCTTTCGAGTACTTTTGTTCAACTACCATCTATACTCCTTTCCTCTGGGAAGTTATAGAAATTAGAAAATATTAAGATCTTAAAAGTGGGAATTCCTCTAATATATTTTAGTGTTAAGCCCAAATTTACACTTCTCAGTTTTAATTAAAGGTAGCTATAAGATTCCTTTCCCCATTTTGTCCCATGAAGGCCAAACTCAGAAGTGTCACAGTCCTGTTCAACTATTAAGTATCTAAGTGTCTGGGCAGGTAAGTTACAAGGATAAAACAGACTATGGCCTTGCTTGTAGGACACAGATTGTAGGATAGTTAACTGTTAATTGAAAATTGTCTGTCAGTATCATCTCATACAACCTAGCTTGTGACAGGAATAGAGAAACATGTCCTCATTTTGGATCACAAGTTGGCAGTTTCTGCAGAGCCACTGACACACTGCAATTTCATACCAGTGAAATTACAGACACTTGAACACAGTTAGAAAAGCTGTTAATAGCCAAATAAGGAAGTCTTTCTTTATTTATGACTGCTCCTTCCCTTTTCCTTCACCATTTCCCATGCAGGATCCTCATGGATCCTTAGCTCTGTTTCTTATTGAGACTCTTCACTAAACAAACTCATCCACCATAAAACTATCCACATTTTCCATTCTCCAGGTAGGCTTCTCTGAAGTTAGCAAATTAGTCAGTTCCTGAAGGTGTATCATTGACTCAGAATTGGTTCAAGTGTGAAGATTTTCCCCTACAGAATCATCAGCTTTACTACTCCTAGCATCTATTAGCATAGGTGACTTTTTGCTGACTTTTGGAGATGATTCAGAGGAAGAAACTTTTATTTCCACTATTAGTGGGACTTTATAATTAACAACATTATATGCCTCTGAATTAATTCTAGACTGCTGCTGCTGGGAAAGAGTATTTACTACAGCCTTCCTCTCCTAGTAAACTTGACCAGTTTCTCATAGCCTCTGTCAAAAGCTTTGAGCTTTTGTCTTCAGCTGACTCATTGTTAAAGAGGGTCAAACAGTCATTCTAGGAGAAAACTATGACTGGAATGACTACCTTAGCCCAGCAGTGAGCAGACACAAACAGAGCTCCAGAGGGGACAACACACCTCTCCAGGTTACTGGCAGTGCCTGGGGCAGAGGCTGGAGCAGACAAGATGTCCTTGTTTGCAGGAGTCATGCCCTGGCTGAGGAGCTGTGTTGCCAAGCCAAGGAACCGCATGAGTAGCTGTGCAGATTTTGTAACACCGGGAAAATTCAAAAAGAAATTTACAAGATCTTCACATAGACCCTGCAGAAATAAGGGTCTTGCATCTTAATTAGGATGTTACAGTCTGGTTAAAAACTAGATAGGTTAAAACAGGATAATTAAGTTCTATGGGTAGTGATTACTGGGCCAGTTAGAAGTGAGGTATTGCAAGAGGTCTATCCTGGGACCTGTACTGTTTAGATCTTTATCAACAAGCTGCAGGTGAAGGAATGAGCTTTCATCAAGTCTGCAAATGGCATCAAGTTGGGAAGAAAGGACCCTTGAGGGCAGGGCTGCCATTCGGAGAAACCCTGACAGGTTGGAGGAATAGGCTGGCAGGTTTCATGAAATTCAACAACGATAAATGAAGCGCCCTGCATCTGGGAAGAAAGACTCCTAGCAGCCATGAGGGAACCATATGGCTTAGAAACAGCTCTGAAAAGGAGCTGAAAATGACCTAGTAGATGGGCAGGCACAAGTTGCACATCAACCAGCAGTGTGCTCTGTCACCAAAGAAGGCCAAAAGCACCCAGGGCTGAATTCATAGGAGTAGAGCCAGGTGAGTGAGGAAAATGATTGTCCCTTCTACTTAACACATGTTAGACCACATGGAGATCCCATGTCCAGTTCTGGACTCCCACAATACAGGAAAGAAATTGATAACATGCATTTAGAAGTTCAGCAGAGAGACATCAAGATGATTGAGGGCTGGAGCAATTAAGCTGTGAGGACTGCTGAGAGAAATGGACTTGTTCAGTCTGGAGAGCATGTAGCTTTGGGGACACCCTAGAGCAGCCTTGCAAGTACCTACTGGGACATTATTAAGAAATTGGAGCCAGGCTGCTCAGTGTTGCACAAAGCACCGAGTGGAAAGAAGAAAAGGTTAAGACTTAGTATAAGGAAGCATCACGAAAGCAGTCAAGCAGAGGAACATCTTTTCCAAAGAGGTTGTGTCATCTCTAGCTCTGGAGGGTTTTCAACCCTTAAGTTGATAAAGCCCTGAGTAACCTGGTTTGACCCATAGCTGATCCTGTCAGTGCCAAAGGGTGAACTAAAGGTCTTCCAAGATCCCCTCCAACAGAAATTATCCTGTGATCCTGAACTAGCAGTCACCCGTGTGGATCTGCAAGAGAAGAAGGGTAGGTTGTCCATCGTAAGCCATACAGTGATCTCTCCAATAGTACAGCAAGTGCTTCCTGTTTTTATAACAACAAATAAATTGCATGCCAGACTCAAATTTCAGAGAGGAAATAATATATATTGCTAGGTTTATTAGTGTTGCTGGCTTTAAAAGGGAAATAATTAGTCTTATTTTTCTGTGCTCTAGGCCCTTAAGCCACATGCCTCTAAAAAACTGGCTTAATTTTATGTGATAGAGTTAAACCTCTAAGGTCAAAGGCTCTTTCTTTGTGTTTAAAATCAGCCTGGTCCTGAGTTTTACCTGAACTGAAGTTATAAAGCAGAAGATTCTCTAGGCAGTCTGTCCAAGGCAGGTGTACTTCCCTCATCATGGATTTTGAAGTAAACCAAAGAAGAACAAGGAGCTTTATCCTGTAATTTAAGTGTGTGTTTACAAATTGTAGCCTGAAAAGTTAGTGTTAGAGGAAACCACTTGTTTCGATTGATTCACAGTTTCAGAAGAGATTATGCTTTTAGGTTACATTGCTTGAACTGGCTTGCGCAAGAGAGTTTTAAAAATTAGATCATATTAAGTGTAAATGGGCAGAAAAACCAACAAAACCCTTCCATATTAAACTGCCCAAATGCAGCAAATAAAATCAGCTAACCTTTGTAATCTTCAGAGTTTACATTAAGTTCTATTTCTGGCACTCCAAACAGAAAAATACCTAACAATCAAGTTTCTAAATATTTGTGGTGGGTTGATCCTGGCCAGATGCCAGGTGTCCAGCAAAGGTGCTCTGTCCCTCCTCTCCTCAGCTGGATGGGGAAGAGAAAATACAACAAAAGGCTCATGGGTTGAGATAAAGACAGAGAGAAATCACTCAGCAATTACCATCAGGGGTGAGAGAGTCTCAACACAGGAAAATTAACTTCATTTATTGCCAATCAAATCAGAGTAGAGTAATGAGAAATTTAAAAAAAAAATCTTCCCCGCCCATCCCTTCTTCCTGGGCTCAACTTCAATCCAAATTTTCTTACCTCCTCCCCTTTCAGCAGCATGGAGGGACAGGAAACAGGGGCTGTGGTCAGCTCATCACACATTGTCTCTATTGCTCCTTCCTTGTCAGAGGGAGTACTCCTAAGATTCTTCCTATGCTCCAGTGTAGGAGCATAGGAAGAGTCTTTGCATTCCTCTCTCACCAACAGGAGACAGTCCTACCCAAACTTCTGTAACATGAGTCCTCCCACAGGCTGCAGTACTTCATGAACTGCTCCTGCATGGGTCTCTCTCCACAGGGTCAGAAGTCCTGCCAGCAAACCTGTTTCAGCATGGGCTCCTCTCTATAAAGGTTTGCAGAACCTGCTAGGAGCCTGGTTCAGCACACTTCCCATGGTGTCACAGCCTCCTTTGGGCTTCCACCTACTCCAGTGTGAACTTCCTGTGGTGTCACTTCCACCTGCCACAGTGTAGGGTCCTCCACAGGATGCAGGTGAGTATCTGCTCCACCATGGACCTCCATGGGCTGCAGAGCTACGTGTCTCACTTATTCTCACCCCTCTATTCTCTGGCCACAATTGGTCTTGTGCAGTAATCTTTTGCCCCTTCTCAACTGTGTTATGCTGGAGGTGCTACCACCATCACATATGGACTCAGTCTTGGCAAGTGGTGGGTCCATCTTGGAGCTGGCATCAGCTCTACGGGACATGGGAGAAGCTTCTAGCATCTTCCCACAGAAGCCGCCTCTTCAGCCCCCCACTACCAAAACCTTGCCATGCCAACCCAGTACAATATATCAGAGAGAAAGGATTTAGAAGTCACAAACTTATAAAGCAAAGCTGTGATAGATTTGCTCAAAGACACTATAAGATCTTTGAAAACATCACAACATCTATAGTCTAACTCTGTTTCTCAAATGCTCCGGAAGTGGTAGATGCTGTTAGTCCAAACTTATCCTTAAATATATCTTACAAATTGCATTAGATTTAAAATATTCACTGTTAAAAACCAGGAAGGCTATCTTTCCCAAAATGTATGGGAAATAAATATAAAATTCTTACGCTGTTCAGTCAGAAGAGAATGCCATGGGTTTCCATTATGTATTTATCCAAAGAGAGGGTTCTGGTTTCAGTTCAGAACTATTTTACATAAATAATATTTTTCTTGGACTGCTTTGAAAGCTTACCTCTAAGTGCTGTGACTTTATTATGTTTATTATTTGCTTCACTTTCCTATGAAGCCAAAGGCAAAAACAACATCTGTCAAAGAGAATGATTTCCAAATCAGGCCTTCTGCATCCAGGCAAGCTGCATCAAAATAACAGGCCTTTCAGGCTTGGCATCCAGCGAGAGATCTGTGCTTTAAAAGTATTTGGCAGCCATGATTTTTACTGCATGTCAGCAGGAGATCAGTGAGCAGATAACCTCAATAAGTAGCTGATTAGTCGATCCTTCAGGAAGCCATCTACAAAATTGCCAGCCTTGCCAACTATCACCTCTCTTTTTTTTTCATATGGGAGCTCTGGGGAGGTACAGCTGTGAACCTAAAATCCAGATGTGTTTGTTCAGTCAGATTTTCTGCTGGACTAATCAGGGAAAGACTCTTTTGATTCACTGAAAACATGCTCAGCCACATTTGATCCATCTTCAGTGAGTGTATTTCAGCACTTTAGACATTGCTGGACAGAACTGCCTGGTTATGTCTAACTCCACAGACTTTATAAATGACTATATCCACTACATGTACGTTCCATTGATTAGCTAACTATTGAGAAGACTGAGAAATGACTGAGTCTTCACAAGCATAGTGAGAATCACCTCTCTGATAGACAAAGACTTTGATCTTTAGACCTGCCTGAAATTTGAGTGTGAGCTGGAGAAAACTGGATAAAGATCAATCAAAATAAATGGAGAAGAGACTAATAGGTGGAAAACACCCTTAAATAACAATAAGAACTTACTGAAATTTGTGAGACATATCTAAAGGCTATTCTGGAATCATGCATTTCCTTCTGATTTGCCCATCCTGTGTCTAATAGCAAGTTTCTTTCTTACTTTCTGGCAAGTTTGGTGGAATTGCCTTTTGTCATCTGTAGCTGGTAGCCATTTTCTCTACAGTTGTCTCCATTTCTTGGGCTTCTCTCTCATAGGCAGAATTATTCTTGCATACTTTGTTTCATTAGTGACAGCATTGCCTCTGAGACCTGATGGGTCTGTCTCTGCAAGGGAAAGATTTCCTTTGCAGAAATGTCAGATCCAGACAATCCTCCGGCACCTTTAATCACATCCCAGAAAACAGAATTTTTAACACATATTTTCAGTTTAAGTCATTGAAGCTTCATAATCAGAATGTTGCTTTCTCCTGGGTTTGGGGGTTTTTATATTATATATGGTAATAGTTGGTTATTGAAAACTAAATAGTACATTTTTATTTCACCCTGATTATAGTTGTAACAGGTATGAAATTTTTTGTAAATTGCAGTGATGGAAAATTATCTTCTAAAATGCATGCTAAACTAACTGCCACTGATAAAATCTTTGGGATTTACCTGCAAATCCATGCAAACCATACAGAAGGCTCAAAAAAATAAAACCTTGAACATTTGACATTTCTTATTTTATGCTACATATGTATTTCTGGCTGAAAAAAAAGACTTCAAATAATGATGAAAAGCTTCCCATGGCATTTAAGTACACAGGTTGCAGACCAGTGTCTGGGCCAAGTTCTGAAATTCCCACTCGTTTCTTCAGAAAAGATACAATGCATTCCTTCTGCTTTTGCATTCCTAACTAAAAAAGGAGTAAATTTCAACACAGAATAAACGTGAAAGAATTGAAAAAGAAATTCAGAAAGAAAAAAAAGCAGATCTGACTAGTTGTGAGCAAATGCCAAGAGACACAGGAAACCTTAGAACGTATGACATTCAAAGCACATTCAAAGCAGATAATTCAAAATTCATTAACTAGACTAGATTTTAACATTTTTTGTCCCAGTTCAAAGTACTGATTACAGCATACAACTTCTGTCAAATAGAGATCTTAACATAATCTCTGTTTTAGAGGGGAAGCTCTTCACACAAAAAAAGCTCTCATTCCTAAGACTTTGGCAGACCATTATCTATGTCAAGCTGCTAGTGGCAGTATTAATCTGTACCCTGACAGAGGGACAAGTAGTACACTGTCACTTCAGCTCCACCTAAGAGTATAAGTGAGGCCCGAGTTCCTCTGTTAGTTTTTGGGATTGTTTTTTCACCTAATGAAAAGGTCTTTTTAAAGATAGAGACTTGGATAATATTTTTAAGCACTACCATCTATACATCTCCTTGTGGAAAGAGGATAATACCCATCAACCTCAAACCTTTCTGTCCATCACTACAGCAGAAGACATGAATTTGTCAAAACTGGTCATGTCTAATTTACGAAAAAGTGCATCTGTCAGCTTTAAGATAGGTCATTTTCTAGCCCAATTATAGCTTCTGTTTTCACTCTCAAATTATTTTGGGTGCTAAATGTTACTCTCATTTTTTACTTTGGTTTTGTTTCTGAGTAGTTTGCCATATTACCTGAAATTTTGCGGTGGTTTAAAGAAGCTATAGCACAATGCTATTAGAATGAACCATGGGATGAAGGTGGAACCTGTACATTCTTTGATAAAGATGTCAGTGTGCCATGGCCCAGCAGATTTCAAGAATCATTTACTTGGTTGTGAGCCACTTGAAAATTTCCAAACAGTTTTGTCATCAGTTCAAAAGGAAAAATTGCTGATTCTTGTCATCTTTATAGAAGTAGTAACCTTTGGGATTTTCAGTTGACAAAATTACTACAGACTAGATTCCTTTACTGTGAAACACTGGATTTCACCTGAGGAAACTAACATTCACAATACAATTCTTCAAGAACATTTTTAGACAACTTGTGCCTCAAATAGATTTACATGAGATCAAAACATTAGCTTATCCTTACTATGGAATGCTAAGATACTCTTTGTCTGTAACAAATAAAGTGTGAAAATGAAATCCTAAAAAAAAAAATGAACATACTATTTTTCTGCTAGTCATTTCTTCCTTGATTTTTTTTTTTTTTTTTGTCCATGGTATACAAATGTATTTAAAGCTAATAAATGTAGTTAATAAGGAAACATTTTACTCTGTTATTCACAGGAAGGTCTAGCATTCTGAAGGCATTTTGAAACGTTCTGTGTGAATAGGCATAGGAAATTAAGTCTGAGACTATGTCTACTCGAGTCTTCTTAAACTTCACTGACTAGAGAGTTCTTGGCACAAGAAATTATCCTGGTAAATACTCAGAATTGCTGGTGTTGTCATTCATCCAAATATTAATTTCTACAATTATTATTAAACAAAGAACAAGAAAATAACTAGGGTTAGGGTTAGGGTTATTGTATTTCACTATTACTACTAAAGTTGCTAAATTTAGATTTGGCTATGTCTACAGTTATACACAGTTCTGGTAATTTTGGTTTAGCTGTTTTCTACCTGGGTAGGATAACAGTAAAACTGATGATAACAAAGCATGGACTTGAACCCAGTTTATACATTTGCCTGAACATTTACTTGAATTACAAGAGCCTGTGCCAGCATGTCTTCCCTGTTACTTTTACTCAAGCAGATTCAAAAAAGCTGGCTCATACACCCCTCCGTCATGTTGCAGTCACATTGCACTCATCAGTGAACAAAGCCTCAGGCAGGCTGACATTAGGGGACGTGGTAAGAGCACCCTCCTCTTCTGGCTCCTTTTGGGAACATGGCAAGTGCTGGACCTATGTTATTCCCTTGAGTGCTATGTCTGTTTTTCATTAGCATCTACAGAGGCTCTCTGCTGAACTTGCTGTAGTTTACCCGCCTTTCCTGTCTGGCGTGGTGAGGTGTGTGGGTGTGTTGTGTGTCATGGAAGAGGATGTCCAGAACTGGATGTAGGATCTAGATATGGTCTAGCAAGTGTTCTGAGTAGAGGGATTAATCACTTTTGTTCTCCTATTTCCCTTCCTGTGAATGCAGTTCTGGATACTGTGGGTCTTCTGGGCTGCAGGCACACTGCTGGCTCAAGTGCACTGGTGAGATCATGAGGTCTTTACAGAAAAGGCAGCCTCTTTTGTTTTAATATCAGACTGCCGGTTCATGGTAGAAATGTCCTTCAGTCTATCATATGAGGGAACTTTTCACTATTATTGAGCTTTCAAAGTTAAGCTAGCTACAGGTATGTTGTCTAAATAGTAACCTATCATCATCAGTGCTGTTACCAAAATTGATGATATAGGAAAGGTGTAAAAACTAAGTTTTTTGGTTGGTTCAGGTGAGCTACCTTAACTCCCACAATGTCACTCTTTATACACAGTTAATTTTAAAAGAAAAAACAGCATAACTTTATGTCCTCTTTAGAACAAGAATTTTTTTCAGAGCAAACCAATATTTTCAAAAGCCTGAGAAGGAAAGGTGGGAATGCTAGTTAAGTGAAAATTCACATCACTACCTGGATGACCGACTCTACTGGTTATAATCATTTGCAAAACAGATGCTCTCCACATTGTAAAACAACCTGAATAGGATACACTCAGATGTTTACTAAACAGTAGTCAACTACAAAATAAAATAAACTATTCAAAGGTAATACTGGGTCTTGGACTGTACCCTTCATGTTCTATTTAACCCAATAGCCCGTAGTGACCTTTACTGCTGTTGGCAGAGACACCATGGGTTTTGTCCCATTGTGCTGGTTTTTGCTGGGGTAGAGTTAATTTTCTTCCCAGCAGCTAGTATGAAGCTGTGTTTTGGACTTGTGCTGAACACAGGGTTGATAATATAGTGATGGGTTTGTTACTGCTGAACAGTGATTACACAGAGCCAAGGCCTTTTCTGCTTTTCATACTGCCACACTGGTGAGAGGGCTGGGGGTGCATGGGAGGCTGGGACGAGACACAGTTGGGACAGGTGACCCAAACTGACCAATGGGATATTCCACACCATATGGCAGCTCAGTATATAAAGCTGTGGTGACATTTGGAGTGAAGGCATTTGTCTTCCCAAATAGCCATTGCCTGTGATGGATGCATCTCTGATCTGCTGGAGACAGCTGAACTGCCTATGGAAAGCAGTGAATTACTTCCTTGTTTTGCTTTGCTTGTGTGCATGGCTTTTACTTTCCTTATTAAACTGTCTTTATCTCAACTGATGAGTTTTCTAGCTTTTACCCTTCTGGTTCTCTCCCCAGTCCCGCTGTTGGGAGAGTGAGCAAGCGGCTGCATGGGGCTTGATTGCTGGCTGGGGTGAAACCAGGACACCCACGAAGGCAAGATTTTAAATTAAATGGAAGGAAAATTTGATCCTTCAGAAAAAAAAAAAAAAAAAAAAGGCATATCTGTAGTAATTTCAAATATTTGATGGCTTGTTTGTACGGCTCCAGAATTAGGATCTAGGCATTAGTAGAAAACCTTCAGTCAGATAAGGCAGACTGATTCAATGATGGTACTCTCAACAGTGTAGAAAATTATTGAGAAATCCCTTTCATAGTCTAACAGGAAATAACGTGCACAAAGAAGCACCTATTTTAAGAAGCGCAATGTAAGTTTGTCACAGTTTGAATTGTTGACTAGAACTGGAATTGACACACTCCGTAGAACGTACTGTTCTTTCTTCCTCAAGTTGTTTTGACATGAAAATATGACCATCTACTAAAATAAGGGAGATGTTTGGTGCCAAGGAATGCTAAAGCAATTTTTGGGTTGGGGGTGGAGGGGAGAAAATGATAATAAATATTCATTAAAGTATTTTCATTTCAAAATGATAGTTTTACTATCCTTGCTAGTTGTACCAGCTTTAGAGACTAAATAAATGATCTTGCCTTTTCCAGAATTTTCTGCAATTAAGACTTGGTAAAAGGCTCCAATAGGTTTAATTTACATGCACATGCAACACAAAGTCTCTGAATCCTGATGTTTTAAAAATTCCACCTGGCAAGCCTCCTGCAATTTGAGATTAAATTGCCAACTGCTAATCATGCAGCTCTTGCTGCTTTAGGCATTGACATGAAAATCCAAGGAATGTATCTTCTGCCAGAAAAGGATCTTATCCTATTATAATTGTTCATCATTACGGTATTTTTATGCCATTGAATCTGGCATATTCTTTTTAATTAATACTTGGGCTCCTGGTATATAGTTTTAGTCAATGACTCATTTAAAACAATGTCTCTCCAATTAATATAATAACATTCAGATTCAACTTATATTAAAAGTTTGCAAAGAAAGCATTAAAACCTCCAGGCAATGAATGAAATTGGAGTGGTAACGGACTTTACCTTGGACTCTACAGGCTGATCCGGAGTCTCAGTTGAAGGAAAACAGATTAGACTTATATCATACTGCATCATCTGTGACTCTAGTTATTAGGCACAGTTTTGTCTGAAGTCAAGGTGAATGGGTAACTAGTTTAGATAAAATAATGTCCAAACTGACTTTTTGATTCATGTTAAAAAAATTCTTCAAGCATCTTGTCTACCTCTGGGCCTCTAAATTTTCCTGAGAAGACCATGAGGAAAAGCCATAATTATGAGATTTTCTAAAATCATAATGGATTGATCTTTTAGGCAGTTCTTAGAATCACACTTACACAAGTTCAAATCTTTTTATTTGGATTTATGGGTACGTCCTTGAATGAAATTTCTAAATTATTTAATGTTGCATTCAGTTCTACTTTAAATTAGAGATGTTTGAAAAACTCACAATTTTGTGTTTATCCTGTACTAACTTTAATTCATATGATACTAATATTGTTTACTGAAATATGCCTAGAAAAATTGTTGACTAATCTTCTATATTCTTCTTTCCATATAATGTATAGTATAAGGTACTGGAAGTTTTCCATAAAAAATTTCTCAGCCTTTCTTCTTTTAATGAAAGAATACATTTTCAACACTGGAATGCAATCTGCCTTGCTGCTACTTATTTAGTGAAACTCTCAAAAAACCTACTAAAAAAGCTGCTAGGAAGTAGTTAACTAACCTAGTATGTTTTTCTTGAAAATTTGGGAGACAAGCTGTCATGATTTCTGCATCTCCACTCATAGGGCAACACAATAGAGATGTTTGCTGCTCAGGTAAATTAGTAGCAAAGTGGCCTCTGGACAACACAGACAAGAAGTAACACAAATTTATTATGCACTTCAACAAAAAAAAATCACTTCCAGAGCGGAAAAACACTTCAATAATCATATTTCATGTACCTTAACTGTGTATTTTTAATAGTACGATACACTGATAATAGCTAAAGAAGAAGCAAATGCATTGTTTATAGAATGCTGCTTACACACTGTATTACAATGGTCAATAAAAGTAGTAATGTACTGTAATTTCCTGAAGAAACAAGACTAACTTTATCACACTGTCCTAATAACTTCTCCAAGCTGATTTCTAACAAAACTGACAGGAGGTAAAGGCAAGTTTCACAGGGGTAGGCAAGTAGATAGAACAGATCTTATTAATGCATTATTGAAGAACTTTCCATTTACATCAGGAGTACAGATGTCACAAATAAATTACTAGTTTTGCTACTTATGTAAAGACTTCCTGATGTTTCATCATTGGATTTCAGCAAAATAACATGGGAACTCTAACTATCTCATTGTTTAAATATACAAATGTTTGTGTGTTGAAGTTCTCTTACATGTTAAGTTTAGAAATTCAGTGTAGTATTTTATGTGCATGGTGTGTCAGGTATTTGAAGTCTAAACAGGATGTTTACTGGCATTCATAAAATCTTAATGTATTATGTAATTTATGAATTAATCAAACTACTAGGGAAACCCTTTAAATAAATCCTCTTGTAGGATATGCTTTACATTCAGAAATAGATATCTCCATGCAATTAATCAGTTGAGAACAAGGACATTATCAAAATTATCAATAATGAACAGGAATGATGTGGCATCTCATATGTAATCATTGTGCATTTTCAACGCACTTTCAGCAGTACAGTGGTATTTCTGTGGGACATCATGATCTGAGCTTACAATAGACCTACAGGGAATGTGCAGCTTCAAGGACTGATGTATCATAACTATCAGGTGAGGGTACTGCGGAGATCCTTCCAATGCCTACACATGATAGCCTTATGCAATTCTATGTGCAGAGGATTTAAATAAAAATTAAGAGCATGTAGTACTAAACCATGCAAAAGAATGAAGTAATTTTAGGCAGAGAACATTCTACTCTCACCTGATGTAGTTATCATAAGGCAGTATTCAATAATTTCATCTGCAACTGAGAACATCAATTAACTGCAACCTGTCTCTCTCAGAACAGACAATTCTACTTAAAAACAAAATTGATTGGTGATAGAGAACTTGACCTCAAGGGATAATCAGCGTTCAGATGTTTGCAAGCCCCTGCCCCAGAGTAAAAAGGGAAATACAGGAATGAACTCTTATAATTTAAGTAACCTGTCTTACTCCATTCAAAGAAGAACAAATAATCCATTTCCCTGAAATTTCTGATAGATAAATTATATATTAATAATTACTGGAGGAAAGTAATAAACACAAAAAAATTCAAGGCACCAGAACATACGGTAGTTATGAGGTTTTTCTCAGTGGGAGCTACTGTTATTCGAATGAAATTCTTCTTAAAAATTCTTTCTGAGTCATATAGTAAATATTTCATCTGAGACAGAATTTACCAAAATATGGGATTATATGGAAAGTATGTGAAACATGCACAAGGCAAGGCCACTAAAACATGAACCTGTTGTCTCAACAGGATTTTGCAACCTAGCCTCAATTTGGTATCTTTACTATGATTCCATGAGTGGAATCTATTCAAAGGAGCTTCAAAAGCTGAGCTTCTGATTCAGTCAAAAGAGTAATAGACCTACCAAAGAATCCTGAAAAAGTAGATCAGAATGGATCTCAAGGGATCATTAGTTTCTACCCCTGAAAAATGTCAAAGCAGTACCTCCTAGATTTGAAGAACTAGCTTTGTGTTTTGAAAATGGGGATTAAATGCATTTTGTGGGAAGAAATGTTCCTGAATCTACACAGGAAAGAAAATTCTGTATTTTTCTTTGGAGAAACCTTAATCAACTCTAATGTGACACCTTTGTTTACAATTGAGAACACTGCTGAAAATGTCAATATTTTTGGGCGAACAATACACACCACCCTAAACAGAATAATAATAGTAATTCTTATTAAGTCTGCCAAAAGATGCGTGCAATCCATAAGCCACTGGAATGCCTCCTTGTTCATTGGCTCCTGGAGGATTGCATGCCTTCTCTATACACCTCTAAATGTCCTGTATGACATGAAATTCTGTGGAACTCTGTACATTGCTACCAACTAGTAGTGGTTCATATAGCAGTGGTATTTATACCACAGCACTGTTTGTATTTATACACTAAATAAATAGGATTACCTATTTGTACCACTGTGCCTCCGTAAGATGCTATGGTTGTGCAAGTTTTGCTAAGTGTGATTTCATGCCCTCCTCACTTTAAGGGACTATCATCAGAATTCATTGATCCATCAGCCTGGTGATAAAGCTGAAGGATTACAACAAAATGAATAAAATGACAAATTGTTAACTTACCTGATTTCAGTTCCATTTATTAAAATAGGTCAGAAAAATGCCTGTGCTATGTGAGCAGGAACAAAAATTGTTCCTTCATACAAACTTAAAGAGTAAAATAAGTGATGTTCTGCATCAGTTTCAGTGTTCAGCACAACAAGAAATGAAATCAAAATTAGGTATATATAAAGAAAGAGGTATATATAAAGCGACCTCCTCAGTGCAGACTTTCTCTCCATTTACCTAGGTAAAACACTTACACAAACATGTGAACAATAGAAATAATTTAGAAATCATATTTTCCCACCTCAGAGAAGGAAAGCCAGTGAACATAATCACTGAGAATAAGAAGAAAGGAAGCACACGGAATACCTAATTGTGGTGACAGCATTATGGTGACATTACCTATGGGAATCCATTCGTGTTATAGTCATTATTTTCTAAATATTTGTTATCAGGATAAAATTTTTACAACACGTTCTGCAGTGTGCTAACAAAAGAGCCCAGTAGGGCTGTGTATCATGCTGTGACATGGTGGAAAATTTGTAATGCTTAATAATGTGATTCATTAAACTCTATAAAAAATATGCTCATTTTTCATCCTTTCCAAGTAAAAAATAATTTTAAAACATTCCTAACTTTTAGGGAGACTTACCATAAGAGTAACAACAGCATAATACATTTTATAAGAACAAATAGACCTCCTGACATATACACAGACTTATGCTGTTTCTAGTCATTATATTAATGTCTGACCTTACAGTCTACAAAATAAAATTAAGGATTAAAAAAAATCCAAACTGAAATTAAGTAAAAGAGACTAGTGATGCTCAATTGCATATACACATGAAGAGGAAACAGACATAAATTGAACCTGACCAAATTGATGTAGAAGATATTGGCAGAACTGTACATGTTTATCATCAAATTTGCTTCTCCTTTAGCCCGGTATTACTCCACTACTGAAAAGTATTCGCAGCTTTAATATTTATTTGTACTTCTACAGTCTTCTGTCTTTTTTGTCCCTGTATTTCCTGTATATAATTTTTGCTCTGATCTTGAAACTTTTTGTTTTCCACAAGATGAGGTTTAAGATAGCTTTAAGCAAGTATAATAGAAGAAAAGCAGGTGTGCACATCCCTTTACAAAGATGTCATCTTCCTATATTCTTTCCCTTCCCTATATGCCCTGACTTAAGCTCAACACATTCATAATGCAGATTTCTTGATAGGGTGTAGAAAGGTGAGAACTGTATCCACTCATCCAACAAAAACACCCCAAAAACAAACAGCCCAGCTCTCTGAAACTTCACAAGAAAAACTGAAAAATTGAATAAGCTTGATTTTTTTTCACAAATTCACAGAATGGTTGAGGTTAGTGGAGACCTTTGGAGGTCAATGGTCCAACCCATTTTCAAGCAAGGGCACCTAGAGTCTGTTGTCCAGGACTGGCTTTTGACTGTCTTCAAGGAGGAAGACTTGACAATCTCTCTGGGCAACCTTTGCCAGTGTTCAGTGTCTCTCTCACCCTGAAAAGGTGTTTCCTGATGCACAGATGGCTCCCGTGTTTCCTCTGTGTGCCCATTGTCTCCTGTCTTGTCACTGAGCACTACCAAAGAAAGCCCTGCTCCGTCTCTTTGCACCCTCCCATCAGGTTTTTAGATACTTTGATAAGATTCCCCTGAGCCATCTCATCTGCAGGCTGAACAGTCGCAGCTCTCACAGCCTTCAGTCACAGAGGAGATACTGTAGTCCTGTATCTGACTTTCTGTTGGGCTCTCTCCAGAATGTCCATATCTCTCTTGAACTGGGGAGCCCACAACTGATCACAGTGGTATATAAAGGAAAGCCTTCACAAGTTTCTTTCAGAGTTTTTGAATACAGACTATTGAGAATTGTGATTGACTTGATTTTACCTGTAAGCATATAGAGGCTAATTAAAAAGTCTAAAACACTTTATGAATAAAACAAAATACAAAAGCTCTTCTGAGCATTACATCTTTTATGCAAAGTCTGTGCCCTAATTTTCCCCAATCACTCTTATTATCTCTGAAAAATATAGTGATTGACTAATCTGGATTATGCACCATTTATTATGTACCTTATAAAGGCTTAAGTGACATAGTGCACTTCAAAAAAGTTTAGAAAGCTCTATTTTTTGCCTTGAGAAATACACCTATAATCAAATCTTGTGGGGCCTAATTTAACCTTTTGCATTCAGAGACAGATGCATCAGAGAATGAAACACATCACAACTGGCAAAAGTGCACATGAAGGATAATTGGATTATTTTAATTACGTTCATTATTATTCCTCACAAATCTCCCAAAATCACTACTAAAAATATGTACCATAATAAAGCAACAATCTGTTTTCATTTGAAAAAAAAACATGCTGTGATCTATACAAAACCAGGCTTCATTGCATGTTTATCCTTGACCATTCACAACAAAAAACAATTAAGTTTTTCTTTCCAGTTGATTAGTTTTGGGGTATTTAAGGTTTTTGTTAATTTAAAAATATCTTTTTCAAAAATCTTCAAATTTCTGTGATTAATAGATTAATATATTATTTCACATGTATTAGAATACATGTATTGTCTTTAATCTTCTTTAGTTCTGGACCTGAACTTGCTCCCATTGAATTTAATATGTTTCACCTAAATAATTTTTCCTCTCGGGTACTTAAATCGTCATTCTTACAAGTCCCTGAATGTAGTTCAAAAGTCTTCTTAGTACTGACTGCACCATTTAAATTACAACTTCCATGGAAAAGTATGGCCAACCAGTCTTTTCTGTTTTCTTCTGTTTTTCTTTAATTTTTAGAGCCTGCAAATCTTTCTGGGACTGACCAGAATGGAGCAAATATAAGCTTAGCAGCAGTAGGCTGCTTTTCTTTTTTCATTATCTTCTGGAGGCTTTAAGTCAAAAACAGTTCACAAGCCACAGGCTATAAACTCCAGGTCTAAATTCCTAATGGAGTGGGAATCTGAGCCCATCCTCAGATACTAACTTGCCCAACAGGCAAACATGTTCTCACATCTGGTTGCAGCCTGAACTTGTCAGAAGGGTCTCATGCACCGGAATTCTCACTTGCATCATTGCTGTGGGTCAGGCAAACATTCTTGGACGTACAGAAGTTTATTACAGCCCAGTTTATCAGCAAATACAGTGAACCCAGCTCTTCCAAAGCCCAGCTGATGGCAAGCAAAGATCCAACAATACAGAAGTTTGAAAAATGTAAAATGGTAAGGACTCAGGGAGTATAAGTCCACTTGCTGGCCCCCAGTTCCTTGCATAGGGTCAGGTTACATCTCTGTCTGTGTATGCGCATTTTGGATTTGTTGCAGTGAGGGATGTTATAACCAATTGCAAACTCTGGGTTATGGTGTTGTTCAAAAAGATGCCTGCAGTTAAAAGTCTTCCTCCCACAGAATGTTTGTCTTATACACTTCCCCACGTGCACTCCAGATTTTTTTCTTTCTAAAGATTACCTTTTGTTAATCTTAATCTTTTGTATTTCAATATTTTAAAGTCTTTCAAATCTGTGGAAAATATCAATTGTAGCCATTACTTTAAAAGGGCAATTAACAATTGTAGTAAGAAAGAAACAACTGAGCTCACAGTGTTCTCTGTGTACAGCTATTACAGCATAATACTTATTTACTTTGCTCTCTTGTTGTATAGACAGTCAAGACAAGCTCTTAGATAAGGTTAAAATAACCTGTCTGCAGCCCCGTCACCATTGAAATTAAAGAAACATTAGCAAGCAATTTTGGCTTCCCTTTCTATTTTCCACTTACCAATTCTTGGATTAATTTACACTCTCCCACTTCTTAATATTGATAGTTCTTTTTAAATATGTACCAACAATTGCCACATTTCCTATCAAACTTTAATTAGAACCTTATTCATTCAAAGTATTGTTACAAATATTTACCACCTAAAAATACCTTCCGTTACATATTTAATGTTCCTGACATTAAATTTATGTTCCTAATATATGTTTACTTGTGTGCTTAATTATTTATAAAATTAGACCACAAGAGTACAAATTATTCCAAATTTAACTTAAATACAAGGCAAAGCACTTTGTCAAGGGAACACCCACAGTTCAGTGTCAGTGATGAAAAGAAACTGTTCCCATGCCTGCAGGTCTTCACTCACCCTTATCCTATTTACAGTTTAAAATATTGCAAACTAGGAAATGAAGCATGAAAATGTTTTCTGGTTTTTTTTAATCAAGGTAAGAGTGCAGGCAGACATGCTACTGTGTATTGGAGAATTGCAAAAAATTGATACTTTAGTTGCTTCCTCCCAACCCTTGCCCCCATATGACTGTGATTGACATCAGATTTACTGCTGGCGGGGAGATATAAGAAACCTCTGGCCTCTCCACTTGTTAGTTTCTCCCAGAGTAGCACATGAAACCTACCCAAATACTTGACCACTATAGCCAACCTGACGCTGACCATGCACAAAAATCAGACTTGCTGTCTGGTCATAGACCAAGTATTGCATGTAGGAAAAATATTAACTTCCTTCCGCTTTTTTTTCCTGCATGTTTCCATTGGGTTACACAGGTCTCGCTTCCAAAAGAAATTTGAAAAAGTAATTCAGACTTCAGAACTTAACCTATCTTTGACCTTTCTGCTGAGGCCACCCAGATCTGTGGCCATTAAAGAGTGTATTTGGTCAACTGCAGTGGAATAATTAATTTTTTGCAACACATATCCAGGTGTTAATCTTGAGTGACACAAATTGGACCTAATGGACTACCCTCAGGTGACTCCATGATACATATCCAGGCCAATGCCTGCAGCGCTTTGCAGCTGGAGCTCCCAGAGAGATCAGTCTTCCACAGTTTGTTCACATGCTGTGGGTGTGACGTAACTTTGAAAGCTATAAATATTGCCTGCTGGATTGACCATTTGACCAGATGCTTTTCACCAACATAAGCCTAAATACTCTCTTGTGTTCTCATGTTTGCCTATCAGTGGCTAATTAAACATTTAAAGACCAGTAAGGACATTTTTTACTGTCAAATTTTGCTGTTGAGTTCCGCAGCAACGGCAACACCACTTATCTGTGGAATTTGCTCTCATGTGCTCCTTGATAGATCCCAGTTTTATTGACCTTCTGAATGCAACATAAATCAGCACATATTGTTTTGTTTTCATTTGCAGCTATTTGGGAGGTTTTGTGTTTCATCCCAAAGCAGCTGCAGCAAAGTTCTATGCAGTGTATTGATGTTACTGCTGTGTTATTTTTAAGCCACTTTAGTGCTTTGCAGCAGCAGCTGTCAAAGTAGAATCTGCTATATACGTAATGAAACAGATAACGTAAATCTGATTTTTGCTAGTGAGTTAGCACAAAGCTCTTGACAGAATTTTTGAAGACAGCCTTTAAATGTGACACAGTATAGCAGATTTCTAAACATGCTCTGCGTAAAACTATTTCCTGAAAAAACAGTCAGTTGGACCATGCTACAGTGCTACAATGTCCAGCAGTTAACGTCTAAAACTATCATTATTAATTTTTTTGCTAGAAGTTTGACCACTGTCAAGGCACTTGCCAAATCCTCTCTCCCTCCCCAGAACTCACAGGAATGATGGTAGGCAGCCTTGCAACTACATATGTATAAGAAAAAAAATTTGCTTATGACTGTGGTGTTTGCCAGTAATCAGCTCTTCAGACTGCATTAGGGTAGTATTTGAGTAAATTTAACGCAGAGATAGATGGAAAATCTTTTTAATTAAGCTGTTTTGTTCACAGAAAAACAGAGACTTTTGTTACATATCAGAGATACTCATTGGGTAAAATATATTTCTTGCTTGTTACTCTTCTGTGCTTCCCTGTGGAGACACCAAGAATATACAAATTATTTCATGCCTCTTCTCAGAAATTTAGTAATCTGGCTTCATTGGTGAGCTTACTCTGTAGCATTCAACAGACCACAGTTGTTGATATACAAAATGAAATAAAATGGCAAAACTACAGTGATGTGTGTTCTTTACTGTATACTGGCCTTCCAGGCTGAAAATCTAATTCGTAGCCTACTAGGAGTGAGATTTTCAGAGACTAATATGTAATTTCAAAATTTACAGTCAATAAAATTTGTATGACATAATATGTACATGCACTGCAGGTGTAAACAAGCATATTTATGGCCCTGCATATTTGCCTGGACAAACATAAGTCTGGTTCAGACCAGAAGCCAGGTAGGTACGTTAACATTACACCGCATTTCACCTAGTGTACAGAACAGGCAAGCAGCCTTGGCACACAACAGCCCAACACGATGTGTGTCAGTTCAGACACGAGCATAGAAGCTGTCTGCATACGTCTGTGTCAGCACAAACATTCAGCACTTCTGAAAACCCTAGCTAAGGCTTACACAGCTCCCATTTATCTTTCAAAATGCACTCCAATGTGATGCCTGAGTGCCTTCTCAGTCTTCTGTAAGCCCTTTATCCAGCAATTATTCTGCCATCAGTAGGGAAGGAAGCCACTGAGCTATAGGTGGGCTGTGGACACAATCCAGCATTACACTCACCCAGCATGTTCCAAGTTAGGGGTTATACAGCCAACGTTTCCATATGTCCAAAATACTCTTCAGTAGGTTGTTATCATAACAATAATAATTTGTAAAAATAATTCATAAAAATAATAATAATAAAAAGCACATACAGATAAAGTAGATGTACATTTTCTAACTTTTCCTGCCCTGCTCAAGAATTGTCCATGCCTATGTTCAAAGATATTCAGCCGTAAACAAAGCACTCCCATGTGTTAAATCAATCTCCACTCAAGATCTAAGATGAAGGCACAAAACAGTTCAGTGTAAATTGCTCTAGCATCAGGCAGTAAGTAGGGAATTATGAATGTTCTTGGTTGTGATTTTGTGGCCCTGCACAGATACCATTCTCATAAACAGACTAGTCTCTCATCTTATGGTTATTGTTCTGAGATAATATGACATGACAGGTCCAGATGTTTGAAACTCTTGCAGCAATTCACAGAGTGGAAGCAATAAATTATTATAAAGGACATATTTAATTCAACTCATAGCGGATTTGGCACTGTCAGAGGTATGGAATTTCTAGCTAAGTATAATGCAGAAACCATTACATGCTCTCACAAACTTTGGAAATGAAGTGTGCAAGGCAGAGGGCATTGTTGCAATGCTGGAATTCTTTCTATCCCTTAATCAACAATCTGTATTGCATTGCTATTGCATGTTGTATTACTCTAGATTAGCCGAGTCTTGAAATAATTAGCAGAAAAATTCTTTATGAAACA
Organism: Pseudotriccus pelzelni; assembly: GCA_035584735.1. NCBI lineage: Eukaryota > Metazoa > Chordata > Aves > Passeriformes > Tyrannidae > Pseudotriccus > Pseudotriccus pelzelni. Next base: position 31,557,896 of record JAWMRA010000161.1, on the reverse strand, counting down.
TTCACCAGTGCTGTGCAGACTCGAACTCTTTCATCCAATTCTGAATTTCAGAAATCCACGTAAAGCGAACCTTTAAGAGCATGACATGGGCACAAGACCAAAGACATTGTCTGTTGCTTCCAAAATAACTTTCCTAACTAATATGTTATGTATCTATTTCCTATTCAGTCACCTTTTACGTCAAGTTAATTCATGAAGAACATCCATCCAGTAATCACTGACCTAGGTATATTTTATATACCTGTGCATTGTGGGACCATAAAACAACAATTTATATGTCTGTTACTAAGGCTGTAGAGCCATTAAAAGTGAGCTGCTTCTGTTTTCTCATGATTAAGGGGAATTTTCAGTGTCACTCATAAGACATGTACCTATTCTCATATAAATACTTTGGATGCTTTCCAAAGGTGTTTGGACACTAATGCACAGAGCCTGGGCAACAAAGAAGTCCTGCAAATCCAGGACAGTTGTGAGGCTTCCATATGAGCAGAATCCAGTAGACTTGATGGGACAGTGCACAAATGTGTGTATGTAACCTCATGTTATGCTAGAGACCACTGATCTGTCTTTTGAAGCAAAGATGTTCATGAGGTTGAAGTAACAGACTTTTAGACAACTTGACTCTGAAAAACCATGTTGAAGACTGCCTAGGACACACTGTATAGCAAAGCTGTAAGTGGTGTTTATTCTCTAATGGAAGCAGCAGTCTCTGTTTTATCTGGTCACTTAAAGAACTGCATTGGGTTTGCATGGCCAGGTTTTGGTAGTGGGGGGCTTCAGGGGTGGCTTCTGTGAGAATCTACCAGAAGCTTCTGGCATTTCCATCAGAGCAAGCCAATCAGGAATAATAATTCCTCTGTGATAACATATTTAAGAAGGAAAAAAGTTACTGCAGAGGTGAAAATTGCAGGCAGAGAATAGCAGAGTGAGAACACGTGAACAGCTCTGCAGACACCAAGGTCAGTGCAGAAGGAGGGGAGAAGGTGCTCCAGGCACTGGAGCTGAGGTTCCCCTGCAGCTCGTGGTGCAGCCCATGGTGAGGCAGCCGTGCCCCTGCAACCACAGAAGCCCACGGGTGTGCAGAGATCCACCTGTAGCCCATGGAGGAGACCCATCCTGGTTGGTGCCTGAAGGAGGCTGTGACCCTGTGGGAGGCCTGTGCTGGAGCAGCTCCTGTCAGGGACCTGCAGACCCACAGAGAGAGAAGCTCATGCTGGAGCAGGTTTCCTGGTAGGACTTATGACCCTATGGGGGACCGACGCTACCCACGCTGGAGCAGCCTGAGCCTGAAGGACTGCACCTTGTGGAAAATGACCCACTTTGCAGCAGTTCATGGGGAACTGTTGCCAGTGGGATGGAAAGGTGCTTCTGTGAACAGTTTCTTCTTTGCACAATTTGCTACACTGGACAAAAGTCCTTCCGTTATTTTAATAATGTTTAAGTCATAAACCATTTCAGTGTCACGCACCACTATGCAGGAAATTCCAGCTCACTGAGGCTGATATCAAAGTTACTATTGAATCAGATGTGTAAAAGCAACTGTGTATTTGTTGTCTTGCATAAAAGAAAATGGTCTAATAAGAATAGCAGCATGGACAGACTGTTCAAAAATTAAGGAAATAGAGAAGCAATGGGTTTTCTTGAAAGACAAATGTAGGCACTGATTTAGAATCATCACTGCAGAGGATCCCAAATTTTAAAAATTTGTAAAAATATCAAGAAAGAATTGAAAAGTAGATAAATCTAACCCTCTAAAGTACTTTCAGGAGGAAACTCCAATCTTTTTAATTGAACTATAAAATGCACACTTCACCTGAAAAATATGAGAATAAAAAAGGAGCGCCATCAATTAAGTGTGGAAGCAGCTTTCAGGTAAGTTTGTTATTCTCCTCCATTCTAAAGATCTTCACATCACAACCCTGGATCAATACCTAGACAGCAAAATCTTAATAATAATTTTCTTCCATAACCTTCACTTCATAAGAAAAAGGACACGATTGGATGATGTGCAGACAATCACATCAAAGAGTGAAGATGAAGAAATTGTTCATATGGACAAATTTATCACATAGACTGTCATTTTTCTTGCATGTACAAATTAGTCTCCACTTTCCTGCCACCAAATGTGCAGTTCCTGTCCACATTGATAATAACTGCAAATATTCAGACTCTTTAAAACTCATGTTGTCTTACCCTATATGTTTCTGTTTACCTCCACTATAGTAATTAAGGACTAGACCCTCGCAGATATTCAAGTACCAATACAAAACAGACAGAACATCAGCGTCTAAATATTTTTGCAGATTTTACTGTAAATGTAAGCACATATGTTTCAAGGACATCTGTGCTTCCAGCAGTCATCTGCCTCCCTGCTTTTGGTTTACCAGCACTAATAGGTCATTCAAATATTCCTGTAAAGGAAAAAGAACGTGAAGAATTCATTTTTTGGAGCCAGTACAACCCAATGCTTTAATACAGCCTTATTAGTGAGAGAACAGATCTCAGAACTTGAAAATTCCCTCAGGAAATTCTGACAGGTTTACCTTAGTTTTTGGATTGAAATGGGTCTTGTCATCCATTAGTACTTGCTGTCATAATTATTTTGAACATATTTGAACAAATCACCTCACCAGCACCACTTACTGACTTTGAAATGAGTACACCTAATTCAGGATGGTAAATGAATTTCATCTAACTGATTGTTGCTCCTACATAGGGGTCTCTGGGTTGGTGTGTACAATGCTGTAGGGGCAGACACATCTTGTTGTTGCATGAATATGTGCTTCATTCGCTCATGTTAACGAGCAGCAAAAGTTTCTTTTTGCCTTTGCCTTTTGCCTTTGACTGGGGCACATTCTGCAACTTCTGATTTGGGCAGCTCTCAATGGGAAATTGGTCTCCATGAACTGCAGAATTTAACTCAGCAAACTCAAGGTTTATGTAATTTACAAATAAATGTATATGACTTTTTTTTAAGGTGCTGGACATTTCACTTGCCCCGTAGAGGGCATTTCTACAGCCATAAGTATGTTTGCCAGTCAGATGACTCCAATTGTGTATCAGAACTGCAATCAGCCTAAATTATTTTGAGACAAGTGTTTTTGGAAAAGCTGAGGTGGCCTAACTGAATAGAGCTTCCTTGAAGATCTCTCACAGTCCATCTGCACACATTCTCATCTTTTAAACCAGGATAGCAAACATTACAGAGGAAATTCTTTGTTGATGACAAAGGTGCAGTAGCTTTCCCAATTCCTGCTCCTCTCCTCCATGCCTTACAGGTTGATCTTTACAGCATGTTTAATACGTTAATTTAGTCTCCTTTTAGTTCTGCTAACCTTACTGCTTCCTTTGTGGGGAAACACTTCAACAGATACAGCTGCCACATTTTTGTACATCTGGTTTTACACATCCAACTAGATTAATATTTCCTGGAACCTCTCTTAAGTGTCAGCTTCTTAAATATTTGTGCAGTAAAAAGTGTTATCCCTCATTACTACAGAATGCTTTGTTCTCTGCCAAAGAATTCAGAACTTTGTGCAAGCTGGGAAAAATTTATGCAAAGATGGGAAATGATAAATAACATATCACTGAGAATAATTAAAATATGTTTCCTTTTTTCATCAAAAATATTTTCAATTTCAGATGTTTTGAGGGGTTTATGAGCTATAACTTTGCTCATCCAGGAGATGGTGTTTAACTAGTCTCTTCTTAGATGGGTACAATCACAAGCAAGAATTTCATAACATGTAAGTATATTATAATGCATTTCCACTGATCTTTGTTGTAAGTCAACGAGATAAATAGGATGACATAATGTAATTTTCCTTAACTGAGCAGCCACTACATTGTGTATTACTTTTAAGATAAGAAAGTAATTATTCAACAGGTAGATCCTATTGGAACAATTGTTATCACAAGAAATATCAGCGCTTGGTGTTGTCATGTCCAATGTCAGTATCAGCTGCAGAAAATACAGAAGTAGTCTATACAATTGCTAACTCCAGTTGCATGACTCTGGGACTAAAGCTTCAAGGAAAAAAAATGTTGATTTGATAATTTTTGTTAACCATTTAGTACTTTTCCCTCACTTAAAACCACCAGGACTAGAATGTCACTGAATGAAAACTGAGATTCTCCCATATGCAGCACATTCTGACATGGCACTGCATCTACATCTGTACAAGGGATCAGAAATTGGGCAGAGTATATTCTAGGAAAAGATACTGAATTTCCACTGGAAGAAAATGCCTAGACCAAACCCATATTCCTAGTTGCTAAGTCATAATCCTTATCAAAATGAAAACATTATCAGTTTTTTGTGACAAGTTCTTATGAAAACCAGAACCTGTTCAAAGCCTAGAATTTACTATACAAATTCACTGATGGTAATAAAGAGAATCAAACTTAGTCTATCTTCTTTCATAACTATCAGGAGTTGATAGAAACCTCAAAATCCTGAGGTAAACCTTCAAAGAAGTCACTGCTTTGAGCTTAGCGGAGAAGAGATAAGGACCTATATTTTGGGAGGAAGTCACCAGAGCTCCTTTAAACAGGAGAAGAACCAGGCAACTAAGATCCCTTTGGCTTTGCTGGTGTCATCAGACCATGCAGGGGTGCACAGTCTGTCACATTTGTCCAGGTTTACTGTCCACTTGTTGAAGAGTATCCACAGTATGTTGCAGAGGGAATCACACAGTCCACCTTTCCTTACCTCACTATCCCACTCCAACTGCCCAACACACTCACATTTCCTTCTTTCCTACAGAATCCTGTCTGACCTTTTCTCCCCTGCTTCCAATATATTCCTATTCACTTTTCCTGTTCCCAAATCTACTTTCACCCATAGAAAATTTTAGAAATATCTACATCAATATTTGACACCCTGTTCCTTCCAAATCCCTGGAATACTATTCTCCCATTATGCAGACCAGGGATATGCTGAAATACAGCCTCAATTCCTTCCCAGTCCATGCATGGAATTTCATTTCTACAGAAATCTAGAGTAGGCACAGGGAGGAGGACTGGTGGACACAGGGATCCAGCCTTGACATAAGGCTAGAAAATGGGCTGGGTCTGCACTCCCAGATCAGAGAGCTAAAAGGTATTCTTATAACTATACATTTAGACATTATTTAGAAAACAATTATGATAATGAACATCCACCAACTCAATCTACATACTGCCCATCAAGCCTACTACATGCTATCTTCTACATACTTCTATCTGGGGAAAAATAATACTTGTGAAGGGACACCTGCTCTGTTACTCCATCTTCAACTGAGCACATTTTTCAGTTTTGAAGTTTCTAAACTGTCCACTAAAAATAAGATTACAATCCAAGTAATTCACACTGCTCAGCAGCCTGTCATCATCTTGCCTCTCAACTTACATTCAAAAGTCAAGCAGAGAAAGGAATCCAACTCAATATATTTTTCATCTATTTCATTTGCAGATAGAAATGGGAAGCAAAACAACATACATAAGTCTATGATGAGAGAAAAGTTTACTGTCTGAAATACCACGTAAGTTCTGCCATTTTCTTAATTTCTTGGTTTGTCATCACTATCAGAGGCAGTTGAAAATAGTCAAGCATGAATTACAACTTTATGGAATATGGAAAGCACAAAAAAAGATAAAGTTTTACTATCTTCTATGCACACTTTGCAAATATTCTTGCTTTACGTCAATTGCCACATTGCTAACAGAATTTATGATAGAAAAGAACTCAAAACAGACACATTATTTGATGCCTTTTCCCAGTAATACTGAGATAATCGTAACACTACCATGTGTGTCTCAGCAGAATGAATTTTGGCTTGGACTAAAACATAACTTCAGTTAAACAGAGACATGCAAAATGATGAAAAAAAAGTCATGTGAGCAGCTGACAGAAACTTCTGCCAACCTACAGATCTGTGATAAAATAACAGCTACTACAGTAAACAAAAGGAGATATATCTGCTATAAAAAGATGCATTCAAGTCTAAAAGTGTAAAGCAACAGTGTACTTAGAACCTCTGCCCCAAGAAACACTTGGCATGAGGACTTAAGGGCATTCCTATATAGGGTTGGGTTTTAACAATAAACCTTTAAAAAATGCATGACACCATTTATACAAATTCAATATCATCACACCAGTAAAACCTGGGCTCAAAGGACAACAAAAGTGGCAGGAGAACGTTCACAACTAAGGGAGATACACAACTCTATACTGACTTGCCAAGACAAGCAGGAATGCTTAAAGAGTTGCTTCTTTTTAACCTTCTTTCTTGTATAGCAAGCCCTGATTTATATTGACCTTTTGAAAACAAGTGCAAGGGAATAAATTCTGGGGCAAAAACCAAAATTTCTTTTCATCTGGATATCCTGAAAATTGGTCTAAGAATCTATGCCAAAATTCTTAATTGCAACAAGCATTTTCATTTAAGTTTGTTTTGTGGCTAAACAAAACCACTGACAGCTGAAGACAAACATGAGCAGCCTCCAACAGAGACACTACTGACTTCTCACTGTGAAAAATCTAGACTCTGCTTCTTGCAAGTATGTATATGTATAAACACACACACACAGAGAATTCTGTGAAGAAGCTGGAGGAAAACAGCATATTAAATCTGTCATTGCAAACCATGCTAGTTCATCCCTAACCCATTCATGACTAACAGAAGAAAACCAAACCAAATCCTAGGCTGATTACACAACCAGCATTTCAGCCAAAGGTCTATAGTAAGGTGGCTTCAAAGGCCAGGCACATAAACTACATTTTCAGAGGAGGATCCTACATAAGGACATAAGTTTTGAAATTATTAATTTGTCTTACAGATTGCTAGTTTTCCTTGAAATACATAATTAGTACTTTGGAAATAAACATTAATTCAGCTCCCTTTACACAATAACATTGGAATTTTTCTCAAGAAGCAAAACTCAATTTTAGAAACATTTATTAGCTTTAAGTCAGTGGTGACAGAATAACAGTATGTTTGTGCTAAAGCAGCTACATTTCCTATCTTCCCTAGGTCACAAACTGGAACATTTAAGATGAAAGTTCAATCTGAGAACCACAAGTCTGTGAAATCTGTGGGGAAAAGTAGCAAGGAGATAAGAAGTGGTTCTAATACTAGCATCTGTTGCTAGTCTGAGGAAAATAACTCAGTCCCATTTCACATTATGACAGGTCTTTGAGGAACAAAAAAAGCTGAGGGGTTATTCTAGCTGAGTTAAGAAGGGGACTCAGATGACACAAGAAACAATTTGAGATGAGGACATCTTATGAAGTAATTTACTATAGCCCAATTCAAATATTAAATTCAATCTAAAGTTATGGGCCTTCTTGGCCCTTCCTAATGAACTGTATGAATCCTGGTATTCATAATGTCTACATGCTGTGTTAATACTGAGACTGTACATGACACGTAAGAATTTTGTGTTCCGTATCTAGTTTTATGGATAAATTATTTCAAGCCTCTTATGTAGGGTGTTCATTTTGCCATACTGGACTACAAATTTTATTGGTTTATTGTTATTGTTGGCATTTGTGATGATTTTGCTTTATATTTACGCAGCAATGGGGATTTATGGATCCACAGAAATAACAGACAACCATTTGAGAAAGTTTACATCTATAGTTAGATCTCAGTGCCAACCTGGATCTAAATTCACATGTTCCTCAAAATGAGAGATGAGATTCTACTGTTCATGTGAAAGGGATGTTAGCTGGGTTTCCCTGACCCCTTTAGGCTTTCCTAACTTCCACAATGTCTAAGTGTTGCAATAGAAAAAATATCTTCAAACTTTGTCATATATGAATTCATACTAAGAAAAAGAAGGTTCTTGTAATAATTTGCCACCAGACTATTCCATCATCCTGGGAATTTTAAAGAAAAAAATTCCCTGGAGAACCTCTGAAAATAAAACAAATAGAAACAAAAATGTATTGGAAACTCTCTTACATGATGTTAAAAGACTGACAAGTCCTATACTTGGTATGGCAGAATCTTCACTGGAAAAGCCTAGAAATAAATGAACAATCTCACCCACAACTTTTCTCACTCTTCTGCTTTGTGGAAGTACTGGTAAAGCACAGCTGCATCAGCATACAAAAATAAAAGAGTATCAAATTCACAGAAAACACATGGTTTTATCCCATATAGCTGTGTAATACCTGCTACAAATTACAAATTCTTCTGGGTTTTCTTTCCTGTAAGAATGGGACTAGAATATCTCACTTGCGAACAGTGTTATGATTTACCACAATTAGATTCAAGTTAGAGAACTATTCCTTTTAATGAGTATAAAAAATTACATTGGAATCACATCACTAAAGGACAGTCTAATGTTTATTACATGTAACTGCTAGCCTTGCAATGTGTGAGGGATACATGTGAATATCAGCACATCTCTAAAAGTTCAGCAGCAGCAAAGTTCCTTCTCCTTGTCAACATTTTTGAATATGATTTTTAATGAATGCTATCTGCTGTGTTTGGAAGGTAAACACTAACTGCTGATGGGAAATAATTTTGAGATGAAAATCTTTCTTGTCACCTCAGCCAGGAAGAGAGGTGGAGCTTCTTCTTGGCAGAACTTCCTGAAGAGCACTGCAGGTATTACTTAGTAGTGCTCTGCCTCTGTCTTCTTCAGAAAGTGCCTGAGGAAATATTCTGCCAACTAAAGATAGACTCCAAACACTGAAATTCTGACTCCTTTTCAAATTAATGTTTGAGTATGAATAACAGCTGTCTGTATCTTGTGAAGTTTTATCTGAAGGCGTAGACAGCAAAAGGTAGGAGGTACTGATCTAACACATTTTCTCCAAAATTATTTTTGACAGAAATTCTGCATGGTTAGAGGGTACCATGACATACAAAACATTTTAATTCTGTATTCTAGTAAAGTTCAACTATAATTAGAATTATAACAGTTGTAGCCCTTATCATTAACTGGGACACCATCTCCCTTGTGATTTTTTGAAAGATATTGTAAACCTTTTCCAGAAGGTTTCTCACTCAAGGCAAGACTTCTACATTGTCAGATCTACACTGGCTCTTCTGTTCTCTTAAATACCATTATTTAAGTGTTAGATCTAACTAAGCAAAGGGAAGATCCTTCTTCAGTGACCCTGCTCATTGATTTTTTTTCACAGTTGGTCAATTAATTGTTTGGGAATAAACAGAACTTTCCTACAGATACCTAAGAGACTTGTATAAATAAATTTTTACCAGTACTTTTACACTGTGAAATAAAACTAGCAACTTGGTAAATTACAACACCAGTACTTATTCAGAACTACAATCATCAGAATTCTTTTCTCCTATGAAAGCACTAATCAAAAAGCATTTTTATCACTTCCTCTCTACCCCTCTAGAAGCTTCCTTCCTTAATTTAAAATGTTACTGTTCCCACTCAACATAGCCCCTACCTTCTTCATTTTCAGGTCTATTAAATGCACATTAAAAGATCTGTTTACGTGGCAAAATGTCCTGAGGCCAGTCGATAAAATACTATTATGAAACCAGTCTTACCGTGAACTGCTCAGAGCATTGCATTCCCCCTTGTTCATCCTGTGAATATTCCTCACAAAAGTTTTAAAACATTTAAAATACACCTAATGGCTCTGTTATTTTATCTGACAGGATTTAGCCTTGTTGAGTTTACCTGCTGGCTGATGCACTTAAACTTCCTGTTCCAAGCACGGCCTGTGAGGCTACAATGCCTCATTGTTTGGCTTCTTATAGGTGATAATGAAACTGGCATTCATTTCCCACTCCTGAATGGCTTCCATGAGGCTCTGAAAAAGTTGTTTGCTACTCCTGGTATTATATAACCATCTTAGTTTCAGCATGCAAAAAGGCATGCTCTAGTCAAATACCTTATCTCCAGGATTATATTAATAACTAAACATGAGTCATGCTGGGCATCAGACATGTTTGTGTCTATACGTGATATTCAGTTAGGACTCTTTTAAAAATTGAGTTAAATGTGTTAGTTAAATGGATTGTCAATACATCACCCTATGATTTGGGCAGCCCTTCATTTACTACACAAATGGCGCAGTTGTACTTCTGCCTGTACATAAGTTAACATTACACTGGAAACTGAAGAGAGGATCACAAGCAGATTGCATTACGTGATGGAAATCTGGCCTTGTCCAGCTAAGTTTTAAAGATTTTAGAACTGCATGATCAGTGTCTAATAAGCCAGGCTGAAAAAGCACTGAGCTATCTGACCCCAGCCCAGCAAAATACTGAATCACGCTTAACCGTAAGGACATAAGTAGTCCCATAGATTGCGCTGGAATTAAGTCAGTGGTTTCGTGCCTACATCTGTCAGTAGCAGCGTTCAGCACTTGCAAACGTAGTCACCAAAGGAAGCTCATAAGCACTGAGCAATGGATACAATTACCTTGAGTGCATATCTACCATAAGAATAGCGACTAACTACAACACAGTACTCTTTACATGAGATGTGAGTGGTTTGAAAATAATTTATAGTATTTTTTAAGTGCAGCTCAGTCAGAACTATAATATTCTATGAGAGAAAACGAAAGGATTCTTGTCCCATTAAGTTAAAACAAGAGAAACAAAGGTTCTGACAAACAAAATAAAGGTATATACTTCACTGCAAAATATCAGAGATAATAAAAAATTTACACTGTCCTTGACAACTTACCAGAAAGAAATTGTGTGTGTGGTCCCAGCAAACTGAACTGCAATCACTTCAGTGTTTTGGACAATCCCACTGATATTTTATTGTTCTTTTTTGTTACATTTATGAGCTGGAAGTATTAAGAAATGCAAACCAGCTCCTATGAACATATGTACCCACACACAAAAATCTCTGCCAGATATTTCTACAGGTGATGAAATTATTTAATTCTTCAGCAACTTATTTTAATATATCATGATTGATAGAATATCTTACCAGGAAAAAAGGATATAATAAGGCTCTTCTAATCGAGAAATATCTGGAACTATGAACAGTTTGTCTATCATCAGGCCTTCTCAAAAGGACCCCATTCTTCCAGAGCCTTTTGTAATTTCTTTTTTTATAAAATATGAAATTATTATATTAATTCCAAGTATAAACTCATGCTCTTGGCGCTTAAAATGGGACTTTAAGCCTTTAGGACCAATTGAGCATCTCAGAAAATCCCAGACAAATATCTACCTCATGTTCAAAGTGCATGAAAACACTAGCACACCCTTTCTTTGCTTGAAACGTACCTACATGACTATAGTCTTGTGCCACTGGCATTCTTGAAATATTCCGGCCTGGGCAAGGGACTGTACTCCCACCTGAGATTTCCGGAAAACCAGTGATTAGACCACCTGGCACCTAAATCCAATACTTGAACTAAAGGCATGCTGACTGGCAGGATTAGGCTCCTTGCAGACACACAGTCACAGTGGTTACTGACATCACTTTGTTAACTAGCTGGATGAGAAAGCATTTACACGAGATGTGGAAGATTAGGGATCTGATAGCTCACATTTGTTTACAGAGTCTCCAGTTTGAATTCATGTCTGAATTCAGTCTCAGTCTCATCAAGGATGAGACTGGATCAAGGACTCCTACCTTTCAGGCATCCTTTAGGAATCTCTCAGGCCAAGTGTCTTTCAGCTTCCTTACCTAAAGCTCTTCTAACCTATAAAGTAAAATAATTAGACTTTAGCAGAACTTGGGTCACTCTTCTTGCAAACAAGTCTCCAGTATGGCTGAGGAGCCATGCCCTAAGTACACTCAGAGAACATTTTATGCATCAAATGGAAAGAATACCTCCAACAGCACACACTGGGGGGTGTGGGGTGTGTGTGTGTTGTGTGTTGGGCTGCAGGTTCCCAAATGCCACATGCCTTGCCAAAACAAGGGTTGCCCCTGAGTGGCTGCAGTGCATGGGCATCTCACACTTGGCCACAGACAGCCCTGCGAGGTTGCAGTGCACAGGCAAAATACACAAGGGCAGAGGTACTAATTACAAGAGCAGCAGCAGAAGACCAGTAAGAAGCTCAGAGCTTCAGACCAAAATCTGCATGCACACCACCAGCCTCCTGCACCACTCCTCACCTCCCTGGAGGAATTTGTACGGACCAAGTGTATGGAACTTTACTAAAAATGAGAGAATCTGAGACTAGGAAGTGGAAGGAAAGATGTTTGCCTGGAGTTGAGCTTGGGAAAAGGGGAAGAAAAGAGTTTATTTGTTTAATTGTTTATGTTCTTTTCTTCTTAATACACAAAATATTGATCAGAAATTTCTGTTAATGGACAATAAATTAAGTATGAATTCCCAAGTTCATTTTGTTAATGGTGTTCACCTGAGCAAAAAGATCGAATTCCTCCGCAACTGTAGGTCCAGTCCCAATCTATCTCCATGAAGCACCATCTCATGGAAGGAGACCACAGAAGCACTGATCCACTCATTCCTGCCCATCAAGAAACATTAGACTCAGCATACCTCCACAACAAAGATGTGTAAGATATGTAAGTTCACTGAGATGTTTCTTTCAGGGTTTCTACACCTTTCTTGCAATAGGTGGATAAAGAAAGTGGTGTGTTGCCAGAAATGTGTGTCAAGCATCCAGGGCTACAATACCTGAATTTCTCTATCTCATGGATACATGCCTCTACATCTCATCCCTTACAGAAAAGACCCTAATATTGACTGATTTTAACTTTCCCTGGCCTGAAAATCTAATCAGGTGTCTTGCTAAGATTTCCTAATTATGACTTTCTCAGCCAAATTTAACCTTTATTTCGACCTTTACTTTTTCTGCAAAACAAGAGTTAGTTATGTTTACTAGTTTAGTACTGACAATCATGGCCTGGTTGATTTTATACTGCTGTCAGGATCTTTTTTAAAAAAGCAGCATAGCAAAATAAATAAATGAAAAAAAGTAATTCAGACAAATAGCATTTTTACATTGATAGGAAAGTTTAAAGTCATTGAGGCCAAATAATTCTCATCCCAAAGGTTTTGGTTCCAGAAAGAGACTAACTCCTTTTACGCAAATAAGCAGACATCTATCTGTTCTTGCTTCTATACCTCAATAAAATTTGTAAGCACCTTAAAAGGTTCTGTGCAATATAACATGAAGTTGTGAAAAGCAACCTACCATTTCACTTCTTGTAGCAATTTCAACTGCAGGCTTTAGAAGCCCAGTTGTATTATAATAAACAAACCATACAAGTCTGATCTGATTGTGCAGACAGTAAGCAGGCACACAGTTCATCTTAATGTACACTAAAAATTCTTGGCACCCCAATGCAAACAAACTGCAATGAAAAAATATAAGCATGAGCAATCCTCCAAGTCTTGCTTAAGATCCTCTTCATTGCCCCATGATCAGTCTTCCCTGCTTCTTATGCTGAAAGCATACAATTATTCATGTAGGTCTGAGACAAGGAAGAAAACAAAACTCTCTTACTGAGAATATTTTCAAGCAGTCTTTCAGAAGTTTAATGCAAACACAGTAACGTTTCCCTTTGAATAACATTCATTTTATGCATATGCAACTATAAACATGCTATGGTATATCTCTGCTCACTTCTACGGAACAACTGTCTCAAACTTTCATGGTAGCTACATGTTCAGTGTTAGAATTCAAGCTGTCATTTTAATGAATAAAATGGCCAGGCAGACAAAACTGCTCTAGCTTGAATTTCATAAGAGCAAACAGAGAGAATAAGTCACTAGCAGAAAATTTTCTTTTGTAAAGAAATTTGATTTAGGGGGTGATTTTAACAATGTATCTTCCCCTTAGAAATTCACAGGTCTGAAGGCCTCCAAGAACCGTTTTAATACCAGAAATGCTTTTACATTTACAGTTTAATTATAGCCTTTACTTCTATCTTCTTATGCAGGGCAAAACTTTTGGTAGTCAGTGGGAGTTCTGTATATCTAAAGTCACCTCTGCAAAGGAAACACAACCAGTTAAAGATATACTGTCAAGTAGATTTGAAATAGCATTCAAAATGTTTCTGTAATTGGAATTATAAAGAAACTCTTGACTGTCTAAAATACAGTTTCTATAAATGGTAGTATGTTTCAAAAATTGTGTTAGCATTTTCTGTGTTGAAAACTTGAGATTCGTCCTTATGGCAATAATTACTTGGCAATCCCAGTTAACACAAAATAATTTTTTGCTGACTGTGTAGCAAACACACTGATGCCTCTGTTTCAGATGTCAATATTCCAGGTCTTTCAATCACAACCATTTAAATTATGATTAAGTTGCCACCCTGTCAGGACTCCTCTTTCTTTTCCTTCATTTTAAATTCACTTAAAGTACTTCATCAAGTTACAAACCCAACACAATTTATTTCCTTAACTTTTCTTCTGGCCCCATCCAAACTAAGTTAGTCTATAATTTCATCTTCCCCAGATGAAAATTTGGATCAGAGACAAGATTCACTAAAATGTTCCGCATCTGTTCACACTACATTAGTGTATAATCTATCCTGACATCATAAAACATAGTAGACACTCAGTTTTGAAAACTGAACACTCGGTTATCAGTACAGTAAACGCAGATGGCAAGTGTGCTGCAGACAGTGCTGGAGAGGACTTTCCTGAGGATTTTCCTTGTAAGTAACACTTTTTACCATTAATTAAGTAACATTCTGTATTAATTTTGGTTTTTCCATGGCAATTCCTGGACATATCGTACTTATACATGGACTATATATTTATAAAATTATAAATAAATACAGAATATTTAAATAGTCTTGCATGTCTAAAACTGACTCTTTCCTAGCAACTGTTTGAAGATAGAACTGTGTAAAAGAATATAACAAAAATTCTGGTCTTGTAGCTTTTTAAAATCAGTTTTTCTCCAATAACAAATCACGAGCACTTAAAGTGTAACACATACGTACATTTACAGCAAAATAAACTCAGCAATTTTTAACCATGTTTAGTTTTTATCTTCACTGATACATTTTTCTTGCAACTTCTTTGAGATTCCGTTTGGTGAAATATAACCTCTTTCTTCTGCAATATGCAAGTTACCATCGTCATGAAGAAAATCTACCGTCAAGCAGAAAAAATTATATAATACCACAGGAATAGTTTCATGTTGACAAGAAAGAAGATTTTACTCCAAAATAGAACACTGACTTGACTACTTAAAGATGGTTCATAAATAAAACACTTTCCTAAGAAACATCTAAGGTTGCAACACCCAGAAAGTCCCAGAACTCCCAGGAAACTATATTGCTAACGCCACACAATGACTAAGCTTTCTAAAAATGGTCTCAAAAGAATGAAGGGCAAAAGGAACAGAAAGAAAACACAGATACACTACGTGGTTTGCCTTTCCTCATCAAACAGTACGCTACACAGGTCCTTGGCAGATATATGGCCTGTCCCTTGTATTGCACCATACTGGGACAACTTATACCTGCATCAATTTCTCATGGCCTTCCAATATCCTGTCTGACTTGTAATCCTTGCGCTATATGACCTCTTGAGAAACCTCCATTCTACTCACCAAACACACTCACTTTCACCCCATCTTCTGCATTTGTCTTGATTCTTTTGCCAGGAAACCAAAGCTTTTCCATGACCCAGCAGCTGGATTTAGAAGGGGATCAGTTAAAAGCTAGCACTGTTTATAAGGACAAATGACGATCTTTGTACATTCAAAAACAACCTCTTGTAGCCTCTTAACCTTGTCCCAGAATTGCATTTGTCCTCGGCTAGGTCAACTTAACAAAACATGGCCAAAGTCATGTCAGTGATATTATAAGCCAAGAACACAACAAGAATTTTGAAAAAAACAGAACTGCAACGACATTTTCAAAATGTTTAAATGTTTATTTTAATCTGGTTGCTGACCAAATTTCCCAGGGAAGTTTAAGACTGAAGTGACGTGAGGTGTACAAAGCTATTGGAAGTTTGCTTTCTTTCTGATGACACTGGAGACTGTCTGTAAATTCCTGGTATTTGTTGAGCCTTGCACTGATAATATCTTAAAGAAAGGATTGAAAGCAGTCATGGAAGAAGAACAGGCCTGAGTTAAGAGCAATGTAATGACCTAAGGAGAAATAGGATCACTTTTGTAACTTAGCAGACACATAAGGATGTTGTTTTTATGGATCTTCAATCTTTCCACCCCGCAGACTGAGAAAGATGATAGATTGTCCACATTGGATTTTGGGCCTGTGATTATTTTGTGTTGCAGTTGTGGCAAGTACAGTGAGTTTACAATTTCAGTTGAGACCTCCAGGACCTAGTAATACATACTAACAGACAATAAGAAAAAGCTACTAGCCCAAGTAAAAATTGAATTGTCTCAATCATTTAATGAATGAAATTACTAAGACAAGCTTCTTTATGCCCTTTTAGGATTGTCAAAGTTTGAATTACTTTCCGAAATAAACATTCCTCAGCAATTCACACTTATTTAATTATTCCAGGATTCAGCAAATATTAACTGTTTTGTCTGAAATTTTGGATGCTTGCTCAGGATGATTCAATTATTACCATCTGAGAGATTCTGATGCCTGCAAAACTTCAATTAAATAAGGCCAGTCTAACCTCTGAAAAATAGCAATCCTATGATGCTGAAGAGAGGATTGCAATTACACAAAAGACCCTCACTGAGGATTCAATCTGTACTGAGCATGTTCAGTCCCCACAGAACATTTACCTTTTAGCTAAATGCTGCACAGGCCAATATACTCTGTTTCAAGCTTTAATTGATTTGCTGTATTTGCTATATTTCCCACACTTGCAGTCAGTTACCACTGGGGGGAGAGGATAAGCAAACCAAAGGCAACTAAATTTTCATATACACTACTCAAATCCTGCCAATTCTAAAAACAATGAGACTTCATATCCCTTCTTCCTCCTTGGTTTAAATCTATTTTCCTATTTTGTAACAACCTTCTCTAGGATTGTGAAGGAGTGTGCTACATTTCAGAAATGCCAAGATTTCTTTCTCAGCTTTGTGAGTGCAAGGGTGGAGATGGTGACAGCGTGTCAAAATGAAAATTTATAACGGAGTTGTGGCACAACTTCAGTTACTGAGTGATTACTGCCATTCCTCAGTAACCAACTTTCCTCCTCTAGCTATGCCATTAGCATTCTGGAGTATTAATTAGTGGCTTTGAGGTCATCTCTAACATTTCAACTATGTCAGGATTCCTCAAAATTTGGAAAAAGCAGCATGAACCTTGTAAGAATCTAGAACCAGATGCAGAAATAGATCTGAATTGATACAATCACATCGGGAAAAGAAAAAAAAAAAAAAAAAAGAAAAAAAATTTATTATTTGCACTCAAAATGTCTAAATTGTTAACAAATACTTCAGCAAAATGTATATTTATCCCAGAGGGCAAGGGAGTTAGAGATGTCCTCTCTTTTAAAGAGATGATATTGTTCTCAACTTCAGTGTGTGATCTTCAGGATCTTCTAATACCCAACAGATAGACAGCATGCAAAGGCGGGGATGGAAGGTCTCTGTAAATGATCCTTTGTGCCAACACTGCAAGAGTAATTCCTGCGGCTGCTTCAGCCTTCTGGACATGCATTTTGCTTTCTAAGTTAAATGCTTGGTACGCTCCTGGGAATTTCACAAAGTCACCTTTTCAATCAGTTACTGAGGGTGTGTGCACTCCATGAGGCTGTGACATCTTCAGAGACCATAATTACTTGGAGCCAGTTTTCTAGTAGCTGCTGCCTCCCACAAATTGATGAGCTCCAGAAAGCATTGCTCCACTCATTCTGCTTTTCATCCATAAATCAAAGTTCTGCATTTGGTACCCTTGCCAGAGGTCCCAGCCTGGTATTAGGCATTTGAATTCCTCCCCTGATTTTTAATGCATATGATAGACTAGTGCCTGATTTTTTGAAGATTTTAGGGATTTTTGTTTGTTTGTTTGTTTTTTAGTGTGACTGAAATATCACCTGTTAAATAAAACCAGAACAATGAAAGTGTAAAAGAAAGGTTTTGCCTGCTGTTGTATGGAAGTACTCCTTGTCACCACAGTAACATGATTTTGGGATAACTAATGAATGAACTGTGGTGTGATAAACAAAGCATTAAGAATGTTAGGATATAAAAAGATTAATGATAAATTCTGCCTTTCATCTCTCTGATCATGATTTTGAAATTATTTTTAAAAATATTGTATTAAACCTGCAGATATTTCTTTCCTTCACCCTGAGACATACCTTAAAAAGCAAGGGATGAATATCTAAACTATTTTCAGTTACTGTTTCAAAAAAGATAGTTCATCTGTAATTTTCTGAACTATGGGAGTAGATTACCTCCATCTCCCAGTGTTTTCCAGTTGTATGAACAAAGACAGATGTGAATTCAAGGGCAGTAGGAGTGATCTACACAACATTATAGTGGGCTGGACCTGAACAAATCTGTGATTTTTTTACTTTATTTTGTTTCTATCCTTCTGGTGTTTTACCCAGCACGCTTTCATCTGTGCTCTATGATAAACTATGTGTTGCTAATGTTACTTTTGATCTTCCATTCAGCCTGGAGGGGCTCAAGATGAAACCAAAGTTGAGATATGCAACATGGATTTACAGGAAAAGCATGTGTAAAGGCACTTTATGCGTACTATTTACCCATGTTTTAATCAATTAAGTAATAAAAGTAAGACTTTGTTTTTCTTTCCCAAACTTTAATTAAAACTATTTTAACAGCTCATTTTGTATAATCTGGAATAATAAATTTAATGAGGACACTAATCTTCTTGCTTACTTGAGGTCTGAAGTACCCTTTTCAGATGAATAACTAACTGAATTTATTATTTAAAAAACATATATGCATGACAAAGATGACTTCAGCACTTTCTGGAAATTAACATTATTCGACCTGCAAGTATTTGAGCAACTTCCCGGGAGACAGCTAAAACATATATGGATATTATTTTTTTTAAAAGCCTTCTCAAAGACAATATTGCTTGTAACCATTCTATTTACTCAGCCACAGCTTATCAGATTTAAGTTGGTGAGATCTGAAAATTATTTCACTCTAGCATAATTTGAGCTGCTGAGTTACATATTATATTTTCTTCTGACAGGTTTAACCCCTTTGATTTCATGCCAATTGCATAAAGCAATCTGTTTTGCTATGGCATTGTAAAGCTAAGTTCTAATTTTGCAGAAATTCACGGGAACAGAACATGAATATTACAACAGTATAGGATATAATTAAAATCCTGTAGAATTAAAAATATTAAGTTATTTTTAAAAAAAACCCAAGCAACAATCTGGGGCAAATCATTAATTGTAATTGGGGCTGGCACTTGTATAAGGAGAAATGTCTGGAAGTATGTACACTGATTTTAAGTATGAAAAGGAAGAACAATTTCTCAGCAGGGAGCTACAGAGGAGACATTTTTGAGTAATAATAAACCTATAAAAAAACCCCAGCTGAAATCACCTCCAGGTGAGATAATAAGTTTGCATATGTCTGGGAATTAAAGGAATAACAGTCTTGGGCTCTTGTACCTACTACTGAACACTTGCATAGCAGTGATACAAATGTACTGGGGTTATCTTGCAGCAAACCACTCTTGATTCAGGAAAACTTGTACAGACAAGCTTTATTTTTAGCATGGATTTGAACCACTCTATTTTAATGGGAGCTCTTATATATACTCTTATCAGACTGGATGACAGTTCTCTCCTGAATACAGACTGTGGTCCCTATTAAGACTGAATTTTAAATGACACAAAGGACATACACTGTTGCTATAAACTAAGTTTACAATCCCTCCTCGCTCCCTGTATTTCACTTTTTAAAATAATTTTTAACATTTTAACATTTTAAAAATCCCTTAAAAAAAAGAAAGATTTCATTGATGAGCTACCAGCCTGCACCACAAGCTTGGAAGGAACTGCTTTCTTAACCACCGATCTGAATCAAATTCTAGCAGCAGGAGGCAAGTATCACATATTTTCAACCACACTTCTTTTTTTGTTTTGGTTTGTTTGTTTTCCGGTAGAGGATTGGAAATAAAAATTCTCCTGAACACAGAAAAAACCTGAAACACAGATTATAAAGGAAAAGGATGATGCAGCTAAAAAATCTGACAGGCATTTCAGACTACACCTAGGTGCTAATTGTAAAAGCAAGGCATAGCTTTTTCCAGAATGAAGAAAGAAAAGCTGCCTCAAGGGGCAAGAACAAACATTTATCTACTTAGAGAATCTGATTATATACCAGAAGGTTGAAAAGAGTCGGAGGAAGACTAGGATTCTCTGCACAGTGTTCCTCATCCTCAACAGAATTATTTATCATGGAACTGATCCACAAAGGGGTTTAGCATCATTGTCACAATGCTTATCTTTCCATCATCTCAGGGAATTGATAGCTGTGAACAAGGCAGTGCAGTTTGGGTTCCAAGGCGTTGCAGAGTTAAGCAACTAAAAAAGAGTTCCACAAAAGCAGTGCATCATTTGGAAGGCAATTTTTTAATCCCTAAAACAAGAATGTGTTTCACAGTTCTTCAAGATTTTTCTGGGAATTTCAAGGGGTTTTTTCTTGGAATTAAAATGTACGGTTGATGGTTTCTCACAAAGCACAGCTAGAAGATGCTGCAAAGTAGCATGGGACATTTTTTTAAAAATGTTTGCATTTTTGGTGTCAAAATTTGGCTTTCCTACAGAGCATGATGCATAAACTCCAAAGTTACAGTGATTCTCACAGTCTTGAATGAATTGGTCAGTTTTTAGGGACAAAAACCACAAACCGAGCACACTCAAAACAAAAGGGCGGTGGAAAAGATGGGTCCAATAACACACTTCTTATTTTTAAAAATGGAAACCTATCTAAAGCCCATGAGATTTGAAAAAAATCAGTGTTCCAGGTAACTTGTCTGAATGTTTGTAAGGGAAAGGTGCTTTAAATAAACAATCCTCCGCAAATGCACATGTTAGAAAAAGTTCTTTTTAACATTCTTCTAATCAATTAATTGCTGCCAATTGCTTTTCACAGCAGGCTGACTGGATCGGGAACAAGAATGTAGTGCTCAGTTACAATCAGACAGTCTTCTTTGTCGGTACCTATGATGCAATTTTTAAAATATGTAATGTTCAGATACCTGATTAAATGTCTTAGTAGTAACTCTCTCAAATTAAGACTTTAAAGATTATGGCTAGACAGGATATGGAATCATATTGCGAAATATTCTCAGACTCTCACTACTCCTTCTGTGTAGTCTGTGCAACTTCTACTGTGCGTAATGAAGGAGTTTGGAAACTTGCAGGAAAAAAAATCACTAAACAAGATAAAGCAACTGTGTTATCTCCAGGATGAGACATTGTGCATACCTAGCTTGAGTGGCTGAAGTAATTATGTCCCGCCACTCAACTGTATATTTCCTGGAGCACTTCCTTCTGTCACAGTCAATGGAATTTGTCAGGATCAAAATCAGGTCACCTTCAGCTGTGTCAAGTCTGGCCAGCTTGAGCAAGACAGCTTGACAAATGAACAAAGTAAACTCAGAGAAATCACATATGTCTCTCCCTAATCAGAAAAACAAACATCCTCTTCGCAATTTCTTCATACACTGAGAGTACAGTGATTCAGTAAATGACACATCAGGTAGGATGAAACTTTGGAGTATGTATCAGGACACCAGGGAAAATGGAGACTATCAGGACAGCTGGGCACATATGCTGTGACAGCATTGTTCCCTCAATACTTCACACTTATTTTAATATGCAGATAATGTCAGCATATACAAGCGGTACCTTTATAGGGAGCTTTATTTGGCCAAAACTCTGTACAAGGCACATGCCTGAAAATATACCTACATCATAATATGGCAAAATACCATCTTGGAGAAAGAGAATGGACTTCATTCTCTGGGTTATTTAATCTTTGATATCTACCCCCAACTCACAACTGCATTTTTATTTACGATAGTAACACTTGGCATAGCTCAGAACTAAGTCAGAGTCAGTGAGCTGGCAAGAATTATACAAACAATCCAGCTGCAATACTACAGAAAACCCCACTCTGAGCATAGTTTTCAATTGGAGAGGTTGATCCTTATTGTCTGTGTTCCTCCCCTCACCTCTTGCAAGTTACTGTTTCTTCCTTGTAGGTTGGAAGCAGAATGAAGAAAATTTAGACTAAATAGATTTTCATCAGAAAAACCAAAAAATATGAACCAGTCTCACTGGAAATTATTTTGAATATTTCATTATCCCGGTTACCCCAAATTTACAGCCCTGTAACTTAGACATTATTTTTGGCAGGTATTGTCACTATCTGGAGATTTGCATATTGTAAAACAAAAAGGGTACAATCCAATCATGGAGTAAGCATGAACCAAAACTGTTGTTTAAGGCATCATATTTGAAGTAGAAAATTGTGCTGTAATCCTTTGGCATAGAAATCAGCCACCCCAGATTCCCTATTCCCTCCCATCTCTTTCAGCAGCTCTTCCTCCAGCCTCTCCCGTGGTCAGTCATTTCATGTGGCAGGAAAGACAGATTTAGATTAAATCATTCTTTTTCACAGGGAAACACTGAAAGCATAAGTAACTGACATCTTACAATTACAACAAAAAGAAGTAAATGTGATACTTTTATATAAGATACACTTCTACACAAGATTAATAAGGATAAAATTATATTAAATGATTCCTACATATAACTTACATGCAATTTGCAACAATACGTAAGGCTCCACATACAGAGATGGTATGAATTCATTTCAGTGAAAGATATCTGAGAAATACAAACGATATGGAACCTTAGATTAAAAAACATACTCTTTTTCATGGATTCTCTAAAATACATGAAAGTAGGGGTAGCTCTACTGGTTTGTGACAGCTATCTAATAAGAAAAACTACCTTAGAGGTGAAATACCACAAAACTGATGGCTTTTCCAGAGGTTGCCTACATATATGTTCAAATGAACACACAAAAATGAGGTGATCAGAGGCAAAAAAAAAAAAAGGTAAATGTAAATAGTTATTTATATCCAGACTTTCCAACTCAAGCTGCCTGCACAGAATAGGAAACAATGGCATATTCACAGACACCACGATGGTTTAGAAAACATTTAAGAGGTGACTGGATATTTAACTTAGTCTCTCATTTTTTGGAATATAGTAGTAATTCAAAATAATATAAATAAATAAAATAATAATCTGTCCATTTCAGCCTCAGAACGTATTATGAGCCTGAGCTTTTGCCAGTGACCCAATGATGTTATGTTCCCCTTTTCTTCCTGACAATGAAGTGTAATAGAAATCATGTTATATCTGGCCATATGATGTAGATTGCTTCAGATACCAAAGTGTCTTTGAACTGAAATGGAGTCAAAACAATCTGTGCTCATTTCCACAGGGCAACCTATGCTCCTTTTTCCAAGCCAGGTCAACATTTCCTTGAAATTTTCAGAACAAGAAATATTTTATGCTTCGGTGCATGAATTTAAAAGGAGAAAAGGTTTCTTTCCATTCATACTACACATTGCTTTATGTCCACTTTCAGGCACGTGGGTCCCCCCATCACACAAAACATGACATGATAAGAACCAACAGTGATTGAAACAAACTGTGGAGATGGGACAAATTTGTGCTGGTGCATTTTTTTTCATGAGATGAGGTCTGAGAAAGAAGTATATTAAAATGAGTCACTATAGGAGTGAACAGTTCAACTTGTATGTGTGATTCATTGCAAAAGAAGCTGGATGTCTGTATATGCCAAGGCCTCCTTTGAGAAAATAATGTATTTTGTGATTTATGTTGTTTCTCTGTGTAAGTATTGGGCAATACTTTAATCGCAAACAGATCCGTTTTCCAGACTTTAATTTCTTAATAAAGGATTAATAGGCAAAAATATGCAATTCAGAAAGTTGTCCACCACAGCACTTAACTTGAAACAGGAATCTAAGATTATCAAGCACTCACATGATCTCAGCAATACTGCTTCTTTTAAAGTGTATCTGAGTTATAGCACTTGGAAACATCTGTTTACTCAAGTACAGTGTTTGGTAACCTTAGCAATACTTTATTTATTCATTTAATGCCCCACAGGTCAACGCCTCAAACTTGTCAAACTGAGGGCAGTGTCTTAAACTGCAATTTAGTTCAATAAAGAAAAATTTAACTATATTGTTGGGTCTTGAATGGTGCTACATATGTTCAATAATAAAGAACTTCAGTTTCTATAAAGTTGTTAATCTAGCATATTTCAGCCACATTTAGTGAAAATACACAAAAAACAAAAAGCCCTTGGAAACAAAATTGATTTTTCTGGTTGACTAACTGATGGATGTAGGAAATTCTTGCCAAATAGTCATGCCTTGCTGTCTCTTCCAAATTTTAAAAGTTTTTAGTCTTTTAAAAATTACTCTATAAAATTACAAAGTACAGATTATGGTGGATACCTCATCAGCAGAATTGTGTTTTGGGAACCACTAAATTTAAAACTGCTGCATGGCACTTTGCCCTTGACCTGTATCACTCAGAAAGCCAAGCATGCACACATGACTGAGAGGCCTGTCAGTAACAGAAACACTAACAAATTAATGTTGAATGACTGATAAAAGCAGACACCTGAAGCTTCCTTCTCATTTGAGACACCTCCTAAAATACTTGCACACTGGTAATTATTGAAGTTTTGGTGTCTTTCATCCCCAAACTGTGAGAAATTAAAACAGCGATTTATTGATTTGTTTTCATTTCCTGGTCAGGGAATTGTTCTCCCCTTCCTTGTCATTATTGTCTGACTTCTACTTTCTTTTAGGACTTTGAAGTTTTCCTCTTTGTATAGTAACAGATTCAGAACCTCTTATGGTTTGAAAATTAGCAGTCCAAATGAGGCATTTCAATTTTATTTAAAACAAACTCTGACACCACTTACAGAGATCTGCAGAAAGGCTGTAACCTGCGGGGCGTCCTTCGGCAGCAGCATCGGTCTGATGGCTGCAGTGTCATGATCCTGCCACCGCATCATGGGCCTGGCAAGCAGAGGAGCAGCACAGGCTGCCACAGGTAGGAAAGAGAAGGGAAGGGGAAGGAGAAGGGACCAGGGCCCTGGAGGATGGGGTGAGCATGAGGTGCTCTGGCCCCTCCTGCCTAAACCAAATATCTCTCTTGTCAGCTGACATGATTACTCCATTCTGGTCTTACAAGGCAAAGGAGTGGTAAAGGGTACTGGCTGGGTGGCTGGCTCAGCATGCAGACAGCAGTACAAACTGAGAACAAACACAGTAGATGCCTCTACCATGACAGCAAAAGTCAGGTCACTAACCATGCTCCTTGCAGACCTGTATCCCCAGCACAAGCCCTGGGAGAGCACTTCCAGCAGTCTTCACAGGCTGCAGCCAACAAAGGCTGCTACAGTAGAGACCAGCCAGAGAATTAAGACCTGTGTGGAGGTATGGCTTCCCATTCCGGCTTCTCTTACTGCAGCAGTTCTTCCACTACACTATGCTCTGGCAGCTGTTAAAGACGGGAGGCTTTTCTTGTCCTCCCCTCCCCTGCTAGGCCAGGAGAACCAAAGTTGAACCATGCTGCCTGAGACGCCACAGAAAGGCAGAGCCAGAGAACTGAAAGCTCTCTCATTTCTCAAGAAGACCCTTTATTATGACTTTACAAGACCCTTTTACAATGCCTTAGGATAGAATTAGATGATTTCTCACAAGAATCTACTCACATTTGGCCAAAATAAAAATACATGGTTAACTTTTTCTGAGTGGGAATGCATAGCTGAGCAGATATGCTTCCACATACGGCACTCTCTTCTCAGCACTCTGGACACCTTCAACCCTGCAAGACCTGACACTGCAAAGGTGGATAGGCACTGAATGATATCCGAATGCAAACTGGCCAGAGAAATCAACATTAAAACTGAGTGAGAAACCCAGGGCAAGAATTTGGAAGTGAGACGAAACTGAGCTGGGTGGTTCAGAGGGAGGCGGTACACGACAAGAACAAAGTCTTGTCATATCATGGACAGTAGCGACCACACAAGGGCTGGGACCGGAACAGAGACTTGGGTTTGAGTGCAGAATCTATGACAAGACAATGAAGAGAATGAGACTGAAATTAAAAAACTGGAAAGCAGAAATGCATCTGACTGAATGAAAGGAATGGGACTGGACAAGGAGTTGTAGCAGGGGAGAGACAGGGCTGCAACAAAGACAGCCAGAAGGAGATGAGCAGCAGAGTTGAAGCTAGCAAAACCTGGACGGAAGAGCAAACATCTTCCCAAGGATGCTCCTGTGCAAGGTGCTGACTGGAACCCTGGCCTCTGAAAAACACTGTTTCTCTGATTTCTGAACATACTTATCAGCAAAAACCTTGTAAACAATGGTGGTATCGAGATGATGGAATATAAAATTTCTCTATTTCCACTCTGTTTTACAAAGAACCTACTTTCACCCATCCCCATCAGTGAGTACGATATTCACCTGTAAGAAAAATGAAAGCACCTGCCATGCTCTCGAACACTATGCCTAAACTGAGTGGAAGCTTCTAATCTTAACAATTCCACATTTCAAATTCTAATCTAACAATTCTCTCCTCTCCTCTTCTGGAAATAGTGTGAAAATCAATGAGGCATTCCAGGACTATGATTGTGGACATAAGAAATCCACTATGAAAACAAGCACTCAGTATACAGAAGAGAATTTCAATAGCATACACTAAAATAACGTGGGGCCATCCGTTCAACTGCAATGTATGATTAAAAGGAAAAATAATCCTCTTGTTAAATTAAGGGCAGTTAGATTTTACTGTGAATGAAAACATCTAAAGAACCTGTTTTTCTAAGATTAAAAATAATGCGCATATGCCCGCTCATAAGTAGACCAAAGTTTAATTCTGGCATTCCCTAACTTTTGCAACATCATACCGCCCCTTTAACTTCAGACAGCCAGCATATGTGTGTGTGTTTATACTGAGACGGATGAGTGACTGCGCAGGTCCATAATGAACAACACAAAGCTGAAACGTTAAACTTTCAAAAGCTCATGAATAGTGACTTATATTACCCTTCAATTTTCCAGAAAAAAAATAAATTATAATCAGAAAGACCAAGTGCAAGTGTTAAGAAAATACACAATTCTAAAAAGGTTACGCTTCTAAGCAAATGCTAACAAAGTGTTTATAACACTTGTAGGAACCAAGTGACCTCTACTTGCTAGAAAATAAGTAATCTTTAACCACTGGCTCCTATGCTGGACATTCAAAGAATCTGCAGTTTTGGCACATCATAATAATTTGTAGTGAGTTACAAAAAAGTAATCTCAAAGACAAGGATTTATTTCCCAAATAAAATATTAACTATTACTGAAAAAAATAAAAATATCTACAGCCAAGAGCTATTTTTAGCTGAAAACAATTCATCCTAAGAAAGTGCAAGCAGATGGGTGTCAAGAATGATAAATGGAATTGGGTTTTATTGCACCATAAATGTGAAACAAGGATTGTACTCTGATGTGATTACAAGAGCAAACCAAATTACTATGTTTAGAGGTATCAGTAAATCCAGTACAGTTTCCTGTACATTAAACTTTTAAATATTCTAATGTCATCAACCTTGAAAACACAAGGTGAATATTTCTGCATTTTCAGTAGGTGAAAAAATAACATCTATTAAAGAAATTCTTGCACCTGGTATAAACATCACTCCTACAGTGCAACATTTTTGTTTAAGAATGTCCTATGGAAGCCATTCAGCCAGAACAGTATATGTAGTTTTCTAGGTGTATCTGTATAGTGCCCTATGATGCTGATATAACTGTTTTTCAGTTGATCTGCAATTTTTATTTATAGTGCATTTATTTCACCTTGAAATAGCACATTCAACCCAAAAGCTTTTGACTACATTGAAGTTAAATACATATTCTATAATGTTTGTAACAAAAATCCAGTATGAACTTTTGTTAGGAGGGATAGTCCTACAAGGACTGCAATAACCATCTACAAGTGAAGGAGTTGAAGCACACACCTGCAAGGAGGGAGGAAAGAAGGTAATTCCACATTCTGCACCCTCATTTTTAAATAGCCCCATTAAAAAAGAAATATAATTGAGCCCTTATTCTGTGTAAAACAGTTACTGTAGGTGTCTGGTTAAGGGCTGGGTCCCAAAGCTACCACTCCAGCTGCACCACAGCCGTTCCTCAACCTGGCAGCACATAGCTCATTGATGTAGACCTTACCACACCCTCACTCTGATCTCCTGTCCCAGCCTGGGCCATCCCTTCCTCCAGGGAAGTACCCTATATCCGGGACTGGGTCTGCCTCTGCTGTGCCACTGCTGGCTAAGGCAATGGAATGGATCTGGCTAACAACTCCTGCTTCCCCCACAGGGATGCCCTGTGGCTTCCAGCTCCCCAATGCACAGGAAACAGCACCCTGAGAGCTACCATATAACCACCAAATTAATGTGAAATACTAAGCAAGGCAGGCTATTTTTTTTTTTTTAGTGCAAGTCAATTTTGGTTCTAAACAAAAAGAAATAGCCTTTTAAAAACACTTTGTAGAAGTTGTCATTTCAGACCCCAGATTCCCTTTCTTCTTTATGGCCCGTTTGTTTTGTGCCCATGATGCAAGCACTATAAGGGGGTCTCTTCCTACTGGATGAACACCAGTTTGTCATAGGAAACAATAGTTACAATCCATCATCGAAGATGCAGCTTCATAAGAAATTCTGACTTAACAGAGAAAAATGAGGGGTACCCTTAGACTGTGACTAGAATTTTCTCTGATGTAAATTTTGCATTTCTAGATGAATGATGACCAATTGGCGATCGCATAATCTGAATTCTGGAATAGCTTTCCAACTCTTTAAAGGATTCAAATGCCTTAAAGCCCCTTTTCTTCTAATCTTGAAATAATTTAGGCTTCGTATGTAAATCCAGAGCAGGCAGAGCTTCTCTGGTTAGCTGGTCTGAAGAGGCATCGCATCTCCAATGACAGTGAAAGCTCTGGGAGACAGAACAGCAAAAATTTTTTTAAAAAGCAAAAAAAAATAATCAACTGAAGAAAGCAAGAAGTTGCCTACAGCAACCTAAATCACCTAAGGACTGCTGCAGCTGTTTCTCTTCCCATGTACAGTTTTAGCTAACAAAGTTTTAGCTAACAAACAAGTACACAGGAAAAGAGTTTTGAAAGTGCAAAAGTTGCAGAAGAGCAGTGAGTAGTAACCTTCAGGCTTCAATGAATAGAAGATTTGTACTGATGCAGTCGAAAGGTAAAGCAGGACCTTTGACTTATCACAAAAATGCAACTGTTTTTCAAATGTTAGGTGACTGTATTTGCATGCTGAAAGGTTCTGAGCAGTAACACGCTAATACTTTAAACACTGAACTTTTACATTGAAATAACCAACACACTTAATTACTGATAATAAATAGCAAGAAACCTATAGCAATAATACAATCTCAGTTATCCATGATGATGATGGTAGTAGGAAAAATAATAATCCCCTACCCATATTTTATACCTCACTTTTTCCAGATTTTTATGTTTAATTCTTGTGGTTTTGTCAGGAGAGTGCTTAGGGAACTTTTACCCTTCTGTATCTCAGCTTGAAAAAGTAAGGGTGAAAGGAAAAGTGGAAAAATGCTGGAATTGCTTATGGCTTTTTTGAGATGGTGTTTGCATTCCTAGAAATCCCAACATTACTGTAAAGAAATCTAACTCTTTAGCAAAGCCTTCCCTTATAACTGCACAAAAATAGACCAAGTGTTTAAAAAAAAAAATGAAGGGAACACCATAAGCTTTTGAAAATACTGAAGCATTTGAACAGGGTGCCTGGGAAAGTGGTGGAATAATCATCCCTGGAAATGTTAAAAAATCTGTGGATATGGCTCTTGAGGAGGTGGTTTAATGGTGAACAGGGTGAAGGTGCTAGGCTGACGGTTGGACTTGATGCTTTTAAAGGTCTTTTCCAACCTTAACAATTCTATGATTCTATGAAATCAAATTAAAGAGAGGTATGTGAATCAAATTAAAGCAAAGTAAGACTGAAGTGTTAGCAAGTCTGCATAGATGGTCTACAATCTCAGGCATGGTTTCTGCAGAGCAGTAAAAGGGTGTTCCACAAGCTCCACTTGTATTGACTCAAGAGCCAGGCAACCCCTGGGTATACACTGGCCTGAGCACCACTTTGCTTCACTACAGTATTATTGTATTATTTGCTTCTATTTCACTGTATGCCACACAATGTCTGTTTCTCTCTATCACCTAGTGAGAAAGCCTAGATAATCAGAGAAGCAAGGTAATGATAGTCTGATTCTCCACAGCAGCATCACGTTTCGTTGAACACAGAAGCTGTATAAAAAGGGGGCTGACAAAGTGGACACAGATAAATTTTTTCCAAGTTAGTGAAAAAGCTGAGTATCCGCAAAGATAGATATATCCATCTACTGTGATGTAGCAGATGCTGGTTAACATAGCAGAGCAATCTGATTTTTTTTTTTTTAATTTTCTGAGAGTCAAATAAAACTCAATCTTGCTCCTACAAAGACATCATCACATTTCCTATTATTTTGACTCTGAGACTCAATCAAATCTAAACTATAAGAAATAAAAAAGTGCTCTCTTGTTTTTCTTCCAAGTTTTGCACATTTTCCACATGAAAACATAAGCAGACATGATTCTAAGAAACTAACATCAAAAAACTTCAGATACTTTCAAATTTTGTATTATCATTTCTGATATTTAACAACAAAGCAAAGTCCTTCTTAAAAAATCATAATATTCACACAAAACACTGTTCCAGTTATCTAATTGAAAAAGCCATCTGAGTATTTTACCAGAGAGCAAAGTGCCCCAATCTTCTCCCTTTACTGACTACCATTCTGGTTGGAAAGCTCAAGAATTTTTCTGAAACAGTTAAGGATTTGCTTGTATTTGTAAGTGAAAAACAAATGGCACTTGTCCAGTGCTGTCCTGGTGTAAGTGTGTTTAGATTTTTACTTCAGCAATCTGGTGGCACCTAGTCTTATTATACCTATTTCCAAATGTAGGTTCATGGAACTAATTAATTTCCAGTAAGATTATTCACTGAAGCCCTACCAAGAATCATGCAGGCTGGAACTTTCAATGTTGTTTAAACTAGAGCCATCTTATACATTATTCAGTTCAAAACCCACAGCTTGCTATGGTGCAAGTCAGAAAAACATAATGAAAAAAACATTCTGCAAATCAAGTTTATTGACAATTCGAATTTTCTGTTTGGCAAAAAGTTTGTCTTTTCTAGATATGCTGATAATGTTACAACAGTTTAACATCTGGCTGCTGGCTATGACAATCAACATTTAAAATGTACATTTTGAAACTGTACAGCCTATGGAGTCAGCTACACATTGCTGCACACTAACCAGATCCACAGGTATAGTACTAGGTATAGCACAAATAAAAAAGCCACATCACAAACTGCACTTAGCACATGGCTTTGTCCATTTTGCCTGCTTTGTGCCAACAAATCCATTTTCTCCCAGACTACTTCTGACATTCCACTCCTCTGAGAAATTCTAAACTACCATTGTTTTCCAAACATCAGCATGCCACAAAAATGCTTTCTACTTTCCCCCTAAACACAAAATTTCTCTCAGAAAATAACTCTGGCCTGATGCTGACACTGAGCAATATTTAAGATATTATACCATTTCATGACAGCAGAAACAGGAGGTTTAAACTATGAAAAAACTGTTTTAGCAGAAAAAGTATTTACTGGTTTTTATTTTATTTAACTCATTTATCAATCAGGTTTTTTTGTTTCCATTTCTCAAAGACAGATGGTCTAAAATGGAGATTTTAGGGGTTTTTTTTAAAGTGTGAATGTTCTAGTGTCTTGTCAAAGATAAAACTGGAGAATCTTCCAAGTGTCCTTGAGTTTACTTATGTACTTCTTATTTAGGTACAGTGAAGGCATGACTATTGTGACTCAACTTTTCATTGCTCTGAAATGAGTTATTGCTTTCAGCAAACCACAGTGTTTTGATACTCCTCATTTTGCAAAAAGAAATTTTAAAAAGCCCTAATTTTTTGGTGATGCATTAGAAGGTATTAATATTCTTTATAATCTCCATAAGCCTTTCTTCCTATCCATACTCAGGGTCCTTTAGACCGCTTTTAGATCACTAGAATGATACAAAGCTGTTGAAGTGCAAATGACAATAATGACACGGTTTCCCAATCTAAGAAGAAAACAGAGTTTTCTGTTAGAATTCAGTTCCATTAGAAAATTATGACAGTGATAAACCCA
Organism: Pseudotriccus pelzelni; assembly: GCA_035584735.1. Lineage (NCBI taxonomy): Eukaryota > Metazoa > Chordata > Aves > Passeriformes > Tyrannidae > Pseudotriccus > Pseudotriccus pelzelni. The sequence goes on along the minus strand of JAWMRA010000161.1, from coordinate 31,525,695 downwards.
CTATTGTTAAAAAGGGAAAAAGGAAGTCTCAGGAAACTATAACCTGGTCAGCCTCACTCTAGTGCCCAGCAGGATCATGCAGCAGATCCTCCTGGAATTATGTAAAGGTACATGGATAATAAGGAAGTGATTGATGACAGCCAACATGGCATCATGGCTTCAGTAAGGGAAAATCACACCTGACAAATCTGATGGCCTTCCAAGATAGTGATACAGCACTGATGGATAAGGGAGGAGTGACTGATGTCATCTACCTGGACTTGTGCAAAGCATTTGGCACTGTCCCACATGACATCTTTGTCTTGGAGAAACCTGGTCTAGTGGAAGGTGTCCTGCCCATGGCAGCAGATTTGGTACTAGACGGTCTTTAAAGTCCCTTCCAATCCAAACTATTCTTGACTATTCCATGACTTGAAATTAAAACAAATTTTTCTTGGTTTCACTGGGGCTATTTTTCATTCAGGAGTTGCAGCCCACCAGAAAACAAACCTTTATATTATAAGCCTTTTCCACAACCTGATCCAACAAAGGATCTGGCAACTACTTATGAGGTTTTGTCCACTGAATTATTTAATCAATTTGCATTTCCTTTGCTTAATACGCTCTGGTTCAATAACTGGTTCTACACTAACTCAGTCTTGTTGAAAATATTATCATCATCTAATTTAGACATATAGAGAAAAAGATATACAGTAAATATACTTATCTAGATGGAGAATAAAGTTAATTTGTAGTCTATCACACTTTTTAAAAATCTGTAACTCAGGCATAAATCTGGGAAGATTTGATATCTTGTAGAAACAACCTATAATTATGAAATTAATATCTGCCCATTTTATTACACCTGTAAATGTAAAATTGCAGACTATGGCACTTAGAATACCTAGGATAAAAGAATATGTTTTAAAGCATTTTTACATTACCTGGTTGCAGGAAGAGCTCTACGACACAACACCATGAGAAAAAGAGAAATATTAAGGACCATGAGAAATAAACAAATGGATTTTGCCTTGCAGGTATGGCACAATCTTCTGTAAAACAACTAACAAGGGAGCAGCAAATACCTCATAGGATTGTTACTTGTACATATAGATACATTCAAAAAATTCAGGGAGTCTATTAGTCTTTTTGTTCTGATTGTCAAAAACATACTCAGGTTTGGAGTAATAGACAGAATGATAGCTCAATGTCAGGAATTTTGAGAGAATAAATTCCCTAGGCAAAATAGCCTAGAGTAAAGCAAAATACTTCTAACTAAATACCTTGCCCTGAGAAACACAGGCAAAACTCAGACTTTCAGTTTGCTTAGTCTAATGAAAATTGGAAAATAATTATGGGAACATATTAAGAATTATTTAATATCATGGCCAGGGTAATATTTATTTCTTCCAAAGTTTCAAGAATAAAAATAATAATCAGTTCAATAATGGTATGAAGCAGAAACTTTCTTTGAAAACATACCATCAATCCAACCAAACATATTAAAAAGGGCCATGATTTATTAGAAATGTGCACTGATGGTAGAATGCCCCTCAAAAATGGTAAGTTCAGCACAGGAGAGTGTAGAGGTAAAACAATGTGAGGATATTCAGTAGCCCACAAAGAAAAAAACTTGACATAAAACTCTCTAAAATGTCACACTGCATAGGAGGTAGTGCAAAGAGAAGGAGGAAAATGAGCTAGGAGGAATGTTCTTAATAGACAGAAATTAAAACAATGAGAAAGTTTTTGCTGACATTTCGTACAAAGATCACTCTGAAAAGCAACTTGAACATCAGTTGAGTCAAACACACGCAAATTTTAAAAAATCAAAACTAGAAAGATAAGCATTTAATATAGACCTATGGGATAGGTTGACTTCTCTTTAATTGCTACAGGATAAGCACTAACATAAGTTAAGTTTCAGGGCTTAACAAAATGTGGACTTCACATAACTTGAGAGAAGGCCCAAAGAGCCTGACTTTCCAGAGTTCAGGAGTTATCCTCCCAATGAAAATTAGCAGGGGTAGGAGGGGTCTAATTCCTTCCTAATAAAGTCCTGTCTTTATCACATAGAGCGACTTGTTAAAAGGGGTGAAAGAGCTACCATTCTGTAAATTAATTAGGTGTTTTAAATACTAAGAAATTGTAAAACACATACACTAATAAAAATATAATTAAAGATAAGCCCTTCTGTGGTATTAGTGTACAAAAACAAACATGCACTTCAGAGCAAAGTACCCTCAAGAGATTTAAGGGATATCAATACAAAATAATGGATTAGACCCTGAAGATCCTATTCAGTTTGTCCTGAGGGAAAACTTTGAACAATTTAAATCCAACAGAGTTTAAGTAATATGATTAAATCCTGGCACTAGAGTGAAGCATTATTTGACAAAGTTTTCATTTCAGAACAAGATGGAGTCCAAAAAGTGGAAACAGAAAAGATTCTCTATTTTGTTCAAAGTTGCTTTTCACAGTTTCTGATTTGCTCCACTTTAGTAAGGACACAGACTTGCCTGAATTTTACAGATGAAAAATTGAGGCATATGGAGGAAAAGTAAAACAAACAAAAAACATCCCACAGTTTAGCACTATGTAGATACTAAAACCTCAGACTGTAATGTAAATACTATTAAAATCTGGCTCTATACAACTTATTGTTAAATGGCTGTGAACCTTATAAGCACAGCACTATGCTTGCTTCCCTGGCCTCATCTCTGACACAAACAAGGAGAAGCAACAGATAGTGACAGAGGAGAAGAACAGTCTTAACCTTTCTTTGGTTTATTTTTGGTTGGTGTTTTTTTGCACTCAGGTGCAATATAGAACACAGAGAGTGCACCTCCTCTCCTTTTATGCACATTAGTGTAGAAGATATCCTGATGACTTCAGTGCTGGATTGCTGGATAGATAACTACTGGAGTAGCCAAACTAAGGCATGAGTGGTTATGCTGCACATTACTGCACTTCAAATCCACCTAATACTGGTAAAACTTGTGGGAACATCCCTTGGTTCTTCAGCAAAACAACTGCCTTTAAAATTTTCGATACATTTGTTTAGTAAAAGTTTCAACATTTCTCATGTTCAACATTTTTTGGATATGAACCAAGGATGCATCCTTTCAGCAAAGAATGCAACAGCCTCCTGGACTGCATTAGGAACAGCATCCCCAGCAGGCTGAAGGAGGTGATGTTTCCCCTGTAACCAGCACTGGTGAGACCACATCAGGGGTGCTGAGTCCAGCATAAGAGGGACAAGAAGTGAGTCCAGCAAAAGGCCACAAATATCTCTAAGACCTTAAAGAACCTCTCTTTCAGCATCTCATAATACAAGGAGTGGTTGAGAGCGCTGGGACTTTTCAATCTGGAAAAAGGCAGACTTAGGAGAGAACCCTATCACAGTGTGGACAAATATCTGATGGTGGTAGTCAAGGTGACAGAGCCAGAGTGAAAGAACTTGAAGCAATAGCCACAAACTGAAACCTCTGTCCTTAAAAATATTAAGATCAAAAGAGATACGACCCTGACCAACTTTCACTAGTTGACCTTGATCTCAGCAGAAGGGTTTGGACTAGTTGATCTCCAAAGGTCCATTCCAAAATCAGCTATTCAAAGAAAACAGCAGCAGGAAGGCAGACAGATCAGTATGGGCATGTATATGTCCTGGTCAGTTTTCTCACTGAATATTGTTATCCTATAGGAAAGTAGCATTTAATCTCTAATTTACATCCCAAACCAGGCCAGACAGGTCAAATTTAAAGCACCACTCTATTCGGGGAAGAGGATTTTTCCCCTGTGAACGAGAGCTGGATAAGGGGGAACCTAGATAAAAACTAACCAGCGAAGATGCATGTGCTTCTTCCCTACAAATATGACTCAATTTTATACTAATGTATGCTAAGTAAGAGAAGTCGTGCGGCAAAATTTCACTTGAGCTGGGCTGCACGATGGTGTTACTGCTGACAAACTGCCCTAATGCAAACTTACAGCCCAAGCAGCTTTTTTTCCAGCTAGCCTATTCCTACCAGATGCGGACTCTTGAGTGGTTGCATAAGGACAAAGCTAATGCTAGAAGAAATCTTTGGGTCATAACCACAGTCAACTCCACAGTGAGAGTGTCCTTGGATAAAAAATAGCTTATATTGATGCCAAAGTTGTAATAGATGTAGCAATTCTATATTAAGAATATTTTACTCTTAAAAGCATTCCTACAACAGAGCCTGCAACAATTGATGTAAGTTTTTGTGGGTCAGCTCTATAAATTGTTTAGAGAACATACCCAGCTGGGGAAAACTGGAAAAAAGATAGGTTTAGCTAATACTGGAGTCAAATTCTCTGCACTGAACATGCTAGCTTAGATTAGAAGCTAATGAAGTCACCACGAGTACACTCTAAAGTTTTTCAGATATAAAGAGGTATTATGCTCTTTAACGTAAATGCATTTCTGATACTGAAAATGTTATCTAGTGCACTTCCATTTTTTTTCCCCCATAATCAAGATATTGTCCACTTTTCTTTCTCCTTCCTGCAATGCAAGGGTCCCATGGAAAAATCCCATAGAACTGAACAGAAAATAACACAATGTTGTAAACATTTGGTGGCATATTGTCAGATATAAGAATCACATCATTATTGAGTACTTAAATGGTGTAGAAAATTGCTAGTGAAGACATTTGAAATAATAATGGATATATACAAATAGAGACCTTGTTAGCTTGCAGAATCACTGAAGCTAACTACTATTTCTTCTGCTGATAGTATGTGAACCACTTTGCATTAGTCATAACACCTTTACCCCAAAATATCCAAAGCTCTGAAAAATGAAAATAAGACCTTAAGCAAAAAGCAAAGCTATAACTTTTATATCAAAGTCAATTCTGCCTGCTTAGTGAATACATTTGCGTACTTCTGATCATCATGAACAGAGCAAAGTTGCTCTGATTCAATCAACGTTATCTTGGAATTACTTAGATTTTGTTAGTTTTGGTCAGACCCCATAATACTTTTTAAATTTCCAGAGTTTATTTTTATTTAAAGAAAAAGCAAACTACTTTTTATTTTGTCTAGACAATATTGTCTACAGTTAAAAGCCTCTGCAGAAATAACTGCAGCTGTTAGGGATCTAGCCTGAAATTGTCCTTGTGTGGAACTTCTTACGTTTGTTTTTTTGCTGGAATTGAGATAAAGAAATGAAGATAAAGCAGATTTATGTAGCAATTCCCCAGATGTTTAAGCTGGGCATTCTCTCACCTACTGCATAGAGCTGAAGCAAATGAGCTCAGCTCCTCTGGAAGAGTTGCCAAGTGAAAAGACAAAAAAGCCTTGTGTGATTTTCTGAATAAAACAAATCAAAGCCACATAGCTAGTTTCAGTAGTTTGTAGAACTAGTAGGATGCTGTGGCATGGTGTGTTTCAAAGTGGTTTTGTGGGGAAATTGCATTGATTTAATCTCAGATTTGATATGATTTGAGGGTTAAGAAGATTTTTGGCTCTGAGAAATAAACACACTTAATACCACCTACTAAGTATGGTTTCACTTTCACGGGACTGCCTGCTTTTGCAGCATGAAGGCTCTGAGCTGAGCCTTGACGTGCTGCTTTGAGTGGAAGCTTTGAAAAACTTGCAGCTACCTCAACAGGTGTTCCACAGACCTTGCCAGGGTCAAGACAACGAAGATAATACAGTCATGGAAACATACCCCAAAGCAATGTACTGCAAGAACTGTATTAACACAGGTTTAGGAATTCTAAGTCCAGGAAGCTACACATCCAGCCATAAAGAGGCATGGCATGATCTATTTTCAACTCTACAAATTCATGGACCCTTCTTGTGCAAATATATCTGATTTTATCAAAACCTGAGTGTTTAATGAAAACAGAATACTTGGGATGAATATCACAGCACTATCTGATAGAAATATTAGGTGATTATGTGAGGGAAAAATAATCTTTGACACAACAATCTCACAGATATCAAACCACTTGCACTCAATTTAAAAGAACAGCTCTTTCATCTTCCCCTTTAAAATCACCAATATTAGATGATGGTGTATCTGGACTCTGGAGTTCCCAAACTCTAATGAATTTAGAGCATAGTAAGCAAAAAATAGTGATGGAGCCAGGGCTCTACTGACTGGACTAACTCAGAGGTAGAAGATTCTGATGATACCACTAACAATACCTTAGAGATCTTCTTGTGCTATTCCAAATTGTCCTCTTCTTATTGTGGTTTTAAAGACTCACCCAAGAATAAGTGTTGCCTAGCTGTCTACTTATTCAAACAGATTATTTTCTTTTTAATTTGGTCAATTCTCCATTTCTCTTCACAATTTTAGTTGTTTTATGCATCATAGGGAAAATCAGGTCATTCCTGTCTTATATAAGTAACTTATACGTGGAAAAGTGTACCAAATTTTAGATTCCTACTTTGGGACTAGATTTTTCTTAATCCCCTTGTAATTTAAATCCTAATTAAGAATGAAAGCAGTAAACAGAAAAGAACCAATACCTAAAAGATTCTGTATACAAGGCAAGCAACAGAACTACAGTGAAATAAAATGCAAGGATATACACAAATAAATCATAAGGGTCTTTTAAGAATAGATCCTATTCAGGAATTTTGCATTTTCTGAGCTAGAAATAGCTCTATAGATCGAGATGCATTTCTTTTCAAAACAGTTAAAGACACCCCCCCTTGTTTCAGTAAAAGTTGGATTAGGCTCTTAATCAGGAGCTCAGAGACACACTAAAAATACCAGTGTGATTTGGTTTAAAAAAATAAAAAGTATTTTTTATTGTGAAATGTTCCTTTGGACTTATAAAAGGAAAATGCTTGCTTTTTGTTTTTTCTAAAAGAATAAGCCCCAGACATTTGGAAACTATCTGCTCTGAGTCACAGGCAGAGGAGTCTGTGAAGTACCCCTTTATGCAATCAAAGACACTTGCCATTCCAGTGTTATGTACACGTCAGTACATCAGATGCACTAGTTCGGTTGTTCCACAGGCGCTCTGAGATCAGACAAGGTCTTGGCAAACTTTGCAAATTGTGCCTCAGCCTGACCTGACACTTCAGCCTCATAAAGCCGGAGCCCCTAAACGCTCCCATGTCACTGAGCAGGGATCTCAGCACAGAGGCACAAACACATCAAGGAATCCTTTAACTGATGAGTTATGAGGAGACTCCCTTCACCAGAATGAAGGGTCCAGAGAGAGGGACAACATATTTGCTGTGTTAGCTTTAGAAGTCATACACTGTTTGCAGAAGGGGTTATCTTGTGTCCACACTCTCTAATTTAGGCTAATGTTTGTTTACAGAGACTATAAAGCAGGAGAGCTGGAGAGCAGGAATGTTTCACAGTATTACTTGTGGTCTCCTTTATAAAGGGGTCTTTGAGACAACCTTTAGGGGTGCAGAGGGAAAAGTCACCTGTAACAGCCACATCAGGAGATGCCTATTTCCAGGAAAAAGTCTGACTCGTTTTGCAGGGTCTGAGCCATCATTTAGATGCATATTTTGCTTTCAGTGCTTTCACAGAAAGAAAATAAACCATGAAGTGTATTATAGCTCGGTTCAATCATTTTTACAGCTGCTGAGCGCAGAAACCAAATTCAAATGCTCTAAGCCTAATACTCTAAGTCACTGGTTTTTTTGCTTGCTACTAATCACCCGAGGTGATGTCTGGATTTTTTGCCCATATTTTCAAAGAAAAATATCCCTCAAAAAGTCTTGAGTAAGAAAATGGTAATACTTAATTCAAATATTACTGGCATAACTGACTTCTTGACCACAAAAAATAGAACCCTCTGTCTGCAATGTAATTTTTCTATTTCTACTTCTCTAAATTATTTTAAATTGCTCCTTCCAAAAGCTAAATTGTATTTACCAGTAGCCACTTACATTGATTTTTCCTAAGTTCTGACAAACATTGCAAATTCCCAAAGCATAAGACTGCTCAGACTCCCCTGGGGAAACCTTTGGATCAGTCTAAATTATACATTAAAATATATGTTGAGCTCCTCAGGTATTTATTATCTTATTACTGTTAGCCTCCCTCCTTGATAGAGAAATTAGAAAAATCTGTTAAAAAAAATCAAAATCAATAGCAGCTAGTCAAGAATATTGGAGCAGATTGCCACTATAGTAACAGGAAACAAAAATATTTTTTTGGGTGGGGAGAAAGCATTTTTGTGACTCTGGGCTGCTTTCAGTTTCTGACGTATTTTCTGAGTATTCAGCAAATCTGCAGTATGTACAGCCCGTTCAGTTTGCCACCTGGAAAAGTTAATTAGGAAATGCTGCTTGTCTTATCAGTAATCCTTTTACCTCAAAGTACAGCCGGGAACACAGGCCCAGTCATGCACTGGATGCATTGGGGCATGATGGAGCAACATGTATATGGTTGCTTATCTTGCAACTGTATAAGTCATACTTGGTAGCCCTTGAAAATGAGCAAAGGGTACCATTTCTTCAGGCATGTGTTTGAATCAGGGCTTGGGACTATCCTATTCATAAAATGTCAATTGACACCATTTTGTCCTGCAATTCTTTGTCTGATCACAGTGGTTTAGTGTGTAGACACTATGCTTCTCGTATACTCTACTATTCAATTAGGCATAAACTTACAAAAAGAGCAGGGAGTCTCGGTACTATTTTAGCAATAGTGTTATTAGCTGTTAACTGCTACCTGGCTATCTGGAATTTTTCTATGTTAACTTCGCTGGCTGGCTCATGAAATATTATATGCACTTTTTTAAACTATTATTTGAATTATTTAGATTAAATTTCTCTGTGTAATAAGAAAAAATCAGGTTACAGTCTATTGCATGTACTAATAATGAAACAAGGGCTCTTTATTTAACATTGGGAAAGCACTCTTGTGTACAAAAAATATCACTGTGAAAATAATACCACCTGACCTGCCTCAATGCTATTGTACCATAGTTTTTTTTTTAAGAGTGGTAAGGAAAGATTGCTTTAAATTTGATTTTACTTAGGATAATCTTACAATAAAGCTAGGAAAACATTTCAATAAAACCCCTCTAAAAAAAAACATTATCAAGAGCTTCTGCTATGTCCTTTTCCGTGGACTATGCAGGCACCATGCCTGATTTGGGCATAATATACTTGCAAGTCACTGAAAGATTGGGAATACAGCCACATCTAAGAACGTTTAATCCCCTATGTGATCAATTTGTACTTGAAGCAATGCTTTTGAGATAACTCCAACTCTGAGAGCTGCAGAGCACTGAGAGCACTGAGGTGTATGCCAGTACTTACAACAAATGGCTGATGTGGCTGGAAATGGCCATCTCTGGAGACAGGGCTGAAGAGCTCCTCAAAACCCCATCTCTGAAGCTGCAGTCCCTGACTTCTATTATCTCAGGGCCTCTGGAGGACTGTACACTTTTAATTCATGGGTTTAGTTAAACCTTGTCCACAGACAGTGCTAAAACTAAATACAGTGCTCAATTTTCACCAGATGACTTCAGATCCCAGCATTTTAGAGGAAGAGAAAGAGATAGAAGACAAGAAAAAAGATGTTATGATTTTCCCTTGGCAGTGTGCTTCAATTTTAATTATGCTATTAGCTGGCCAGTATAATGTGGACTGAAGTCAGTGGAGCTGTACCAGTTTACACCACTAACTCTAAATTTCGTCATCTGTGGAGAATTTTTTCATTTGTTCCCTGCTGTCAGACCTAATTTAACATGATAATTTCTTGATGTACATTCAGCTTTGCACATGTTCTTTTGTTTTGCAGTTGTTGTCAGTGATCAACAATATTGACATATTCCTCTATCTGGCTCATCACTTTAGAGCCCAAATAGCTTCTCTGTTGGATGTCCTGGTGGTTCACAGTGCCCATGGCCTGAGTTTCAATGTACGGTAGACTTTCTTTTACTGGAGCCATTGGCTTTCTCAAAGCACTACCTTTTCTCCTATTCTGAGAGTTATACCAGGGGCCCGATGAGTTCCTGAGGCTAAAGGCTGCTTGCAGAAAAACTGCAGTAGAAATAAACTTCTGTTTTTAGAGGAAAATAGTTCATTGATTGATGTCAAGACAGAAGAAGGCATAGAAATATTGGGCAACAGGTTTCAACAAGATGGAAGACCATCCTTCTACAACTAGCTGCAGCTGGTTTTAGCAGTCCTGCTAAACTCTGCTCCAAATCGGAATCACCTCCTTAGCATGAGTATGGGCATTTATATTACTGCACTTATTGGTTTTCTGGGTGAAAATCTACAGCCCCCATACTCCCCTATTTCCCAAGGTTATTTTAACCTACATCAGTTTGTATCTGTGGACAGCCAGATCAGCTTAGTACACATAGGCTGCGATCACCTTGCAGTTGAATAGCCACACCTTGTGTCAGAGAGTTTGGGGAATTACATTAGACATATATTTCACAACAAATTTTTTCACTGTCATAAAGATTCACAGGGGATTAAAAAATAAATTTAAAAAAAATTCAGCAAACAATGAAAAAAAACAGGCAAATGTCTGAATTCATGCTCACCAGAAACAATTTATCATTTTTGAACCATAATTTACACACAGATTTGGGATCTGGAGTGGAAAGTTTATAGGATATATAGTCTTAATTCTAGCATGCTATGTAATGATTTTCTTTCACCAACAGAACCCATGCCAGCCTCAATGAAGCTTTCTTAATAAATGTTAATAATAAACCAACAAGACCAGTTAACTAGCTTCCTGTTCATCAGGCCACCCCTTCATCCAAAAAACAATCTTTAAACTAGGAGGACAGTTAGACCTTCTTTTGTCAAGCATAGAGTGGAGTCTTTTATAAAAAAAATGTCGAATACCAAGGTGACCTCGATAGTTCCAAAGCCATAATTCAAAAAGGAAATAAAAAGTTTGTTCTCTTGAAAAGAAAGTCATGTTTTCTATCTGTGGGATTAAAAAAAAAAAAAAAACAAAAAAAAAACAAAAAACAAAACCACAATGTATCCTTTAGAAAAGTAATTCCTGAAAAATCCTCATACAGTGTCAGAAGGCATTTAATCCCGCCTTGGATATTCCTGATTGAGTCAAAGTAACATTAAATTTTTAGGGAAAAAAACAGAATCATATTTAAATTACTTCTGTTAAATATTTCCAACTCAAAAGCATTTGAGCACTAGATTCTGTAATATTTACTGAATAATTTTAATTTATATCTTCAGTCAGTATTTAGGACCTACATCTAGATTTGGTGTCAAGTTCTTCACAAGACATAAACAACTGAAATACCTATTGAGTCAATTTTGCCTATCTACAAAGCAAAATGAAAAGCCTGAGTGAGTTCTATCACAACAGTAGCCTGCAGAATCCTGCTTGCAAGATTTTGGTCTAAAAAACTAAACATGTAAGGAAGGCATTTTCTTATATTTCACTATCTTTGTGAAATATCCTATTCCTGATGCCATGTCATGATTGGCACCGATAGGTGATCATAAATTATTCTCTTACTTTGACTATTGCATGCATAGGGTTAGCTCACTCCATCTCAAGAAAATGCCAGATGTCTTTAATCAGCTCTTCCTAGCCTTCTGTTTGCAGCTCTTTGAAAACGTCTTAATTTTTTTCCCCTCTTTTACAGTGTGATACTACGTATTCTGAAGCTGTGATTTAGGGATTCTATCAAATCCACATTAAAAGCTATATCAGTATTGCTGGTATCAAAAATGGAAAATCTTAATTAAATTTATAAATGCTCACTATGTACATATTTTTCAAGGAATCACAAACCCTCTGTGTTAATTAGTATTTTTGTCTCCTTTTTACTCTCTTTTTCAGTTCTTTGTTAGTGCTGTTTTCATCTTTTTACTGAAGTGATCAGCAATAGGTCCTCAGAAAGAAGAACTGAAGACTTAGAGGGCTTCACACGAATCATGGGAACTTGCTGCTGCTATTAGTTCATTAGTTCAACAAGCAAATTGTGAGTCTCATTTTTTCAGCACACAGGGATAAGACCCACAGAAAAACTTCGCTTTGCTTCACTTCTTGGGCACGTGCTTCTTTTTTCCTCTGCAGTGTCTGGACCAAATTTCCTGTATTTTACCCTCAGTAGCTGTGGGTGAAAGCAGTCCAAATAGTCTAGCTGATAGTAACAAGAGTTTCTCAGAAATGGTTTTAGTTTTATGCTGGAGAGCAGCCAGGAACTGCTTCTCTCAAATTTGTCTCTAAAGGGCAAGATTCATGCTGTAACATTGAAGCACAATAAAATCACAAGCACTATTAAACGGCCTAAAGAAACACATCAACACACAGTTAAGGGGGGGAGGAACAAAAACAAACAAAGAGAAAGGTATGTAGAAAACCCATTTCTTTTCAGAAAAACATATTTTGTAGGCAGTAGAAAAGCAGGTCTCCTTAAGCTACCACTTAAGCTGTTGGTATGGCAAGCTATTGCTAACCTCCTGCTGGAGTAGGCCCTTCTCAGTGCCAGTGAAATCCTAAAAAGACCTTCTCTAAGAGAAAGCAGTCTACAGTTTGTCACCCATGAAGTTTGTCAAGAATGCAAGATGAAATGTCAGTACTTAGTATTGTAGACTGTGGTGTTTGAAGAATGGATAGAGAATATCAGCTTAACCATTTCAGGCTGAATTCAGGTAATTTCAGCCACTCAGTTTGAAGTCAATATCTCCCCATCACCAAAAAAATAAATGGAGTACACTCTAAGGAACACTTCCAGAATCTTAAAGGTTGCATTCATGTACAAAGGTATGGACATCTGGGGATTCCAAGTCAAAAGCCTTTCTGTATCTTCTGCATTGTGCAATGTTTGTTTATAATCTGCTAGTTCAAAGTTTATCATGTAGGTGGTTCAGAAGGGAATATCCATACTACTATTTAATCTATGTTGATAACTTCCTGAAATGGTTCAAACCGACCTCAGAGAAAGGGGTTTTGCAGTTTTTATTCAAAGAACAGAATGTACTGGGTAGATCATCAAGTTCTAGTGTGTCACCCACCCTCCACAAAACCCTAAGCCAAAAATAGGGAATAGCTTATAAAGGCATGAGGTTTCTGAATGACAACATTACAGAAATATGCATACCCTTTTTTACATCACAAAAAACACCAACTAAAATATAGCATATTAGATCAAGTCAAGCAAGGTCACAGCAGCATCAGAACACTCAATTATTAGCTTACATTCAGTATAAAGAAATTATTTATTCCAGGCCAAGTCTCTCATGAAACCTGAGCCTGCAAGATTTGGTATGTATACTTTTACATGAATATACTATACCTCTTTTGCTCTTAAATCTTCTAAGGTTTAGACACTTCAGATTTTTCCACAAAGGAAAAAAGTTTACTGTTACAGTAAACTGCTAGCAGCAGTTAAGCAAGCTCACTTACTCACTTCATGCTCATGGAGCATGAAGGATAATTTATAGGGACAAGGATTCATCCAGTGTTAGGAAGGTCAGCGACAGGAATACCAATGAATCTCCCCACTTTACAAGACCATAGTTTATGCTCTGTGTTCTCCAGAGTTCCAGTAATCTCTATGTCACATCATGTAGCACTGCCAAAGCCATGAAAATTCTAAGTAGAGGGAAGTGGCACTGCTAAATCGTGAACTCCAACTGCAAACACACAGTTGTTCTGTGAATGGGACATTCACAGAGACAACCAAATTCCAAACAACTGGAATATCACAGCCCACATTTTACCAGTTTTTTTCTAATTGAAGGATCACAATTTTTTATAGTGCAGAAGTGTTTACTTTGGCAAAATGAAATAAACTTTACCAAATGCAACAAAACAGAAACAAGATGGACCTGGATGTAGATGTAACATGAGTAAAGGTGAAAAAAAGTTGTTGTGGGGAAATGTGAGGTAGGGACCACTTTACACCACACATTTATGTTCCCAAGGAAACTGACTTAGGTTTAGGGGCATCTTCCCTAGAACACAAGTGCACTCAGAAAGCCAGGGTTGATTGGCTACCTCCTGTTTTGAGTAGAATCAGAAAGCTGTTCCAAATTCCATGGTTAGGCTTCATTATGTGCCATCATATGCGTGAATCACATGAAAAGCCTCAGGACAGGCTAATTCACAGGCTGAAAAAGTTGAGACCTGTAAGACCTCCACAAGCTCATAAAAGGTGTTTTATGCCAAGAAGATATAAGGACATCAAAATCCGCCAGATGGATTTATTGGTTGTGCACAGGAGAAATGTGATGACAATTTCAGGCGGTCAAAATAACACACTTTTACTGTCAAACTTCGGAAAATAAGGTAACTTGGCAAAAGTTTAAAGCAAGCATTCAACTAATATAAAGCATTTCACAAAGCATTGACTTAGCAAATTCCAACCCATACAGGTTTAAGTTACCCATATATCAAGAAAAGGAAATTAGGAGAAGACGAAGCAGCAAAGAGGCGGAGAGGGCAGGGGGGAATTACAGCTACCACTTTAGATTCAGCGTAGAACCAGCTAGTAGAAATCCAAGGACAACAGGGCTGCAACAACATGGAGACCTCGTGGTGCTGGTTTTATTTGCTCTGGACTCCTGTGGCCATCCACCCTCCAGGTGGGGCTTCTGGTCTGCCAGCCATTCAGGATCTGGGTTAGGGCCTCCAGGCAGTTTGGTGTGGGGTTTCAAGTGTGCCAGTGACTGACAGCTGCACTAGAGGCTCTCAGGGAGGTGGAGTTATGGGAGCAGAGCATCATCCCACCTGGTCAGAATCCTATCTGCCTCCTCCCCTATGCAGAGTTGTTTCAAAAGAATAACAACATTTTTCCAGTCTCTCACAAGCCATTACTCAATTCCCCCAAAGGTTTTCCCAGTAATGATGGTCACTTAAGGATCCAAGACATGCACAGCATCAGTAAGATGCCCTTACTGCTAAAAAGTTATAAGTAAAGGACAGATGAGTTGTGTGGACCCTATAGATTAAGAGAAAGGACAAGTGAAAAAACGAAACAAAAGGAACAATTTATATCCTGTGTCAATAGAGAAGAAGGAAGAAACTTAATTCAAACATAAGGAACTGATAAAGCATAGTCTTCTGTTCTCCTTATGGTAGTACCTTTCGGGCTTCCCCATAGAAGAAAAACATTGATAAATGGCAGCAAGTCAGAGACACCAAGAGGTTGGGGGCTGGAGTACCTTCCCTGTGAAGAAAGGCTGAGGGAATCAGCCTTGTTCTGCCTGCACAAGAGACAACTTTGGGGGAGACCTTCCAGCAGCCTGCCAGTACCTGGAGCTAGGTATCAAGAAGACAGAGCCTGCCTCTTCATAGTGGCACGTGACGAAGGACAAGAGACAAGAAGCATCATTTGAAGTAAAAGAGGTCCTGGCTGGATATAAGGAAGATTATCTTTACCTTGAGGACAATCAGGCAGTGAAGCAGGTTGCCCAGACAGTCTGTGTCCTCTTCAGCCTCAGATGTTTTCAAGATGAAAGCTTGAAATAAAGCTCTGAGCTGCTTGGTTACTGACCTCATAGTTGACCCTGCTTTGAGCAAGAGATTGGACTAAAGACAACCCAAGATCCTTTTCAACCTGAATTTTCCTACATATTCTTACAATACCATGCTGCATTATTACATATTTTCAATAAACTGTGTATGATTAAACACTGAACAGCTATACACAACACAGATACCCATACTGTAGAAGCAAATTCTAGAGTGATTATGTTTAAACAGACATCTAAAAATAAGTATTCTTACATTATTCAAGTATTTCATTTTACTGTTACATTTCTATAATATCTAATGCCTCCCCAATAAGCTATTTTGTAAGAGCTATCTTTCTAAATCTACATAGTAGCTGCCTCTTCTATTGGTACTCAATCTAGATTCAAAACAGTCCCTCTAAGTACTAGTCCTCCAACAGACTGAAACTTCTTTCCACGAAAAAAAGACAAAACAGTCTCCATTCAGTGGGGCTTTGCCTATTCAAATGCTGTGGATGGAACTTGGGCTGCAAAAATGTGAAACTGAGTCCAATTTCCCTTTTGACCTATGACAGTAGCTGGTTTTGGATACTAATTTAAGAAAGGTGAAATAAATCAGGGAAGCAGAACAGGAGACTGGTTAGCTTCCCTTCACATCAGAACCTACCTTCCCAGATATCTGAAAAATAGACTAATTAGCAAGATATTTACCCTCAGAAACAAAAAAGCAGCAAATGGTAGCAAAAAGAGAGAATGGCCAAAGTTTCAGTTTTAAATGAAGAATTCTAAATTCTCTCAAGAAAACAGGAGAAAGGGTAAATGGTCATCTAGCCCAGTCATCTAACTCCCACACTGGACTGAAACTTCCTTCAATGCATTTCCTCCTATCCACCCACACATAGAGCAGTTTTGGTTTGACACTTTGTAGAGGACTTGACATGAAAAAAGTATAAATCTTACTTGCAATCCAGGTCCAATATCACTGCCAAAAAAAAGAGGAAAATAAAATGGATAAAAGGAAAAGAAGTAGTTGCTGGTTAAGATTCACATCTCTAAAAATACGAAGGACATAAACAGACTACATTCCTTTTAAAGAGCAGGATGCATACAAGAAACCACAGATTTAAAAATAGTAATTTGATAGGAAGGTTAATTGGACAGCTTCTAGAAATAAAGTATAAAACCCCCCTACTATTAAAAATACGCTCTTTTTCTTTATTTCAGATTACCTGTGAGGAATTTTTTCCCCTGAAGTTCCACAAAACAGAGCAAGTGGCCAGATCATAAAAAACAGATTAAGCAGCCAGGTGCTATGCATACAGTACGGCTGTTAATTTGCAAGGAACAGACAAGGGAGAGGGGCTTATTAACTCCATTACTGTAATTATTTCCATTTAATGTCACAGGCATAATGAGGACTGGGCAATCATCAACCACACCAAGTTCAACAAGGAAAAGTGATGGATTCTGCCCCTGGGATGGGGCAGCCCTGGATGTTCAAACTGACTGGGGAAGGAAATGCTGGAAAGCAGTGCCACGGAAAGGGACCTGGGGGCCCTGGTTGATGGCAAGCTGAATAGGAGTCAGCAGTGCCCCGGCAGCCAGGAGGACCAACCGTGTCCTGGGGGGCATCAGGCAAAGCATCACCAGCCAGTGGAGGGAGGGGATTGTCCTGCTCTGCTCTGCACTGGAGGGGCCTCACCTTGAATATTGTGTGCAATTTGGGCACCACAAGATAAGAAAGATATTAAGCTCTTAGAGAGTGTCCAAAGGAGGGCAATGAAGATGGTGAAGGGCCTGGAGGGGAAGCCGTATGAGGAGCGGCTGAGGTCACTTGGTCTGTTCAGCCTGGGAAAGAGGAGACTGAGGGGAGACCTCATTGCTGTCTACAATTTCCTTTGGAGGGGAAAAAGAGGGGCAGGCACTGATCTCTTCTCTGTGTTGACCAGTGACAGAACCTGAGGAAATGGCCTGAAGTTGTGTCAGGGGAGATTAGATTAGATATTAGACAAAGGTTCTTCACTGGAACACAAAGGTTGGGCACTGGAACAGGCTCCTCAGGGAAGTGGTCACAGCATCAAGACTGACAGAGTTCAAACAGTGTTGAGACAATATTCTCAGGCACATGGTGTGACTCTTGGGGATGGTCATGTGCAGAGCCACATGTTAGGTTGTACTGATTTACATTTCTAGAAAATTAGGTGAATAGCATCCAGTTCTGAAGTTGCTGTAGGGTTTGCCAAAATCATATCCACCTTATAGATATTCAACATTTGATCCAGTAAACACTATCACAGTGGGACCACTCAGACTAGAAATTAGCATAGTTGGGCTTTTAAAATATGGCCTGGAGGGAATCAGTCATCTTCTGTGCCATGTACAATTAGTAGAATAGGAACAAAAATAGCAGTCTACCTGATATGGACTGCTGGAAAGCAATCTTAGATCTGTAACACCAAGAAAAACCAAACAACTACTGAAATGCTTGGCTTTATATCCACTGGAGCTGGTTGTTGCTGTTACTTAGAAGTGCTGGAGTTCCTCTTAGATTGATTATTTGAGGAACATATTTTGCAGTGCTTGGCCTCTCCAAAAACTTACTGCATATTACAAAGTACCGACTAAAGAGAAGCCATAGATCTTTTATTTGATGAATGCTCTGACATCTGATTAAATGCAATATAAATGACATATACACAACCTGCTTCCTTTCACCTCTTCACCTGTGTAAAAATTTATAAGTAATGTCCTTGGTTGTTAAGTTACTGAGTGACAGTATAGACAGATATAGCTGAAGGACATTGTGTGTAAGCTGGTATAGAATCATTAAATGCAATAAAATAATGACAGTTTATATTCTCTGTCTGGCCATCTTGAGTCACAACCACAATTCTTAAGCTATTTAAAAAAGAGGATGTTCTTAGATTGCAATCAAATTCATCTAACAGCACTGGTACGCTGTTACCAATAAACTCCATGTACCTCCTGCACAAATACTACTCAGACATCATATTAATTCATATTAACAATTTTGACAAACTACTTGTTTTTATAGGACAGCAAGATTATCAAATTTGAAAGACAACTATTCTAAGGTTAATTAAGTTAATTCTTTCAAGGAAGGAATGCAATTTCATTATTTAAAGAAACACCCTTTAAATAATTTGTGAAACTAATAGAGTTTTGAAAAAAAAGACTCAGACCCTCAATGCAATCAGGGAGATCTCATAATTACCCAAATGAGAAAAACATGAAAACAGAAAGACTTAAAAGCAATGCAGTAGGCTTGTACTTTAATACCTGAAATTACTAGAAGTTTAAAAAACAATAGAAAAGATCATGCCAGTTGTGACAATGACTGCTTTGAATACTTCAGCCATGCTTTGTGATGATACTGCAAGTATATAAAATTAATTAATTAAATAAATAAATAGGAAAAAAACCCACAAATCTAATCTAGAAGAGGAGAGCTCCTTCCACAGATTTACAATGGTATTTACTCTCTATATGATCTCTATGATGTGACAACTTTCAGAGGAATCCAGTTCTGAAACACTTCTGGTAATGTATCGTTTTAATATCTCCTCAAGAAAAAACAAAAGGGACAGAAAAAAATAAAAGACTGCGTTTCTGGCTGCTATCATACTGCATAGCAACACATTTAGTGTTGCCCAAATATGTATGTGGCATATGCCAGATAGCTAGGTTTGCTTTCCAAAATGGGAAGATAGTGTAAGTTTCTCCAGATTACTTATTAGATTTTTGCTCTCATGGAATTTGGAAAGACAAACTCTCTTAGTCAACTCAAACCCTCTTATGAAGTCAAAGTCTTCTCTTAAATCTGCATTTAGGTCATCCGATTCATGGAAGGTTAAAGGGAAATAGGTATATCATCATTTCTTCTTAATACAAAATGCAGTACAACACAAAATACACCTTCCTGCTTTCCTCAGGTAGCAACATCTTCTTTCAGTGTTGTGCATTTCAAAAACTAATTTCACAAAATTCATGGGCTGATATGAAAGAGACCACAGTGGTTTCCTACCAGTCCAACATTTTTAACAATTTCTTTAAGCCCCCTTAGATAGTCGGCAACAAACATCCTTGATATCAATGTGGGTTTAGTAACAATTCTGGCAAAATGAAAACTTTTCCCTCACATTGCAAAATGAGAAACACTTCAACTAACACAGCCTGGGCCTGTTGCCACCAAAGCAAATATGACTTTCATTACTTTTGAAAAGACGGGACTCTTTCACAAGAATAGTATTCATATCACCTTTAGTCAAAGCTCTTGACACAGAAGAATTAAACTGACTCAGAAGATGAAAAGAGTGAAGAAGGAGAGTTAAGATTGAAGTTCCAGAATTTATTTATACAGTAAAACCTTTCCCCTAGAGTCTCTCCAAATAATCCATTCCACCAAATTATTTGTAAAGGCATATGACAGAACATTTGACAAAATCTCATGTGGTGAGAGCATGTGTGAGACATCTTTAAGATGTTTGGTCTGCTCATCCTGCTTTGTCATTCTTTCTAGACTCTCTTGGCCTTCTCGCTATCTGTCTGCCAAAGCTCTGCACCACACCATCTGCGTGCCAGACTCCTCCAACCGCGACGAGCCACAAACAGCAAAGGACTGCAAGTTCTCCAGTGAGTGTGCTAAGGCACTGTTCTTTTGATGACCTTCTTTAATGAGTTGCTCCCGGAATTTTTTCATTTTTTTTTTTAAACAAGGCAATGAAATCATAATGTTGTTCACATAACTGGATTAAAGAACATTTCTCTTCTGGGAAACAGCTATTTTACTCTTTTGTTGGGCAAGAAAAAAGGAGGAGTTGGATACTGAAAAGAGCTTGACCTATTTATCACATCCTCAGTTTCTAGAGGTCACAGACAAAAGAATGAGTGGTTTCAGCCATCCCCTACCTGGTTAGAAAGGCTAATTTCCTATGTGATAAAAAAAAAATTTCAGTATACTAAAAATTCTGTAAGAATTCTGGCATTTGTCTACACCTGAAGTTTTTCAGTAAATCTTATAGAAAACTAATCAACAGACTAAAAGTAGACATGCAGAGCCAAGAACAGCCATTCAAAAGAAGAGTTGACTCAGATGTCATTACAACCACCTGCCATGATGTCAAGCCAAAGAAGATTGGTATTGTTCGTGAAGGGAGAAGTTACCAATAACCAAGATGTGTGCTATAAGCCAGCATGTGAGGCACTTCAGAGAAGGGAACTGAATACAGCATCTGTTGTAGCACAAAGTAGGAGATATATAGACATACCTGGCTGCAGAGCAGGTCAGCCATTTTTAACACCCATATCACCACACAAAGTCTTCCTGAAGCGCAAAAATCAAACTAGTAATTTCAAAAAGTCTCACAAATGCTTTTTATATGCCAGAAGATAATGGTTCTGGAATCTTGTGTGTACTGCTAGCAGTTAATCTCACTAGAATAAAAAAGGTAACTGCAGTCTAGTCACTATATGATTTAGCACTAAGCCGTCCTGGAGCAAGGAGGCAGTAGAAGGAAAGGAATGGCTTTGAGAACATTAGCATGAAAAGGACTCTTTAAGATGTACAAAAAGAAGCAGTCACCAAAAACAGGTTTATTATTTATACCTGAATTTTTATGATACGGTCATTCACAGGTGAAGTCCAGGTCCTACAGACAATTATTAGGATATTTCCTTTCACAGTTACAAGGAGTTCATCAATGATTATTCATGCATCTGGAATCCCAAATATACATCTATATATAACATGGATAAGTCGTGGCATGATGAATTCTAAACAGATGAGTCAACATATTCAACAGCTTAAACAACGCATGGGGAAAGTTCTTCCTGTTGATTACTGACTATCGTTAGTCAGTACTAATAAGCAGAGCCAAGGGAAAGACGTTCATGACAATTCACTGCCTTGTTGTTTTATTTATTTATTAAGCAAAGGTTTCTTGAGTTCATGTTGTCTGCATACCACTTTAGCCTCCGTACAGGATTTCTTGAGGTTTTGGGTTTTGTTTTTTTAAAATCATAGCCGTAATAACCCGGACCCTGGAATTCACTAGGTCTTGTGACCACATCTATCAATTAAATAAAGAGAATATTCTACTAAGGAAAGCTGCAAACAAAAAGACACTATTTATCACAGCATTTTATTACAATTAAGCCATATTATAGTAAACCACTAAGAACTTTTTCATCAAGCAGCTTCACATTAGTAACATTATGCAAACAACAAAGATACCTGATGAACAAATTAGTAGATTCTGTACACCATGACACCATTCTGAAATACAGAAATTGTAGGAATAGAGTATTAGAGAACAAAAGATAAATGCAGTCCGAAGATTATAATTTTTAGTAGAAAAGTAGCTTTTCATCATGTCACAACTATATGACAGGAGCATGTTTTGTTCACATCAAGGTTGATACAGGCAGATATTTTAAAACTTTGAATGGTCAGTCAAAATTTTTTACTACGTAAGGTCATACTGCATCCTGAGCTGTTGTACACTTCTACACTTGAGGTCTTTGAAGCTGTGTTCAATTAACAACTGAATTATATCCTTAGGATGTTTGGTAAGATTTCTGTTTTAAGAGGGCAACTTCCCAACAAAGTGACATTGTAAAACATCAATAAAACTGTTAAACAATATAGCAGTGCTACCCAGAGGATAATTTTACTTTATTTAGTCTCTAGCATGGATATCATGCAACAGTAAATTTTCATCTCTGTGTCAGATAAGTGATTCAGTATGACTTTGATTAAATATTCAATACCACCCAAACTGATTCAAACAGGACTGGGTACTAGCTGGAGTATTGTGTTAGTCAGGAGTTCTTTCCTGGATCAGACCTTAACACAGAATGACAAACACCCAAGTAATCTCAAAAAGGTTTTCTTAGTCTGAATACACAAACACCGTCAAACTGTATCATGGCAGTAGTCTTCCCACAGCAAGCAGTGGGTCAGAACCTCAACACACTTTTCAGTCTTTTCTGCGCAAAGTCTGACCATTTCTTCCAAGCTGCAGAACTAGATCATTCTCTCCCACTGAACCTACTATGGAAGGACCAACTTCCAGCAGGCAATAGGAGCACTTGGGCCTTAATTTTGCAAACCACCAAGCAAGATTTTCTGTGGCTCATCTGTCAACACACTTATTCCTCTGACATCTAGGGTGACAAATGTGGTGGCCGAGAACTTACCTCAGTCTATTTCCACTGCTAGTACGTTCATTTGGCTCCAGCTAAAACAGTTAAATCCAAAGGACTCCACAGCTGAGATTTTCTTCTCTTTTGAATGAATAATCTCTTACTTAATTGTTTGTTAATAAAAGGTTCTAGAATACCAACACTGGAGACTGAAGTCCTCTTTAGAGGCAGCATAGCAAGCCACAGCTAAGGTTTACCCATGGCATCTTCTTGCATTTATCATCTCTAAGAAGATAACTTTTGCCTCTGGGGTAAGAGCAGAGTTCAACAACTGTTTGGTCATCCCCTTCTGATTCTGCCTTCTGTGTTCTTACTGACATGAAGAATAGCTATTACTTCCAGCTGAGAACAGACTGAGAGTTAGGCATAGGTCAGTTTATTAGCTCAGCTTTTGAAAAAAAAAGCCTTTAAGATGGTCAGACTGCAGTAATACAGGGTTTAACTAACTCATTTGGAAAACAACACAAAACCGAAGGAAAAGGAAATGCAGCTGCTACTTATAAGCAGTCAAACTGTTACTGTTGTCCTTTTACTCTTGCCAGTTTCTCAGTCAGTAATCATTTCTGATCCAGTACAGCAGCTGTAATACTGTATATAAATGCATTAATGCTCTAGGGAGATATCCTGTTTGGGAGAACACTAACTTAAATAATCTTTTTAGGTTTTCTTTTTGTTATCTCACTGCTGATGATTTACAGATTTCACAGGAAGTCCTCTATCAGCCAAGGCATGACTGCACAACCAAAGAATCTCCATATTTCAGGGAAACATGTAGGCCAATTGTTTGTTGGAAAATGTACAGATGTAATCTGGGAATACTCAAAGATTCAACCATGGGTTATCTTTTTTTTTTTGTGATGCTTTTCTACAAATACTCTGCTTCCACCGGAACTATGGCCTTATATGTAGAAACAGGGACTGTAACTTCCTATGACGTACAACATGTTACCATACATGCTTTCCCTTTAACTCATCAAGTTTTCCAGGCTGCTATTCACCCTCTGATGAAAGGAGTGTTACCGTTTGTACTACATTAATCCATTCCAGTGCTCAAGACGTCACTAAGTTTTACACGTACATAGGCTAACACTTCACTGTGTACTGCCAGGCAAATATTACCGTGCATTTGGGCCAGGAGAAAGAATTTTTTTTTTCCTTCTTCTTTTTTTTTTTTTCTTCTTTTTTTTTTTTTAAGAGTTTGTGGGGTTTTTTAATGTCTTCACTACATTTTAAAATATACTGTCCCAGTATATGCGTCGTTGAAGGATTATTTTCGACTATACTACACTTTAAATCATGAAGCAAGGAAGATCAGGATACATCTGTCAGGGTGATCAAATTACTTTGGAAGGGAACAAATTACAAAAACCCTCAAAAATAAAATCAAGAGCTTGAAATCTGTAACAGTCTACAGGGCACATATAATCTTCCAAGCTTGTTATCATTTTAAATGCAGTATTTCATCATATTCTGCATATTAAGTACATTCCAATAATTTGTTTCAGTGGTGTGCCCTTTCACCTCAATGCAGAAACAATCAACCCATGCTGAACATTCGTCTACTGTGCAACTGTTATCTACTTCAAAAGACAAAGACATTAAATAAGTAAACTCCACTACTTTATTACAGTACAATACCTTAGCTGTTCACCACAGCAGGAGTGAACAGTAGTGAAGTTATGGACCTCAAAACCACACCGGAATTTTGCTATGCTAATTAAAATCAAACTGGAAATCTGAACCTATGAAAGAGACATTCACATATGAGAAACAAGGTAAACTAGCGGCAAATTCCACTACTGAATTAGACAACAGAACACACACACACACAAAAATAATTTCACTACTGCTGGTTCACACCACAAGTTAACACTTTTAAGTCATTACCCAAGTATATGCCTTCCTGTTTGTTTCCTCTCCACACAGGATTCTTACCAATTCTCCTTCTGTCTCCTCATTATCTGGTTTCGTTTCCAGACTATCACATCCATGTCCAGACTACAGGTTTTATTTATTTAGTGCAGGGTACTGGCAGTTCTTGAACTAACAGGTCAAGCAAACAATCTTTCACGATTCAGCTCTTTAACTTGTGTACTTTGTAAAATCACTGTTCTGCAATCTGATTTTCTATTCATTGCTATGACTTCTACTGATTACTTTATCCCATGTTAGCAAGATATAACAAAAGAACAGGTAAAATTTCATAACACCTCTGTTATTCTAAAAAGAGTGAAGTATTGCAGCCTCTCAAGTGCTGAGAATGAACTGTAAAAACATAATGCACAATAATTACATCTGTAAGTCTACCACAGCTTCATTTAGCGGAATAGAGAAAGACAGTTCCTCTGATTACAAACATGTGCAAGAAAGAAGAAAATACAGGGTTTTTTCCTGATAGTGACAGAAGTACTAATCCATTCAATCTCTCTATCTATCTGGTCCTGTCACTTGTCAGATGCAATGAAGAAAAAGTAGAGAAATTCAAAGTATCAAAATATACACTGTTTCACTGCACATGTGATTGTTTGTTAAGTAATAATTATTATCAAGTAATAATAAATAGTTATTACTTATTGCCACAATTCTTTCTGTTCTCAATACCTCTCTTCCTGACTGCATTTCAGAGATGAAAGAATCCCAGGGTGAAGGCTAGTTCAGCTTATCCCTTAACTTCACATAGACAGAAAACAGCTGCTGCAGATTTAACCTAATAATACCACCACCACCATTTCACAGAGTTCTGGTTTCATTATTTATAAGGATAGTATTAGTTTATTTGTATTAAAAACCTATTACAAGAGTAAAAGATCAAGGAGAAGCAATTAATAAGGTATAAATCTTGTTTACTGAAGCTCCTGTAATTGAATAATGTAAAATTTCACTCTCCAATTTAAACAGATATGAATGCCATAATGTGAAAAAAAACATGACTACAAATGAGCTCAGAAACAAAAGGTAACAAATAAGCTGGGGAGTAGAAAAGCATGTAAATATTTAAAATTAATCCTTGACTGCATTTTCTTTTTGCTCATCTCCAAGTCTCTCTGAACATTATGACTGTTGTTCATAACAGCATTATGAACAATACTACCTAATCTTTACATTACATTAACATTACATGACAGCAAACACTGTATATTCAAGACAAATGACAGAGTTTTGTTCAGTACTAACGAGTGCATATTCCAATAGCAATGTGTCCACACTATTTGGACTCTCATTACTACCTTCAGATTCAAGTAGTAACAAACCAAAGCCAAGACCTTCTTTGTCTTCAAATCTAGGATTTACCTCTCTCACTGATTTGCTACAGGTAGATTTGGTAATTTTTAAGCAGGCCACAGGAAAGCCAATAAGAAAAAGTCAATCATTCATAATGTTTTTAACTTAGTTTTTCTTGCTGTTTTCATAATATATCCCAAAATCAAATGGTTTTCTTTTTTTCCTTTTGTTTGTGACTAAACCACTTTTAAAATAATGGAAATATCGATCATATTATGAAAAGTTTTCAGACTTCATTTTTTAAAGAAATCCCTCCTTGGACTTTCATTTTCATTTAAAACAATTTTATTTCAAAAGGTTATGCATATATCTGTAAATAACAGCCACTGAAGACTAGCAGGTTCTAGGAGGAGCTCTACCTAATCCTGTATTTTGACTTACAGAGCTGTTAACCAAAAAAAAAAAAAGTTGCTGCAGCATTGTGCAGAGACACTAAATCTGCCAGAATTTGATGTTTGGAAAGAGGAGAGAAAATGGCAGTAACAAAGCTGAAAGCAAAAGACAATTTCAGTACAGCACTGGTTAGAGGGAAAAACACTGTAGGACTGCTCTAGGCATGTGACAGGTTACTTAGCATACACATCCTAAATCTTTCTGCTGTTTAGCATTTCTATGGCATGATTTATGAGGCCTGAAAATATTAACTTCTGTTCATGCACCTTGTCTGGATGACATTCAGTGATTCTCACTGCATTCTCTCTTTTCTTTAGTGAATCACACTTTCAAAGGTTGAAGTGTGAAGAGGACCTTCAAAAAAATTGTGAATTGTCTATTTCCTTCACCTAGCATACAGCTACCTGAATGATGAGAACCCTGGAGGAAGTAATTTGTCACAGTTCAAGGTCATAGGATATGTCTTGGGCAGAAAAGGATTACTTTCTGGTTAGCACATCACATTCCAGTCTAATTATGAGCAGAAATAGGATATCTAACTACAATCCTTCTCAGGTTATGTATGCATTTACGTACCATTTCCCCAAAAAGACTAAAACTATCTTTTACGTATTAAAGAGGAGATATTTCTACTCACAAAAAAAGAAAAAATAGCTGTAAAACCATTGTTTTCAGAGGAATTCTGGCAAAATGTTATCTAGCACTTTATTCCACTTGTGCTCAAAAATCCAAACTTTGTTCAAGGCTTTGTTGACAGCATACTGATATGAGTACCAGTAACCAATTTATTGTAGCAAGCCTGAAACAACTCCCTACAGGATATTTATAACTTTATGCACCAATCATCACAGGATAATTCTAGCACTGAAGTGACTGAGCAGTTTAAAAAAAACATAAAAAGCAGCTTTTCACTTCTTGTAAAATTGACATAAACTCCCTTTAGGTAGTTAAAGTGGGTGTTTCATGGAAGCAATGACTGCTTCTATTTGTGAACAGGCAAAGGCATGAATTTACTAATGATGAATAACGTCTGACCCATCTGGTCGTCTTCAATGATAAAATGACTGAATTTGTGGATGAGAGAAAGCAGGAGATATTAGTTACCTCAACTTTAGCAAGGCTTTCAAGAACTCTCTCTCACAATATTCTTGTACCCAAGTAGGGACATGGCTGACTAAATAAGTGGGTGGCTTAGATGGGTGAACAGCAGGGGTCTGTCCTGGGATCATCCTATTTAACATCTTCATCAGCAGTCTGCAGGACACAATGGAATGAAGAAGGTTAGGCAAGTTTGCAGATGACACCAAACTAGTTAACACACTTGAGGGCAGGGTTGCCACATGGAGAGAAGCTCAGCAGACTGGAGGAAAGGACTGACAGAACTTCATAAAATTCAGTGAGAACAAATGGAAAGACCCACAGCTGGGAAGGCTGAGGTGACTGACTGACTGGGAACCAGTGCTTCTGAAAAGGACCTGTTGGACAGGGAGGGGGGTCAAGCTGCTCGTGAGCCAGCAATGTCTCCTGAGAGCAGCGAAGGCCAAAACCATCTGGGCTTTATTCACAGGAGCAGAGCTAGAACAGCAAGGAAAGCCATCAAGCTCTCTACTCAGAGCACTTATTAGACCTTATCTAGATCCTGCATCCAGTTCTGGGCCCTCAGTATATGAAAGACACTGATTAAGTGCGCGAAGTTCAGCAGAGAGCCACCAAGATGGTTGGGGGCTGGAGCGCTTGCCCAGTGAGGAAAGGCTGAGGGAATCATCCTTGTCCAGTCAGCTCAATAGAGCATTTTGGGAGGACCAAATAGAAGCCTTATATACAAGAACATTTAGAGTAAAATGCAAGAACCTCCCTCCAGGTGCAGCAGTGCTTCTCTGCTGTACAGCAGCCATTCTGCTCTTTGCTCCATGATTGAAAAAGAATATCTAGGACCGAAAATCATACAAGAGCATCTTGGAAATACAGCTCAACTTGATCACACTCTGTGGGCTCATCTCCTGTACAGTCAATCTGATAAAAGATTCACAATTAAGACTCCAAAACAAAAAGCCATCAGCAACTAAGATTCATATTGGCCCTAGAGAGAGCCACAAATATTCTTTGTATTCCAGTTACTCACTCCTAACACCATGCTATACACCTGTGGATTCACAGCCAAACATGCACAGGTACAGACAACGTTAGGGTCCAAAGCTTATTACCAGAATGTTACCTTTTACTTTTAAAGTAGTTTGCTGTTCCTGCCCCTCCCAGAGTCCATGTTCGAACCAGGACTGGGACTTCTTGCCCCATACACCTATCTGAGAAGCAGATAGCAGTTGTTTTCAGCTCTGCTGAGCCCCTAGCAGGGTATGTGGCAGAGCTTTAACCAGTTGTACCTGCAAGCAGTAACAGGTCAGGCAGCTGCTCCCTGATTACTAAAGTTGTGAGACATGTACCCTGCAGTTACTGTATCCCAGCTCCAGAACAGTACCAGTCATAAAAGTCCCATGACTTTCTCCCTTTGTTCAATTATTTGGGCTGACTGCAACTGCTTGGATTCCTCCACTTTTATACAGAAGTCAACCTCCCTCCTACCATGAGAGTCACATAACAAATTTCTCTTTTTCACAACCAGTGAACACAAGGGATAAGCAAAGCTACTGCAATAGCTCAGTGAAAGCATCACTGCAACTTTTCCACTGACCTTGTGCTGTGAGGTGGGGTCTCAGAAGACAGAGATGCTCTTGGAGACTTCCAAGTGTGGCTAAGCTTCTTCTTTCCCCCAGAAACAAGGTCCTGTTCCAGCTTACCAAGAGAGGCTCTTCTGAGCACTGGCTGTCCTCTTCACTGAAGGCAATACCTCACCCCTGCCCCCACCAGACTCAGCTCCCTCCTGTGCCCCAGCAATCATAGCAGCCAGCTGAGAACCCTCAAGGCTCACCACTTAGCCCTTCCCTTGCCACTCACTGCACACACAGCACCTGTGCAACAGCCAGCCACAAAAACTTAGTCAGAATCTGGAGCTTATATGAAATCATCAGTATTTATTAACATCTGCCATTTCTATCTTTGGTATAGGAAACTAGCCATAAATCAGGAATAATTTTCTCCCTGATGTGATTTCTCCTTATGTGTAATTTTATATAATAAAAAGAATACTTGGCCAAAATTTGTGCAAGCCACTCACTGATGTTAAAAGGATAAATTATAAAATGTAGCGATCGGTAGCAATCAAGGGCCACAACTGGGCCAATGGAAGCAATCTATTCTGCATTCACTGTATTAAACCATGGGAAAAAGCCATTTCCACCAGCCCCGAGGACATAAGGTGCCCTGGGCTAGAACGAGGGGAAGACTAAGGGAATTGTTAGAACTAAGAAGGATTTTTGAATGTGTTTGCATCTGTACCCATTAGAGAGATGCTCTTTTGTTTCCCCAAAATAACTTAATATATCATAGATATTGACATTTAGTACAGCACTCCTGTTCTTGGGGCACTCTGTATCTTTAGCACTTAAGGTAGGGCTTTGCAGCTTATTTTGTTTGCTCTCCTGCTGTTACTATGTGCACTACAGTGAAACAGGCTTTTCTCACCATGTTATATGCAATTCCAAGGGAATGGCCTGAAGTTGTGTCAGGGGACATTTAGGCTGGATATTAGAAAAAAGTTCTTTACCCAGAGGGCGGTTGGGCACTGGAACAGCTTCCCCAGAGAAGTGGTCACAGCACCAAGACTGACAGAGCTCAAGAAGCATTTGGATGATACTCTCAGGCACATAGTGTGATTCTTGGGGATCGTGCTGTGCAGGGCCAGGAGTTGGACTGGATAATCCTTGTGAGTTCCTTCTGACTCAGGGAATTCTATGAATCTAACCTATGAGTTTGCAACAACACACTACAAGCTTAAGCAAGGACATAGAAATAAATACCTACTACAGATCTAACCTGTTTCTGTCTTAAGTTCTGCCCATGCAGATAATATTTCAATAAGCTTCCTGTAAGGAGCCAGGGGAATTTAAAGCACACTTGCATGCTACACTGACCTCTCAGATCCTAGTGATCAGCATTTGAAAATCTGGGAAGAGCCTTCAGCTAGTGTCTATATCCCCCTGATGGCCCCACTGAGCTTTATAGAAAGCCTTCAAGTCCCCAATAAACAATTCAAAAAACTGTTAGGACTACCAAGACAAGATGCAAGTTCAGCATGCTGACAAAAATAGCTTTCCCAGAGCAGTGTTGTTGGGACTCCACCTGTTTAGTAGGGAGGTTTTCCCATTTGATTTTTAACCTTTTTCGTCTACCTTTTAATTCCCTCCTCTCCTTTTCTTAGTCTTCCTATTCATTTCTTTACCCATTCCCTTGTTCATTGCTTTCTCATAGCCTTCTCTTTCCTAGCAGCTGCATGCCAGTGAAAAGTGACACCAGATGGGAATCCTGGATGACAGTGGCATCTTTGACCCTACTGTCGCTAATTCCTTGAAATACACAGAAAGAAAAACCCCCACTGCGGTTCTTGTCTAACTTGGAAGAAAGGCTAGTTCTTAACAATCTCAACAGACCTGCTCATTCATTCTTTGTGCTTACTACCATGGTTTTTTTCTTCACATTTATACAGTTCAAATAAAGGATTTGGTCCTGCTTTTTATCAGCAGAACTAAGATCAGAGATATCCTTCCATCTGTACTTCCTCCTGATGCATATTCCCAAACACCTTCCTTCACCTTAGCCCAGATATTTGACATTCTTTTCTGTATAGATTTTATAAGAAGCTAGGAAGGAAAGATGGAAGAAAGGAAAAAAGGAAGGACCCCAAATCCTTTTATTCAACCCTGTAGACAATACTACTTTTATGTCATTAAAATGGTTTTCTGGAATTCAAAACTTGCCATTCCTAGACATGTAATGATGCAATACCACAGATAACTCAGTTTCAGTCTCTCTCTCTCAAAGTTTTTAGGACAGTCTGGCAGCTGTACCTGGCATGATCTGACATGAATAAACTTATGTAAAAGCTCTGTCACTCCTTCATATTTCTCTTCACTTTGGTCAAGAGGGTAAGGGCAAGATACGCTGTGTTGTGGCTCCACTACCATTACATTACAGCTTAACCAGGTAAACCTGAAACTCGTGTGGTTAATAGTTATAAACAGTTCTTAAACAACCCCCCAACTATGGGTGCCACATAAGCAGGTGAGTACTCAGCAGAAGCCTCTCTTTAATACTAGATGCAGTGTGTATTCAACAGCTGAAACAGTTCACAAATTTAGAAAAATCAGCCTGTTCAAGGCGAGCTGGCAAGCAGGAAACAGGATTAAAATTACTACATGAGCAATCTATGTTAGGCTTCCTGTGTGCAGGATGAAATCACAGTCAGCAGAGCAAGGGTCCTGTACGCTCCTTGTGGTCTTGGTTGGGTTTGACTAGTGGAGTTTAATCTCTTAGCAATATCCAGTCACCTATTACATTTGTGCCAAGATACTTGTTACCACTGCTTCATCACAGTTAATGGAAATGGGGTAGGAAGCTGCAGGAGAAAGAATGTCTGGTAAGATTTGTCCTTTGTGGCCTTGCTGCTTTCTTTTTTGCCAACACAGGTGTCTCAGTGGAACACAAGCATACATGTAGGGAAGGGCTTTGTGTTACACTCCAGGAAGGATGTCATCCACAGTGGCATAACTGCTTAGATTTGGCAGTTATGACCTTTTTTATTCCTTGAACACTGTTATAAGACTGCAGCATCAATTACTTAATACAATTAAGCTAAACAAGATTTGCAAATATCTGGTGCAGTCCTAAGATCCAAGCCTTACAGAATTCAAGAAGCATGTTGACAGTGCTCTCAGGCACATGGTGTGACTCTTGGGGATGGTCCTGTGCAGGGCTAAGAGTTGGGCTCAATGATCCTGGTGGTCTCTTCCAACTCAGCATGTTCTCTGATGATAATAATATGTCCAACTTGCCATACAAATATATTCATGATTATGCCAATGGAAGCTTTGCTGCTATTACTGTGTGCTGCTGCACTAGAGAGAAACTGTTTTCACCAGCATACCTCACCTGAACTATCTATCTTCAGAGTCATTTTTAACAGTTTTGGCACCAAATCTCCATCAAATTTGAGGATTATTTACAGACAGAATCACAAAACATAAAAAGTAAGTCATAATGAAATAAGGAATTAGCCAGCAATTAAGGTCCTTTTTACCTAATATTATCCCTTAAAATGGTAATTTCCTGTGTACAAACAAACTGCTGAGCTTTGTTTCCCTGAAGACTCAAAATAGGTTTTCTCCTAAGGTGACAATTTAAATTGTAGTTATCACAGTAGTCAAAACAAGCATACAGGAACACTAAGGTCCTGTTCTGCTTTACAGCTGATGTATCTTAAAAAAGTAAAAAGTCAATAAAATACAGAAATCTTATCATTCTCACTTGCACGATGGTATATGTTTCAATGCAAGAACCCCTTTGCTATTTATTATCTATTACAATAGAACAACAACACTGTGGTCCAGTGGAAGTGTACGTACTGTTGAATCTTTTGGGTATATTTGTGTTTATTCATTTAAGTATCATCCTGGGACATTAGCTTTTAAGAATTGAAAGTTCAGGGTTTGTGTTTTTTTTTAATTTATAGCCAATTATATCACTACAGAGAACAGGATACTCTACACAGGAAGACTGCATTGATTTGTGGCCCAAGAAGGATTGCCAGAATACTCAAGTTTGTTAGCAGTATCTACTGAAATTTCCAAGATAACCTGCACACTTGCAATGTAAAGGTGACACACGTAAGCTGAAGAGGACACTGGGGGCCTCTTATGTATGACACGAGCATAGTCAATAGAATGAAAACAGACAAAAAGTGGTCACAGGGAACAGAGCTGTAAATCTAATCCAGAGCTTTTGGGTCCCTTCCAGAATCTTGCTCACTATTATACATAGCTGTCATGGGTTTGCAAAAAACATATTGCTTCCAGCAAATATGGACCAAGATACGATTAACAAGCTTCTAGCAAGGGAATTGTTGGGCACCCGTGGAAGCAAGAATAAGTTCAATGTTACTTATCAAGAATAAAATTTATAATTTTGAGATTTAAACCAATCTGTCGATTTAATCTTGCTTATTGTTTAGGACAGGTTAATGAATGTTCATGATTTTTTTTTCTATCAATATTCAAAGCTAACCAAAAACCTCCAGTGTGAACAATAACCTGAAATTGGGTTTGATCTGGTCTTCTGGAGAAAGGACAACTAAATGATCAATACTGTGTATCTGCACTCACCCCAGGGACATTTGATCTTTCTGGCCATCTTCAGCCAAGTTTGAACACGGAGTGGACATCTTAATAACAGATGAATTTTACAAAATTCATTGAAGTGGATAGAAGGGAGAGACTCAAATTAGTGCCCTGGGAGAGACTGGGAAGTAGAATTCAGCTATTTTTTATTCTGGGTGGCAGCAGATAATCAGCCAGTTAGCAGAGAATTTGAGACCAAAATATTCAGCACACATGTATTGTGTTGGCTGTTGGCATGGCAAGGTTTTGGTAATGTGACTGCGGCTCCAATTCCCTGTCTCCCTGTGCCACTGGGTAGCAGAAGGTAGAGAATCAGGAATCAAGTTAAACACAGGAAGGAGGGAGGGGTGGGGGCAAGGTAGTTTTAAGATTTTTTTACTTCTAATTATCCTGCTCTGACTTGGATTGGTAATAAATTTGACCAAGGCATGTCTAGTTTACCTATGACAATAAATGGCAAGTGATCTCTCCCTGCCCTTATCTGAACCCTTGAGACTTTTGATATATTTCCTCTCTCCTGTCCAGTTGAGGGGGGTAGCGATAAAGTGCCTTTGGTGGGCACCTGGCATCCAGCCAAGGTCAGACTGCCACAACATGCTGTCACTAGTCTGTGGAAATCTGTAAGGAATGCAGGAGAATCTCAGGTTATTTTGTTGTTCAGAATTATGTTATAAACATAAACTAGAACATAAACTACATGAAACTGCACTTCCTTATTTTTATTGCTTGTATAGATTTTATATTCCTTCCATAGTGGCAAGACTATGGCTAAGCAACTTTTCCGAGCTGAAAAAAAAATAGAAGGTCCCAACCTCAAAGATTTCCTAAGCTAGAAAATAACAGCAATATCATAGATACCACTGTCTGAGTTAGAATGCGATAAAAAACAAAAAAGTAAAGTTGCCAGGGATAATCATTAACTGCTATTTCTATTATGTCACTGTACATTCTACTCCCTTTATTTTTAGTTTTCTTTATCTTTTACATGCACCGGTCCAAAGCTTTAGAAAACAAAAGTAAATGAGTCAGCAAACTTTTCACTTGTCTTTTTTATTCTATGTAAATAAACTTGAACTTTAGCCACAGCAACTTTCACCTTATTTGGCCTTTGGATAACGCTTTTTCAGATTCCCCCTGTCACTCCAAGATGACCTTTGCAGTCAGACAGGAAATGTCTCGAGATTACAAGCAGTCTATTGCTTTGATGCCTTGTAGACCTGGTGCCAGTGGCAAAAAAACCCATAATTTTTCATTTTATTTTTAATCAATTTTCAGAGAAAGAAATAACATTCTTTAAAGGCAGATTACATGCCTAGTCTTGCCTTATTTACAGGCTTGACTTCCAGTGACTACAACAGGACGCTGTTTGAGCATAGGACTGAATCCTTAGATATAATTCACACTATGGAGGATTTTTTTTTCTTTAGCTTTGTATGGGAAACTCCTAAGATATGGATACAGACCAAACCAAAAATGAAGCAGTATAAGTCTGCCCTGACTATAATAGCTCTCTACAGCTGCTTTCTTACCAGAGAAACAACAGAAAACACCCTTACAAGCCTTGTCATTTCTCCCAGATCTGACAGATTCACATTTATTGCCTTTTGCTCTTTGCCTTATGGAGTAACAGTTACAGATTTGCAGAGTTAGGGCAGTGCCAGTTTTTTGCCAGGTAATAACCTCGCTGCTTTAAAACCTCCTTCACTACAGCCCTTGTATCCTGCATGTGGGAACAGACTGTGCAGTTGGTCCATAAGCAGAGGTGCCATTGGCATAAAAGGAACTATCACACATATTTCATATGCAGGATCAGCCAAAATAAAAATCTTGCTGCTGCTACTGGTTTATTTGAACTAGTCAATACTATTTGAGGATATAAAAACCTGGATTATTTTAACAGTTCTACCAAAAAAGGAAGTTTTTGCTTCTGATGTGAGAAAGTCTTATTTCTCACAGATGTGACTGGTTATTTTATCTAATGCACAACTTTAAACATAGAAGTGGTACAAATTCTGAAAAAAAAAATTGTGTAGAAACCTGATGAATCAGCAGAAATGCTTTAAACTTACCATTGGTATCTGGGTTCTCACAGCTTTACTCTTCAATAAAAATAGCGGAGTTGTTAATGAAAACATCAGTTCTGATGGTGGAATGAATAGCCCTTGGTATAAATAAAGCATATTGCACACATTCAGCTTTTTCAAGAAGTATGTCAAGGGTACCACCAACATTATGACAAGCCTGATATTTCTCAGCTCAGTTTCTCAGTTTCCCAGTTCAGACTATTTGCTAAATCTTCCACCTGCATTTACAGCATTCAGCATCAGAGGTTTGTCCTCCTACTGCTCCAGGAGTTTTCTGTTCATGAGGTTCTGGGGTTTTTTTCTCACCAATAATTTCTCACCTACTTTCTCCATGCCTTTCTTACCGAGGCTAGTCTCCTACTCTGTTTCACATAGTGAATAAATAACTCATGTGAGTCTGGAACTGACACACTTGCAAGGAAGCACTTAGTCCTTATCTTTTATACGTGTATGTCCCTCCGCTGACACTCACTCTTCACTGTGTCCTCATGAGTAAGGCAGTATGGAAAGTGCTGATAGGATTTGCTGACTAAAAAAATCCCAGCAAGCAGTTTGCAAGCATACAGCATTCATGCATACCACCGCAAAGACTGGGTCCCTGGAGGGGGATTTATCTCACCCAGATATTGCTATCTCAAAGTGAGCCAATTAGCCTAGGTTTGTCATCTAGTCTTCCTCCATGTCAGTGGGGAGAGAAACAAAAGTCATCTGAGAGAGACAAATCTGTCCACATATCTTAGAGGCCTTCCTTAGGAAGCTATATCATCCAGAGTGAATGCCTGGTGGTAAGATAGCTAAAATTAGTCGCTACAGGGTTAAAAACAAGACAAGTGGAGACTTCCACACTTCTAAGAGAGAAAAGAATAAACATGCCACAAAAAGAACAGGTTGCGTTAGGGACTGCTGTTTGACTTAGTGTCAGGGACTGCCTGCTTAGATTTATGCCTTCAGAGCTGGAGAGCAGAGGAAATAAACAACACATACTTCATTGGAACTGCATGGGGTGGGTGTACACACATTAAAAGAAACTGAACAAACAAAAGATCCAGGGGAGCCAGGAAAGCCATCTGCAGAGGAAGCATACAAGAGAGCAGGCAAAGCAGCAAGCAGGGAACGCTCCCAAAGATCTGCGCATGTCTTGCACAGCAGCACATGTGACACAAACCACATGAAAGAGGCCCGGCGTTTTCGGCCATCAAAACTGCCAAAACAAGCAGACCCAGGGCAAGCAGGAGCAACAGTTATGATCAGAGTCACACATTGCAGATACACTGGTGGAAGGGTTGCAGTCTGAACTGCAACAAGCAGGCAGAAAATTGTAGTGGAGCTTTAAACTCCAAAAGTAATTTTTGCTACCCAAAACTACGGTAATTTTTGTCTTCTTCTATTTGCTAATGTTTGAAATACATTGTAATATCTTTGTGTTTGGTTCATGCTGGGAGTTCTAAGCACAGCCTAACAAATCTGTTGTGATAACAACACACTTTCTTGAAATAGGAACCTTGAAAAGCCAAGAAGCAATTTTTTAATTCTAGCTCAGCACTTCCAATATTTCTATTTGAAATAAATAAATAAATAAATAAATAGATAAATAAAGTCTCTCATGCTTTTGAAAGCCTACAAAGCAAACAGCAAGATTTTGGGGGGCAGGGAGGAGGTGAAGGGGTGAGTGTCAGTTCTTATGTTAGATGCTATTTCATCTGATCCTGCTCATCCATCAGAAAGTACTGCTGCTGCTGTTGCTGGTGTTATCACAGAGTCACAGAATCAGCTAGGTTGGAAAAGACCTCTGAGATCAAGTCCAATCTATGACCGAACACCACCATGTCAACTAGACCACGGCACTAAGTGTCTTTTCTTAAACACTCCAAGGACAATGGCTCCACCACCTCCCTGGGCAGCACATTCCAATGCCCATTCACTGTTTCTGTGAAGTTCTTCCTAATCTGTAGCCTAAATCTCATCTGGTGCAGCTTATAGCTGTATTCTCTTGTCCTATTGCTGGCTGCCTGGGAGAAGAGACTGACCTCCACCTGGCTACAACCTCTTTTCAAGTACTTGTGGAGAGTGATGAGGTCTCCCCTGAGTCTCGTTTTCTCCAAGCTGAAGAACCCCAGCTCCCTCAGCTGCTCCTCATAAGACCTGTGCTCCAGATCCTTCACCAGCCTTGTTGCCCTTCTTTGGACACACTCCAGCACCTCAATATCCTTCCTGAACTGAGGGGTCCAGAACTGGACACAGCACTCAAGGCACGGCCTAAATAGTGCTGCGTACGGGGGAAGAATCACTTCCCTGCTCCTGCTGGCCACACTGTTCCTGATCCAGGCCAGGATGCCATTGGCCTTCTTGGCC